>CM031235.1:862269726-863469726 GCA_018340775.1 Taxus wallichiana var. yunnanensis
GTTCCACTTCGTTCAATTACATGTTACTGTTTTAGAAAAAAGGAGTTTGGGAAGTCGCGGATTTTGCTGACAGATGGCCGAAATGTTAGTCAGCGGCTGGGCAATCGGATAGGTAGAACCGGAGGATCGGTCACCAAGCAATTGATCCGATGCGGATTAAAGGTGACAGTCGGTTAGGATGGACAGGCAGTGCGGTTTTCACAAGGGTCCAAAGGGATGTGAGGCTAAGGTAGTGGAGATGATGTAGACGAGAGATGGTCGGTGGCAGCCTTACTGAAAGCTCAGTGGTAGAGTTAGAGGGCTAGTTGGCCATGGCCCAGCAGCCTGGTGGGGCCTTACAGGGACGAGATAGGCCTTGAGGGTAGAGGCACCACCACGGGAATAGGGACAAGGGGGACCCACGATAGCACGAGAATGAGGACAGGGACCACGATAGGCACGAGGAGCTAGTCCCGAGTTCACGGTGGCACATAAGCGAGTGCGAGGGCCGAGACCTATGGGACCACTATAGGCCAGTGCTTATATCCAGTTCACAGGATGCCTAAGAGTGAGATGAGATATTATCGAGACTAGCTCATGGTAGCAGGATAGACTTCCTCTCTTACTGGAGAATCACGTGCATATGAGCATCCAGGTGAGAGGATGAGATCTGCACACATAGTGTGGAAGCACTGAGGCGATGAGCTCGAGGCACGATCAGGAGAGAGGCCACTAGCTCACAGTGACCGTGGTAAGCTAGAGTGATGTGCCCAGCGGGGACACGGGAGGCTAGAGGTGCGGTGACTGAGAGATATGGAGGACATCCAGCAGAAGATGTTCGATATGCGGCCACCCTGATTTTTGATGTATACTAGTGATTATTTGATATATATGCTAGCACGATGCACAAAGATAGTTATATTTTTTATCACATACCCGCCTCATGCGTGCGAAGAGCTTGATGAGATGTATGAGTGATGTTGTTGTATATTTTGAGTAGATATCTTACCAGTGCGAAAGATTTTTAAGTATTGATTCATTCATTCTTTTTGTATATATGAGACCGACCTGCATGCCGATGACATTTTGTATTGTATATCGGCCTACGTGCCAACATTTTTGAGATGATGGTCATGATAAGATACACATGTATTTTGAGATACACATTTATTGATTTATATGATGAGATTCATTGTATTTTGTGATATGTTAATATGTTTATGAGATATTGGATGTATGGCTTGTGTTAGATGAGATATGGATTTGTTACTTTGATATGGATGGAAATTAGGTGAGTTAGGCATGATGGAGTTAGGTTGGTTTAGGCATGGATTGAGTCAGGTTATAGGCATGGTTGAGTCAAAGTTATAGGCATGGTTGAGTTGAAAGTAGGTTATAGGCATGGTTGAGTTAGGTTATAGGCATGGATTGAGTCAAGTTATGGTGAGGCATGGATCTGTCAAGTTGGTTTAGGCATGGTTGAGTCGGTTATAGGCATGGATTGAGTCGTGGTTAGTTTAGGCATGGATTGAAGTTAGGTTATAGGCATGGTTAGTCGGAGTTGGTTTAGTTATGATTCATTATGTTGGCAATGAATGATACTTATGGGTCATATGTGAAATGTTCTATAATCTATGCATAGTGATGATAGAGAGATGGTAGGTGTAATAAATGTATATTGTGCTAAGAAACTTGTTATGTATGCGGCTTAATTTCCAATTTTGTTAGAAAAGGGAACTAAGTGAAATGTGGGGTAAATGGTGAGTTAGACATGTTTGATAAATTGTTTTGGGTAGAGAATGGCGAGCTAACCTCCCAAGGGCCCCATGCTATGCCCTTGAGGTTTGCCTCACATAGTCCCAACAAAAAGGGACCTCAGGCTGATGTAGTTCTCCCATGAGCTAGGGAAGAATATGAAAATGAGTTGGTAGGTTTGTGGGCATGTTGTGGGATTAGGTTTAATAGGTGTGGGTAGATTATAGGTAAAAGGATGCGAGTGAAGGTGATTACGGTGAAAGGGGAGGATTACCTCAAAGATAAAAGTCGAGTACGAGTCTGTATAAGGTAATCAAAATGTAAGCAAAGATGGTTAAAAGACAAGAGGGGGCAATAAAGCCACCGATTGGGTGGGATCATACGAGTAGATCATACCTTGGGAGGGTGATGAACACAAGACCAAAAGGCATTGCACGATTAATTGTTCTACAATGAAGGTAGTCACAGGATCACCAAATGTCGAAATTCCAAGATGTCCCTTGAGGCGTTTGAGGAAATGAGAGTGGAAATGGTAAGGTGGGTGAAAGGTAGTTAATTGTATATGTTTGGAGTGACAGGGCTTTTGAGCAAGAGGTCTAAGGTCACAATGGGCAAGTCCATGACTAAAAATATTTTTGTTGTGATAGACTGATCGATGCGGGAAGTCTATATGGGATAAATAATATGGTACTCCTTGAGGTCTTCGTGAAGTGATCAATGCGGAAGCTTGGTTTCTCGATTTTTTAATTTTTAATTTTAAGCTTCACATAGTTGTCCTTCGAGGAGCAATCTATTTATAGTAAGTAATTTTGTCGAGAGGAAGATGTTATTTTGAGGATTCATCATTTTATTAGAAGTTTGACTCAAGGAGTTTGGTCCCATGTGAGGTCTTTGAAATCATGGACAAGACCAAGGTGGAGGATATAACTCTTGTTCAAAAGGCAAGGTGGAACGACAATGGGATCTCATCTAAAGGTAGGTGAAAAGTATCCATGAGAATCATGCTATGTGTAGTGTCGTGGTACACATATTCAAGAGAAGATAACAAATGACACATACTCACATGATTCTTGTTTAATCGCTAGGGAGGTGTATGGAGTGGATAGTGCTCGAGGGGACGAGCTCGTAAAGAGACAAAGGGTGAGGTAGGATAATGAGTCAATAATAGAATGGTCGAAGATGCAATGCGTTAAGGGGCTCGGAGTTCGGGTTTACCATCAGCGAGGATAAATGATAGGCACCGATCCATAGGTATGAGTTACAATGTATGGTCCAAGCCAATTAGGGTTGAATTTTCCCGTTTACTTTTTCTCGCTTTGGTTACGTGTTGATTTTCTTTCAAGACAAGGTCACTAACTTGGAAGGTTCATTCATGAACACGTTTGTCATAAGCACATTTGATACATTGTTGGTAAACTTGAAGGTGATCCAGAGCGTTAAGACGATGTTCGTCTAATAACTCTAGTTGTGCTAAGCGGTCCTGACGAAAGTCATCATCAATAAGCATGTCATGGAGAGAAATGTGGAGTGAGGGGATCTAGACTTCGAGAGGTAGAACAACCTCTGTACCGTAGACCAGTGAAAAGGGTGTGGCCATAATGGAAGTGCGAATACTAGTGCGGTATGCCCATAGGGCAAAAGGAATGTGCGTATGCCAATCCTTCCCAGTATCATAAACCACTTTCATAAGAATTTTGTTGAGGTTTTGTTAGTGGATTTGGCTTGGCCATTAGTTTATGGGTAATAAGGTGATGAGAAACTAAGCTGAATGCCGAAGGCGTCGCAAAGTTTTTGTCGTGTTTTGTTTTTGAATTTTTTCCCATTGTCAGTGATAAGGCGATGAGGGACACCAAAACGACAAATGATGTGATGGTTAATGAACTCACATATTTTCTTGGCTTTCGTGGAGATTATTGGTATGGCTTCCACCCATTTTGTGTAGTATTCGGTAGCAATTATGATCCATTGATGGCATTGGGAAGAATGAGGATTGATTTCTCTGACAAGATCCAAACCCCATTGAGAGAAGGGCCAAAGGTCACGAGTGACTTGTAAGGCATGATTGGGTGTATGATGAAGGTTGGAATGTTGTTGGCATTTCACACAACTTTTGACATAATCGCAACAATCATGGTTAAGGGTTACAAGAGTAGCCTAGGTGAAGAATACGCTTAGCAATAGCAAGGCCACTAAAGTGACCTCCACATATGCCATCATGAACCTCCTTAATGGTATAAGGGATTTCAGAACTTGTGAGGCATCGTAAGAGAATACCATCAAAGATACACTTATAGAGGAGTCCCCTAGAATGATGAAATGAGAGACCCTTTTAAGGAAGGCACGTTGTCCGTTACGGGTGAGATCAAGAGGTAAAATGGAGAAGGAAAGGTAAACGGAGTATTATTTATACCAAAGGTCACTCGGAGTCAGGTGTCGGTTCCAATTGAGTAAACATCATGAGGTAAATAAGAAGGTGAATGGAGGCATTATATGGTGACAAATATTTTGAAATAGGTAGGGGAAACAGGTATTTGGGAAGCTAAGGAGGCCATGGTATCTACAAATTTGTTGGTTGAACGTGGGATGGTTTGAAGGGTGTAACGATCAAAGGTGGTCAAAAGTATGTCTACATGATGTTTATACTTTTGAAGTATCTCGTTACAACATTGGTACATACCATTGACTTGATTTACGACCAATTTTGAATCACCAAAGATGTGGATTGATTTGACATCTAGGGTATATGCGGCCTGAGACCTAAGTACGAGCGCTTCGTACTCAAAGGAATATTGTTGGAGCATTCAAAGTCTAATTTGAAAGACAAAGGCATGGGTTCTCCATCCGGAGGAATGAGGACAACACAGTTCCACCCCCACGCTAACACTTGGAACCTTTGAAGAAAAGTGTCATTTGGTAAGGGGGTTCGTCCAGGGAAAGAGTAGTAATTGACTCATCAGGAAAGTCAAAATTAGAGGTTTGATCCCTAGAAATAGGTGCATCGGCCCACTTGGTCAGCTGATAGCCTTGCCCTTAATGGACTTTTGGTGAATGAATTCGAGTTCAAGATAGCTAAAAGCATAAGCCATCGCGTGGCACACTGATTTTGATAAGGATTGGCATACGTGAAGTGTAAGGGATCAGTGTTGGTCACGACATAGGTTTTGTGGTTGAGTAGGTAATGGCGGACTTTGGTGGCAATGAAAACTAAGGCTAAGCAAATCTTTTCTGGATGGTTGTATCGGGTTTCATAGTCCAAAAGAGTACGGCTTATGTAATAAACTGCTTGCTCCCTATTTTGTTCATCGCGATGAGCGAGCATGGCTCCCAAGGAATGATCAGTAGCTGATATGTATAGATAAAAAGGTTGATCGTCTTTAGGTGGAATGAATATGGGTGGTTAGAGAAGGTATTGGTTTAGGGCCTCAAAATATTTGTGACAGTCATCATCCCATTTAAATGAGACATCCTTCCTAAGCATATGATGAAATGGTTGACACTGATCAAATAATTATGAAATGAAACGGTGAATGGACTGTAATTTACCTTGCAGGCTATGGAGTTGTTTAAGGTTAGTGGGGGAGGCATTTCTAGAATGGCCTTGACCTTAGCAGGGTCAACTTCTATACCATGGAGGGAAATAATAAATCCCAGGAGCTTTCTTGAGAGAACTGCAAAGATGAACTTTTTAGGTTGAAGGCGGATGCGATATTTAATGAGGTGGTCAAAGATGGTTTTGAGGATGGAAAAGTGCTCGGCGTGACATTTAGATTTGGCCAAGAGATCATCCACGTAATCTTCCAATATGTGATGCATGATATCATGGAAGATGTAAGTCATAAGCACAATCGATATGTAACACCAACATTTTTAAGGCCAAAAGGCATAACTCGATAGCAAAATCTTCCCGAGGGGGTAATGAATACGGTCTTGTGCTAATATTTTGGGGCAAGAAAATTTTGGTTATAACTCGAGAAGCCATCCATGAGTGAGAGCATCTCGTGACTCAGTGGTGAGGTCAACCAGATTGATCAATACCAAGAAAAAGTATCTTTGAGGCGAGGCTAGGTTGAGGTCACGGAAGTCCATGCAAATGCGGAGTCCCCTGTTGCTTTAGTAATGTTGCTTTAGTAACAGGAAAATGTTAGAAATCCAAAGAGGATAATCAATGGGTAAGATGAAGGAAACAAAAAGAAGGCGTTGAAGTTCTTCTTCAATGAGAAGAGCAATGCGAGGTGCATTTTCCTCGGCTTTTTGTTTAATAGGTTTGGCATTAGGAACAGATTAAAATATTGTGGACCACTATGGTGGGGTCAATACTAGGCATGTCTGCGTAAGACCAAGAGAAAGCATGGTTATGATCTCGAGAAAAGAAGTGATGGCTTCTGTTCGAAAGCATCTAAAGATTGTCCGATCTTTAGGATTTGCGGAGTCGTCCCTAAGTATGAATGTTGATCTCGATAGTGATTCATTCAACATGGTTTTTGCAAATCTTAGATGGAAACGACCAGATGAATATATGAGTCTTCGCACTCAAGGTAGGTGAGTATGGATTCATCATCCGACATTAAACAACGTTAATTATAGGTGTGTCATCATCGATCATCTCAAGATACAGGAATGGAAGAGTGGAAGGGGCCTCGCCTTTGCGTTGACAAGTCAAAGGCCCCAAGGAAATGGTGTTTATGAAAAAAAAAGTTAGGGGGGATAGATTCAGGATCCATCGACTCTGTTAGTGAGGGTGGTGATGAAGGTGGAGTGGGTGAAGGTGGAGGAGGGCTAGGGTCTTCAATGAGTTCAATGCGGGCATGTTTGGTAGGAGATTTGGGAAGTCGAGACCACTACGGTCCATTATGTTTGTGGGTGGTATATGAAATAATGGTATGACGGCCTTGCTCGTAAAACCTAAAACGAAAACCCTTCCTCGCATAGCGGTGTAGGAAGGTGTGGAGGCGAAATGGCGATTGGTAAGTGATTTGAAGTTAGCGGAAAATGGGCGGGGTTGTGATGGTGATTCAGGTGTGTAAATGGTAGTATCAAGTACCCCATATGTGAGACTAGTACGAAGAAGAGGAGGACCATAAAGGAGGCATTCTCCTATACAAAGTGATCATAAATGAGGGTGTTGGTGAAGGCTTCCATACTCATGTGGAGTAAGGAATGTGTTGACATTATATAGGTGGTACTCCTAGAGTGAGGTGTTGAAAAACACCTTGCAAGGGATTAGTGGTTGGTATGTAGGTAGCTAGTACGAATGATGTGTCGAGGTTGATGTGGAGGTGGAGTTAACGGATTGGGAAGCTAATGGGTCAGCCATGGAGGTTATAGTAGTGGTAGGAATAGAGGAGGTATGTGTGGCGAGGTAATGACATCGTACAAGTAGGTAGAGGTGTAGGTGAAGCGGTAGTGGTTACGGAGGTAGACGGCAGAGGTATGAGCACATCATTGGAGTCGATAAAGCATGTTTCATGTTTTGAAAGGTGATGGGTCAACTGGAATGGTATAAGTGTGTCCTTCGTGTTCAAACTTTACACAATGATGAAAAGTAACACAAAAACCACATGAGAAAAACCTCAATGAAATAGATACACGATGAAGATGTAGACGGATGAGGAAGTCGATGTAGATAAGGCAGGCGCACACACGAGCAATTCGCACAATAGATCCGAGTAACACCTGCAAAACACGGTGCTTGTGAGAAAAAAAGATGGCGTTAGAAGATATATGGGTGGGCGCCCAGAAGCGGGTCGAGCGATAAGCTTCCTTGGCGGATGTCGATCCACGTTTTCAATAAAGAAAAGCAGCATACATGATAAAGATGTAAATAAAGACTAGATTCTCGATTGCGGTAATAAAAGCGAGAACACGAGCAATGACGGGAAATCAGAAAAGCGGAGGCGAGAAATAATGCTAGATTTGTGTTACCTGTGACCTTTTACACATCTGCGAAATCGCGTCGGCCCATGTAGAATCGGCGGCCCATGTGATCGCGGCCCCAGGGCTGATCGCGGCGGCCCAGGGTGTCGCGTCGGCCCCAGATAAGATCGAGTGTCAGCGAAAGCGAGCCCGACCAATCAGGGACTGTGCGATGAGATTCGGGGATCGGAAGGTGAATGTTAGTCTGTAGGATGTGCCGAAGATGGAGAGACGCTGGAACAGAGTCACCAGATGATAGATAATGGTGTATGGTGTTGATATGATACGGGCAGAGTAACGGTGCTCCTCTCAGGGATTGATTAGGACAGGATCTGCCCTAACTGAGACAATTGATGCTAAGAAGATCTCTCTTTCTCACTCTCTGTTCGTGCGTAAGTGCTTCCTTTCACTCGTTCGTCTCTTTTTCGGTCTCTTCGCTCTTTTCCGTCCCTAGGCGAGTTACGGGCTTGCTTTATAATCGGCGCCGCTCTAGAAAATCGGCGCCCGACCATATGGAGTCGGCGCCGATCGCGGAAAAGACTCAGAGATGGCTAAAAATGATCGATTCGAGAAAAATAAGACTCATCCCGACTACGGGAAAATATCCCGCTTAGGGAAGATTAAAAATAGATGTGATACATGGGTAGAATAAATTTGGGGTGGATAAGTGATTAAGATGCATGGGAAGAAGCGTAATTAAATATTTAATACTTAATTACTCATGGGTAAGATGTGATGGGATGAATTAAATTTAGAGTAGGTGATTAAATCACAAATTGGAAAACTATCCCAAGGGGATAGTTGGTGATGTAAACGTGCCCTAGGTTACCTAGGCAAGTAAACGGATGAGAAGGGACACTAAATTGGGTAACCAATTTTAGGTGTCTACATTTTGCCCCTTTTTGTCAAGTAACTTGCGATAAGCAAGGTTATGAGACAAAAACATGGAGATGGAAGAAGAGAAGAATTTGTGGTGATGTGATCCCCCTCAAACTAGGGATGGGATGGATGATAGAACAGACGATCCCGAGTTTGAAAGAGGTAGATAAAAAAATGCAGGATGCCCCAGTCGGATAGCTGGAGTAGAACTGATCATTGAGGACGCATAAAAATAAACACAAGGGCAGCAACCTAAGGAACTCACATTGGTAGGGAAAACTAGCCGGTCTCCTCATGAGACGACGTTAGTGCCTACAGACCCATGAGTGTAAGGAGAGAAGCTGCAAAATAGCCAACATCTAAAGAGAGACACATTGGTAGGGACAACTAGGCGGTCATAAGTCGGGCAGCGTTAGTGCTACTGAGACCAGCGTAACTCTAAGCGGCTAAACAAAAAGCGAGTGCTCCACGCAAAGAACAGGCAAACTCGAAATAGATGATGATATCGAAAATATGTGCGAAAGACAACATGTAGCGCACAATAATGATCGAATAGACCAGCCAAGCATCAACACTATGGCAAAGAGATTAGCGAGATGGAAAGCAAGCAGCGTGGAGAAGCGATACCGCAATCCACGGGCAAAAATAGTATAAATCGATAGGTGATAGATGATGATATAGACATAGGCGATAGATGATGAATAGAAGCGTGATTGGATAGATATAGTGATAGAGGATAGAAATAGATGTGATTAGATAGATTGAAATGTGGATAAAATAGATGTGATTGGATAGATATAAACTGATAGATGATAGATGTGATGTGGATAGAATTTTGATTGATATGTGGATAAAATTTTGATGAAAAAGAGAGATAGATAGATGTAATGTAACTTGGATGCACAAGTTTTTAGATGTTTTGATGGATAGATGGATAGATGTAGCGTAATTGTGATGGATAAAGATATAGACTGATAGAGGATAAAATAGATGTGATTGGATAGATATAGACTGATAGATGATAGAAATAGATGTGATTAGATAGATCGATATGTGGATATAACTTTGATAGATGGATGTGATGCAACTTGGATGCACATGTGTTGGATGTTTGGATTAGATATGGATAGATATAATGTACCTTGGACGTACATTGTGATGGATAGATTTAGATATAGATAGATGCAATGTACCTTGGATGTACATTTTGATGGATAGATAGATGGATGTGTTTGATATATGGATGAGATATAGGTAGATGCAATGAGAAATGAATACAGATAGAATGTTTGGATAGATAAGATGAATTTAGATAGAAGATAAATTGTGATTGAATTAACATGCGAAATGTCAATTTAACAGGATGCAAGAGCCAAAGATGAAAGCGGAAACAACCGTGACTTAGAAGAGAAGATACTCGGAGAAGAAGAAAAATGATAAGTTGGACTTCCAACCGACCATAGATAGAATCCAGAAAGAAAACCAAAAGACCAAGCATATAAGGCCCTATATAAGATTAAAATAAATCTGACACTAACTAGTCGCAAACCAGATCTAGGATAGAAATGGAAAGAAAAGAAAGTAAGTATCTTGTCGGAACCTACAAGGGACAGAATACATGTCCATGATAGGAAAATAGGATTCTCCATATGATCGACAAAAGGTCTAAAATCTCAGCTTCATGATTTGGACAGAAAAGCAAACTGATCAATGTGGGAAGTTTGCTTGATATGGAAAAAAGCGATCGATGCGGGAAGTCTTTCGGTGATCTTAACAAGTGTATAAAGCGGATGGAAGGCTGATTGATTACAAGAAGCCTTGAATATTTCTTTGAGAAACGGCCGTCCTTGAGGAGCGATGCATATTTTGAAATTTTATGATAGCCATCCTTCGAGGTATGGTCTATTTGCTTTTTGATTCACTTGACAATGTATGGATAGCTTTGTCCTTGAGGATCGAGTCTATCTTTTTGGATAGCATCTTTTTTTTTTTTTTTTTTTTTTTTTTTTGAAACTCTTTGGAAGAAGGCGAGTTTAGACCTAGATAGATCGGATGAAGGGAGGAGAACATGGAAGAACATGTACTCATGCCCGGCAGATCCGATTAAGATAAGTACTTGGGACGGATGAAGTGGTGATTAAGGTATTCCTACCATGAGGAGGAACATATCCAAAAGCGTCTGATAGTAGAGCCGCGATACTCATATTTAAGGTAAACGAGGCAATAGGCGGAGAACCACACAATTTCAAATCACCACAAAGTAGATGGTAGTTATTAGGACGGATGGAAGATCGAGTTGCGACTAGATTTGTGTAAGAGAGATTTTAACAATAGAAGGGCCGTAAATGCAAGGCATTAAGAGGTTACCTTGAGGATACCATCCATGGAAGACAAGCGATAAGCCCAGACCCATATTTATGAGTGATAATGTAGGGACCCATCCGATTGGGAGCAAACTTACCACGTTGACTCCTTTCGAGTGTAGTGACATTTTGATTTTCCTTAAGAACAAGGTCACCAATTTTGAAGTCACGGTGTTGCACATGCTTGTTGTAAGCACGCTTGACACGCTCGAGATAGACTTGATGATGCTCAAGAGCGTTGAGGCGCCGCTCATCTAATAATTCAAGTTGAGCTAGAGCGATTTTGGCGATAATCCTCATCGAGAGACAAATTCTCTGAGAGAAACACGGAGAGATGGGATTTGGACCTCCAAAGGAAGGGCGGCCTCGAGACCCATAGGCGAGAGAGAAGGGAGTAGCACCGGTAGGAGTACGAATGCTAGTCAGATAAGCCCCGAGAAGCGAAAGGGATATGTAGATGCCAATCCCTACCCGGCTCGACTAGTTACCTTTGCGAGGATATTACGCAAAGTTTTATTGGAAGCTTCGGCACGACCATTAGCTTGAGGATAGTATGGAGAAGAAAAGCGAGCTTGATTTTGAAAGCATTGCGAGAGATTTTGCAAATCGGCGTTCTTGAAGGATTTACCATTATACGTGATGAGCTTGTGTGGAGCATGCAAAGCGACAAATGATGTGTTGATAGACAAAATCAACTATGGGTTTAGCCTTTGTTGAAGAAAGAGGATAGCTTCTACCCACTTAGTAAAGTACTCGGTGGCGATAATGATAGAATGATAGCCTTTGTGAAGCGGGGGATTGATGAGACCAATAAGATCAAGGCCCCATTGTGAAAAAGGCCACAAATCCGCGCGCGAGTTCTGAAAGCGACTAGGGGCGTGCGTGAGATTGGAATATTCTTGACACTTGACGCATTTCTTAGTGTATTCACAAATCTTGATTAAGAGAAGGCCATAATATCCCAAGCGTAAGATGCGCTTAGCCACGGCTAAACCACTAAAATGTCCACCACGAGATACCGTCATGGACCTCTGAATAGCTTTAGATGATTCATGGGTTTTGAGGCATCGAAGCAAAATACCATCAAAGCCGCGTTTGTAAAGAATCCCGCTTTAGGATAGAATAGCGATTAGCGCGTTGGACAAAAGACCTTCTACCATTGGAAGTCGAGATCGGAGGAAGCACCGAATGAGATAGATAATCAACTATCTGTTGATACCACTCATCTGAGTATGGGTTGTGGCGACATTGATCGAAGTTAGGCTGTTGAAGATAAGATGGTTGATCTAATCGTTGCCATGACCACATAAAGGCGAGTCTTGATAAAAAGCGGGATAAGGGATCTTGTGATGAGGCCATGGTATCCGCGAATCGATTTGCAGTACGAGGAATGGATTGGATGGTGAACTTATCGAAAGATTGGAGTTGGGCAAGAACAATGTCGCGATATTTTTGAAGGATATCATTCTTGCATTGATAGACACCCGTGACCTGATTAACGATGAGTTCAGAATCACCAAAGATGTCAATATGACGAGCGCCGAGATTAATGGCATTTTGAAGTCCTAAGACAAGAGCTTCGTACTCAGCCATATTATTGGTGCACTCAAAGTTCAATTTGTGTGCGGCCCAGGATAGCGTACCCCAGGAGGAATCATCACGAAACCCGCACCTCCCCCTTGCTGGCATTTGGATCCATCAAAGAAGAGCTTTACTTTAAATGGAGATAGACCAAAATCGATTTGTTGGATAAATTCATCGGGGAATTGAGCAAGGGGGTCTTGAGTGTCCGGAAGAGGAGCACTAGCTAGTTGATCTGCAATAACCTGACCCTTGATAGCCTTTTGCGGGATAAACTCGAGGTCAAATTCTGTCATGAGCATAAGCCAACGAGTGATGCGATCATTGTGATAAGGCTTTGCATGAATTGTCTTGAGGGGATTGACATTTGTGACGATGTAAGTTTTGTGATTAAGAAGATAATGACGAAGCTTAGAAGTTGCGAAAGAAGAGAAGCGCAACATAGTTTTCAGCCCGAATGCGTGTCTCATACTCATGGAGGTGCGGCGATGTAATAGACGACTTGTTCTTTACCACAAGTGTCCGTCGAAATCATGGCTCCCGAGCATGGTCGATCACGAGAGATATAAAGATAGAAAGGCTCCCCCTCGCGTGGAGGTGTAAGCACGGGCGGAGAAAGAAGATAAGCTTTGAGATCATCAAAGGCCTTTTGCAATGCTCATCCCATTTGAAATGAACATTCTTACGGAGAAGATGGTGAAAAGGTTGACAACGGTCCGACAATTGGGAGATAAAGCAGCCTTAGCGATTGAAGAGCGTCCTTGGAAGCTGCGAGTTGCTTTAAGTTAGGCAGGGGAGGCATCTCAAGGATGGCTTTTATTTTTGCGGGGTCCACTTCAATACCTGATGGAAATGATAAACCTAAAAGTTTACCGGTGAGGGCGCCAAACACGCATTTAGATGGATTTAGGCGAAGACAAAAGCGGATAAGCCTCTCGAAAGAGAGGTGCGAGGATGAAAAGATGCTCTGGCGGCGTTTGGATTTGCGAGGAGATCGTCAGCGTAATCCTCTGATTTTGTGTAAAAGATCATGGAAGATGTAGGTCATTGCTCGTTGATAAGTTGCTCGGCGTTCTTAAGACCGAAGGGCATGACACGATAGCAAAAAGGTCCCCGAGGAGTTATGAAGGAAGTCTTATGCTTTGGTCTTACAGTGCGATGAGGATTTGATTATATCGAGAGAAACCATCCATAAGAAAGCATTTCATGACCCTTGATTAAATCTACGAGTTGGTCGATATTAGGAAGAGGAAAATCATCCTTTGGGCGAGGCGATTAAGATCCGGAAGTCGGTACAAATTGAATCTTCCCGGTAGCCTTGAATTCTTGGTACTACATTGGACACCCATTGCGGATAATCGATGGGTTGGATGAAGTTAGCCGAGCAAAAGCGTTGTAATTCTTCTTTAACAAGAAGGGCTACTCTAGGGTGCATTTTACGTAATTTTTGCTTGGTGGTTTGATGTTGGGAAGGGTAACGATATTGTGGACTACTGATATCGGGATCGAAATCTGGCATATCCTCGTATGACCAAGCAAAGGCTTGCGATGTTTGGAAAGAAAAGTAGTAAAGTCCCTAATTCTTGTGGATCGAGGATTGGCCGACCTTAATGATGCGAGGTCTTGAGTCCTTATATTAAGGTCGATAGTGGCCTCGTTGAGAAGGGTAGGCGTGTCGAAGGAATGGTTTTGGGAAGATATGAATCCTCTGCCCTAGATAGGTGAGGGCGAGTCGTCATCCATACAGTGGATAGTGTTGATAGTAGGAGAGTCGTCTCCACTATCTCGGGGAAGATTAATGGTATAGAAGCGGACCGATTGTTAGTCTCATAGACTAAGGTCCCAGGAAATGGTATTGATCAAAAAAAAAAAAAAAAAAAAAAAAGTTAGGTGGGATGGAAATGTCATCGTCCACATCAAGTGATGCTTCTGATTTAGTGGGGGAAGGTGGTTCTTCAGTAGGAAGAGGTTCATCAAGAATAGTGACGGTGGCTTTTGAAATGGGTTTAAATCCCAAACCAAATTTTTGATGTGGCATGAGAGTGGGAATGGATTTGAGGTCATGTATACCTTGTTCGTATTTTCCAAGGCCAAAACCTTTCCACGCGCATCGATATAGATAAGTTTTTGCAAACGTGGGATTCTGTAGATAATCAAACCCTGTTAGGTAAGGTTTGGCTCTAGGAGGAGAATCCGGGCGATAATGAGGTGTATCAAGACCACCGTAGATGAAATTGGTCTGTTGATTGGGCAAACCAATGGTAACGATGCGACCGAGACCTGATTGATATTCAGGTTGCTTGTCGGGTCTACCATACTCATTAGGTTTGAGATGGGCATCGAAAGAAAAGAGAGGAAGCTCTCCTAGTGAGAAACGCTGCAATGTCTCTTCCAGATTTCGCAAATCTGGTAGTTTGGTTGCAGGTATGGAAGAAGATGAAGCCCCATCTGGAGAAGATGCATTTTCTTTTAAAGGGGCAGACCTTGTGGTCATGTCGCATTGCGCAGAAGGAAAAGGATCTCCTGGATGGGTGTAGATTTTGCCCTCATATTGATATTTTAGGCATCGATGGAGGGTGGATGGGACCTGATGCATTGCGCGAACCCGGGGCGTCGAGATCATGTTATAGTGGAATTTTCCTTGACAATATAGAAGAGTTCATGGAGCGACTTTTTACCTACTCGGATGGGTAAGACCACGGTTCTAGAGTGACTACTAGCTGATCGTTAAATGATCGAAGGCGAAAAGGCGGAGGTGACACCACATTCTTAGGTAACTTAAGTTGTTCGAATGTGTGGGAAGAGATGGCGTTGAGAGCAGCTCCACTATCGATCATAACACGTTTTAAGCGATGTTATTGACTTGGGTGTGATGAAGAGAGGAGCCTCCAAATCCTCGAAGAAAGATGAGGAATTTCTGAATCCTCAAAAGAAATGGCGGTCGATGGACCATTGATCAACAACCCACTCGAAGAGTGGGGCTCATCGAATTTCTTTGCGATGCGGCGCGATTATCGATTAGAGCTGGCGATGTTGTGGAAGAGGATTGGATGAGGTCAAAAAGACATTTTGACCGGAGCTTGGGTGAGTTGCTTCATGACACTCTCCTCAGCGGATACGGGAACTTGAGTCAGTGCGGCACGAATGGAGACCTTGGGTCGTGGGGCGATGAGGAAGGAGACACGCCTTCGGGGGCTGCGAAATGACAACCCGTGGTCTAGATGTTGGAGATGAAGATGGGTTATGATAATGTTGGGTTCTAGTGGCGATATGGATTGTGTCGATTTGGGAAGGAGGGAGATCAAGTGGAGTGGAACCACTAGAGTGCGAATGGATGGTTGAGGTTCGGATGAGGCTAGGGTAGCAGGAGGTACTTGTTCCTCCTCCAACAAGGTCACTTTCTTCGAGAAGGTTCTTGACAACGGCTTGAAGAGCTTTACATCCTTGATGTCATGACACGGAGTGCGGTGGTAAGCACAAATCGAGATCGAGTTAAACCGGTAGGTTTCACTCCTTTGGGGTTATAAGGCTTAATCGGAGGAAGGGTTATGGCTGAAGATTGGATAAGTTGATGAAGGATTTCGGTGTAGAATCCGGTGAGCGAAGATGAGGATAGAGATAATGGAGATGGTTCTTTTACCTTAACCGACTGCCGGGGTAAAAGAACTTGCATGTTAGGTTTAACAGTTTTATTAGGGATCCTCTTATTTGTTTGGACATTCGGAGGAGCAGTCTTGGGTGCTTGGGATGGGAGTAAATGAGACATGATTGTCTTTGGTGGAGGAGGAGTCCCTAAGATAGATTTTGAGGAGGATGGAGATGCGATAATTTTGCGGTTTTTGGAGACAAAGGGGGTTGCTTAGTCGGATTTACGGATGATTTAGATAATGTCGGTTTGGAAGAGGAAGAAGCTCCCAAAATAGGTGAATTTGGAGGAAGATAGGGTGTCTTGATTTTTGGTAACAAAGATGAGGATTTTGATAGAAGAAGTGGCATCTTTTTGGTAGGTAAGTCTACTTTTAGGGATGTTGATGAAGAAGAAGATGATGACTTTGATAGGTGTGTAGAAGAAGATGCCTTCTCAGCGGGCAAATCTAATCGTTTATGAGGCGTGGAGAGAGATTTTTGTGGAAGAACACCGAGAGTTTTGATGGTCCGAAATATGGGCTTCCCCTTTTCAGGGATGGTGACAACTTCAACGTCATAAGGTGATTGTAACCTTTTTGGAGGAAGCAAATGGGGAGATATTGATGGTATAATGTTAGATTTTGGTTGTCGCGGTTTAGGTTGAGGAATCGAGTGTGCAGGTGTTGGTGTTACTTCTTTTGATTTTTCCTGAATAGGTGAAGTAGTATTAGTGATGGAAGAAGTAAGTGATGAAGAAGTTCCTTGCGAAGGGACCACTTTTGGTGTAGTGATCATGGGTGGAACTACTATAGGAAAAGAGATAGGAAGAGTCAAAGTTGAGGACACTTCCGCCGAAGTCGGCACGATTATAGGGATGTTTATCAAGGGCATAGTTGTAGCCGGAATGGGAGCAGCAGAAGTAGATGTGTCTGAAGTGGAAACTCGAAGGGATGTAATTGCCTCGAGCATTGAAAGGATGTCTGATGATGAGACAGATGAGAAGACAACTTTGTCTCGGGTATGGATGGGAGATCGGACAAAGGAGCGGAGAGAGATGACTCCGTGTTTAGCAATGTAGGAATATCCAAAGATGGGTTATCTGAGGATGGAGGAATTCCAGTGATTGGTGAAGTGGAAGAGGGTTCTGATTCGATTGCTGCGTTTGTAGATGATGTGGTTTCAGAAGCGGATTCTTCAGTAGAAATGAAGTTGATAGTGTGGGTGTTTGGTTTTTGAGATTCTGAAGAATTATGATTTGGGGCATGATTGGGGAAGGGTTGTTTGAAAACGTCCGGTAGCGCTTGATTTGGGGAGCATTTGGGTTATCGAATAAGCTCGCCTTTATCAATGAATTTTTGGACAAGATTTTTGAAAGTCTGACATCGTTCGATGTCATGACCCTTGGTTCTATGATAGTGGCAAAAATCGTTTTCTCTGTACCACAAAGGACGTTCTCGACTTTCATCAATATCTCTAATGGGTGGAAGTTCGATCATGCGAACTTCAACATTTTTCTAAGATGGAGGCATATGATTCCCCCAATGGAGCGAAGGATCGAGATGATGAAGCCCCTTTTCGAAGCGAGATGAAGGGTCTCTTCGTGGTGGTTGATTAGGAGTACTATCGGTTCTCGATGTTTTTAATACGATAGCATTGGTGGACCCTTGATTCTTATCTTTAGGAGGAAAAGAATTTGGTTTGGTGAACAGAGAGAAATCGGGTTTAGATTTGGAGCGAAGTTTTAGTTTTCCTTGTTGATAGCACGAGATTGAGTTTGCGTGCCATTGTGAAGGCTTCTTGAAGGTGTGGAAAGTTTGGATTCTTAACGTGGAAGAAATGTGACTAGCGCAAGATCGGGTGAACAGCTCGATCTGTTGTGATTGAGGAAGAGAGAAGGACAATTGGTTGATTATCCCTCTCCAACGAGCGACAAAATCTGCAATAGACTCATCGTCAAATTGGCGAATGTTGTAAAGATCGTGATTGAGATCTTATGGGCAATATTTATTGAGAAGTTCTCAACAAACATTTGGGCCAATTGAGAGAAAGAAAATAATGAATGTTGAGAATATTATTGTACCGGTCAAAGCGGGACCCGCTAGAGACATAGGAAAGGTACGGAGCATGAGCTCCCGATCTTGGACAATGAGGTAGCAAGCATGTTTGAATGCTCGCGATGTTGTTGGGGGTCTTCCGACTATGAAATTTTGAGAATTTGGGAAGTTCCCATTGGGGAGGATAAGGCTTAAAAGCCACCGAAGGATGAATGGGTTCATTGCATACTTCTTGAAAAGGAGTATGAAGGGCGGGCTCCTTTTGTGGAGGCTTCAGTCTGCGATTTTCTTGAAGAGAAATTGAACCACATCCGATTGGGGAGGAGGTACATTGGTTTGTCCTACATGAGAAGCAAGTAGTGGGTGTGGTTGAGGTGTCAATGGGGGATTCATCTGTTGTTGGATAGGATTATAAGAGGAATAACCGGTGTTACAGGTGACAGGGTGGGGTATTTGTTGTGCGGCTTGCGTATAGGCGAGTGCGAGATAATAAGTGGTTGAGCAAATAAAGGTTGGGTGACGGATGGAGCCTGTGATTGGTGGACTCCTATGTTGGTTGATTGGATCGGGATAGATTGAGGAATATGAGTGTTGGTTGGATTGGTCATGTTGGGAAACAAGACACGAAAGGGCCTTATTGCTGAATTAGGTATCGAGGTGCCGATCTTAGAGGATGGGCGAATGTCACGGTGGCTGGAATATTGGAAGAAAGACCCCTAGAGGGCGAAGTAGGAGCCAAGCTGCTGTTCGGAGGGTTGGCTCATGAAGAGGTATTGACCTTGAGAAGCGATAGAGGCATAGAAGCGAATTGGCGGCAATGTGCGGATGTGCGAGGCAATTTACTATAGCAGAGCGAAGACCTCTCGAAATGGGTTGTGGAATAGTCGAGGTAGCTGCGGTGTTAGGGATAGGTAAGACTAATTGAGAATTAGTCGACATGGTAGGTGGAAGAGAAAAGGGAGGCATAGGGGCCTCACCCTTCTCCGTGGCTCGAGCGAAGAGATGGTGCAAGCTCTCTAAAGAGGCACAGGATGATCCGCGAGGATAATTGTACACTTGTCGGATTGGTGGGTCTTGGTGAGATATTTGGATCGACTTGTGTACTAGATAGTCCATGAGGGCTACGGATTGCGATCGAGAGAGCACAGAATTCGAGATCCCGCGAGGAATAGACTCGAGTCGAAAGATATTTACGATGGACTAGGAGAAGCCGGACGTGATGGGATTGTTTTGGCTTGATGGAAAGGATTATCGACCATGAGGGGAACCCACTAACGGTGGTCGAGGAAGATTGGAGGAATGGTGCGAAACATCCACGGCTGGTGGTGATTTCGGAGGAAGAAGGAACTGTTGGGCCATTTTCCTAGATTGTGAGCGGGTGATAGCCGTCATAAACAAGCGAAAGAAGATTGTCTTAACTAATGCACAAATAGTTCAAGCGGCGCAAGTGATTATCTCCTTTAAATTTTGATGCTTTTAAGAAATGAAAATGTTAGGGAAGGCTTTTAGAGCAGGGAACTACTCGAGATAGCCAAACTAGGGATGGTTTGGGTAATGTTTGGTGAGAGTCGAAGGCACTTGATAAAAGACAGTGCGTGGCTTGATATAGGGGCCTACCCCGCACTTCACACACCGCTGCGATAAAGAGTCGGGTGCTTTGCCAATATATACCAAAATCTTTCGTGAATTTATAGCGCGGCCCGAGTACCGCGTAGGCTCTTCCTCTTGGATATCACTTCCAAGTAGGCGAGGCCAGGGAAGGAGTTTTGTTTAGATGCTTTATACCTAGTGATTTTGGCTTTGTGTGCAAGGGTGAAAAATAAAAATCAAATAGTGTCACTACCGATTTTGATCAATTTTCCAACCTAATTAACACTAGATGACAAAGCATGCAGCAATGAAAAAGAAAGGGTTCTTTTTAAGCACTTAAAACGAAATGTTTGATTTCGATGAAGACAATTCAAACAAGTTCTTTCCCAAATGCGATTAGGTTCTTTTTAAGCACCAAAAACTGAAGTGTTTGGATGTGATAAACAACCAACAAAGAAAACCTAAAAAGGAGAAAACACCGAAAAAGAGGAATACCTGTAGTTTTAGCTCTCCAAGGTGTGTGGACTTCAAAAAGCGCGTTGTTGAGCTCTTCCCCTCGAACAATCCCACGAACAAGCAAAGTGCTCCGCGAAAAAGGATCAAGCAAACAACAAACAAGATCCGGAAAGATACATCCGGATAATGGCGAAGCGAAAAATTTCTATTTTAAGAAAATAGAAAAATTTCAAGATAATGACTTCGCTAAAAGCAAGATTGAAATGATGAGCGAAAATGTTCAAATAGGGTGATAGAAATCGGTGAAGAAAAGGAACAAAGTTCAAAACTAGAAAAGAGATGAACTTACCATAAGGGACTTTGGTTCGATGTCCCACCCGGTGTGCGAAATGTAGATCAAGAATTTCGTGCTTGTTACTGTCGAGTTAATGCACCAAACTAAACACAAAAACCACGAAAAACCTCAATGAAATAGATACATGAAGATGTAGACGGATGAGGAAGTCGATGTAGATAAGGCAGGCGCACGAGCAATTCGCACAATAGATCCGAGTAACTGCAAAACACGGTGCTTGACGAGAAAAAGATGGCGTTAGAAGATATATGGGTGGGCCCGAGAAGCGGGTCAGAAGCGATAAGCTTCCTTGGCGGATGTCGATCCACGTTTTCAATAAAGAAAAGCGCATACATGATAAAAGATGTAAATAAAGACTAGATTCTCGGTTGCGGTAATAAAAGCAGAACACGAGCAATGAGACGAGAAATCGAAAAAGCCAGGAAGCGAGAAATAATGCTAGATTTGTGTTACTGTGACCTTTTACATGTCTGCGAAATCGCGTCGGCCCCATGTAGAATCGGCGGCCCGATGTGTCGGCGCGGCCCAGGACTGATCGCGGGCCAGGAGCTGTCGGCGTCGGCCCCAGATAAGATCGAGTGTCAAGCTGAAGCGACCCGACCAATCGGGGGCGTGCGATGAGATTCGGGATCGGAAGGTGAATGTTATCATGTAGGATGTGCCGAAGATGGAGAAACGGCTGAGCAGAGTCACCGAGATGATAGATAATGGTGTATGGTGTTGATATGATACGGGCGAAATAGCGGTGCTCCTCTCGAGGATTGATTAGGGCGAGATCTGCCCTAAGCGAGACAATTGATGCTAAGAAGATCTCTCTTTCTCACTCTCTGTTCGTGCGTAAGTGCTTCCTTTCACTCGTTCGTCTCTTTTCGGTCTCTTCGCTCTTTTCGGTCCCTTAGGCCCAGTTACGGCTTGCTTTTATAATCGGCGCCGCTCCTAGAAAATCGGCGCCGACCATATGGGTCGGCGCCGATCGCGGAGAAGACTCGAGATGGCTAAAAATGATCGATTCGAGAAAAATAAGACTCATCCATTACGGGAAAATATCCCGCTTAGGAAGATTAAAAATAGATGTGATACATGGGTAGAATAAATTTGGGGTGGATAAGTGATTAAGATGCATGGGAAGAAGCGTAATTAAATATTTAATACTTAATTACTCATGGGTAAGATGTGATGGGATGAATTAAATTTAGAGTAGGTGATTAAATCACAAATTGGAAAACTATCCCAAGGGGATAGTTGGTGATGTAAACGTGCCCTAGGTTACCTAGGCAAGTAAACGGATGAGAAGGGACACTAAATTGGGTAACCAATTATCATCAAACCCTTTTGGCTTGAGTTTGAGGGGTTCGTAAGGTCGGAGTGCGGTAATGTGATAAATGAAGTCTCGAGGAGGTTGGTTAAAATTTTGGCATAGGACCCTACTAGTGGATCACAATGGGAAGTGAATGTGGGTTTGGGTGTAGGTGTGGTTAATTGTCGAGGAACTATTTTTGGAAGAGTAGGAATGGGTCGAGCTATGGGTTTAGGTGCCGGTGTGGTTTGAGGTATCGGCGGGTTTGTTTGGGTAGGGGTATAGTAGATGGACGGTAGGAGGGTGTGGGTTGTTTTGACTACCTTGTTGTGAGGTAGTGGGGTTTTGTTTTTGGGTTGCACCTTCTTGGGTAAAGGTGATGTGGGTGTACGAGGTCTAGAAGGAAAAGCAGATGGAGGAAGAGGGCGAGTTACCCACGGGGATAATGGGGGTGCTATGAAGATAGATGATGTGGGTCATACTTGGGGTGTGAGGGAAAATGACTGAAGTGTAGTGGGTAGTGAAGCAATAACTAAAGGTATTAGAGGTATTAGTTGTAAAGAGATTGTAGGTGTGGGTATAAGTCGTGTTGTGTGCCTGGGTAGGTTAGAGGTTTGTGAGGAAGGAATGGGTTATTGTGTTATTGGTTTATGGATGGGTGCAGGGTGCTTGACCATGTTGGGCAGCTGAGGTCTTAAGGCAGATGGGACAAGTGTGGGTGTGATTGGTGCGGTCGGGGTATGAGGTCGATGAGTTTGTTTCTTTGGTTTGGGTGTCGGAGTAGGTGTGGTTTTGACGTTGGAGGATGTAGCTAAATCCATTTTAATAGGTGGATGAGTAAGGTTGGTGGTCGGGGTGACCCCTAAAGTGGTAATAGGTTTAGTGGAGGCAAATGTTGTGGGTATGGGTTTGGATTTAGATGTAGGTCGGGTTATGGGTAAGGGTGTGGTGTGAGTGCTAACTGGGTATCATGGAAGGGTTGTGACAACAATGGTTATATTTGGTTTGATGGGTCAAAATGTGTTTGGGTAGATAGTGGAGGTATCAGCGAGGGATCTCTACATCTGTGTTGAGACAGGGAGTAAGAGGCACCCCATAATAAATCCCTATCCACATAATCTAAGTGATTGGCCAAACGTGAGAATGACACATCTGTGGGTGGAGTTGGTGAGGACCTAATGGGAATTCCCGTAAAATGTGTCTTAGAGACGGGGAATTGGCTAGCTTTAGCTTCCAGTGGGTAAGAGAGTCGAAAGTAGGTTTGTTGGATTTTGGGTAGCTGATGGAGAATGCTCACCAAGAGGCAAAGGTATCTCAACTAGGTCTATGATGGGTGGAGGAGATGATGGGAGCTCCTCTATAAGTGGAGGAATGGATAGGTGCTCCTTTGTGGGTGGAGGAGGTAATGGGTGCTCCTCTACGGGTGGAGGAGGTAATGGGTGCTCCTCTATGGGTGGAGGAGGTAATGGGTGCTCCTCTGTGGGTGGAGGAGGTAATGGGAGCTCCTCTATGGGTGGAGGAGGTACTATAGGTAAAGGTTCTCTAAGTGGTGAAGCTAGGGGTGAGATGGTCTCAATGTTAGCGAGAAGACCCTCGTAGGTGATGAAGGAGATGAAAGGTGTTCCTCTATTGGTGAAGGAATAGGGGAGGTTGGTTCCAATGTGGAAGGAGGATTTCGGCTAGGATTTCCTCTATGGAAGGGATGTGAGGTAATTGAGAGGCGACAGGTACCTCGTTAAAGATAGTGTGAACCTCATGGGTATGGGTATCGTGAGTGGATGTCTCACCGGTTTGATTGGATGAAGGGGCATGGTTGGGAAATGGTTTTTGAAGATTTATAGATTTTGGTTGGGGGTGGCATTGGGATTATCCATAGTTAACTCACCTTTCTCGAGCATTTCTTGGACAATATTCTTGAAAGTGATGCAATTTTGTCACTATGACCCTTTACTCGATGATAGTTATAGAAATCATGTTCTTTATACCATGTGGGCATGGGGCGAGTAGGGTCAAAACCAGTGTGTGGTTTTATGGGTGGAAGGGTGATGGCTCTAGCTTTGATAAGATTTTCTAAGATAGAAGAGTAAGGTTCCCCAATTGGGGTATATTTTCACTGCTCTTGTCTGAATCAAAAAGTCTGGACAGGTGAGAGATTAGATGAGGGTGTAGCTTGATTCAATGGATGAGTTGGGCGGCCTTGAGTACCATTGCATTAGCGGTGCCCTTAGCTTTTGAATAATTGGTTTGTGGTTTGGAAGAAGAAGAGGTATCATTTGACTTGAATGTTGAATTCTTATTGCGTAATTAGATTTTCTTCTCTTCGATGGCCCGAATCTCTAACTTTTGTGCCATAGTGAATGCCTCATCGAATGTTTGGAAGGTTTGGACCTGCAAGGTCGGGGAGATATGTCTAGCACAAGCTCATGTGAAGAGCTCGATGAGTTCAATTTGTGGCAGTTGGAAGGTAAGTTGATTGATCAGGCTACGCTAGCGAGTGACAAAATCTATGATAGATTCGTCCTCATACTAACGTGTGGAATATAGATCGGTCATGGTAACCTTCTTGACGATATTGATAGAGAAATGATCCAAGAAGGCTTGGGCTACCTGATTGAATGAGAATATAGAGTGTTTAGGTAACCCACTATACCAATCTAATGCAAGTCTAGTGAGGGACATGGGAAAAGTTCTCAAAAGTAAGGCATCATCATGAGCGATCAGATAACACCCATGTTTGAATGACCGCAAATGTTGTTGTGGGTCTTCTTTGCTATTGAAGCGATTGAATTTAGGCATTTCCCAATGCACAGGGTATGAACAGATAGGAATGGATGGGTGAATAGGCTCGTTGCAAATCTCATCGTAGGTGAGAGTGTTGTGGGAGCTGAAACCGATGCCTCCAATGTTTGCATCTTGTCCAACATCAATTTAATTAGGTCATTGGTGGGTTGTGATGATTGGATGCCTCCTGTAGCATGAGGAGGTTGGTTTTGGGCATATAACAAGGGTGGCACTCCAGTGTATGGGGCTGCCATGTAGGGTGGTGGAGAAGAAGGCAGTGAAATAGGGGGTACGTACCCAGAATGAATAATGGATGAAACAAGAGGTTGTTGGTAGTATGTATATGGGGGTGGAAGGGTCGTGGTAACCCTAGTGGCAATAGGGGCTAATGATTGTGGAATGGAAAGAACCACGTTTTGAAATGGGGTAGGGGTCACCGACACTGGAGGTGGGAATGTAGCTACAGGTATGTATGAGACATTAGGGGTGGATGAGGTTGTGTTTGGGGTAGTCGTCGAGGGTATGGTGGATGTAATGGGTGCCATAGAGGTAACAGATGCATGGCAGTCATAGCGGGTATAGAACCTAACTGCGAAATGATTGGGGGTAAGGTGGATGCGGGCAGCACGGAGCCAGATGGGGCCGATGTGGAAGTGGGTGTGAGAGTCGGGGGGATAGATATGGGCATGTCGTATATCAACTAACCCGAGGCATCTCGAGTGGATGAGTGGGAAAGGTAAAACTGCAAGGCGGTAGGGTTCTGGTCAAGGAGTCGTGCGAACTCCTCATCTCTGGTAGTGATAGTAGTAGGTTGGATGGGATCCATGGTTGGTGATAAAATAGAAGGTGGTGAAGGACTAGGTGGGAGTGGTTGATAACTGGCATGGAATATGAGGGCGCTTGCTTGTCTTCGGGTCAGCACCATGTGAACTAGTATTGATCAGGTAGGGTTACTTCTTTGTAAATGATACAGAGAACATCGGAACAAGTGAATCTGGTGATAAAAATGGATGAAGTAACAAATGGTGGCTGGAATGTGAAACATTCTAACCGATGCCGGTTAGGGAAAATTGATGCGTCGAGAGGTAACCTTCTGGTCACTTGTAGAAAATGGACAGTGAGTAAACAACAAGAGGCGAAGGTAAAATTTGATAGGTATGCCAAATATAAGGATGTTTAAAACATCAATGGGAAAATGACAGCGATGACGAAGAGACTGTGAAAAGTGGAAGATAGTGAAGTAAAATGTCCTTTTGAGTAGGTTAGTAAAAGGACTTGGAACTGATGTCGGTTGGGTATAATCGATGGTGGTCAGAGGTAACCGACGACGGTTACTGTGAAATTGAAACAATGATGAAAGAAAGTGGTTGTGAATTAAAATATGATGTAGAATCAGACCCAGTGGGATGATGATGATATGGCCTAGGCACACTCAGGTGAAGCCAAAATACACCAGCTATGATGAGGAGCGTGCAAGGATGAACAAAAAAAAGTGATGAATGTGATCTCTCACCTCAAAACGCAAGCCAAGCAAAAACACTAAGAAAATACAATCCTAGGAGTGCCTTTTCTATTATGTTTGTTTAGCTTATGCTATTTAGGGACTGACACATGAATTGTGAAATAGATTTTTTGTGAGGATGGCTTCCTACAAAGAAGGAGATCTAAAAGGTGAGGTTTCAGGTATGTTATGGTGGGGGTGGGCTTCGCTTTGAAGTATGACTCGATAGAGTAGTGAGTTGGGTGCCCACTGTGCCGTGATTGTGTGATCACCTACAACTTCTTCTAGGTAGGATGTTGTTTAAGAATGTATGTATTTTGAATTTTTGTGTGGTTTGGTAAGACTCAAAGAAAGAGAAAAGGATAGAAGTGTTTTTCTACGATTCGTTTGTCAACCATCAGCTGGTCATGACTTCCAGCGTATAGGTTTCCCTCAATTAATGTGAGCTAATGCAATAAATCAAAATGGAATGCACTTGTTTTTAAACCCAAATCGAAAATGTGAAATTGGATGACACAATAAGATGAAGAGGAAGAGGGATGCTCTTTCACTATAATGTAGAAAACATGAAGAAATGATTCCTTTTAATTACACCAAAAGAAAAGTTTCCTTTAGAGAAAATAGAAAGGAGAGGTGGATTACCAGAAGAAGAAAATTAGTGTGTACGCTTTTTAGAAGGGAAACAAACACATAATTTTCCTAGGAATGAATGAAATGCAAGGAACCTCGGATGGGTCCCACCAGGTGTGCCAAAATGTTTCACTTTTTCTTAGATTGTTTCTTTGAAGTGTTGATGAAACAGATAGGGTAACGGGTGTAGGAGGAATACCTGTTCAAATGTCGGTTGATGGGTTGTTGCGTGCGTATGACTTCCAAATCCACAACTGATCGTGAGAGCTTCCTTTTGGCTAGGAGGAACTACCTGTAATGAAAACAAGACCACCATAAGGAATTAAACAATATGGGCAGTGAACTTCCTAGCGTGTAAGCTAGATCCGAGAAGTATGATACTTCCTAGATGGTTGTCAATCCACTATTTTAAACAATTCAATGTTGTAAACAAATTAAATCCTATTGTTATTTTAAAATGATTTAGGTATCTCACTTAAAAACACAATAAGAAATATATCTAATCTAATAGGCTAAGCTAGAATAGAATCCAAAGGTCAAATGATTGGTTTTGGGTCTTTCCAGGTCTGATAAAGGTCTCGGGTAGATCACAAGTGAATGAGGTGAGATAAAATTAGGTGGGTAGGTCTCTGTTTAGGGGCTTTGTGTGGTAAACACGAGAGACCGGTGTTGGTCGGGGTGATAACGGCGGTTAGGTATAACCGGTGCTTGCGTTCTTGTGAGATCTGGAAATGTCACAGAACAAGTTTGGGTCTCCTTTGTGATTATAAAAAGGACTTTGGTTAGTCGGGATGAGGTATTGGGTGACTGGAGTAGGATTTTGTGAGGTTTTAATGGGTATATGGAGGTGAAAATATGGAGAAGGTCAATAGGGAGAAAGATAAACAATGGATGATAAAATGATGATGAAATGAAATAACCAGGAAAGTATGATGTTGTACTTACTTGGATTTCATTCTTGAAGGCATGTGTGTGAGGGATGGAGGTGTTGATGATGGGTTTGAAGGTTGCAAGTGATCACCAACTGAAGAAAAGCTTCTGCATGGGCTGCATGTACACTCCTCTTTGCTTGATAGATCAGATCGTGGCTGGGATGGCTGTGCAGGAGAAGATGCTCAATCTCCTTCCTTGGATGTGATTTTTTTGGAATTGGCTCTCTGAAGATGCATTATCTCTCTGAGATGTGTTCTTGCTCATCAAATTTCTCCCAATGTTTTCCAACCTTGAGAATAAGGTAGTTTAGGGGTTAAAAGGGGTAACCGATGGCGGTCCAGCTTAACCATGATGGTTAGGGGTAACCGAAGCGTCAAGGTGGTGGGATTTCCTAGGTTTACTAAACTAGGAGATCCTCCTAATTTAGATTTCATGTTTATCCACGGATCTCATGTCATTATCCCATGGATTGTAGGCTTGATTTTAGGAGCCTCTTGTGAGCATGGTCTTAGGGAATGTGGTTAGAGGGAATGTAGGCATTGATTTTTAGGGTTTGGGTAAGTCTTAGTTAGTTATGGGAACTTGTTAAGAAGGTCTTAGGTTGAGTTGGCTTGGTGAGGTGTCTAAGTGAATCGTATGTGTGATATTATTTAAATAAGATATTTAAATAATAAATATAGTGAGGATAATGCATTAATAATTAATTAAATTAATATTAGTGGGGTGAAGGGAGGTCAATGGCTAGGTAAATGTACATATGTATACATGTTTAGTTTAGATGTCGTGATATAAGATCTTATTTGTATATTCATGAATTTGTAACAAATTTAAATGTACACATAGAACAAATCAATGTAATGTTTCATCTATATTCCTACACTACCACTATCAATCCCACCCCTTATCGACTGTACAAAAAAGGTTTTTTCAACAAAAGACCAACCAAACAACCAATGCAACACTAACATAATTCCTTGAAATAATTACAAACCACATCAACTACAAAAGTTAATTAACTATCCAAAACGGTATCAAATGTATTCATGTTTAGTGCAAAAAAATTGGCCACAAAGGCTACCACTCATGATATAAAATTTGCACATGTACGGAAGTCTTCATGTAACATGTTTAGTTCAAATAAAATAGTCAGCAAAATGCTACCACTCATGATATGAGATTTGCAAATGTATATGTACGAATTTGTAACAAGTTTGAAATGTAGAGATGGAACCTTTAAATGAAGTGGTTCATCTATATATCTACACTTACAAAATCAATCACACCCATTATCAACATCAACTACAAAAGTAATAATTATCCCTCTAAAACAAATAACATATCCTGTTTGGCATTCACATTGCATTGTACACATGCGATTGCTAGTTAGTTCTTATGTTTTAGAGTTCTTCAATTATAGTCAATTTTAATTGTCCCGATACTAATAACATTGTATCTAATATTAGTAGACAAACTAATAATTGCTTAAGTGGTTGTGTATTTATGTGTTTATTGATTAAAGGTTTATTTTATGTTTTGAAAAAATTAATGTTTTTATTATGTCGCTAGGTGTTCCCTTTCACAACCAAGCATCGACTTGACACCTGCACAAAAAATCATTGGTTTTGCTTATTTAATTGGTACATGCGGCGATGTGCGAATTTACCTAAAGCGTAGATTTTGCAATGGTCATATTTCCATCGGCGGGGCTACGAAAGAATCCTTGTCCCGATCGTCAAAGCAATCTTGACCACGACGAGAGAAGGAAAATGACAAGTCTTTTAAGGTCGGGTATGTTGTGTCCTCTTCGTAGTATACTTTGGGTTTTGAGAAGTGTTGATCCTAATTGGTGAGTTTTTTGACATGGGTTTATTTTCCCACTCAAATATTCTATGCATACTTAATTATGTTGAATATATGTTAGTGTATATATAGAGAGAGAGAGATAGAGAGAGAGAGAGAAATGAAAGAAATACATAAAATATGCAAGTCTCATGTGACAAATGCTTCAAATATTTGTAACTATTTTACGATTTAATTCATGAAAAACATCTAAACAACCATCGAATTTAACCCTTGGACCACATATTTATGTTCGTGTGTGTGCTCAATCTAACCCATAATGGCATTGGTTTTTGGATGGCTATTAGCAAGAGCTCCTTGTGATTCATAACATGGAGCTTTTCCCAAAATGTTGAAATTTGCAATCGGGAAAGCTCTCTGGATGAAGGTGACTCCTATTCCTTTGTTTAGGTGCACACATAAAATTTGTAGAGGATCTATTGTAAAATCTATTCTAACTTGCCAAGGAGATAGGGTTAAGAAGATGCAAAGAAATTAACCTAAACTAATAGAGGTGATGCACCAAAGGATGTTGAAAACTGACTTTCTTATTAAACAGAGACCATTAAAATATAATACAACCACCATGCATAGATAACCAATATTGTAATGAAAGATCATATAAAGGAAATGAACACAAGAGAGGGTTGAAATCATCCATAGACATGTATTATTACTTCACAAATTTATGTAAAATGTTACAATGGCCAAGAGACAAAAAAATTACATTACAGTCTTAATGGAAGGTTCAAACTCAACGTAATGCCAACATGAAACCAAAACCGTAAAAGAAGGGAGGGTGCAAAACCAAAATGTCCAACCCTTTACAACAAGCCAAGCTCTTACCTTAATAGATGAAGTGAAGAGAGGAGAAGAAAAGGAGGTGGGAAATCAGATTTGGAAGCTTAGCCACCAGCCATCAATGCCCCTACAAATCTGCCTACAATCTATCCAGTCTAGCTCTCCATGTCTTGCATTTGGCATGTTGAAGAAGGAAGAATGGAGGATCAAATCAAATCTGATCTAGTTGAACTGATCAGATCACGTATTAATGGTGTGAAAGAGTTTTTCCAAATTCTTACCCACAAAATACTACTTTTGAAAAATAATATTTTATGCTTCCATGGTGTAGAGGAGGTCGAGATCTTTGCGATAGTAAAAATTATCAAATTTCAAGCCTTTGGATCAAAATTTATTCCCATTTGAATATTTGAATTGAATCCGTACAAAAATGGTGAAAAAAGCAATTTTGTAAAATAGATTCGTGGGCCTGAAATTCACTTTTGTGCCTTTTACAAAAAAATTCAAACTTATAAAAACCCTCCCACGACCCGTATTCACGAAATCACTTTTTCCCAAAAACTCTAGGGGCCCAAAATTGAAATTGCGCCTTTTGCGCAAAAGCGCAAAAGTGTAAAAGTTTCCTGAAGCCCACGGCTCTGTAAATTCACAACTTTACACTTGGCGAAAGTCTTCGTTGGGCCCATGGGAAGTGGCAAACGTAAACTACACCCTTTTGCACAAAAGAGGCAAAAGTGTACAAATCCTCTGCAGGCCCACGCCCGTGAAACTTTACTTTTGGCAAAAAGACCCTCGAGCTCGAAAGTTTACTTTGGTAGAAAAACCTCCATGGCCCCACAACTTTGTGACTTTACACTTGGCAAAAAAAAAAAAACTTCGTGGGATCACGGGTCCACACTTGAAAACTACGCCATTTTGTGAAAAGTTGCAAAAGTTCCAAAATACCCCGTAGACCCACCTGTTGGTACCCAAATTGATTCTCCCTTAGAAGCTGAGCAGCATCACAGTTTTGGTAGGAATATTAGAGGTAACGAGATCATGTAGTGTGTCATTTTGTAGCCGGGGATGAAATGCAACTTGCTCTTTGTCACTCAGATGTGGAGAAATGGGTAGCACCCTCAAGAGGATTTGATCTATCCTCACTACTTTATGGTTGTTCCTTTCAACCAAGGTGAGAGGACCCTTTTGTAGCCTGCTATTTATGGAGGAGATGGAGATGTCCTTCCTTGTGAAGTATTGAGAAGACCAACACTAGCACCGGGCACCAACACCTTACAACAAGGCCTTTTCCCCAAAAATCCAAACATTGAATGCACCAGTGCTCGTTATGATTCCAATCACGATTCCCAGAATCAGATCTGTAAAAATTTGTCAGTGCTCAAGGGGTGGATCTCTTTGAATATCTCCCGCATTCAACTCCTTCTGGTAGATCACTTTTCCCTCTACTCACCAACCACTTCCACCCCTATTCTGTCTAATCTGGTTCTTTGCATGCCCGGGGAGAAGAAATGGAAGATCAGATCGAGCCCAAAATGTCAAGTCTCATCTTAATGGTAAAATACATCCTGGATTTTCTCACCAAACCCAGATTATCAACAGGTTGTTCGTGTGCCAAGGAAAGAAAAATCAGGTTGAATTCGATAGTCAGATTGCATATTAATGGTGAGAGATGTTTACAGACCTTCCCCACCAAACCAGGATGCTAGATTAATGTTCCTCTTCATTTGGCATGCAGGAGACTCTAAGAAATGATAAAAAAAACCACAAGAATATGCATCCCCAAGAGCTCTGGAGTGAAAATGGAGGAAAAATTAGACACATTCATAATTGCCATTGATTCCTAATTTAAATTTGGACTGTCCACATGGGAGATCTAATTTTAGAGCGGGTCTGTGGGTTCCTTTTTTCCTTTTACAACTTTTGGAAAAATGTAAAATTTTCACATTTTTCTCCACACCTCCGCCCTTGAGAAATGATCCTGACACGTGTCCTAAGGTGGGTCCCAAAGGAACCGCAACCAAATTCTGCTATTTCACCTCTTTTTTGGAAAAGGGAAAATTTTCCAATTTTCCTGTAACTCCGTCCTTGAAAAATGGGCCTAACACATGTCCTAATGTGGGTCCCATCGAACCACGCTTCCCTTTTCAATTTTAACTCCTTTTCCATAAAAGGAAAATTTTCCAATTTTCCTCCAAAGGTCCGCACCTCCGTCGTTGACTGGAGCAAGTTTTGACTTTTCTCTATCGAGGCCATGGGTCATTTTGAGATTTTAACCATTTTGATGACAAGAGGTAAAAATCCAAGTTGCCTCTAATGGTCCGATTTCTGCCCCTTTGACTTTTCGAAGCTAAGCTACGTGTCACAATGGTGCATCTTGAGATGTTCCCCAAAAGTTGAGACCTTAGATGAGCGTGGGCTTGCCACGTGTCATTGCGGTGCTACTTCAAAACCTTAAGGATTCAAAAATGATTTGGCGGGGTGCACTTCCATTTAGAATTTTACTCCATTTTTCCAAAAGGGAAAAACATCCAACTTACCTCTGAAGGCCCACATCTCCGCCATTAGTCTTTGCCACGTGTCCTCCTGCGGGGTCAAGGCAAGACTTTTTCCCTGCCACTTAAAATTTGCTTTAATCAAAGCCATGGCGGGGCCATGGGGCGGGTTCAAATTTTTGCCAAAGTAGCCAAAAGAAAAAGTTGAGAAAAACAACCCATCGTACCCCATCCAATCAGAAGAAGCCACGTAAGCACCAAAAGAACCAATCAGATTTGAGCGGAGCTATGGGACCAAATTTTCCTTTTTGCCAAAAAAGAAAAAGTGATAAGTTAAATCATTTGCCCGTCATCCCTTGACCAACCAAAAGAAGCCACGTGACCACCGAACGCTGAGGAATAACTTTGATAGGAAAAAGACACTCGTCAGACCGTCAAAAAAATATAGAAAATCACCATTCATGCCCAAAACCTGATTTTTTGCTAAGGATGAAAATTTTCTGAAACAAAAACAAGTGAATCATGATTCCAAGCATCTTTTCGACCATGGATTTGGATTTTCAAAGGCATACAAATATAAATCAACCATTCTTAAGCTTCCATGGTTGAGGAAAAATAGGAAAAATGGCAGAGCCCGTGGATTTTGAAGAAATTAGGGCAAAAATAGGGTAGACTCAGAGACTTCTTCAAGGAGGGACATGACAATGGATTTTGCAAACAACTCAAGCATTTCTAATGGAGGTAGAAACTTTCAGAACACCCACATCGAGAGAAAAATGTTTGAACATGTAGATCAGATCAAAATAGTGGCAAGCGGGGCCAAAACAAATCGAGCACCAACACCGCCGACCCAAATTTACACTTGGACAAAATTTCCTCCACGCCCCGCATATTCACTTAGCAAAAGAAATCATCCCTAGGATTGCGGACCCACAATTGTAACTTGTGCCTTTTGTGAAAAGTGCAAAATGCCAACATATCTCCATGACATGTAACCTCAATTTTCCCCTTTGGTGGAAAGTCTTCCCCATGCCCACAGGTCTGCATTTGGCAAAAAATCCTTCCCGTGGATCGTCGGCCCATAACTTGCAAAATATGAAGAGTTAGAAAGACTTCTTTACATATTCGGAAAGGGGAAGAAATTTCCTATTTGATGAAGATGTTTTTAGGAAACCTTAAGTGCTTAAAATATATAAAAATCAGATTGAAGAACAAAAGGGGGAAAAGGGGTTAGTTGACCAAAAATAAGAGTGAGCTTATTTTAGACAACAATTTGGCGACTCATAGGGAGCATCTTCCCACTAGATGAGATGATCGGTGGCCTTAAAGCATCTGTTGGGCATGGAGTCCACTTGGTAATTTCAAATGTGGCACAGGAACTGCCTTCCGCTGCATGCACTCTTATCTTTGCTGACCAAATCTTGGATTCAAGATTTGTGAGAGTAGAGAGTTGTCATTTGATTTTCTGCAAACTTTGATTTGATGGAGTGTAATGAAAACATCTATACCTACTCAATATGGATACTCTATAGATTTAATTTCTTATGGCCACAAGTCTCTTCCATGAGTGAGATGAACTGTATACAAGCATACACCAGAAGAAATAGAGCATGTGCACTGGCACTTAGGGAAATTGAAACCTAAACTATAACAAGACAATGTGCATACACACTTGGAGAAATTGAAAACCTAGGCTAATATTTACAAGGGTGAGAAATTATCCTTTTAGTAGTATTGTTTGAGGTAAATCCCATTGACTGGAATCTGTAATTCTTCGCCATCCAACTTAGTCAGTCGGAAGGCATTGCTACCTTTGCATTCGGTGATCATGTATGGACCACTACATATGGCATCAAACTTGGAATGCTTTCCTAGATTTGTATGGTCATAATCCCACTTCAGTACCAAGCCTCCAACTTGAAATGTCTTGGATTTAGCTTTCTTGTCAAAGCTCTTCTTGATCAATGCTTGATCTTTCTCCATGATCTGCATTGCATGTTCTCTTGCTTATTCTTATCCCATTTGCTATGCATACCTGATTTCCATAGGCCCAAACTCACCTATTTCTAACTATTTCATGAGCTTGATGATATGGGTAATATTGCCTCTTTTCCATATACAATCTTGTATGGAGAGCTTCCTGTAGACCTTTTGGATGTGATCCTATCAGCCCATAGAGCTGATTTGAGCTTTGTGTGCCAAGTCTTCTAATTCTCATCAAGGGTCCTTCTGATGATTCTTAGTAAGTTTTTGTTTGTGGAATTTTCTTGGCCATTACCCTAAGGGTAATAGTTTGATGAAGTGCTAAGGTATATACCATTCTTGACAACCCATTTAGTGATCCTTGTACCAAGAAATTCCAATGCATTATCTGATATGATAGTGGTAGGGACTCCAAACCTAGTGACTATCCCTTCATAGAAATCGAAGATATTGGATTCATTTCCCTCCTTAAGTGCCATTGCTTTAGTCCACTTGGTGAAATAGTATATTTTCGTAAGTATCCACTTGTGGCCTTGACTTGAATGTGGGTTAATCACTCCTATGAAGTCTAACCCCATTACATGAATGGTTGATCTACTGAAATTGGACGAAGGGGCAGGGCTGCTAACCTTTCTTTCCCTGTGAAGAATACACACTTCTTGCATTTCTTGATCCATGAGTAGCAATCACTAAACACCGTAGGCCAATAGTAACTAGCCTTCATGATTTTGAGAGCTGTTACTCAAGGAGAAAAGTGGCCTCCTGCTTCTCCATCATGGAACTCATGCAACACCCTCTCAATTTTTCCTATCCCAATGCACCTCAATAGAACACTATTGATGTCTTTCTTGAATAAAACACCATCAACAAACACATATGGAATGGCTTGTAATCTGAAGTATCTCCTCTTTGCTTTTCTCATTTCTTGAGGGCATAAACCTAGTTTAGAGATAATGCACCAAGTCTTGGGTCCAACATGGAATGGGTGTACCATTAGCTGGCCATTCTTGATCATTTTGTAGTAGCAGGACAACCTCTTCTTCTCCTTTTGACTCATCATGTTGTCTAGAAGCGAGCTGCTCACACAACCCTTTTCCACAAACCAGCTTGGTCACCTTGATTTCAATATCATATTCCATTACACGGGTGATCCAACTTGCTCTCTTCTCATTCAAGTCCTTGTTCAGGAGAAAGTCCTTGACACCAGCATGAGACACTAGTAGTTGAATCTTTTTTTTCGAGACCAAGTGTTTGAACTTCTTCAAACTCCTAATGACAGCAAGGACATGCTTTTGATAAAGAATACCTTACTTCGTAATCTTCCAGGATCGGCGAAGAATGCTATGGGTTGTTTTGATCCTTTTCTATTCAGCTATACTAAGATAGTTGAGATTGTGTTTGATCCCCCAAAAGCATTCAACATGAATTCCTTTGAAAATTTTTGGGTCGATAAGAGTTGGAGCTTGTGATATTTCCTACTTGATGGCTTCAAAACTCTCTTTTCCTTCTGCCATCCATTTGAATGCAAGACTCTTCTTCAACATCATTATCAAAGGCTTCACAAGAGTGGAAAAATTAGGCACAAATATGTGAACAAATTTTATCCTTCCCAAGAATATTTGGAGATATTTCTTGTGGTGTGGCAATGGAAGTGTTCAGATGGCTTCAACTCTTTCAGGATCAATTGTTAACCCTTCTCTTAAGACAATGTGGCCCAACAATTTTCCCTTGTGTGCCAAGAATACACACTTCTTTGGATTCAATGACACTTTGAACCTTTTACACCTCTAAAATACTTACCGAGGTAGAATAGATGGTTACAGTAACATTCTTTGAGAAGACAATGGTGATATCATCTAGATACACCAAAACTATCTTATTGATTAAGACTTTGAATGCCATGTCCATAGCTCACTGAAATGTTGCTCTAGCATTTGATAGTCCAAATGACATCTTCTTATAAGCATATGTACCCCATTTGGTGGTGAAGGTTGTCTTGAAATGATCTTCTTCTTTTACCATTATTTGATTATAGCCTAAGTAGCCATCTAGAAATGAAAAACTCTTAGAGCCAGATACAACCTGCAAGATTTGCTCCATCGATGGAAGTGGGTAGTGATCTTTGAGTGATGCTCTGTTTAGATCACGGAATTCTACACATAATCTGATTCCTCCATTTCTTTTCCTCACAGGCACCAATTTTGCAACCAAACTTGAATGCCTGATAGGGAAGATGATGCTTGGCCTTAATTATCTTGTTTAACTCTTTTATCATGAGAGGTTCAATGTGAGGATTTACTGGCCTTTACTTCTAATTGAAAGGCTTGGATTCAGGTTTTAATTCAATTGTATGCTCAAACCAATATTGGGTTGAAACCTCTTAAATCCTTGTAAGTCCATGCAAAAACATCTAGGAATTCTTGACAAAGTTTAACAAATTCAGCTTTCTATTGTGGAGTACTTACTTTGCCAATTTTCAATGTCTTGCCATCTTTATTCTTGAAATGAGCTCACGAGTCTTCACCCTTTACTGAATATTTTCTTTCTCCTTCTGGAACTAATCATTTGGGTTGAAGATTGACCCAAGGTTACAAGACATTTTGGTAATTTGTTATTTCTCAGCTACACCACTTGGTCGCCATACTGTTGTTCTAATTTGTCTTTGTTTTTGGAGGAGAACTCAGCTTCTTCTTGTAGAAAATTGACAATTTGCTGATCATTCTTGAAGACTTGCCAACTTGTTTTATCATCTAGGACAACTGGCCTTACAACCACCTTGATATGGGGCTGAGATTTATCACTTTTTATATTTTCTATAACATCAATGCTGCCCCCATTGCTGCCGATCATCTGTCTACATCATTCTTTTTCTGGGTATGGACACAATGTTGAAAGCTTCAAAGTCCTTAATGAGGTCCCATACCCGGTTTTTATAGCTCTTAAGTAGGTCATTATTTGTAGCATGTTGTCCTCTGACTTGGTTCACAATCAACTCACTATCACCAAATATTTATAGATTCTTAATGCCTCTCCTCCTGGCCCAATGAAGTCCATGAATCAAAGCCTCATACTCAGCTGTGTTGTTTGAGAAAGAAAACTGGAAGTGAAAAGATGAGTAATATCTTGTTCCTTGAGGTGAAACAAGCATAGCTCCTCCTCCTGCACCTTGTCTACTTCTTGAGCCATCAAAGAACAATTTCCATACCTCATTATCATCCTTGTGGTCTAGCTTGATGACGCTAGGGAGAGGATGATTATCTTCATGAAAGCAATAGACTCCTAATTCAAATTCTTCCATTTCTTTGTAAGGCTAAAAATCATACCTCGTGTTCACCCATTCATCAAGGGTCGATTCTGGAATACATCCAACCTTGGTATCAGCTTCATGGGTGCTTGGATAATCCTCTTGATCAAATGCTGAACAATTTGCAGTGATTGGAATCAGTGTATGAGGCTCAATATGGAAGTTTGCAATAGGCTTTAATCTGATTGTAGCCTTTTCTCCATACCTTGTTTTGAATAACATGTGTGACCAATTAGCAAACAAATAACCTCCAATTTTAGCAGTGAAGTCTCTTGACAAACACAATGCAAATAGTGGCGGCAAGTCTATGACTGATACATATTGCAAGACAGTCACATTGGGACATGCATGCAATGTGAGGCTAAAATTTTGATTACTCCAACCGTTATTCTTGTTATACCATCCAATTGTACCCCACCTTTGGAAATGACTTCATATTGAAGAACCAACTAATCAGCTATTTTTTTGGCATTACAGCTACTTGCTCCCGAATCAATCATGCAATTATGCACCAATTTATCTCCAATGATTAATGAGATATAGAATGGTGGGGGCTTCAAATTTTTACCTTGTTTTCCTCCATGATTTCCTTCAGGCTAAGCTGCATCGGTAAGCACTTTCTCGTGCTAATTGGGTGGTGATTTGATGTTGACCAATTTTCCATAGCAACTTGTAATAGGTCTCTTTGTCTGGGATAGCCAATGACTCCCACATTGAGATGTTTACATTTTCCTCTTCATCTGCTCAATGATGTTGAATGGATATGAGCTATCTCTCTATTGCCCTTTTCCTTGCATATTATTCTCTTACACATGGGTTATTACAACTGGCACTTGAGCTGGTCTAGGGGTGGCTTGGGCTGACCTTGCACATTGGGAGCTGCACTTTGATTGCCAATACCTTGTGGAGTAATAGAGGGTTGTGGATCACTTGAATTTGATGATTTTCCCTCTCCAATATTCCTTTTCTTGGACCATGTATTAGAAACTACACTTTGAGAAGGGCTTGGTTAACTCCACATAAGTCTTCTATTTTCCAATTAACCAACATAGTTTCAGTTGGAGGTGTCTCTTGTTGAGCTTCTTGCTGCTGATTTTCCTCTTGACTAGGTTCTTGGGACACACCAATGGTCCAGTATAATCAAGGCCTAGTTTAGTGCACCATTGAAACACATTGATTGATTGTGATCGCGGTTTTAAAACAGCATAGGTGGCCTAGGTGCGGTCCTAAAACGCGATCGCGGTTATTGAATTCTAGGTTCGGTAATTACGAACCTAGTTCGCGATCGTTTTATAACCACGGCCGTGATTTATAAACTTGCGATCGCGGAACTACGAGACAAAATTTACTTGATCCACTGACTCGTTATTTTCCTAATTTTCAATTCAAGCGACTTTTCCTAAGCGTTTTCACTCGCACTTTCAATACTATCTCAAAATTGCTCATCGGACTTACGGATAGCGATAGATTGACCATGCCGCCAGGCGAGGAGGTAAGTCCCGATTGTAATCATTTTTGCATTTTAGGTTGTTTTTTTGCATTTTAGGTTTTTGGCATTTTCATGGGTTTTGTGAATTGTTTGTTTATGTATACAATTTTATTGTTTTATCGGTTAATTACGTGAAGCTCGGGCTCGTGCAAACCGTCAAAACATTCCTCAAAACCCACCGAACATTCCTCAAAACCCTCAGAACATTCCTCAAAACCCTCCTCCAAACATAGATCCGCCCCTGTGGCTCATACATCCCCAGGCCAACGAGGCATTGAATAATATCATTGGAAGAATCCAAGAAAATAAAATTGTCATTGAGAACCTAATTCAAACTATAAGACAAAACCATGCTACAAATCCATCCCATGACTTTAGCTTGATACATTGCGAGCATTGATTGGCGAAGTCAGTCTATGACTTGACCAAATACATAGATGGAACACCTTTAGAAGTGGTGTAGGCGGTGGTATGCGGATAAACTATCTCATGCGGCCGTCAAAGACAAAAAAATTGGAAAAGACCTAATTTGTGCATTATTTACCGACCTAGAACCATGCCCCCTGCGATTACTTGCAAGCGGTTCCCGATCCATTGGTGCCATGATGATAGAATCAAAAACAATTTTTGGGACCGATGGTGGATGGTTTTGATTATCCACCATCAACAACAATGAGGTTCCTCTTTATTTTTGAAGAAATTATATTGTGAGTTTGTGCTCAATGAGGTCCCGAATTATTTTGACTTTTCGACTTTTTTTGGTCGAGGAGGTGGCTCTGCGCGAGCGGACACAGTGCACGCGTAGGTCGGCCTAGGATCCCCCATGCCCCAAAACCCCATTGCCTTGATTATCCCTCCTACGGTGAAGGAGGTTGTGGAGATTGATACATTGCATGCATTGAGGAGCTCATTGACACTCTCACCCGGCCTAGCACCCAGTTGCATCCGGTGATGTTGGTGGAGTGCGAGGTTCTAGTGCACCACACCACTTTGTGGATCATGTGGTGCCGTATGCCTTGCGGGCGAGACATCATTTGCTGGTTCACGGGATTTTTTTCTATAGATGAGATCTTTGGGGAATGTTTTTGGAGCTGGAGCCAACGATATTGGTCTTTCACGGGTAAATTTTAAATAAATTTAAATAATATATATATGTCTGATAGTTTAATTCACATGTTTGAGATATTAATATATATATGATTGTACTTCATGTACATACATGTAAAAAACTAATTTTTATTTTATTTTAAATAGCAAGAGCCGGTGAAGGAAACATCCGGTGTTGACATCTTAGCTCTCTGCGGTTGGGCGTGTTTCAAGCGTAAGTTTCAAGTTGTACAAACTTACATTTTTAATAAATCATTTAATTGCACTAGATTATTATTATAATTTGTTCACGTGTATGTTGCACATGTATTAATATTTTCTCTTTTATACACGGGCACAGGCGGGTCATCATCTGCTCGAGGCTGAAGCTCTTTGGCATGCCTCCCATGAGTTTTACGCGGGTTAGTTACAAATCTCTTTAATGAATGATAAGAGTGATGAAGAAATGTAAAAAGGTTAAATCCTCTCGTACCCTTTATCTAAAAAAATCTATCGTCCTTTCCATATGATTATAAGTTTTATATGGATTGGTGTCTTGAGATTTAAAATTTACAACATCATTGTACCCTTAATAGACAGCTCCTCCAATTTATGACAACTCCTGCGAACCCTAACTCCACCACTCATATGAACCTAATAGATTTGGAGGCGGCGGACATATATATGTGCACACGTAGGGTTGTGTGAAATTACGTGATGGAGGTGTCCTTTCATTTTAGAAACTACATCCCCCTCTGCGAGACATGTAGACCCCTAAGGGTTTGTTTCTAGAAATATTCTTGAGCCTTTGGGTGTGGGGCTTGATTGCTCAAGCTGCGGTGTGATGGAGCCATTGTTGGGGTTGGATCGACACTCTGGCGGCACCAATGTTGCCAGAGAACTTGCGAGGAGGAATGGAAAATCCTGTTATCTTTGTTGGGGACACTAATAACCCATTGGGAGGTTGAGTGAATCCTAACATCTTTGTTAGGGGTGCAAACACTAGGGTTTTCTCCCTTGTTGATAGCTTGGAAACTCTGCTTCTGACTAAAGCTTTAGTCAATCACTCATTTAATGAGGTTTTGTAAAAGAAGACATAGATCAAAACCATGAGGCCTCTTAAGAGAAACCCAAGTGTAACCTTTGGCGATGAAGTCCTCGAAATATATTCATTTTACCAAGATCATGCCTTGATACGTAGATTCACTCATCTTTAGCCTAGCCTCCCTATCCTCCATGATTAGATCTCCAGAATTGGTTCCTTCTAGCGGGTAAGTTGAACCTCTACCCACTATCTTTAAGGGAATTTTTATTATTTTTCCCCTCTATAGGTGACAAGGACAAAATTTCTAAACAACTTTGGGTTTTCCAACAAAGGTACCTTATCTTAAAACCATGGTTCACATCATTGACCCTCTCCTTTGAATCTTTATCACACAAACCAATCTAGATCAAATTACCCCACTTACCCCTATAATTTTAGGACCATAGTTGTCTGATATCCATAGGAAATACCTTGGGAAACATCATTAACGTCGAATCCCAAACCTATGATTTCACACATACAATGTATATGCAAGAATCCTAGTTGAGATTGATACTTCAAAGAATCTTCCAACCCACCTTAATCTTAAAGTGCAAAATCAAACTTGCACTCATCCTCTGGACTATAAGGGCCTACAGGTTTCAGATGTAGGAGATGTATTTTTTTGGGGCATTCTGCTCCTGATTGTGAGATGGTAAAACATTAAAAAAGAGAATAATAATTGGTGGATAAATGCCCTCCCTAAACATATCGTATTTAAATCTAAGTAAATCCCTAATTCAAACACTAAGGAGGAAGACATGGTCAAATCTTTCCTAGCAACCCCTTTGAGAGAGATCACAGATCATGTAAACAAGGGGTTATCCGTGGGTGAAACATAGAGGACCGGAAACACTAAATCAAAACCGCATGTAGCGGCAAAGGAGAATGTTCCTCCTCATTCTCCTTGTTCAAGCAACACATATCGATCGATCCATGATTTTGAAGTTGTTATTCTGTCTGAAAAAAGCTCCCATGTGACCATGTCTCACTCTATATCCACTTAAACCTACTAGATATTGAGTATTCTCCATCCCACCTTTGGACACAAATACATATGAAGATAGATGGCCTCAGTCTTAACATTTATAGATCCTATGTATTTAGCCTAAATAGAAGATAAAATTTAATAATGTATTTTTATTCTTTCTTGAGTAACTAAATATTGATTTGTACATGTTTTTGTATAGCTCTTAAGTAGATTTTAATAAATTGATTTGTACATGTTTTTGTATAGCTTATGAGCTGCTACGAGACTCCTCCACATATGCGGTGTGGAGGCTCTTTGTAGATACCGCCATAGCATCTGCAAATCCACTAACCGAGGTACACAATTTTTTAAATTTGTTAAATTTTGGAGGTTCATTATTTCTTATTAAACTTAAATCTACAATATCAAATTTTGTAGGTATATATATGAGTGTGAAATATTTAATTTGAAAATTAATTATTTGTATGTAGCTTACCCCTCGTGAGTCTATTGTTGTCCCTGCGAAGCGTCAACAACAAATCGATAGGGATCATGACATTGCGGTAAGATTGCACATGCATTTTAACTAAATTGTACAAGTTTCTAAATTTTGAAGGTATTTTAAAATTTTGGGTGTTAAAAACTTGTTGTTTATGAATGTGCAGGTTAGGTTGCAGGCATGCTTGGAGACACCTAGGACCACACGGATGAAATCCGTAGTGGCATCTCCCTCCACTACATCCCCAGGTCGTGGACGTCTTTACTTAGCGGGCGAAGAGAGGAAGATGTTTCATGAGTAGATTTATAGTCCACTTGGATGCCACATATATGTGGTCATGAGTACATCTATTCACGGTCCATTGTATATATATCTAGCCTTTTGCGACCGCATGTGGTCCCATATGTACATTATGGCACGTGCTTAGTTCGAGATCTGTATACATACATTATGAACTTATACATGTACATATATATTTTCAGAGACGTGCGCGTCTGGAGCACACTTTATTTGATTCTTATATATATATATATATATATATATATCCATGTGTGTTGGTTAAATAAGGCTATAAATTTGGTTATTTTGGTATTATTGCTAACTCTGAGAAAGTGGGTTTTGATCTTTGTTCGGTGGATTTAGTGTATTACTTCTAGTTATGGATTTAGTGGAGAAAGTAATGAAATGGCGGACTTAGAATTTGGGAGTGAGAAAGATGGATATTTTTGTAGGTTGATTACTTTTTATTTTTCTCATTATTTTTCTCTAGTTTTTATTTTGTTTAAATAAGTTAATTTTTGGAAAACTCAAAACTATACTTAGCCATTTAAAACTTTAAACTAATGCGGAATAAGTTGTATTCTTAAATTATGTATCTTCTACCTTGATGATGATGTGGATCGTGAGCTGTCTTCTTGAATACATGTAGATTATGATTCTATATGCACACTTTGTCATCTTCTAAGTAGTTTTGAGTTTCTTGACTATTATGAATAAGAGGTTTTCTTAATGATTTTATTTCATTTAAGAAACTGGTTCTCCTCTTTAGTGTTTTTCTAACTTGCTTTGCATCTTACTCATTTAACCATGATTATCATACAAGTGCTTTGCATATGATACACTCTTTGTATAGAAATTTTCCTTACATTTAATAAATTATAACCTTATGGATCTGATGTATTTTATTCTATTGAAGTTTGTTTATGTTCTTTCTACTTTTTCAAAGCTTATTCTATCTCCTTCTTGCATATTTTGCAAATTTTTAGACTTAATCATATTGAAATATCAACTGGAAAACTTTTCTTATAAATTTTTTAATCTTTGAAGCTTGACAGTTCTTAGAGCTAAAATTTTAAACATATGCTTTCAATTTTATTTCATTAGTCTTGTGAGATATCTTAGTTTGTACTTTGATCATTTAGCTTTGATTATAAGTTGGAATGTCGCCCCTTTTAATACAATCTACTTCCTTTGCAATCTATAATGGATGATGGACCTTATTGTACTCTATTTTTATTCTTACGTAATTATTTCCTTAAATGTGACAATTTATATGAGTCATTTGTAAATTGTATCTTAAAGAAGTAGTACCTGTAGCTCATCCTAGTTTTCTTGATTTCTTACTTTTGATTCCTGAAACTATCTCATTCGATAAAATATGACATTAGATCATCCTTTGAGCTTGTAAATTGTATTGTTATCAATATGATATAACTTTAGTTGATCAACATAGGAAGTATTCGTCGGGAGACCAAAATATCGTTGAAATTCGTCGGGTGACTACTCGGACTCCGTGGCACCTAGAGAGGCCTCGTCGATCCAACACCTCGGCATACGGACCCTCTCTGATAGCCTCTCTCATTTTTTTCCTTCTCATTTGGTGCTCTCGCTGTCTAATGTTTTGCAACCGCGAAATAGTGCGATTGGAGCCGAAGGTTGCCCAATGCTGTATTTTGCAAGCGGTGGGCCGTGGCACCCGAACCTTTTAAACAATCTATGGCGGTGAACGCTAGAAACTTATTGACTACTTATTTTTTAGTCCCTTAAGAGCCTACGAGACCAAAATATCGTTGAAATTCGTCGGGTGATACTGGACTCATGGCCCTAGAGAGGCCTCGTCGCATCTTCACCTCGGCATACGGACCCTCTGATAGCCTCTCTCATTTTTTCCTTCTCATTTGGTGCTCTCATGTCTTAATGTTTGTGGCTTAGCGAAATTATTTGCGGTTGGAGCAGTAGAAGAGTTCCCCTAATGTTTGATTGCGCAAATAGGGCGGCATGATTGGATGATCATCCTTTGAGGAGGCGGTGTAATTGTATTCGTTGATTAATATGCTTAGTTGGGCTTAGTCCCTTAAGAGCCACGAGACCAAAATATCGTTGAAATTCGTCGGGTGACTACTCGGACTCAAGTGGCACCTAGAGAGGCCTCGTCGATCCGACACCTCGGCATACGGACCCTCTCAATAGCCTCTCTCATTTTTTCCTTCTCATTTCGGTGCTCTCGCTTGTCTAATGTTTTATGACAGCGAAATAGTGCGATTGGAGCAGTGTAAGGTTGCCCAAGCGTTGTATTTTGCAAGCGGTGGGCGTGGCACCCGAACCACTTTGCTTGCAAACACGTCCGGGTGGCAGGTGAACGCTAGAGGAGGCGGTGTTTCGGTGCGCGAAAATTCGTTGATTAGGGCTACTTCGTTCGGGCTTAGTCCCTTAAGAGCCACGAGACCAAAATATCGTTGAAATTCGTCGGGTGACTACTCGGACTCAAGTGGCACCTAGAGAGGCCTCGTCGATCCGACACCTCGGCATACGGACCCTCTCAATAGCCTCTCTCATTTTTTCTTCTCATTTCGGTGCTCTCGCTTGTCTAATGTTTTGCAAGCTTGCGAAATAGTGCGGTTGGAGCCGTGTAAGGTTGCCCAAAGCGTATTTTGCAAGCGGTGGGCGTGGCACCCGAACCCTTTGCGCAAACACGTCCGGGTGGCAGGTGAACGCTAGAGGAGGCGGTGTTTCGGTGCGCGAAAGGGTCGTTGATTAGGGCTGCTTCGTTCGGGCTTAGTCCCTTAAGAGCCACGAGACCAAAATATCGTTGAAATTCGTCGGGTGACTACTCGGACTCAGTGGCACCTAGAGAGGCCTCGTCGATCCGACACCTCGGCATACGGACCCTCTCAATAGCCTCTCTCATTTTTTCCTTCTCATTTCGGTGCTCTCGCTGTCCTAATGTTTGGAAGCGCGCGAAATAGTGCGGTTGGAGCCGAGTGTAAGGTTGCCCAAGCGTTGTATTTTGCAAGCGGTGGGCGTGGCACCCGAACACTTTGCTGCTGGCAAACGTCAGGGTGGCGGTGAACGCTAGAGGAGGCGGTGTTTCGGTGCGCGAAAGGGTCGTTGATTAGGGCTACTTCGTTCGGGCTTAGTCCCTTAAGAGCCACGAGACCAAAATATCGTTGAAATTCGTCGGGTGACTACTCGGACTCAAGTGGCACCTAGAGAGGCCTCGTCGATCCGACACCTCGGCATACGGACCCTCTCTGATAGCCTCTCTCATTTTTTCCTTCTCATTTCGGTGCTCTCGCTTTGTCCTAATGTTTGCTGGCGCGAAATAGTGCGGTTGGAGCCGAGTGTAAGGTTGCCCAAGCGTTGTATTTTGCAAGCGGTGGGCCGTGGCACCCGAACCGCTGCTGCCAAACGCGTCCGGGTGGCGGTGAACGCTAGAGGAGGCGGTGTTTCGGTGCGCGAAAGGGTCGTTGATTAGGGCTACTTCGTTCGGGCTTAGTCCCTTAAGAGCCACGAGACCAAAATATCGTTGAAATTCGTCGGGTGACTACTCGGACTCAGTGGCACCTAGAGAGGCCTCGTCGATCCGACACCTCGGCATACGGACCCTCTCAATAGCCTCTCTCATTTTTTCCTTCTCATTTCGGTGCTCTCGCTGTCTAATGTTTGCTGAAGCGAAATAGTGCGGTTGGAGCCGTGTAAGGTTGCCCAAGCGTTGTATTTTGCAAGCGGTGGGCGTGGCACCAAACCTTCTTGCTGCCAACGCGCTGGGTGGCGGTGAACGCAGCTGCAGGCGGTGTTTCGGTGCGCGAAAGGTTTGATTAAACTTCGGGCTTACTGCGTGGGCTTAGTCCCTTAAGAGCCACGGCGGTGAAGAGGTGAACGCTAGAGGAGGCGGTGTTTCGGTGCGCGAAAGGGTTCGTTGATTAGGGCTTTCACTTCGTTCGGGCTTAGTCCCTTAAGAGCCACGAGACCAAAATATCGTTCAAATTCGTCGGGTGACTACTCGGACTCAGTGGCACCTAGAGGCCTCGTCGATCCGACACCTCGGCATACGACCCTCTCTGATAGCCTCTCTCATTTTTTCCTTCTCATTTCGGTGCTCTCGCTGTCCTAATGTTTGCTGAGCGCGAAATAGTGCGGTTGGAGCCGAGTGTAAGGTTGCCCAAGCGTTTGTATTTTGCAAGCGGTGGGCGTGGCACCCGAACCGCTTTCTGGCAAAACACGTCCGGGTGGCGGTGAACGCTAGAGGAGGCGGTGTTTCGGTGCGCGAAAGGGTGCGTTGATTAGGGCTGCTTCGTTCGTTCGGCTTAGTCCCTAAGAGCCACGAGACCAAAATATCGTTCAAATTCGTCGGGTGACTACTCGGACTCAGTGGCACCTAGAGAGGCCTCGTCGATCCGACACCTCGGCATCGAACCCTCTCTGATAGCCTCTCCCATTTTTTCCTTCTCATTTGGTGCTCTCGGTCCTAATGTTTGCAGCCGAAATAGTGCGGTTGGAGCCGTTAAGGTTGTCAAACGTTGTATTTTGCAAGCGGTGGGCGTGGCACCCGAACACTGCTGGCCGCACGCGTCCAGGTGGCGTGAACGCTAGAGGAGGCGGTGTTTCGGTGCGCGAAAGGGTGCGTTGATTAAGTCTTCGTTCGGGCTTAGTCCCTTAAGAGCCACGAGACCAAAATATCGTTCAAATTCGTTGGGTGACTACTCGGACTCAAGTGGCACTAGAGGCTCGTCGATCCGACACCTCGGCATACGAACCCTCTTTGCGAAGCCGGTTTAAGGTTGTCAAGCAAAATTTATTTTTCAAAATTTGGGCCGTGGCATGACTTTTTCAAAATTCGGCCCTTAAGAGCCACGAGACCAAAATATCGTTCAAATTCGACGGGTGACTACTCGGACTCAAATGGCACCTTTTTCAAAATTTACAACTTTTTCAAAATTTACAACTTTTTCAAAATTTACAACATTTTCAAAATTTACAACTTTTTCAAAATTTACAACTTTTTCAAAATTTACAACATTTTCAAAATTTACAAACTTGACTTTTCAAAATTTACAAATTTTTCAAACAATGTTCAAGCTTCTCTTAGCTTGAGAATTTAAAATTCTCTACTAACGATACCAACCACGTGAAGGTGGAAGCTTTTACGCACCACTAACCTAAACATAAAATTGTTAGTCAAAAAAATTTAAGTTTGAATCAAAACCATATACTAGATCTTTAAACTAAAAAATAATATATATATATATATATATATATATATATAAATTGAAACTTGAAATTAAATATATACCGGACATGTGAGCATTGTAAATTCATTCCATGAACCATCGGGATCGGATCTACTCGAATAGCGAGACAAGATTGCTTCGTGATCGACTCTCGAACCTTCGAAAGAATCTTGTTATTAGGTCTTCCTCGATATCTATACAAGCTTGAATATTTGTCGCTAGAACTAGATGTGAATATAAGAGTATTTTCTGTGTGTCTCAAAGTCTTGAAACACCCAAGCAGAGGAGTTTTTAATGGATACCGTCGAAGCCAAGTTCGATGTAACTACCGCTGACCACCATAGGATACTCGATCTCTTCGCCATCTATAATAGGAGAAGTCAACTTCTTTCTTTCCTCGATCAACGACATAAGAAATAGTCATTTCCTTCTTCATTGTCTTACATCATGCGATTCTTTGCAAACACATGTCCTCTGAAAAATAACCAAGGTTGAAAAACTCAAATTTAAATTACATATTAAAATTTCAATGGACATAACTCAATACAAAAATTAAATAAATAAGCTGGATAAATACCTTGTCGCACCAAAATTGAAATTTCGTCAAAGTCCTTGGATGTTGTAACTTCATCTGCGAAAACAAGTTGTAGTGCTTGTGGAGGTTGATAACTAGGAAGCGGAGTTAGAGGCCTGAAAATCCATCCTTCCACCCATTCTTGTGAATCACACTCGGCGGTGACAAATTCGATACAAGATGCACAAAAACATGTCAACTTTCTTGTCCATCGGCCCACAGTAGCGTCGAGCTCTGAAAATGAGTGCATATCACTGGACCCGGTGAGTGTCATACAATCCTCGTAGTTAGCAATATGTTTTCCTCTATCGACCAAAAATATCTGCATGGCTGTGGAATTTTCTTGAGAACCTCGGGTCATGTTGTCGATACACCATTCCACTATGCTCTTTGCATCTTTTAATTTAGCACCATCTTTGTACTTGACTCTTCTCTTGCAGAGCTCTTTTCACACATGCCCTGCCAAATCATGCTCTCCTTTTCCATGTCGGCCTCGGTGAAACTCCAATATGTTGCACACCCATCTTGACATGCATTACTGCTCATCGATAAAACATTCGTGCATTCTTAAAGCGAGGCGTGCAATTATCGACCATATATAATGTTGTTTGAAGTGGATGTCCCTATCGAGACAAGTTTCCATAAAATAGCTGGAAACACCCTTGCACAAATTCGAGTAGAATGAGTACGATCATCAACGATATAAAAGTGGTACTCTCTTAAAATTTTCGATCATTCTGTCTTGTCGGAGAATGTAGAAATGCTATATGCACAAAAATGGCAACTTGTGCTTGAGTTGTAATATTGCGATTGAACCTCCATTTGTGGTTGCGATGTGTAATTCTCTGCAAAATCGACCACTTTGAAACAATAGTACCAATAGGAAATGTGTCTTTGCATAGCTGGAATTGTTCATCCAACCATCGAGCTCTATGTGTATGCCTCGCATACTCATAAACAAGTTCATCCTTAAATTTTCTCATAAATTGAAAAATGGGCATTTGTTACGTAACTAGCTCACACCGTTTGATTCTTTTCCATCTTTCATTTGGTATGCAAGTGATTTATATTTATCAAATTCAACTAAATTATGTCCTATTGTACCTTCCATTTGCTCATGGATCGACTTTCCAATTTAGGTAATCCGCGCATGTCTACTGACTTTCATCTAAACAATCCACACTATAAAAAAATTGTCCAACTTCTTTTCACAAAATATAGTAGGAATGAAATCCTAGAAGATATTGGTGGAACTTGAACACCACATTCGGATAACATAGTTTGAATGAAAAATGGAGCGAATACGTAAAAATTTAGCATAATGCATTGCAAATTCAACATGTTGCCTCTGACATGACAAGTGGTGCGAGCATGGTTGATTTTCACATAGAATGGTTTCACATTTCAAAAAAAAACGTTGACTAATTTTAATTTCCAGATTCTCTTGTTCAAACTTACGAAAAAATTGAGTTTGAGTCATATCTAAGAAATGCTTTGGATGTGGTTCACGATTAGTAGAACCAACTCTCCGTTTATAACATCTCTTGTATTAGGTGAAACTCTAGTGTTATCATGCCAAAATTTAATAACAACTTCTCTTATAGCATCAAATTATTTTTGTCCTTACGCGGTGCTCTAGCGAAAAATGCCCAAAAATCGACATTATTGAGTGGTGAAGGATATTACGTCTTTGATTGCTTTCATTAGAGTTTTTGATTAACTTGCAACATTAGACTTGTTTGCGTAATCAAGCGTTGTTTTTTATTGATTCACTTACAACACTAGTAGCAGTACACGGCGCTTTGCAATATTACTATCCTAGTGCGTCTCTTTACACCAACAGTGTGATATGCATCATGAAGGTTTTCAACAATTGTAGAGGTTTGACCACGTATATTAGATGTTGTCAATCCTAAGGTGTTTAATGTAGGTCTCATTTTAATCAATTTCATCAAACTAACCAACAACTGACATCTTTGGGAATCATTTAAAATTTCAAAATGATTATCCCAAATTTCACTAGCTTTTCTTCTGATTTGTCATTCAGAAAGTTTGTCAGACATTGGTTTCAAAATGTTTTCATCAATTTCAATCAAAAAATTAGGTTTCTTATGTAAAATCCTAGGAGGTGTTTTTGTCAAATTTTGTTTGTCTACAATTTCAACATGAATTTCCTTATTCACATTTTCATTGTCTCCTTGATTTCAACATTTGCTACATCATGAGTATTTAATTCTTCTTGACATTGTGATAAAAACTTCTTCATCACGAGTATTCAATTCAACTTCAACATTGTGATAGAAACATTACCTAGTTCTTCATTGCTTACGGTGGTTGGGATTGAAGATGAACCTCTTCTAGATTCACGAAGTTTCCGCATCCATCGGCATTTTCAATTTTGTTGGCCTCTAATTCGTTTGGTGTTTTTACTTAATGACTTCCTTTTTTGACTTCGTTTTTGTCTCCCATGATGTTTTGCTTTCGGTGATAAAAAACGTGCACTAGAAAAAAGAAAATTTGTGATAATTAAATGCGGTAAGGTCAGTAAAAATCACATAGTAATTCGGACGTTGGGATGTGTGTAAATATGGTTTATAAACCGCGGCGCTTTATAAACGCGCTTTTTATAAACCGCGCGCTTTATAAACCGCGAGCGCGCTTTATAAACCGCGTTCGCGGTAGTTTTACAAAAAAACCGCGATCGCGGAGCTATTTGCCGAACCTTAGCCTCGGAAAATCTTTGTTTTTCCCCAACCAAAGCTATGGAAGGTCATTATGAAGTGCAAAAGATCAAAAAACCTCAAATCTGCTCTTCCAAAGACTTGAACCATGCTAAAAAACTAAAACATTTCACAAAAATGGTGCCATCACGTAGGGTAGACTCTTAGCTTTGTAAAAATATTGTTTTTAAAGTGAATAGAATAAGATAAATATCATTTTATAATTTATTACTAACAATAGGTCCTTAAGACATTTTTTCCCGTGAATGTTCATGTCTACGTTTAAGACTGTAACTTTTGTTTCGCTTATCAAAATATGATAAAAATTATACCATCCCAAGCGTGGACAAATTCTATGCACCTTAAAAAAAAAAATTTGATTTCGATATTTTTTGATATAGTTATGGCGGGCAAACGGAAAGCGCTCCATTTTCTAAATATTTTCAGACCACTTTCACGGAAAAAATCATAAAAAAAAAAAATATTGCTAAAAAAAATACAAAATAAAATCCATCCCAAGATAGACAACTACATCTAACGTTTCACCAAAGGAAAAAAAAAAATAACAAGATTTGGTCATCAAAATGCGGGCAAACGGACTCTGATCTTATAAGTTTTTTCGAAAAAAAAAAAAGTAAGTCATATAATTTTAAGTGTTTAATATAGCTAAACTTGTCCGTTTTTACAAAAATTAGTATTTTAGAAACTAGATTCCAGAATGCTACGATTCATATTTATATAACTTTTTCTAATTTAGAGTGCATGTATAGCTAATAATCGGAGTATATAAGGGATGGGAAGGAAGAAAAGGCACTTTTTGTCGCATACTTTTAGCCTCTTCTCATGCGAGTTCTTTGCTTTGTTGCATTTCTATAGGTTGTGGAGTCAAATCCCACAGGGACCCTAGCTTCGGTGGTGAGAGACCCATCCCTAGCTAGCAGGGAATTCTTCGGTAGTGAGAGATCTACCCTAGTATGTCATTTTGGAGCCACTTTAAGGGCCGTGCTTTATAGAGATATTTCCGAGGGTTCGGAGGAAGGGTTTGAGGATTTTTGGGGCATTTGAGGAAGATAATCGGGGGCTCTAGATCAGATTCATGGCAGCCATTTGGGCAGAGCATGATAGCTCGTGGAAGGCACCTCCATCATTTCTGACCCCATTCCAAGTGTGGTGACTTGTAGCCTTTATTTGGGGGTTTTTCCAGTCATCGTTTCAGATCTGAAGGTGGAAACATTATTTCCTGTATCTATTAATGTTATTTCCAAAGACCCTTATTTTTGCTCTTGTATTTAGAGGGTCACGAACCTCTGAAGTTTTCCAGCCACCTAGGGCACGCTTTGTACTTTTTCTGGCAAGCAATATATTATTCCAAAAATGTTTTCATAGTGTTTATTATTATTGTTGCAAGCTTCCCTCAAATTTTCATGCACTGTGGGACAAATATTTTGTGTGATATCAATTTAATACCATTCGTTGTCCTAGCTAGACATTTTCATAAAAATCAGTATTTTACTTTGCTGCAATTTTCTATATTTTGTGCATTTTTAAGTGGTATCCCACAAGGGATATTTCAGTGGTATCAGAGCAGTTGTTTCTCCAGCTTGTTGGGATTGAAAGATGGGGGACAGAGACAGTGAGGATATAGGGGTAGAGCTAATGAAACAATTGTTCACCAACATGGTAAAGCAATAGGAGACTACCAATCTCTATTTGAGCCAGCTCACTGGGAGATTAGCACAGGACATGTCTGATACTCATGTGGAAAGAGGAGAAAATAGCAACAGGGGACAATATGGTCAAAGAGGTGAGGGTGGACATTCAGGACAACGGTCCCCCCATTCTTCTACCAGGCCTCTGGGGTCTCACAAACCTTCTTTCTTGAAGGATCCGGAAGTTTCATAGGTATGGTAGCCAGGGATGTTGTAGATGAGGAGTCTTGTTGGGAAAGGTACTAGACTTTAAGTGATGGCTTTCGTGACAACATGCCATTCTAGGAATATTGCAAAATGAAGATTGGTAGCAAGCCTAGGAGAGATTACCAGCACAGGTACCAGAGATGCAAAGGAGGTTGGGATAGATTTTTGTTCCACATTTCGATGGTTCTAAGAAGTGTACTGCACACATATCTTGGGTGCAGAAGTTGAAGACATACTTCAACTTGAATCCTATGCGAGAGGAAGATGCAATTAAGTTTGCAATCTTACATCTAGAGGGAGACGCTCATGATTGGTGGCATCATGGGTTGATTACACAGGGACACATATACATCACAACTTATGCAGAGTTCACAAAGAGGCTAGTGAGTAGATTTGATAAGAGGGACCCCGACAGGTATTTTAGAGAGTTGACTCATCTGAGGTAGACCGGTTCCATGGATCAATATATCACGATTTTCAAGAGACTATCGGTCATGGTACTTGATGTTACAAAGATGAGGTTGATTTCCCTATTCACAACAGGTTTGATAGATGCTCTCGCTAGATTTGTGAGGGCATTTGAGCCTTCTTCGTTGCATGAGGCTATTAGGAGAGCTCGTGACCTGGAGTTATCCACTCCTAAGTCGAGGTTTCCACCTCGAGTGCAGCCTAAGGGTTTCCCTTCAAGAACCGGGGTTCGCAGCCGAAGGTACCTCCACCTAGGAAGGATACAACCTGGAGACCATTCGGAGCTAGTGAGGACAGGGAGGAATTGAGGCGAAAGAAACTATGTTTTGATTTCCACACACCTTGGGTCCCAGGACACGATTGCAAGGGTAGAGGGAGGGCCCAATACATAGAGGTCTTCGAGGAGAGTGATGGTGACGAGGAGTTGGACACACAACCATTAGAGGATGATGATGATGAGGCATTAGATAGTGTGGGTGTGGAGTAGGATAGTGAGACTTTCCCCCAGGAGACTATCGCCACATTGTCTAGTACCCCGAGGTACAAGGCATTCAGAGTTAGGGGAGTTTTGTAGGGACAACGAGTGGTGGTACTCATTGATAGTGGGGCAACCCACAACTTTATTGATGCCTCATTGGTTGAGAGGTGGGGTTATAAACAAAGAGGAATTTGAGGGCTTCAACGTGGTTGTAGCCAATGGAGATTCTATGAGATGCACACGACGGGTTCCCCAATTGAGCATCACGATGGGTAACTATACAGTTTACAATGATTTCTATATTGTTGGTATTGGAGAGACCAACATAGTGCTTGGGGTATAGTGGCTCCATTCCCTTGGTGAATTTCAAACTAACTTCCAGATGATGGAGCTGAAGTTTAAGTCCGAAGGGAGGAATGTGATCTTGAGGGCTTATCTTCAGGGGCACCCTGAGTTGTTATGGCCAAGAGGATCGAGAGGATCTATAGGCACGACGAGGTGGATTGGGTAGTACACTATTTGGTTTCGACCAAGAAATCAAGGGGGACAACAACAATACCATGTGGATATACAGGGCCTATTGGACAAACACAGTGCCGTGTTTGGTGACATACCTCCAGGCATACCTCCAGATAGGGGATTTGAGCATGTGATTGAGCTCGAGGATGCTAGACCGGTGGTCACTTCTCCTTACCATCACCCCAAATGGTTTAAGGATGAGATCGAGAAGACTATACAGAGCTCATGGATATGGGGCATATTAGACCGAGTTCCAGCCCTTTTTCTTCTTCGGTGGTTTTGGTGAAGAAGAAGGATGGGACCCTGTGGATGTGTATGGACTACCGGCCTTAAATAAGAAGACAATAAAGAACAAGTATCCTATACCACACATTGATGAGTTGTTGGATGAGCTACATGGTGCAATCTATTTTTCAAAATAGATTTGCATTCTGGATATCATCAGATCAAAGTCAGGGAGCAGATGTGCATAAGACAACGTTCAGATGCCATTACGGTCACTTTGAATTCTTGGTGATGCCTTTTAGATTATCTAATGCTCCAGCTACATTCCAGTCTTGCATGAATCATGTGTTCAACCGCCACTTGCGGAAGTTTGTATTGGTTTTCTTTGATGATATTTTAGTCTACAATAGGACATGGGAGGACCATATCAGGCACTTGGGTGAGATATTAGGGATATTAGAAGCTAATTCGTTATATGTGAAAGCCTCTAAGTGCGAGTTCGGCATGACCAAACTTCTTTACTTGGGATATGTAATTGGTGGGGGTACAATGAAGGTGGATAGAGGGAAGATACGGGCAATCCTGGATTGGCCACCTAGGACATTGACACAATTGAGAGGATTCGTGGGGTTGTGCACATACTACCGAGGTTCGTGAAGAATTTCTCTCGGTTGGCTACTCCATTGACCGATTTGACCAAGAAGGGGGCTTTTGCTTGGACAGACGCACAACACAACAGTTTTTGATCACCTCAAGGAGGTGATGAGTTTGTGTCCCATCCTCACATTACCAGACTTCTCCCACCCATTCATTCTAGAGTGTGATGCATCAGGAGAGGGTGTTGGGGTAGTTCTCATGCAGGATAGGCATCCCATCACCTATGAGAGTCAGAAATTGAAACCCATGGAGAGAGGGTATTCAATTTATGACAAGGAGATGTTGGCCATCATGCATGCCTTGGCCAAGTTCAGACAGTACCTTGTGGGCAGAAAATTTGTGGTTCGTATGGATCACAACAGTTTGAGGTTCTTCTGGGATAGAAAGAGCTCAACGATCGCCAGCAAAGATGGGTGAACAAGGTGCAAACCTATGACTTTGACATAGAGTACACTAGAGGTAAGAATAATATTGTTGTTGATGCTTTATCTAGGAGGCCTTACCTCACTGCTATGCTTAGTTCTATGTCTGAGATTTCAGCGGATTGGAAGGCTCATATACTTGTTGAGTACTCCAAAACCAGTTTTCCTATGAGATCATGGATGGTAGTATACAGGATGACCGATACAGAGTAGTGGATGATCTCATTTTCTACAAGGATAGGATTTTCCTTGTACTAGGATCCAAAATGAAGGAGAAGATCCTTCGTGTACAGTACATGATACACCACTAGCTGGACATCCTGGGTATTTCAAAACATACAGGTTCATCAGGGAAAGATTTGCATGGAAGGGAATGAAGGACGATGTCCTTAATCATGTCAGAGAGTGTATGGTTTGCCAACAAACCAAATCCGAGCATTCTTTCCCAGCAGGATTACTTCAGCCTCTCCCCATTCCCAAACAGAAATGGGAAAGCATATCTATGGACTTTATCACTGGGCTTCCCTTGGTGCATGGGCATAGCTGCATTTATGTTGTAGTTGATCGGTTAACTAAGTATGCTCATTTCTTTTCCCTACCCAAGGGCACGAGGCAATGGATGTGGCTCGGATCTTCTATACTGGTATTTTTAGGCTACATGGGTTTCCTAAAAACATTGTCAGTGATAGGGACAAGATCTTCATGAGCACCTTTGGCAGGAGATCTTCAAACTAGCAGGTACAGAAGTTGACCCCTAGCACTAGCTACCACCCATAGACAGATGGGCAGATGGAGATAGTCAATAAGTGGATAGAAGGCTACTTGCGGAATTATGTAACAGGACACCAGTGGGCATGGATTAAATGGTTACACATGGGTGAGTACTACAATACCACCTACCAGATGAGCATAGGTATGACCCCTTTCCGAGCCTTATATGGGTACGATGCGGGACATTTGTAGATTTGGTATTACCAGATAGCCGAGCTCCCAAAGCTCGAGATTGGTTACAGGAGAACCAGGATATTCTAAAGGCTCTCAGAGAGAATCTTCAGAAGGCACAAAATCAACAGAAGGTATACGTAGATCGGCACAGGATAGAGAGGTCTTTTGAGGTTGGGGATCTAGTGTTCCTACGTTTACAGACCATATAGGTAGTCCTCACTGAAGTAGAAGGGTGTAGAGAAATTGAAACCATGATTTTATGGTCCGTACTGAGTAGTTCGTCGAGTAGGGGTAGTGGCATATGAGCTAGAGCTACCGGAGCATAGTAAGATACATAATGTCTTCCATGTTTCATGCCTTAAGAAGGCACTCGGACCACATATTGTACCATCTACAGCTACCGCCACTAGATGAGGAAGGGAAGTTGGTGCTGGAACCAGAAGCCATTATTGAAATGAGACAGAGGGGGCTCAGGAGCAGAGTAATCACCGAGTATTTGGTGTGATGGAAGGGACTGCCACTTGAGGATGCTACTTGGGAGGGGGAGCAGATTTTGCAGCATCCTAATTTGCATTTGCTTGAGGACAAGCAAAATTTGGGAAGGGAGGACTGTAATGTCCCCTTTCTGTAATGTCCCCTTTTTCCTACGCCAAATGGCCCAAGGGCCAAGTCGGTCCAAACATGGTCAGACCCAGGGGGTGTGGATGTTGGAAGCTTTTGGGAAGGGGCCTCATGGTTTTAATATCCTAGTTTTGCATTTGGGGTCACTTTTGGACATGGCGACTCAAAAGGAAAAAAGTAACTATAGTTACTTTTATGTTAGTGGCCCCTCCATGGAATGAAAATGCACCTAGGGTTATGGGGGCTCGTTTTCCAAGGAAAAGTATATAAGGAGATGGGGAAGGAAGAAAAGGCACTTTTTGTCACATACTTTTAGCCTCTTCTCTGTGCAGCTGTTGTTGTTGCATTTCTACAGCTTGTGGAGTCAAATCCCACAGGGACCCTAGCTTCGGTGGTGAGAGACCCATCCCTAGCTAGCAGGCATTCTTCGGTAGTGAGAGATCTACCCTAGTCTGTCATTTTGGAGCCACTTTCTGGGCCGTGCTATAGAGATATTTCCAGAGGGTTCAGAGGAAGGGTTTTGAGGATTTTGGGGGCTTTGGGGAAGATAATCAATGGGCTCTAGATCAGACTCACGATAGCCATTTGGGCGGGCGTGGCAGCACGTTGAAGGTGCCTCCATCATTTCCCAACCCCATTCCAAGTGAGGCGACTTGTAGCCTTTATTTGGGGGTTTTTTAGTCGGTCATTTCAGATCTGAAGGTGGAAATTATTATTTCTATCTATTAATGTTATTTCCAAAGACCCTTATTTTTGCTCTTGTATTTAGAGGGTCACGAACCTCTGAAGTTTTCCAGCCGCCTAGGGCTTTCTGTACTTTTTCTGGCAGCAATATATTATTCCAAAAAATGTTTTCATAGTGTTTATTATTACTGTTGCAAGCGTCCCTCAAAATTTCATGCACTGTGGGCAAATATTTTGTGTGATATCAATTTAATACCATATAAAAATCGTATTTTACATTTTAAGTGGTATCCCACAAGGGATATTTCATGGAATCCTATCCCATGTCCTTTGAAATATGAAGTTGAAATCATTCAATTCATTAGGAGCCCTCTTAATGGTTGTTAATTTTTCTAATAGAGATAGGTTATCCCCCTTTTCTCTAAATTGATTATGAAGAGCTATGCATAGATGGTCCCAATTCTAAATAGAGCCTACTATTAGACTCCTGAACCATTGCAAATATTTACCCTTGAATGAAGAGGCTAATAATTTGACTGCAATGTCCATCTCAATGATTTCATGGATTACATAGACATTTGCAATGTCTTGAATATGGTCACTAGGAGTAGTTTGGTTCTCTCCAAAGGTGAAATATGGAATCTTTGTTCAATGTTGCAACTAGAATCGGATTTTGTGTATTGAGAGCGAGTGGGCTAATGCCACCGAAGTTGACATAGGGATTGGGTTGTGGATGTGCCATTATGATTGGTCTAAGAACCCTTGTTGATTGAATGAAAGGTTTGCTTGGGGGAGGTGTTGACAAAGTGCAGATAGACAAACAATCCTTCTTCTCTAGTTCTTGATCTAGTCTGAATTCTTCTCATGAATCTGCCAAGCCTGGCTGTTGAAACCAATGGACTCTACCTCTTTTGGAGTCGCCAAATGTGCAATTTCAAAGCTCCTTACAAGCTAAAAACTTACAACAAGTGCACATCAATCTTGCTGCAATAAAAATGGAGACCTCTTGGTCCCACCGAGGCATGCCAAAACTATTAGTGCAAAATCACAGCACCCCTGAATGTCTGCAACTCGATGGGTTGAGACTCTTAATGTGATTACATAACATGGAGATTTTCCCAAAGTGTGGGACTTTACAATCGGGAAATCTCTCTGGATGAAGGTCGGTTCCTATTCCTCTGTTCAGGTGCACACATAAAATTTGTAGAGGATCTATTCTAAAATCTATTCTAACTTTCCAAGGAGACAGGGTTAAGAAGATGCAAGAAATTAAACCTAAACTAATAGAGGTGATGCACCAAAGGATGTTGAACACCAACTTTGCTATTAAACAAAGACCATTAAAATATAATACAACCACCATGCACATATAACCAATATTGTAATGAAATATCAGATAAAGGAAATGAACACAAGAGAGGGTTGAAATCATCCATAGACATGTATTATTGCTTCACAAATTGATACAGAACATTACAATGGCCAAGAGACAAAAAACTTGCATTACAGTCTTAATGGAAGGTTCAAACTCCATGAATTCGTCTGCAGACCAAAGAAGAAGGGAGGGTGCAAAACCAAAATGTCCAACCCTTTACAATGAGCCAAGCTCTTACCTTTATAGATGAAGCAAAGAGAGGAGAAGAAAAGGAGGCAGGAAATCAGATTTGGAAGCTCAGCCACTAGCCATCAATGCCCCTACAAATCTGCCTAAAATATATCAAGTCTAGCTCTCCATGTCTATTTGGTGTGTTAAAGAAGGAAGACTGGTGGATCAAATCAAATTTGATCTGGTTGAAGTGATCGAATCACATATTAATGGCGTGAAATACATTTTCCAGATTCTTACCCACCAAATCTTGCTAAAAATAATATTTTATGCTTCCATGGCATAGAGGAGGTTGAGATCTTTCCAATGGTACCAAATTTATCAAATTTCGAGCACTGGATCGAAATTTATGCCCATTTGAATATTTGAATTGAATTTGTACAAAAATGGTGAAAAAACCAGTTTTGTAAAACGGATCCGTGGGCCCGGAATTCACTTTTGCACCTTTTGTGAAAAAATGAAAAATTATAAAAATACCTCCCACAGCCCCATAACCATGAAATCACTTTTTCCCAAAAACTATGTAGGCCCAAAATTGAAATTACACCTTTTGTGCAAAAATTGCAAAAGTGCAAAAGTTTCCCTCAAGCTCGTGGCTCTGCAACTTCGTGACTTTGCACTTGGCGAAAGTCTTTCCGAGCCTACAAGCCGAAAAAAGATAAATTGCACCCTTTTACACAAAAGAGGAAAATGTGTAAAAATCCTCTGCAGGCCCGCGCCCCTGAAACTTCACTTTTGGCAAAAAAACCCCTTAGGCTCGAAAGTTTACTTTGGTAGAAAAACCTCTGTGGCCACACAACTTTGTGTCTTTGCACTTGGTGAAAAAAACTCTGCAGGCTCATGGGCCCACACTTGAAAACTACGCCATTTTGTGAAAAGTTGCAAAAGTTCCAAAATGCACCACAGACCCGCCGACCCAAATTTACACTTGGGCAAAATTTCCTCTGTGGCCCCGCATATTCACTTAGCAAAATAAATCATCCCTAGGCTTGTGGACCCACAATTGTAACATGTGCCTTTTAGGAAAAGTGAAAAATTCCAACATATCTCCCACCGAACCGTGACTGCAATTTTCCCCTTTGGCAAAAATTCTTCCCCAGGCCCGTAGGTCCGCATTTGGCAAAAAATCCTTTCCAGGCCCGCTGGCCTCGTAACTTGCAAAATATGAAGAGTTAGAAGGACTTCTTTACATTTTCGGAAAGGGGAAGAAATTTCCTATTTGATGAAGATGTTTTCATAAAACCTTAAGTGCTTAAAATATATAAAAATCAGATTGAATCACAAAAGGGGGGAAAAGGGGGTTAGTTGACCACAAAATAAGAGTGAGCTTATTTTAGACAACACTCCCTTTAACACGAGTTCACGTCTCAGTCTTGTTTATTTAAAAACTATAGAAAAAAAGATGGGCATGCATAAAATATGCAAGCCACATATGATGGTTATTTCAAATAATTGTAATTATTTTAGGGTTTAAATCATGAAAAATGTCTAAACGACCGTCAAATTTAACCCCTGGGCCTCAAATTTATCTCCATGTGCGTGCCTGATTTAACCTATAATGGCATTGGTTTTGAGAAGTATGTTAGTGAGAGTTCCATTTAGCACTATTCATGTAACGTCATGTTTATTTTATTATGCAAGGAAATAACTTTTAACTCGTTGCAACTATCCAATTACTGCTAAATTTACACGTTAACTTGTTTTCTAGTGCCAGTTTGACAGGGGCCGTAAGAGGGATGGGCACGAATTTAGAGAATCAAGAACTTGCTTGTGCAGTTTTAGGAGCCTTTTCAATTCATTGTAAGCAACCATACATATTATATCAATGTCAATGTCAATGTCATTAACATTAAGTAAATTAATGGTTTTCAAATATTGAGAATCATAGTTTTGAACAAAATTCATCAAATCCAAAGCTTGTTGGCAGGATTCAATAGATTTTCTAGAAATTGACCCCCTGTGAAAAGGCAAGAGTATTATGGTTGTATTCAACAAGGAGAGTGTTGTCATCCTCATGCAATTTTCATCTAGAGTTGGGAAATATTCTGCAATGTATTGCAAGACCATTCGATTGACCTTCAAAGTTTCCACTTTGTCATCAAAATTGTGATAATGAGATCTAATCAAGGTATGATTAGATTCTTGTAGGTGCAACCTTTCTTTTTTGTTCATTGAAGTGAATTTTCATTCTATTTATAGATTCCTCATTGATAACCCACAAATTTTCTCTAGGTGTACGTGTTTGCTCCAATTATTCTATAATGTGATGATCCATAAATTATTTGTCCATGTCAAATTAATTTTTTTGATAGGTGACCAATAATTTCCCAGTTCTCTCTAGACACCTGCGAAACTTGAAGCTAAACAAAAGCTCTAGGCCTCGAAGGAAAATCCCACTAAAGATGGATTAGCGCCTCACAATGCATATATTTCTAGGCCTAACTTTACACAGGGAGACTATTTACATTGGAGATGTTGAACACTAAGGCCTTACATTCATATTTATTTCAATACTGCGATGCCTACATAACCTTCGTATCTACCCAACATTTTCTTTTGATAGGTGCTTCAAGCTAGCTATTAGAACATACATGCCGAGGCACAAATTATAAGACCAAAAATTACTTCGTCTGCAAAGCTCCTTACATATTTAAATTCATAACTTCTTCCTCCACATATATTCTTCCTCCCTCTTTTTTTCTGCTCATGTTCTTCCCCTATTCAATTTTTCATCTTCTTCTACACACTTCCAGTTTCTTCTCTTTATGTACTTTACTATTTCCCAACAATCATTGCCTCCCCTATCGGCATATGCATTACACCTTTGTGGTGCGATTTTTAGTTTTACATTATTTTTTGACTTTGTTTTCCTCTTTACTGATGTAAGTTTTGAGATGTATGTATTTTAGGGAAAATTTTAAGGAACCCTCTAGAAAAAAAGCTTATAGAAGTCATGACGAATATGGTGGGAACCATATTCTTAGGGTTGGTGAATTATCTAAAGTCGATGGTTGTGACATTGGCGAAAAGAATATAGTTTTTGAAGCAAGTTGTGGATGGAGTGGCGAATGTATGATATTTTTATGAAATGTAGATTTTTGGCGAATAGAAAAGCTTATGCAAATTTCAAAAACATCTAATGGAGGCATTTAATTTTGCCCTTAAGTTTAGATGTTGAGTTACTGACCACACACGTGGCACAATCACGTTGATCTACACCCCCATTCTGTACCCTTTGGCAATAGTGATGCACGCTAGTAGCTTAGTGATCGGGATGTTGCCATGTATAGATACGTATGGATTCGTGATACAAAGTATGTTTTATTAAATTATTTGTAAATATTATGCATCATTTGATATATGAGGATCAAATTCATAGGCTCTATTCTAAGTGAAGTTACGACAAACCCACATTTTGAATGGAAGTCCTCGAAATAGGCCTAGCAAAGTGACAATTGTCATCCACTAAATGGTCATTAGTATTTTTCAATTTTAACAAGTGACTATCACTACTTTTAAAAAAACCAATCACGGGCTCCACATTACTTCCGTAGACATATATTTCTTGTAAATACATCAAAATGTATTAAAGGTGGTATATGATTAATAAAGTTCCATGTTCCACATGGCACGTTTCAGGTATCTTTAAAAGAAATGGCTTTGAGGCATGAAATTGAAAGGTTTCACTATCTAGAACTCTAAAAGAGGTCAAAGGAAATGTAAATGTATCCAATCCACCTACATAATGGGTATGTACTATGGACATAGGCCTCATTTGGGGATGTAGGAAAAGTTTATAATTATGTGTCCAAAACCCCACCCAAAAATAAGGCTCTAGCCTCTAAAGGTTAAATTTGAGATTTCAATTGTATGAAAAGTTTAAAACAATATAAAAGAAACCACTTGTAGGATAATATAAGATTTAAATAAAGTAGGTTAAGAAATTCAAAAATAAAATTACTAAAATAATTTAATCACAATATAAAACAATGTAATAAAAATAGCTCAAGGGTCAAAAGAAAGGGTTGGCTCATAATGTTATTAAAATTGAAAAAAATATTTATAATCAATTTTAAATTGAGTTGGAACAGTGAACACTTCACATATAATTGACATCATTCAAAATCAAAAGAGAATATAACCATGCTTGCTATGTAACTAACCAATAACATGATAATTGTAAATGATATTATAATTAGTCATAAGAAACTATACTTATAACAATGTTGTAATCTATTAGGAATAATTAGGTCTAATATTATTGTTATAGAAAATTAGAAACAATCATATATTATAAGTGTGTTAATAAGTAAAACACATTTTTCTCCTCTTGGCCTGACCCTGACCTGCCTAGGTTTTTACACAAAAACTTGCATATTTTATGATTCCACTAGTGAAAAATATTGAAATTTGTCATGTAGGTGTGTTTTTATGTATTGTAATTGATTTTTGAGGTTTTGGGAATTTTGGTTTTCATACAGTACCGTTAATGTTGACTGTGTATGTCAGGGCAAGGAGGCCTAATTGAGACTTGGGTTTGAGAAATTTTTGTGTTCTTTTGATCTTGCAAGGAAATTTGAATTATGAAATTGTTGGAATGGTATGGGAAGGTGGATTTGAACCTCTATAAACCATTGGGAAGGTTCCTAAAATCTTGATCTAGTCTAAGTCCTCCAAACTGCCATTTAGGCCTAGTAGCCTTATTACTAGTTTGATGCCCATTTAGTCTTGATAAAGTGGTGGATATATAAAATTTGTATTTATTTTTTATTATGAGGTCAAGTGACAATCATTAAAAAATTGAGAGAAATTTATTTGATATCAATCCCTTGAAAAAATAATAAAGTGGTTTGTAGCCTAATAGGCCTAGTTAGTGCAAAACTCAAGTTTAGCATACAAATGGTTCTAAAACCTTGAGTATAAGACTATTTTACATTGAGTATGACATGAATACACCTAAGAATCCTTAATAAATATAATTTTTATCCTAAACCCCAAAAGATCATGTTAAACCAAAGAAGATTCTAACTTGTGATGTATTATCTTGTGGTATAAATACGAAATCAGTCAAAACAAAGTTGTATTATTTTTCAAGTTATTTTTCATTCTCTTGAATAAGGATATGAGAGTGGTTAAATGATAATAAAAAACAAGGTGTTGCATTTGTACACATTTATTGATACAAACAAGTTTTCTTGTCTAAGAAGAGATCTAGTTGTGGGAATTTTCAAAGACCCCTAATCAAGTTTTGTGTCACATAGCATTGAGAGTTACACCATTTTGGTATCAAAACATTTCCTAACTACATAAAAAAATCAAATAAGAACCACTTCATACACCCTTGACTTGACAATAAGAACCACTTCATAATATTTTCTCAAATAAACTTAAATAGTTATATATTACACAAGTACACTTACACACCAACTCTTTTACATACTTTTATATAAGAAGCCTTCTTAATGATAATAAGTTATGGATTTAAATAATGCAAACTATTTTGAATCAAAAATAATAATGCAAAGTTGCAAACTTTCCAACTTTATTATCCCGAGAAAGTTTACATTACAAAGGACCAAAATATTGATAGTGTTTTTCCTTTTTATTCCCCAAAAGGCAAAAATCAAATTTTCTTGTCGACATTTAAGACTTAAAACTTAAGTTGTGACTTGTATTGTGCAATAAATGGAAAATATTTTAATCGCATGTAAAAATATAAAAAAATACTTTTAAATTTTAAAATTTGACTTGATAGATCATTATTTGGGAAATTTGTGTCACCATTAATTTGTGTTATTGGCATTTACCTCCCATGGCGACATTTATATTTTAGTTTTCCACCAAAAATTTCTTTAAAAGGTGTTAGTCCAGTGACCAAACACTATTACACTTAATCAATTCAAATTGTTTCTTCCAATGTTATAATGGCTCTTGTTTCTACCAGTAGACGATATACTTTTTGTGAACTCTCCTCTGAATTCCTCCAAGGGAATTGTTAAGTCATAAAATTAGCACCTTGGATTTGATCATGGAAGATTAATACTTTTATCTAACATGGGATTGTCTCCAAGTGTGGGACTTGCATCTTTAGACAGACCTCCAGAGAAGGTTGGTTCCTCTACCTATCTAATCTACTACTAACACTAATCCTACAATAGAAAGAAAAACTATCTAAACCTAATCTAAACATTCACAGGGACCAGGGAGAGAGAGATGAATGCCACATGGAAAATAAAATCCTAAGATAAAAATAAGGTGATATCACCAAGATAAATAGGGGTGAACACTCTCTGTGAGGAAGACATGGAGGAAATGCAAAAGTAGAGGTTAGACATAAGTGACACAGACCAAACCGCATTTAACGGGTTTTTTTTTCTCACAAAACACAACATGGAACCTAGAAAGGAGAAATACATGCGCAACATACCTAAAAGTAAATGAAGAGACAATAATGTAATGAAATACAAGCTAGGGTAGAGAAATATCCACAAAATAAGATTTTATTGCGAAAAATTATGCACAAACCATTGCATGCGAAGTAATAGGCAACAAGAATGCATTTCCACGACTAAATGAAGGTGTACAACTCACTAATACTTGGGAAACCATTTTGGCATGGTGTCCATGCATTCTAAGAGATTCCAACTCATTTCAAATTAAAATGAGTTGCAACTATATAGAGAAATGGGAGAGAAATAGGAAACACAAAGTTTGAGCTCAAAAACCAACCAAAAATAATGAAGGACATGGGTACAAACAACCATTTTCCTTGTAATAAGTCATTGGGATTTTTAGGTGAGGACACAGTGCCGTTTAGTAATAAATTTGAGTGGTTGGTCATTTTTACAAACAAAACTGCTCTTTTTCCCTACTAACCCGTGTTTGCATTTTTGACCCTCAAAACTCCATCAATTTCTAGATTTCTTGATGCCAAAATGAAGCCCTTATAGGTACCTTTCCAACACCACCAATTTCATCAGTTTGGGAGCTTCGTAGTGAAATTTATGGTTAAAAAAACCATTGTCACAAGTTATTATACGAGATGTCGCTTGTGTTCTACATTGTTACACAAAACTTTCTTTGTTTGGAGCATTTGACAATGTCTCACAACATTTTGTTTTTCTTGGCAGAATTTTGAACATTTTCATGGATTTCCTTCTTTTCCCACATGCCACATAGGTATATCTCCATGTTGTGTAGTTTTTGATGTTCCATGATACATGCAAAAGGCTTTTGAACGTTTGGTGGCTTTTATGAGCCACAAATACCCCTAAGTATCGAGTTTTGATTCTTTGTTCTATGGGTTAGGAGAACCAATAGAACACTAACTTTGCCAAAATATTCCCAAGTTCAATTGATGCTCCCCTTTGTTCCATGGGTTAGGAGAACCCACAAGACACTAAGTTCTTAGATTCATCAAGACTGATTTTCAATGTTCCACGACCTTTTAAACCAAAATTTTTCCTGAGTCCTAAAATCAAAAAATTGCTAAAATAATGTTAACCTTGCAGGTTACCATTAATGGAAGGGAATTTTAAATTTATTTTTTACAAATTCTTCGCCCTTCTTTTGCAATTTTTTTTTCCTTAGAAATTTTTCCTTATTAATACAATTTGAATTGCAAGTTTAAGTTATGTTTAATCCTCAAAATATCTGAAATGTTCTAAACCCCAAAGTCCAAAATTTGGACTTGAGAGGGTCTTAGTTTCAGATATTCGAGAGGTTTTTAAGGAAATAGTTTAAAGAATCACGGAAGTCCAAAAGTTCGAAGTTCCAAAATTTTGGAACTTTGGGATTTGAGTTTCAGTTTTTTGGTGGGCATTTTTTGGTTTTTTGAGCCAAAAGTCCCAAAGTCTGAAAGTATGAAGTTCTGAAATTTTAGAACTTTGGGTTTTTGGGTTTCAGACTTTGGTAAGCTGTCACAAGGTAGAACGGTTGAGCGTGAAAATTGGTAGCATTAATTGCTTAACTACTTTGCGCGTGTCGGCTAGAGCATTAATGTTTTGGCCTACCTATATAAATCTTGATTTTCACCCATCATTTTCACTTGAAAATTTACTCTGACACACTGATTTTTTACGGAAACCCTAGTGTACTTACAAGGCATCTTTTTAAGGTAATTTTTGTGCTTTTGTTCATTTTCTTGGATTGGGTTAGACATTTGGGGCTTTGTTTTGCTACTTTCTCTTGATTTTCTTTTGGTTTCTTTTCTCCATTATTTCATCTCATTGTTATCTCAATCATGGATTTTTCCATTGTGTCTTCCTCATTCTCAATTCTTCTTGGCATGGGAAATATGGTTTGTATCTTGTAGGTGTTAGTTTTCTCCACATTTTAGAGCATTGATGAGGTCATCATTCTGCGAAGTTAAAAGTTTTGGAGTTCATCTTACAAGCTACAAAACTCGAGTTTTGGAATCCATAAAATTCGGATTCAAAATCCAAAGGTTTCAAGTTTCAAAGATAGGAATTTCGTAGTCTCCTCTTTGGCACTTTGAAAGTCTCTTTTTCGTATTTTCAAAAGTGCAAGAAATTCGGTTTTGGACCTTTTCAAGTTTTAGGTTTTAGAGATAGAAGAATTCAAATTGCGTAATCTTTCACCTTTGGACTTTGTGAGCTTTTGGATTTCGGAGGTGGGAGCTTTCATATTTCGAATATCAAGGATTTTCAGACTTTGAAGGTTTTTCTTTTCCGACACTTAGTAATTTCGGTGTTCGAGATATTTCACGAGGCTTTCGGACCTTCAAACTTTGATTTTTCGAGAGGTCTAATAGGTTTTCACAAGTTTCTTTAGGTTTCATTTGGGTTATGAATCAATGTCTACTTTTTCCTCAAAAGGAAAATATAAGATGAAATATACTTATTTGGGAGTATCTCCTCCCACCTGTCTATCTTCAGATGTTGAAAATATTGGGGATACTGATCTTGGGCACATAGATATGGCCAAATTCTTGGGAGAGAGTAAAAGATCCTAATAATAAGCCTTGGATGCAAGCTATTTACAATAGTGGGCTTCCTCTCACTACTAATTTTTCCACATCTGTGTAATGTACATAATTTTTCCTAGCTGCAACTTCACACTTTGACAAATCCACCAGAACCGTAAGGGATGATGATGGTAATGTCATGATTAGATTGGAAAGTGACTTTTTCAAATATTTTTTTAGATTTCTTGATGTAGAAGAATATTCTATAATTTCCCTGGAGTTGACAATTGAACATTGGGATAAAGAATATGAATTTTGCACAAAATTCATGATTAAGAGCTACTTAGCTAAGGCTAAAGGTACCACAACCAAACTTCCTAAGACAATTCCCCATTCAAACTTCATTCAGGAAGTCAATGATATCATTATTCTATTGAGTAGGGTTTCGGTCTTGCTTCAACAAGAGAATTTCAAGAATGGATGTTTCTTTACATAGCCACTATTAAGAAAAATAAGGAGTTTATCCGTGTGCATATCAGTAGTTCAATATGTTTCCAATTAGGAGATGTATTGACCTCAAAGAAATTTTTCATGACCTCTTTTCTCATCTATGCAATAGCTATAATGAGGGATTATATGGGTTTAAATCCAAAAGGGTTAGGAGCACCTCCTAGATTTATGAGTTTTATCCTCAACTCACCATGGAAGAAGGAATTAAGCATTTTGAAGAGTAAATGATGCTTTCTTTGTTGTTCTTTTGTATTATTTTGACAAGGACTTGTATAATCAAAGGATATCAGATGAGGCTTTTAAAAGTACGAGAATGGGGAGGAATTTATCTCTAATTTCTGACATTCACTTATATCAGGGTACCAGGATTCTCAAGTGCCCCAAATAAGTTGCCAAGATGTTCAAGTGACAAGTGGATATTACTGGAGCTAGTTCGCTAGTTTCTAGATTATCACAAAATCCAAAACAAGTGACACAAGGTAGGTGTCCAATTTCCCATTTCAATAGGGAGATATACTTGTGCCAACATCTATAAAGCTAAGAATGTGGAAGGATAAATGTCTCAAGTCACCCTGAAGATGTTTCATTCGAGAACTAAATTTGATTATTGGGGTAAGTTCGGTGAAATAGGTTTATTCAACACATGTGTTCCTCAATTAGAATATATTTGGATTCATTTTTGAGATGAAATTATCATAAGGCAGAGAGAGTTTGAAAGATTAACTTTGAGTGAGGTAGTACAATTTGGCATTGCAAATATTCCTGAAGGGTTAGAGGATGATGAAGAGATACTTGATCCTGCCTACAAAAGGGATAATATTTCTAACCAGCCTCTACCTTGGATTGATTGGTATAAGGAAGAATGTAACAATACAAAAGAAAGGGCGGGGCCCATTTTAAAGAGAACATATGACTAGTTGAAACTTTGGGAATCACACCCAAAGTGTTAGATCAACCTACAGGAACAGTTCAAGCCCAGTCAACAACAGGTCACCCTACATCTTCAAGGAGTAAAAGGTCAACCCATAAGGCCATTATAAATCCATGGAAAATTTCATTTGTTATAGGAGGTTCATCTTCTACAAAGGCTTCCACCACCAGGTTGTATCTCCTAAATTACAAGTTTTGAAGTGGTTGATTTAATTACTTTTCTAGTTGTGTCTCGTATTTTCATCGTCTCTCCCTCCTTCCCTACCATCTTTTCCACCTTTAAACCCACTCCCTCTAGTATCATCTTCCATTTCTTCTCTTTCATTTATTCTTTTCCTTCTCCTTCCATGGCTCAAGTATTTTCTTCTCTCCCTGCACTCTCAGTAGGAGAGATGATAGGATCTCCATTTTCCACTCCACTTCCTTGAAAACTCCTTCCTATTTTCCACTTCCATTCCATCTACTCCTGATTCCATTTTGACCATTACGCCCTCCATTACCAATACTTCACTTCCACTCTCCATAAGTGCCACCAGTGTCATTGTAGTGTCTAGTACACCAAGTTCTACTATAACAGTGTCATTGATAACGTCTATGTCATCTTCTCATTCCCAAATGGTTGCACAAGAAGACTCTCAAGATGAAGAAAAAGGTGTCCATTGTTGATGTAATTGGTTTAAGTGTTTTGGATCTAACTCCCAAGAAACAAGTCAAGTAGCCAATTTTTGTCTCCAATCATCAGAGAGACCAATCAGGGGAAAGATTCATGGAAATATCTACCCCCACCAAAGGAAACACAAAAGAAACCATCACATCGGTGGATTACCAAATCTCCAAATTTTCATTAGGAAAAGCTACTCATGAAGGAGCTAAGAAAGATGTGTAGGTAGCTCTTGGTAATTTGTTGGAAAAATACGATAAAGACAAGGCAACAAAAGATGAGTTGAAAGGAAAGTCAAGCAGCTCACTGCTCTTCTTACTAAAGTTACATATCTAATACAAACTACAACCGATCTTGTTGTTTCCTCAATATTTGACAATATGTCCTACCACATAGTGGAGAAAATAGGCTAGAAAGGAAGGTTAGTTGGTGGATGGATGGAATGTATGCTTGGGAAGCTAATCCACCGATCAAAATGGCTTTAGGATTGTCTGAATGATTTATATCTTTGAAAGAGATTTGATCATGAAATTGGATGAAATCCTCTCTGAGGATAATAATAATTTGGATCTTAATTTGAATACTTGGAGAGAAATTAGAGATGTTAATTCAGATCTGCTCCTTCAGGAGGGTGTGATTGATGATGCCTCCAAGTTATTTGAGTTTCAAAAATCCATGGAGTTCAGAACACGGTGTTACAGGATCTAATAAATAAATTGGATGAGAAACATGTTGAAGTAATGGATGGATTGAACAAAATTTCAGAGGAATTTGATAATATCCATTGTAAGTTCATTAATGAGACTTTTTGATGATCATCATTATCATATCATCTTGTCATAGTTGTGGGAATCCTTAGGTTAGTGAGACATACACCCTAAGGAGACCTATAGATTATAAGGAAGTTGGATCTTCTCAGTGTAGCGTAGGATGAGGTTAGAAAAACAAAACAAAACCTTAATTTAAAAGGGGGTGATGCCTCAAATGAACCTTCCAAGAGATCAATCAAGATCACAACCGTATGCGAAAAGGAAACAATGAACAAGCTGGAAAGGGTGGTGAAATACACCATAGGTCGAAAAAGACTCACACGTAACACTACTTCAAACTAATTAAGAATAACTTCAAATATAGTAACAACTTTGGAAGATGCACAATTTCTACATGAGGATAAAGGTGATTAGAGATAATAAAGATATGCAAATGATGAACAAAAAACACCACAGGACATATATATTACTCCAAGGATTGTGCACGGTATTACATTTAGAAAAGAGGCAAGCTTGCTGTTACAAAACCAAAGAAGAAAGCTAGAGCTTCAAGATCTCTTCTTTTTACAAAAGAGGGACTGAGACAGAGAAGAAAACCGACTAAATCTCCTTTTATTCCTCTAAATTGTTTTTTTAACTACTTCTATCTATATCTTTATAGAGAAGGGGAAAGAGAAGATAAGAAAACTTCATAACTACTTTTAATTATGACCAATGGAGCGAAGTGACAAGAAAATATTTTTAATATCTCTCTCACACTTCCATTATCTGCCCCTTCTAAAAGGTGAGAGCCATGCCTATTTAATGCATCTTTACTATCCTGCAACTGACTCCCTTAAAATGGACTCACCTTTTGAGGAACATCCCTTTGGATCTTTATTACATAACCAGATATTTCAATCTTTTGTGCATTGGTTTCGGCCTCATGACCCAAGCGGCACGTATGTTTTTGCTATACTAAAATGAAACTTTGAATGTAGATGAATAACTTGAGTCTTTGTAGGTTGGCATTCTTCACACGGGACTATGCATTAACTTGCTACTAAAATGATGGCCATATGAATCTTTACCTCCAATATTTTGAAAGATATTGAGCATTAAATATTTCAGATGAGTCTTGTAATCACTCATACGTGATACATGGCTTGTCACCCTTTTTGGGTCCTATTTGAAACCGAGTCTACTTATTGTGAGACCCACATGGGAAGCCCTCACATCTTTAGGATTTTTTGCCCTTCTTGGTTCTAGGAATGTGTAGTGTTGACACTTGGCACCAACCGTGGGTATACTGTTTGTTCCTTTGGGGAGTGAAAAGACCCCATTGTGTGTAACGTCACAACCACTTTTTATTATTTACATGTGGACACCTAAGGGCTTCCAAGACTTTTCCCTCTTCTTTTGACTCTTTAAGTTACAAAAATTGGACACTTGGCATCATCCATGAACCCGCTCTGTGTCCCTTGTTTTGGAAAATTCCCGTCTCCGAATAGGTTTTTAAAAATGCGAGAATCTTCTTGTTTAAATATTTTTGGATAACACTACCTTCACAACTCCTTGGGAACTTTCTAATGCGTGGTCATGCCTTTCAGCTTGAAGAATGCGAGCCAATTACTAGAGGGAAACAATGTACATTTTAATTGATCTTATTCATAAGATCATCGAGTCATATGTTGATGACCTGCTGGAGAAAGTGAAGAAAAGTGGTTATCACCCTGAGGTGCTTCATGTCATTCTCTCACACCTAATTGAATATGGAGTAACACTAAATCGAGAAATGTGTGTTTGGAGTAATAGGAGGTAATTTTTTAGGATACATCATTTCATCCCGAGGCATTGATGTTGATCCAGTAAAGATCCGAGAAGTTTTGGAGATGTCCCCACCCACCGATGATTCAAGCATCAGGTCTTTCTTAGGTAAGCTTGGGGAAATTCATAAGTTTATCCCTAACTTAATGTATGTTATTCACCCTATCAATGGATTATTGAAGAAATATTGTTGCAAAATTTGGACAACTGAGTGTCATAAAGTGTTTGAGTCAGTGAAGCACTTCCTTATGTCACCACCTACACTCATGTCATCGAAAGTTGATTGTCCTTTGATTTTATACTCTTGAGCCACTGATGTCTCGATTGTGTGCATGTTGGCACAAAAGGATGACGATGGTCATGTGAAGGCCATTTATTTGATTATTCATAATCTTCTCTATTATGAGACACGATACACACAGGTGGAGAAGGAATGCTTGGTTATAGTCTTTGCAATGAATTTGAACTCTCCTTTATTAACCAAAATTCCGTGAAGGGAAAAGTTATCATTGATTGGTTAGCAAACAGTCCTATAAACTATGGGGAATTAGTGGATTTATATTTTCCCAATGAATGTGTATTCTATATAGAGGAAAATCCCTCAGTCTGGTTGATTCTATGGTACGCTAATATTTTCAATCGCATTGTGGACCGAATGTATCTTTAGGGAGAAACCACACAACATAGACGATGGCTACATGTCATAGTTGCCAAGTACGTAATTTTGGAAGAATTGCTCTATCATGGAGCCTTCGATGGTATGTTGTTAAGATGTGTTGATGAAGAAGAGTTAGAGAAAATCCTCTTTGAAGCCCAAAATGAAGTCTATGGTGGTCACTTCGGAGGGCATGCAACCACTCACAAGATTTTTCACATGGGTTATTTCTAGCGCACGTTAGAGCATGACATTGTAGAGTATGTACGAAAGTGTCAAAATGTTAATATTTCTCACACAAGATACATATTCCTACTCAAGATCTACAACCCATTGTGACACCTTGTCCCTTCTCTACTTGGGGTCTTGATTTGATAGGGAATTTCTCTCCCTCATCATCAGATGGCCATAACTTCATTATCATGGCCACTGAGTATTTCACAAAGTGGGTTGAGGCCATGCCTCTTACTATTGTACCTAGATTCGTAATTTCCAATTTTATCTTAAACCATATCATCTATAGTTAAAGAGTCTAACAAATCATTATTTCATATAATGGCACACCTTTTAAGAATGAAGAGGTATGATAATTATGTGTGCAATTCAAAATATCCCATCACACAATCTCTTTGTACTATCCTCGAGCTAATGGACAAGATGAGGCTACAAACAAAACCCTAAATTCCATTCTCCTTAAGATGGTTAAGGAGAACAAAAAGGATTTGCATCTCAAGTTATTTATGGCCTTGTGGGCCTATAGGACTTCGGTGAGAACACCCACAGGGCAACCCCTTATTCTTTAGTCTTCGGATCTGAAGCGGTTTTACCATTAGAGGTAGAGTTACCTAGTCTTCGTATATCTTTACAAGGCATTTTAGACGAAGACGGATACCAAGAAGCATGACTGGTTGAATTGGAAACCCTTGATGAAGCTTGACTTAGATCTAAACAACATCACCACGTCTATGCTGATAGGATGTGTCATCAGTATAATAAGAAAGTTTATGAACGTGAGATATGTATAGGAGATCTATTATTGAGACTTGATAGCTAGATTGACAAAAATACTGATGAAGGAAGAAAGTTCAGACCCAAATGGTTAGGCCCATATCAGGTAATAGAAGAATTTAAAAGGGTGTGTACCATTTATGTACTCTATAGGGTCAAGATTTTAGCAAATCAGTTAATTCGCTTCACCTCAAACGTTTATATGCCTAGTCCATTTACATTTCCATTTGTACATTATTGCATCCATACTGTATACCATCTGCATTATCATATTGTAAAATTGTAAATCAAGAAACTTAATTTTCAAGCAACTTTTAAGAAACTTTCAAATATTGGAAAAAACATTCAATCATATCTCTTCAAGTATCCATCATATCATCTCCAAATTATTTAAATCTCTTCATCATTTCAGCAATTAAGACAAAATTTTGACATTGGTCCTACCAAGGCTTGCACACTTAGTTCTATTCATGGTTTCTTCTAGCTCAGGTGTCTTTTCCCATAGTCTGTTCTAGAAGCTTCTTGATGTCACATCTTTCCCTAGAAATCTCTCGATAGAAGTAGTCTAAACATTTCACCTAGAGCTCTTTTCCACCTATCTCAACCTTCGATGGTAATCCCTCACATCCTATTAGTTGCATGGGGTTGAGGCTAGGGAAATCATTCCTTCCCAAAAGCACAAGTCTAAAATCAATAAACAAAAAAAAGATAAATCAACAATAAATACAAAGATACTTTCATTTCAAAATAATACTACACTTCCTTTCCCTACCAATCTTTGGTGATGAGCCCACACTTCTTATTGGTAGCGTGAGCTTGGGAAATGAGGGAAGTTCCCTTACTCACCTATCTCTTGTCCTTGGTGATGAGCCCATGATTCTTACTAGTAGCATGGGGCAAGATGTAGGGGGTCCCATAAAATAAGTTAATAAGTTGTAAATAAGTCAATGAATAAAAAGTTCTTTGAAATCTTAAAAATCCCAAGAAAATGAGTTATATGTGTATGTTACAAGAGATTTAATCCCTAAAACCATATTTTGTCAATCAAAAGGCCATATTCGAATCTAAGTCTAGATAAAATTGTAAGAAAATCACATTACGAACTCGTATGTTTACCTTTCTTAGGGTTGAGTTATAGTTTGTAGACACCAAAATTGGGTCACACTTTGCCCTTGGTCCCTTTTCAATAGCCAACTTAAACATATTCACCTAACCATGATCCTTTTACCCTACATTAATATTAGTTTAATTATTTATAATTAGAGTAATACTCATCATCACTTCATTCATTATTTAATTACATTAATCAAAACTAATTTCCACATCACCTAGACACCTCATCCCACCCCCACATATACACCTCATCAAAACCTATTATTAGCATGTTTCCTTTTACTAGGACCCAATATCCACTCACCATAACTAACTAAGAATTAAGCCCTACCTACATAAATGAACTAAGACTTAGCTCAACCCTAAAATCACATGCCCATTCTTCCTCTAACCACATTCCCTGTTTATCTAAGTGTAAAATCCCACTTTGATCCGTGATAATAGACGAGAGATGGCCAAGATATTTCAAGATCTATCATTTTTAGTAAACCGAGGATATCCCACCTTAACCGATGTTGGTCAACCCGAAACCGGTGCCGGTCATCCTAAACCATCGCTAGTTACCATATATTCACTTTTGTAACCTTATTGGAGGGGTTGGCCACATTTTTGAGTTTTGGAATGAAATATATCTATATGCAGTAAGAACCAGAGCCCTTTCGCACATCCGGATAAATATTTTCAAGGTAAATATTATCATTAATGAATAGTTAGGTTTTATGAAATTTCTCCACAAATAGGTCATACCTAAGTTGGATTAAGTTATTCCCATGACTCCCAATCTCTATAACACTTAATTACCTTCCAATTTCCCATACCCAAGTTAACCATTGATAGAAATGATCTTTGTCAAGGTCTATGGTCATTATTGTAGTTTAAACAATATTGTCCTAGCTTTAACATTTAGGCTCATGTTCCTTATTTCATATTCTAGGGATATGTACTTATATAAAGCTAAGTATTTATGTATGATTCATTCCTTTTATTAAGTGCCATAGGCTATCAATGCCAACCATATTTTTAGTTTAAGCACATCATTCTTCTTAATTACATTTCAATAAAGAGCATTCATTTATTTTACTATCTCCAACAAGTAAGATATATCGGGGTATCCGATATGATAGATTTTATGAACCACTTACCCATTTATCTTTCCCTGTCATAGCCTTTTTAAAATATCTCTAATTCTTTTTGGAGATAATTACAATATTGACCAGGGATGAGATTCAAATGCTATGTTCTTTTTAACTCGATCGCATGTTCCATATTACTTCCATTGTATCTGACATGCTTAGGTGCTCATAATGATGCATCATGGGACAACCCATAATTAAAAACATTTCATCTCCTTAAGAAAAATATTTCATAACACAATTTATCACAATTTTGCAATTCTGAATAGTGAAACCATACTCCATATGTTTTCATGTTAGATTACCATAACCCCTTTCTCTTGTTACTTATGTGTATCGTCCTTGTATAGGACTTAGTGTTGATTTCACTTAGAAATAAATATTACATTCTTATATCTTTGTTAAGAGTTAGTATAACCTGAGTTTATAATACAGCCATAGCATAGAGGTACCTGATTATCATAACCTTTCCATGGTTTCATGATAATCCAATGCTTTCTTAGTAGCGGCCATTAAGATTAGACAATCTTACTTCTAGATATCTTTGACTGGTTGAGTACACCCTATACAAAACCTTTGGAGAACTTAACACAACTTTACAAGTAGGTTGATATATTGCATTTTATAATGAGGCAGTTATCCATTAGCAACCTTAACTATTTCCAAGTATGCTTAACGTATGGTTCATTAGAACATGATATTCTTAGGAAACATTCCACTCATAGTTCCTTATATGTTCCCTAGCATTCACACGTATGTTGTGTGTATCTCTTACTACTTGATTTATACTAATGTTTGTTACAATAGTATTGAAGACACTAAATACCTATCTTGATAGATTTCCAACTCATAACACATCATTTGCCAATCACTCTCTTATAATACAATATATTACAACTGGTAATCTACCTTTAATTCCTTCTAGGAATAAGTACAATTCATGTTTATAAGCTTGATCAAATTCCTACTTTTAATGTATCATAGTTATATCAAATAACAAGGACACTCTCATAAACAAAGAGAAGTATTTTAGTTAAGAGGATTAAAACAATCATATCTTGAGACTTTCCTCAATCAAAAGATTAGGCAAAACTAAATACTTCACCCTTCCTTCTCTCGTTTATACGCAAAATTGTTTAGCATGAGTCGGTTCACATGAACCGGCATGATAAGCCTCAACTCATCATAACAACATACTCTACTTAATTATTTCTTAAAAAGAAATCATATTATTTTTATGAATCAATATACGAACTTAAGAAAATAAAAAATTCTTTCTATATCATGTCAAGAGTAAGCAATTTAATGATCCATGAAGGAAATCAATTTCAGACTTACATTTCAATACAACTATTTCAGTCCCTCGAAAGCAGTCATCCAAATTAAGATACATGAGAATCATAAGTGTTAAAAACACTCTTTGTATAGGAGTATCAATATTTCACTCATGCGATCCCATACTTGCATGCTAGAAATCATTTTACTCAACAGGTAAGTAACCATAAATATATATCAAGAATCACCTTCTGCAATCCCTCAACTCTACTCAATAGATCAATTAAGGATTTCATAAACCCATAAGGTCTATAAAAGTCCAAGAAATAACACCAAGACATCAAGAGTATTTAGTTAAAAATACTATATTAGAGCGATTAACCTCAAGGATGAGAGAGAGCATTCATGAAATTTTTCCATATAGCAACAAGTAAAATTCAAGTGACAAAGTTATATAACTAATACTTTCCTAGACTTAATCATTTATTGAACATTTCAAGACTAGGAAAGAGAACATAATTCCTTTCTTCATCCTGGTTATCAATATATCAAAACCGAATAATTACTAAAGAATTTCAAGTTGTTTTAACAAAAGGAAAATCATGATAACATGACTATAATTAAACCAATTATCCCCACCAGGCATTCATTATTGCATGATTTTTCTCATAAAAATTTCAAATGAAAGGTTTCATTACTCCTCACTAAGTCAAAGACTCTATTAGAACAATGAAAGAGTTCTACCAACCCATTCCACTGAACAAGGTTGGAGCATACCCAATTATTCATGACACAACCCAACAGAAAACAATAAGAGACTTTTTAGATGTCATGAGAGCTCCATAATTCCTAAGGCAAATGGAACATAGTCTGCTAAGATAAAAAGAGTCACTTCCGGGTGAACTTGAATACCACACAATTCAACTTAGAATCCTAACACATATTCACATGGACTCAATTGGATGGAAAAACTAGCTAACCCACCATAACAATGTAGGAATGTATAGCTTAACCATTTTGTCCCACATAAATTACTACGAAGAAGTACTATCACCAGAATTTACAATCTAGAAGCCAAGAGGCTTTCTACCATAGACAACTTATATCCCCACCATACTAAATGACTTAGATTCAAACAATTGAAACATAAAAACTAGTTTCAGATAAAACTGAACAACTCATCAAAAGAATCAATTAGACTCATGGAATCATTCCATATCATTTTCCTAAACCTTCTAGCAAGTGTAAAATGGTAGTTCACTTCTAGAATTAAATAACCGTAAATCATCCATTACAGATTTTTGATCCACGATAAAGGTTAATCAATAAACCCGGCTAAGCATAGCCAAGAACATAAGGATCTCAAAATCAATTACAGCTACTCTTAAAAACACATACATTGAGATAGAGAAGTACCTTCTGAAAGGAAATGTTCGGCACTCATTTGACCTTAAGATCAAATGCACAAGCTCAAGAAGATCAACTTACCTATCTAGGATTGTTTCCTAATGAGCAGTGATAATTACAAATCCTTTAATAAGGAGGAGGTTCTTAGTCAAAGTTGATTTTTCTTTCAACTCAGTATAGCATTGTTAGTATAACAACCAAGCTTAAGAGGATTCATCAAAACAGTGGCTAATACACTAGCCTTCTAAATATATTGCAATCTTTTCTCAAGAGCATATATATCTACACCGTTATCAAGGGTCTATGACCTAAAAAAGGCATTAAGGCATAATACGAGTTGGGATTTCTCTTCAAAGAAACCAACTCTAAAACATAGTATTTCACAACTTGAGAGAACCCGAAAGAGTTGAATACTTCCAGAGTTAATGATGGAGAAAAATAAAAGGAGATCAATACAAATTAACATGACAGAGTAACCAAGATACAATGATAGATCGAACTTGGTTTGAAAACAACATGCAACAATTTGATGCTGGAAAAACTTGGTCGATCCATGGTAAAACAATCATAAACGCATTCCAAGATGCTTGTTTAAGGGTCAATTTGATGCTTCCTTAGGCCTCCATCAAGACAACACAAAATAAAAACTAATAAATAAAATTTTCCAAGGAGATAGTTAATCATTCCGTCATTCCAAGATGCTTGTTTAAGGGTCGAATAAGCAAACTTAGTATTTACTATAAGCTGCCCTCATTTCCTATGACTCGAAATAAAATGCTAATAACATCTATTTTAAAAATGCCAAAACTTCTATTAACTTTCAAGCCAGTCGGGGAGAAAAATGCATAAAAATAAACCTGCTAAGATCATGCAGGAATGAAAATATTTAAACAAAAAAAATGATCAAATCCCGGATGTTGATGTCAAAGATCAAGAACACAAATACTGAGATGGGTTGATAATCATCCACAGTGATTGCATTACATTTGCTTTTCCAAAGATTGATACAACAATCGCAAAATGCCTCCGGATGAAGGCCGGTTCATTACGGTTTTTAGATACACGAGGTTTGAACTCCACTCAAACCTAATCTAATTTTCCAGAAGAAGGGAGGGGCAAAATGCAAGAATGTCCAACCTTGATGCAGAAAAGAACACTGCCTTCCTTACAATTTATAAAAAGAATGAGAGAGAGAGAGAGAGGAAAGTCCAAATCTACCCCAACCACCTCGGGTTGATTTAATTCATCTCATTATGGTGGTAGGTGAGGACCATATCAAACCCCAAAAGTGGCAAACTGTATTTTGCATTTTTAAGAACTTGTTCCCACCCAATTAAAGATATCTAGTCATAGTTAGGTAGAGGATGCCGTAGGCTTTCGAAAAAGTCCAACCTTGTGTGAATCGGAGCTCCCAGAGAGAAAAGTTATGGCCATCCAAATCTACGGGTCGTTGTATTTAATTCATCTCATTATGGTGGTAGGTGAGGCCTCCAAACCGCCAAAAGTGGCAAACTGTATTTGCATGTTTAAGAACATCTTTCTTATGTTAAAGATATCTAGTCATAGTTATGTTGATGCACTCATTTCGAAAAGTCCACCTTTCGGAGCTCTCACCAAAAGTTATGGCCATCCATTTCTTGAGTCGACACTGTCATTGCTCACTCGTGGCGCCTTGTTGCGCCTCGAAGGTGCGCCATAGAGGTGCGCCATGGTGTGTCGCATCTTCTTATGTGCGCCATGGGCATTCTTTCTTATGTTGACATCGACACTCATTGTCGTGTGCCCACTTTGTGCGCCATGGGCGCATCCATTTTGCTGTCGACACTCATTGTCGTGCGCCATCCATTTGTTGCGCACTGCATGCGCATCCATTTTGTGCGCCATGGCGCATCCGTTTGCATTGCGACACTCATTTGTGCGCCTTTGTGCGCCATGGGCGCATCCATTTTGCTGTCGACACTCATTGTCGTGCGCCCCTTTTGTGCGCCATGGGCGCATCCATTTTGCTGTCGACACTCATTGTCGTGCGCCCCTTTTGTGCGCCATGGGCGCATCCATTTTGCTGTCGACACTCATTGTCGTGCGCCCCTTTTGTGCGCCATGGGCTGAGGTTTGAATTTCTTTGGTTTCCATATTCTTCCGCTTGTCTATATCTACCCGGGGGGAAGATATATACAACAATTTGGCGACTCAACGGGATCACCTGCCTGCTAGGTAGAAGATCAGTGGCCCTTTTAGAAATCCATTGGGCATGGAGTCATAAGCAATACTTGAAACCAACTTGATCTCTGATCCCGAGCCTGAAACCGCAACTCCTTCTCCGACAGCACTTTGAACTGTAGAAACAACCTGAGAGCAACGAAACCTGTGCCAAAGCACTTAGGGAAACTGAAACCTAACTATAACAAGACAATGTGCAAACACACTTAGAGGAATTGAAATCTAAGCTAATATTTACAAGGGTAGAAATTTTCTCTTTTCAGTAGCAATGTTTAAGATAGATTCCGTTGACCGGAATCGAAAGTTCTTCTCCGTCCAATGTAGACAATTGGAAGGCATTACTACTTTTACATCCCGTGACCATGTAGGGGCCACTCCAAATGGCATCAAACTTGGAATGCCTTCCTGGTTTTGCCCGATCTGCATCCCATTTCAGAACTAGGTCCCCTTCCTGGAAGGTCCTTGCTCTTGCTTTCTTATCAAACCATCTTTTCACTAAGGCCTGATCTTTCTCAATTGTTTGAACTGCATGTTCTCTAATTTCTTCCAATTCCATCAACTCTGCATACCTAGCCTCCATTGGTTCGAACTCAGCCAACTCCAACTGCTTCATGAATTCTAATGCAGGTAGTTCTAATGATATAGGCAATACTGCCTCTTTTCCATAGACCAACTTATAAGGGGAATTACCTATAGACCTCTTTGGTGTTATTCTGTCAGCCCATAATGCTGATTTTAGCTTGGTATGCCATGTTCTTTGATTTTCATCCAGAGTCCTCCTGATGATTCTTAGCAAATTTTTGTTCGTGGACTCTGCCTGTCCATTACCCTGCGGGTAATAATTGGAAGAGGTGCTCAAGTAGATTCCATTTTTGACAGCCCATTCCGTGATCTTGGAACCTACGAATGCCAATGCATTGTCTGATATAATAGTGGCCGGCACACCAAACCTGGTCACTATTCCTTCGTAAAATTCTAGTATATTAGACTCGTTTGCCTCTTTGAGCGCTACTGCTTCAGTCCACTTGGTGAAATAGTCCGTTGCCGTGAGAATCCACTTATGGCCTTGGCTTGAGTTTGGATTGATGACCCCGACGAAGTCCAATCCCCATTGCATAAATGGTTGGTCAACCAGAATTGGGTGCAATGGAAGTGCTGCTTGTCTTTCTTTGCCTGTGAAGAGTGCACATTTCTTGCACTTTCTTATCCATGTATAGCAGTCACTGAAGACTGTCGGCCAATAATACCCTGCCTTCATTATCTTGAGAGCTGTTACTCGTGGGGCAAAATGTCCTCCAGAATCTCCATCGTGAAAATCTCGTAACACCCTCTCAATTTGACTTATCCCAATGCACCTCAATAGAACTCCATTGATGTCTTTCTTAAACAAAACACCATCAACAAGCACATATGGAATGGCTTGTAATCTGAAGTATCTCCTCTTTGCTTTGCTCATCTCTGGAGGGCATAGGCCTGTCTGTAGGAAGTGTATCATATTATGAGTCCAACAAGGAGTAGGCACGTCATCATTTTCTTGTTCTTGATCATCCTGTAGTACCAAGGTAGTCTCCTTTTCATCACCAGCTTCAACTTGTTGACTCAAGGCTAGCTGCTCACATAGTCCCTTCCCACGTACTAGTTTGGTGACCTTGATCTCGATGTCATATTCCATGACACGAGTTATCCATCCTGCACGTTTCTCATTCAGATCCTTGTTTAGAAGGAAGTCCTTGACTCCCGCATGAGAGACTAATAATTGGATCTTGTTGTTTGAGACTAGGTGCTTGAATTTCTTTAAGCTTCTGATTACCGCAAGGACATGCTTTTCAATGAAAGAGTACCTAGTTTCGTATTCCTCCAAGCCTTGACTGAAGAAAGCAACTGGTTGTTCTAATCCTTCTTTGTTTTGTTGTACCAGGATTGCAGAAATCGTGTCCCCACCACCAAAGGCATATAGCACGAAGTCCTTAGAGAAGTCTGGATTGACGAGAGTTGGGGCTTGAGATATAGCCTCTTTTATTGCCTCAAAACTTGCCTTGCCTTCAGATGTCCACTTAAATGCCATGCTCTTCTTTAACATCAGCGTTATTGGTTTTACGAGAGCTGCAAAATTTGGAACAAACCTGCGGACGAAATTGATCCTTCCTAAGAAGCTTTGAAGAGCCTTCTTGTGATTTGGCAATGGCAATGCTTGAATTGCTTCAACTCTTTCTGGGTCAATTGTCAACCCCTCCTTTGAAACAATATGGCCTAGAAGTTTTCCCTCGTGAGCCAAGAATATGCATTTTTTGGGATTCAATGATACCCCAAATCTTCTACACCTCTGAAATACTTGCCTCAAATGATAGAGGTGATCCGCTGCATTTTTTGAGAATACAGTGATGTCGTCAAGATATATCAAAACTATTTTATTGATCAACCCCTTGAATGCCATATCCATTGCCCTTTGGAAAGTGGCCCCAGCATTTGATAGCCCAAATGGCATCTTCTTGTAGGCATAGGTCCCCCATTTGGTGGTGAAAGCCGTCTTGAATTGGTCACCTTCTTTTACCATCACCTGATTATACCCTGAGTAGCCATCTAGGAGAGAGAATCTCTCTGAACCGGATACTACTTGCAATATTTGTTCCATTGAAGGAAGTGGGTAATGATCTTTGAGAGATGCCCTGTTGAGGTCTCGGAAATCTACACACAACCTGATTTCTCCACTCTTCTTCCTGACCGGAACCAAGTTTGCAACCCAGCTTGAGTGCTTGATCGGGAATATAATGCTTGCCTCTATCAGCTTATTTAGCTCTTTCTTCATTAGAGGCTCAATGTGAGGGTTGACTGGTCTCTGCTTCTGCCTGACGGGATTAGCATCTGGATCCAATTCTATGGTATGTTGTGCCAAATTTGGATCGAATCCTCTCAAGTCTTCGTAGCTCCAAGCGAAGACATCTGGAAATTCTTGGCAAAGTTGTATGAAATCTGATTTCTCCTGTTCAGTGGCCACTTTGCCAATTTGAAGTGTTTTGTCTTCCCCAACCGGAATTGGCTCTGAATCTTCTCTCTTGACCTGTATGTTTGCCTTTTCCTTACGAAACTGGTCGTTAGGGTTGAAGATAGACTCCAATGTTACCAAACCCTTAGGAAGCTTGTTTGTCCGTAGCTGCACTACTTGATCCCCATACTACTGCTCTAATTTGTCCTGATTCCTAGCTGAAAATTCAGCCTCTTCTTGTAAGAAATTGACGATCTGTTGATCGTTCTCAAACACCTGCCAGCTTGTGTTGTTATCTGGAACTGCTGGCCTCACAACCACATGGATGTGTGGCTGCGTTTTTTCTCTCCTGATGCTGTCAACCACATCAAATGTCGCTCCAATCACAAGCGAGCCTATCTCAAGGGCTTCATTTTTCTTCCTGGGTATGGATACAATGTTGAAAGCTTTGAAATCCTCAATGAGGTCCCATACCCTATTCTTGTAGCTCCTTAGCAAGTCGTTCTTTGTAGCATGTTGTCCCCTAACTTGGTTGACGATTAGCTCGCTATCTCCAAACACCTGCAAGTTCTTTATGCCCCTTTTCTTGGCCCAATGAATTCCATGAATCAATGCTTCGTATTCAGCCGTGTTGTTTGAACAGGAAAACTGGAAACGAAAAGCTGAAAAATATTTGATGTCTTGTGGTGAAATCAACATTGCACCACCTCCAGCACCTTGTCTGCTTCTCGAACCATCGAAAAATAATTTCCAAACTTTGTTTTCATCCTTTTGTTCAGGCTGAATGATGTCGGGAATGGGTGAATTTTCTTCGTGTATACAATACACGCCCAATTCAGATTCTTCAATTTCCTTGTATGGGTCAAATTCATGACTCTTGTTTGCCCATTCATCCAAAGTTAAATCAGGAATTCCCTCGACCTTAGTACCTGCTTCTAGATCACTTGAACACTCCTCCTGATCAAAAACCGAGCAATTTGCATTGATAGGATTTGGTACATGAGGCTCAATATGGAAATGGGCAATTGGTTCTGACCTGATTGTTGCTTTGGCTCCATACCTTGTCCTAAAAATCATGTGCGACCAATCTGCAGATAAATATCCACCGATTTTTGCAGTGAAGTCTCTTGATAGACACAACGCAAAGAGTGGTGGAAGGTCAATCACAGACACATCTTGTAGAACTGTAACATTAGGACAGGAATGTAGTGTTAGGCTTAACCCTTTGATGACCCCAACTGTTCCTACTGCCGTTCCATCTAGCTGTACTACTCCTTTCAGCACTGGCTCATATTTCAAACCCAGCTGATCCGCTATTTGCTTCGGCATCACTGAACTACTTGCCCCAGAATCAATCATGCAGTTGTGTACCAAGTGGTTTCCAACAATCAACGAAACATAGAATGGTGGAGGCTTCAAATTTTTTCTTGTCTGGCCCCCATCATGTTGCACTGCATTAGTGAGAACTTTCTCATGTCCCTGGTTTGATACATTTGTGGCGTAATTACTCATTAGCGGCATGCAATAAATCTCGTTGCCACAGGATCGCCAAAGTGATTCCCACATGGAAATGTTCACATGTGTCTTCTTCATTTGATCGATGATGTTGAAGGGGATGAATTGTCCTTTTTGTCCCTTGCTTGGCGCAACCTTTTCTGGAGCTTGAACAGGTGCATGTGTTGCTACAACAGGTACCTTAGGTTGATTCTACACATTTGGAGCTGCGTTTGGTCTACTGACCCCTTGTTGTGTAAGAGTGGGTTGAGAAACAACTGGATTACATGGTTGTCCCTCTCCTATATTTCTCTTCTTTGACCGTGTGTTGGCAGCCACGCCTTGAAAAGGTTGTTGGTTAACTCCACAGAAGTCTTCCGTTTGCCAATTTGCCAATGTGGTTTCTGTTGGAGGTCCTTCTTGTTGTGTTTGTTGCTGTTGATTCTCCTCCTGGCTTGGTTCTTGAGCAACACCAATGGTTTGCACCATCAAGGCCTGATTCAGTGCACCATTGAAACATGCTGACTGATTGTGAGGTAGATTGCAAGGGTAACACCAGTCGTACTCCTGTGCCATGTTATTTTGTGTTGGAACCAAGGCTCTTGAGGACGTCGTTGCATTTGGATCATACGGTCGAAATGGCCTGGCAGCTTGAGGCTGTCCTTGGTTCTGGTTTTGATTTGCAGCCTGAGGTGGTGGTCTATTTTGTTGGTATGGGGGCCTAGCTTGGTACTGTGCTTGAGGCTGATACGGTCTAGCACTTTGAGCTTGCTGTCTTTTGATAGTCACAAGCTCATTTCCAAGGTTCTGCAATTGTTTCATGACCTCCTGCAATTCCTTTGAAGTATTTGAAGAAGTCGACGCCTCATTATTGCTTTGATTTCTAGGAGTTGGAATGGGATTCAACTCTGGTGCTTGACTGGTTGTAGGATTTCCCATGTCTGGATAGAGAGGCATTGGTGGCCTTGGTGCAAGCTTTCCGGCTTGGATCAAACAGTTCTCTGCTCTGATCGCTGTGTCATAGGACCCTGGCAGCGTTGTCCCTCCCATTGATTGGATCATCATGGCTATGTCTGAATTTATAGCCTTTAAGAAATAAAGGAATGCTCCTTCGGCAGTTGGTCTAACAGCTATTGGGATCCTGTCCCATGTCCGTTGGAATCTAAAGTTGAAATCTGCCATTTGTTCGTTAGGAGCCCTTTTGATTGTTGTCAGCTGTTCCAATAAAGATAAATTGTCCGCCCTCTCCCCGAATTGGCTGCAAAGAGCAGAACAAAGTTGGTTCCAATTCGTAATAGAGCCTGCTGTAAGGCTCCTAAACCATTGTAAGGCCTTGCCTTTGAAAGATGAAGCCAACAGCTTGACTGCAACATCCATTTCATTTATTTCGTGGATTGCACATGCATTAGCAATATCCTGGATGTGATCAATAGGAGTAGTATGATTTTCACCTGTGAAGTAGGGGATATTCTTTAGCGCTGCAACTGGAATTTGATTCTGAGCATTTAGGGCAAGTGGACTACTGCCCGTGAAATTGACAAAGGGATTCGGTGGTAGATGTGCCATTATGATTGGCCTAAGAACCCTGGTTGATGCGAGAAAAGGCCTACCAGGTGGAGGTGTAGACAAAGTCCTGTTAGGCGGAGATGGTGATCTTTGTGGTCTTCTTCCTCTCCTTCCTCTGCCTGGTGATAGTTGCAAGTGGAAAAATAGCCCTTCTTCTTGAGTATTGGACCTGGTTCGAATTCTTCTCATGTGCCTAGGCAACTTGTGCTGCTACACCACTGAATTCTATCCCTTCGGAGTCGCCAGATGTGTTAGAGAACAAGCCTCAAAAGACTAGATTTTGCCAAGTTACACACCAAAACCTGACAATATTTAAACACAAATTTTTTTAAAAGACCTGCACATTTGAGATTTTAGGGTTTGGAATTTGATTTGGAATGACAGTCCCGAAAACCCAAAAAACGCCAGATTTCTGAAAACCTGAAATCCGAAATTCAAAAAACCATGAAATTTTGAAAGTCAAAATCTCAAAATTCTAGGAATACCCTTTTGAAGATTACCCCCCGATCTATCAACTGATGAAATTTTGACTTGTTTCGAGCAAGTTAAGTCCTTGAAAATCAATTTCAAAGTTCAGCCTGGAAGGTGAAAAATCTGGAATTGTAAAACCTGCAATTTTTTGGTCCGAATTTCATGAAAACTCCTTCAAATCTATGGAATGACCTCTTGGTCCCACCGGGCGTGCCAAAACTGTTGATGTCGAATCACAGCACCCCTGGGACTCTGTAACTCGATGGGTTGCAGATTCTCAGTGTGATTGCATAACATGGAGCTTTTCCCAAGTGTGGGACCTTGCGAAATCAAAAAAGCTCTCCGGATGAAGGCCGGTTCCTATTCCTCTGTTCAGATGCACACGTAAAAATGCAGAGGGTCTACTCAAAACCTAATCTAATTTTCCAAGGAGACAGGGAGAGAAAAATGCATAAAAATAAACCTAAGCTAAGGAGGTGATGCACCGAGGAATGAAGAACACCTGTCTTGCCAATAAACACAGACCATAAAAATGTAATGCAAGATCATGCATAGATAACCAGATTTACAGTGAAAGATCAAGAAAATGCAAATAAACACTGAGAGGGTTGATAATCATCCACAGACATGCATTAATTTGCTCCAAAGATTGATACAACACACTGCAAAATGCCAAGAGACAAGGTTGCATTACAGTTTTAGATAGGAGGTTTGAACTCCACAGATTCACCTGCCAAAGAGAAGAAGGGAGGGGCAAAACAAGAATGTCCAACCTTTAGAAAGAAGCCCCTCCTTACAATTTATAGGAAGAATGAGAGAGAGAAGAGAGAGAAAGTCCAAATCTACCCCAACCACCTCAGGTTGTATTTAATTCATCTCATTATGGTGGTAGGTGAGGACCATATCAAACCCCAAAAGTGGCAAACTGTATTTTATGTATACCTGAAATGGAAGGTCATCTACAACCATAACTAGACAATACCAAGTTCCAATTTTCCTCATTGACTTGTTAAATTTTCGATAATCCCAAAAGAGATGGGTAGAGCTTAAACTAAGTTTTATAGTATTGGTAAACATAAAACACAAGCGTGAAAAAGATTTCAATATAACACCGGCGTATTAAGCTAGCAATTGACAATCATTCACAACACTCCTTCTAATCCAGGACAAACGTTATATCTTAACCCGTAATAAACCGTATACAAGCATACACCCGAAAACCATTTTCTAGAGAGCATACATCACAACTCAAAGGTAAACCACATTCTACAGAAGTAAAGGATTAAATTGATTTCACATCACCAAATATTAAGAATACAAATTTCAATCCAGGTAAAGTTCTATTTGTGAAATGACTAAATAGAGCAAGAAATTATGATGGGTTAGGGCATATCATGCCTGTTACACCTGCCTTTCTTTCCTTGCAATGCTTTCATGATTCTTCAGAAGATCCCCAACTTGGAAGTGAATTCCTTTATCCCCGAAACACAATGCTTTCACAATATATATGCGATCAGGGGACTTTGTTTGTCCAAAGATTCAATTGAAGTTTTCTTCAAGAAAACTCACAAAAACACATAGTTCCACTTTTGCATGCAGATCTTCTACGAGTTTCATGTAATGAAGCGATTCAATACCAAAACCAAACTTTTTTTCCCCCAAACCGTTCACGCACTTCCCAAGGAAGGTGGGTGTTTAATGCACAATAAATGACATTAATCGCAGGAGTAATTGGAGTTGGCCACCAAGTTTATCAAACTAGCTATTCAATTTTAGCAAAGTTCCTATTCATACCATGCAACACACTTTAAGTCTTAGTTAACCTGACATACCTTCCTTAGAATGCACGGTTGGCGGGAATATTGAATAAAACAATAAAATAATTTCCGGTACATATATTTAGGCGGTGGGGTGCCACTCACCTCTTTATCCATTTTGAACAACTATAGAGTTTATAATATTTTTAAGAGACCCAATAATATCTTATGCAATAGAAAATCCAGATGCCATTCCATTATATGCCTTAAGGCTTCACAAAACTAAATATTTTTACACACCCTTTTCAAATAGCTAAAGTTATGTTCACATCTAGCTTCGCAAGTAATAAGTTTGCATGTTAGGTTTAGAACTATACCACTAGGATTAGATTGTATTTTTCTTACATTAGTTAATAAACCTTCGATAGTAGTTACTTAACTACTTGATACTTCACAAATTCCCTTTTCGCAATCTATATATATGTATATGTATTTATATATATATATATATATATTCACATGTATATATATAGATGTTATAATGTTAGCGTTGATCAAGAAAGTTTCTCGTGCATACTCATAGGGGTTGATGCCCTCAATTCTAAATAATTAAGTCCTTGACTAATGACTATAGCCCCTTTATCCCTAGAAATACGATCATGATAGCATTAGTCATCAAATAGGGTAGACTATCAAATGGTCAGTTTAAGACCTATTATAAACCAACATGAAGTCTTGATCACATTCCAAATTAAGTCGTTAAGTAAACTATTAAAATTGTCAAAGCCTTAACATAACTTAGTTATAAAAACTATAATGTTAACAATTTAATAGAGATAAGCAACAACATCGTAAATCACTTTCGAGGCTTAAATTTACACCAAGGATTTTATGACATACCACATTACAAATGACATAATGTTACCTTAGCAAAAATATTTCATAAATACGATAGACCACTGAATTAGCGGGGTTCTCATCTACTGGAGATCATCCTTAGCTTATTCATGATATTGTGATTACGTGTTCACATCAAGTTTTCATTTAATTTTTGATACACAAGGTGACAACAACATAGGATAAAACCATTTTCCTATCATTACTTTGACAACATAATGAAAGCATGGGGCGTTATAATTTTCATCCATGGTATCATTCCGAGGAAGCACTATCATGGCACCAAAAACACTATTTCATAGATCAACCATCATCAGCATCCAACCATCAAACCTCTGACATCGGTAGTTTCTCCTATCCAAAAGGAAGCTCTCAATCGGCATTGGATCAAGAAGTTAGAACATGCGCCACGACCTTTAAATTAACCATCACAATAGGTATTCCTCCTTGGCCCCTCCCTTATCTATTTCATCTAATCCATAAAGAAAATGGTGAAACATTTTGGCATGCCCAGTGGGACCCATCAGGGGTTCTTTTGCATTTTATTCATTTCTAGGTGAAATTTATTTATTTGTTTCCCTTTTGAAAAGCTTCCACATTAATTTTCTTCTTTGGAATCTTCCCCCTCTTTCTATTGTCTAAAAGTAATCATGTTTTTGTCTTTGTAAAAGAATACGTCTTTCTTTCATTAGCATTGCATTAGTGAAAGAGCATCCCTCTTCCTGTTCATCACTTGCTACATCGAATATCACATTTTGATTTGGGTTTAAAACACTTGCATGGCATTATAATTTGTTGCATTATATCTCACATTAAAACTGAGGGAAACCTATATCTTTGGAAGTCATGCCCAAACTGACGATTGACATAATCAATCATAGAAAGCACATTCTCTTTTCTCTCTCTTTACTAAAATGCACATATTAGAATATACACATCTTCTTAAACAACATCCCACCCGGAAGAAGTTTTCAATGATCACATGATCAAAGGATTGATAGTGGGCACCCAGCTGGTTATCTCTTTCTAGTCACCCATTAGAGAAAGGCCCACCCCCGCCAAAACATAACCTGAAACCTCACCTTTAGAATTCCCTTCTTTGTAGGAATCCTTCCCAACCAAAAACTTTGTTCTAAATTCATGAGTCAGTCCTTAAATAACATAAGCTAAACACACTAAATTCACTTGTAGGATTACATTTTTTTCTAATCTTTATTCTTGACTTGCATTTTGAGGTGTGAGGTCATATTCTCCATTTTCTTTCCTTCCACAGGTCCATAATCATAGTTGGTGTATTCGACTATTTGAGTATGTTAGGACTCATTTTTTACCATATTCAGACTTCTGGGTTGGTGTCTCATTCAACTTTAATTCAAAAAAATCAATTTTTCTTCATTCTACAAATTTCATAGTAACCACATCATTTTACATCTAATCTTCATCGGTTTATCGGCGACCGGTTCGGTTCCCTGTGCTTTTAGTCAGTTTACCCAAAGATCACACATCTTATCTTCTTCTCTGTTTGAAAATATTTAAACATCACCATAGCCTTTGAATTTTGATAGTATTGACTAATTATAGCTTCCATAGTTGACTTTCCTCAATTTCTGTCTCACTTGCTTAAACTGTTGTTTTCCCATAACATGACAAAGACGATTCTGATGATTGTCATCGATTACTCATTAACCAACATCGGTTCGCTTCTAATCGCGGCAGTCCTTCTATTTTGATTTTAATCAAAGCACCTACCAATTCACCTCTCATAATCAATTATTTTCCATCCCTGTTGTTTTCTATGTCATTTATAGAATACAGTCTTACTAGGTCAACACTTATTCACATGGTGTTGACTCACAACTAAACTAATGCCCTCGTATTTCACGCCATCCATCAGCCACTCCCACCTAGTCCATCACCTTCGTCCATCATCATCATCCATTTTTTTACCTATGGATCTAACTTAGCTTATCCCCATTACTACTAGTGACAAGGAGTTCACAAGACTCCTTGATCAGAACCCCACGGCCCTACAATACTATCTTTCCCACTCATCCACCTAGGACTCCTTAAGATAGTTAATAAATGGCATGCCCATATCTATCCCTCCTTCTCTCACCCCCACCTTTGTGTCAGCTAGAACCATCTTGGCGCTACCATCATCCACTTTACCACCTGTGGTGTCTTGGTTAGGTCCCACATCCGCTATAAAGCTGCACAGATCTACGTCATCTATTGCACTGCGCGCGAATGGTTCCTCCGAAAACTACCTTAAGTATAGCCCCATTTGCACCCACTACCTCACATATACCTATTACATCACAACCACCTCCAATGTCGGTAACTTACGCCCCCTTTCCAGAACCTCTTCCTTTCTATCCCACAATCCTTGTCGCCAATCACTACTAGATTTGTTACGACTACCCCACCCACTTACACATACTACCAATAACCATTGACCTCGTCTATCACTTATTCTGGCTATATGCCACCTACATCTATTCCTCCTACACATTTCTCATACCCAACACCACCATACACTAGCATACCACCCACCTTATACATTCAGCATCAACCCCCTTTTTTGCATGTGGCACCCACTCATCACAACCTACCAATGACTTCATTAAGATGATGATGGAAAAGATACAAACCCTAGAAGCATTTATTTATGGCTCCCGTAATTCTTTAACTTATCATGAAATATGTAACGAGCCTATCCATCCATCTATTCCCATTCGCCTATATCTTGTGCATTGGTAAATGCCTAACTTATATTGTTTTAACAACAAAGAGGACCTACAACAACACTTATGGTCATTCAAGCATGGGTGTTACCTAATTCCCATGATGATGCTTTACTCTTAAAAATATTTCCCATGTCCCTAACAGACCCATCTTAGATTGGTATATTAGTTTACCTAGACATTTCATCTACTCCTTGAACCAAGTGGCTTAAGAATTCCTAGACCACTTCTAGATCAACGTAGTCAACAAGGTCACCATGACCGAATTTTATTTGACATGACAATATCAAGATGAATCTATCACAGATTTCGTTTCCCTCTAGCGGAGCCTTATTAACCAATTAACGTTCCAAATACCTCAAAATGAGCTTATTGAGTTGTTCACTAGAGCTTGTGCCAAACACATCTCACCAAATCTGTAGGTACAAACCTTCCGAACCTTGATGAAGTGTTCACCATGGCATGAAAGCTAGAAATTTGTGCCATTAAAGAAAAGAAAATCCAATTACGAAACAAGAATTCCCCATTCAAATCAAACGATTCTTCTTCATCTTCAAAACCTCAAAATAACTATTCAAAGGCCAAAGGATCTGCCAACATGGTAGTCCTCAAGGTAAGTCCATCTCATCCTTCTAATCAAGCCCAACCTTCTTCCAATCTTTCCCCTATCTAGGCCTTTCAGCTCTGGTGGGAGCAGTGGAAGTACACTTCAATTGGAGAGCCCTATTCTTCAATCTTGGAAAACTTCTTAAAGATGGAGCCATTACACTTCCTCCCATAAAACCTCATACAGTTTTGATCCTTCTCATCCTATGCCTGCATGGTATAAAAGAAGACGATAACTGTAATTACCATCACATTAAAGGCCATAGCGATGGTAATCTGCATAACTTTTAAGAACATTTTCCAAGAGATGATAGATAATGGAGACCTCATCATGGACAACCTGAACATGCCAAAGAATCAAAATTTGTACATCTTTAAAAATTCATTCCCTAACCATAAACCATTGTCTAATCAAAATAGTGAGCCTTCATCCAGTGACAACAATGTCCATGAAGTCTATGTGGTTTTCATATCGTACCAACCGTTCCTCAAATCCCACTTATTTCAACTATTGAGAAAATTCTTGCACAATCTCCTCTACCTACGAGAGGAGCATACCTCTTCTACTCCTTCACCCGTAGAGGAGTCCCCTTCATCTCCCCTTCTCTCATGAAGGTACCCATGCTTTTACCGATGCCATTTCACCTTCTACTTTACAAACTACTTCGAACAATCGATGTTGTTAATTCTCCCATCCACAGGAGAATCATCATCACCTTATCCTCCACCAAGGTAGAAGTCTACCTCACCCCACCTATTATCTCTCCTACCCATGGGAGACTCGTCAGACATGCCATTACCTATCGAGGGTAGTTCTCCCTCGGCATCCCAGGACCCCATTGACATGATCTCTGCTCTTTTACCTAAAGAGTCTAAGGCTATCAAATTCCCTATCTCGTAGACATATTTTACAAGGATCACCATCAAACCAACTCCATATTCTTCTTCAGTAGTACCATTTTCATGGCTGGCCAATCTCTTGGATTACATCGATAATTCCATGCTCTAGGGACATCTTCACTCCTCTTTTTGACCCAAATGTAAATTTTTCTTGAGCATCTTTATCACAATATACCCAAAGGTATTTTCAGCAACTAGATCATCACTGACCATGTTGGTTGAAACCAATTATTCTTCATCATCCCTAACTACATCTAAACCTCTACCTACAACTAAATTCATTCCCAAACCTAAAAACCTACCCACACCTCTCTCCTCACCCATATTTAGACCCATTACTACCTTGGGTGTCATGCCGACATCAAGCCTTACTCACCCACCTATCAAATTGGACTTACAAACATCATCTCAAACCCACACCAACATTATACCTCCACTTAAAAAGAAGGCCCCATCTTTTAGGCCACATACACCGGTCTTACCTACCACACCTTTGTCACCTTCCCCATTTCCGTCCATCCTAGGGCCTCATCGATCAACCTTGATCAAACGGTCTCCTACCCGAGGCCGGTCATAAGCTAAACAACCTACTACTACATCACAATCTTTCATTACATCTCATTCACTCAAAAACCAAACACCCTCACCCTCACTCATACACTTCTTGCCACCCATACCTCCACCGATTACTATAACCCCAACCTTTCCTATACAACTTCAACCCATGCCATCTACTAAACCTCTACCAACCACTTCCACCATAACTCGGCTTCCCCCGTGGGTAGCCCATCCTCTTCCACCATTTGCTTTCCCTTCTGCATCTTGTACTCCTGTGTCACCTTTACCCAAAGGTGCGGACCCAAAGATAAAAATCCACTACCCTCTAATAAGCTAGTCAAACCAACAAAACCTTCCATCACCATCTCTTCTACCCCACCTTTACCCAAGCGAAGCTAGAAAAACATAAGACCATGCCACTTACCAAACCAAGTGGACCAACCCATTCCCCCTCTTATAAATCTTCTACACTCACGATCATCCACACCTTTACCCCAACCCAGGACTCACTTCCCATTGTGATCCGTTAGTGGAGTCCTACACCAACATTTTAACTAATCTCTTAGAGACTCCCATCATCACATTACCGCCACTTTGACCTTACGATCCTCTCAAACCCAAACCAAAAGGGTTTGATGAAACCAAGATCTGTGCCTATCATCATGTGCCAGGACATGATGTAGAAAATTGTAAGGATCTAAAGACCATCCTTCTCCAACTTTTTCCTCATGAACAAAATTTTGATGATGATGACCTTCTCGATGAGGGCCATATTCTACCTTCACCTATCACCACACATCATCATCCTTTACTATTCAATGATTAGACAATCCACCCCCACAATAATTTTATCCACCTCCAAAATTTGAGATCAACATGGTGTGTATTAGAGATTTGGAAAAATCACCACCTCAATGTTAGTGAGCATAACTCACTTCACAGGATTTTCCCCACCATTTTGTTTTTTCCTCATGTCGCTACACTATTAATCCTACACCTTCTCCATTTACCACCTCCCCTCAGATTAACATGGTTCAAGTTTCCACCCACACTCAAAAAGAAAAAGGAAAAGAAAAAGCAACTAGCCCATAAACCAACCCTATGCCCAATATACCATCTACACCCACACCCAAAATCACCATTCAAGGACCTACATACCATATCTCTGATGGGGTCACCTATCGTACAATGATAAAATAATTACATTAGTACCCTCTAAAGATGTCTTTGTATGATCTCGTCTAAACTTCTGAATCTCATAGACAATCCCTTATCGAGGTTTTGTAATCCATTAAATTTTTACCCAATGGCCCCCCCTACACCGGTGGCGTCCATTATCACCCCTCACCACATGGCCTCACTTACCAAATCATATCCTTATTCTACCCCAATACCCACTCCTCAAGTCATCACCCTTAGCTTCTCTAATGAGGAGATTGTACCTCTCCAGTTAGATGACCTTGATCCCACCCTATTCATTTCCATCTATATCGATAACATGCGCGTAAGATGTGTCACGATCAATGGTGGTGCTAAAATTAATATCATCTCCTCCCACACATACAATCAAATGTGTATCCCTTCTAATTGTATGCATAATAACCCCATTATGTTGCACTCCTTTAACACCGTCATTACCTCCACCCTTGGAACCATTATCCTTCATGTTTGTGTAGGCCCTCACACTTTGTCCCAGAACTATTCTCAACACCCACAGTGTTGTTACTTCCTCCTAAGCATTCAAGTGTTGATATGTGATTTCTTTTGTAAAAGGATGTGCTCCTTTGATTGTGAAGTCATGCTTGATATGGACTGTATCTTCTTTGAAATTGCAGATCTTTGACTGAGTCGGAACATAATTGGACTCTTTTAATTCTTTCATTTTAAACCTGAGTTTAATCTAATCTCGAAATGAATATGGAGTTATCCATCTATAAGACCCAGCCTTGGATCAGTGGCATTGATCTAAGTAATGCTTTAAGTTTATTTGGGATGAACTAAAATTATAGACCTTTCGTAGGTTGCAAGGTCTGAATGCATCGAATAAACTGTTCCTAGAGTCTAAATCAGGCTGATCGTGTTAAATAAATTGGTTCCCGATATCGTAATATCAGGAAGGTCTTGATCATGGACCAGGTAATAATTCAGATACATTTATTTCACTAGCCTATTGGCAGTGCAGGAGTGAATCCTGTTCGTGAATGTATGTTGTAGGTTCTTTTTCTGAGCATTTGAAATGTTAGACCTAAACTAGATTTATTAAGGTTAGTAACCTAAAACTAAACTATAACCTAGGGGTTAGATTAGTGTTAATCTAACCTAGGCCTAGGCTATAAGCTAATGTTCTAAGTTAGTAACTATGTGCTATGAGGTTAGACTAAGTGTTATCTTAAATCCTAACCTAAGTTACTAACCTAACTAATGAACAAGGAAGAAAGGGGACCTATGGAAGGGTGCGAACCATGGGTGGTAGTTTCCATGGCATTAAATGGATGGATAAGTATGAAGGACAGGTAATTTGGTAGAAGTTTTAAACGGCTAGCTAGAGCCGACGTGGCAGGTCGCCAAAGTTGGAAATGGTCTTCGAACTGGTTTTATCCATCGCCAACTATGGCGGTCGGTGGCAATGGAAATTGAGCGGGAAATTTGGAGTAAATGCCATTTATGAACTCGGTCTTCGAGCTCGGGTTTCACGGGAAGGCATGCAAAATGGAAAATTAGTAGTTTGTTTGGTTTTCATGCACTCCGGTTTTCCTCTGTCGATCAACTTTGGTTCTTCGCACCCAGATCTTCTTGGAGTTGCATGGCAAATATGAGTGTAACTCGCTCTTTTCTCTGCAAGGAAAATTTATAAGTCATGGAAATAAATTTTTGTTGGTGAATCTAACTTGGAAAAAAAGGGGAAGGCTCGAGCTCTTTCAGTGGTCTTCTTCGGATTTTTAAGCAAATAACCAGGCATGTTAGGCCCTAACCTTTAAAAATCTTGCTCTCTTTCAAATGATTTCATTAGAACAACTCTGTTCAGATGATTTTTGGGTTTAGATGGTTTTTATGGTAGCTTTGTGTGATTTTGTTGTTACTGTATCTTCTTGCTGGTTCGATTTTTCAATTTAACCCTTGATGGGTGTGTATTGTGTTTCGAACTGTTGCACTATTTCGTTGTGTTTTGCATTCCGGCTTAAGTTTGTGAAATGCATGCAAGAAAGTATACTAGACCTGCTCTGTGAGAGCCCATGAATTGTTCCCTTGTTGGGTTCAGGCTACAGTTGATACTTGTTGTTGATGCTTGTTGTTGATACTTGTCGGAAAGGATACTGATGGAATTTTGTTTGAATGTTCAGTTTAATTGGACTTCTTTGTAAGTTCTGTTGTGGTTATTATAGGTGGTGGTTACTGAATCTTGTTGGGTTTCACTATGATACTTAGGTTATGTTGAACGGATAACTGGCTGTGTTTACAGTATTTAATGCGACCCTGTAGAAGTTGTTTTTCCCTCCCTTGTGTTGCAATTACGGGATTTAACCCGTTGATGGTTTGCATTATATTTATTTATTTACAAGATGACTCTGTGGAGTCCTTGGATTGGTTTGTATATTATGGACTACTGTATAAGTCATGTATGTGAATACTGGTAGCATGATTCTGTCGGAGTCCTGGAGGGGTAACTAGTAATACGACTTCTGTTATCTTGTAATGAATACCTTCGTTTAAGTAATGAATTTTTGGTACAGACTCAGTTGGTGTACTTTTTACGTTTCCTATCTGTGTAAGCTTGAGCGAATAATGTTGTAGAGGCTCAGTTGGATTCCTTGTTACGAAATCAGTATTTAGCTTTTGTATAAGCCTGATTTTGAATATTTACCATTGTTGGCACGGTTGGAATCATTAACTAATATTTATCTTGTATATCGGCTTCTGTAGAAGCTTTATCATATATACTGTTGTTCGGATTCAGTTGAAATCCTTGATAGGTAACCAGTGTATCTGCCTCTATATAAGCCTGATTTTGTACACTTGTTGTTTTTGGCTCTGTTGGGTTCCTTAAGTATAGATAGATATCATGTATCTTGGCTTCTGTAAAAGTGGGTCGTGATTACCATACTTTTCAAACTCTGAATGAGTTCAGATGTGAATACAGTATGTTATGTTTCCTTTCTGAATAATTCCAGTTAAATGAGGCTGTGCATGTTGCATGGATTTTGTATGAATATCTCTACATAGTCTTAGGGAAACATCATTTGCTTTAATGTCAAGGAGTCTCTTGTTGACTGCGATAAAAGAGAAGTTCTTTGATTTCGACCTTGGATCTAAAGCCTTACAGTGTTTAGTAGGGATTAGAATGAGCTGTAGGTTGCTGAGAGGGATTGTTGTCGTGTTTGAGCATGATTACGTCTTCTGTTGCATGGATATCTAGTCTTGAGCTTGATTGAACTAAGGAGCTGTCGACTGCACCTCGACAGGCGATGGCAGTGAATATCTTCTTGTTTGTCGCTTCATGTGGAAGGTCATGTGGAGTCTGTTTGGTAGATAGTCATCACTGTTTGGCATGAGAGCTACTGTACTGCTAGTAAACTACAGTAGTTTGTTATATTTTAAACTTTAACAAAACTGTGGTGCTTCTGGTGGCCTCGTCTGATTTATTCGCATGTGTTTAAGGTGAATGCTTTGCTCTTGGAAAGACGGTATAGTCATGAGCTAGTTCTGAGGGAAATATGTATGATTCGTTTATTTCTCTTCTGTTGTAAAGTATAGGTTGATATAATTGTTTATCTAACTTTTGGAATTGTTCTAACATGCTGATGGAATCATGAAAGGTTATGATATTCATTTATTATGTTGAATATATTAGTCCGTCTGATGTTGCTGTCCTTGGGATTCAGATGGATAGTTGTTTAGATGCATTTGTCTTCTTGGTCACTAACGTTTTGATGAAATATTTGAAAGGTATCCGAGACTATTTAGTGACTATAATATGAGCTACGTGTTTATAGTCATGTTTGTATTACAAGAGCATAGTCTGAAATATGTTTACTTGTTTGGTGAAATGATCTCATTTAAACGGGTTGTTTAATGAAAACTTGATTGGTGGATTGCAATTGTTTTAAGATTTAGTGCTTATCATGCTCGGTTCATCGAATGACCCATGTTGACAATTTTTGCGGATGGTTGCCATAAGTGGTTAAAGCACACAGATCTCGATAGGATGTTCGATTGTTTAATTTGGTTTTATGATGAATTTCAGCTTGAATCTCTAAATGTACTATATGAGGAAAGATGTTCTTTTTCCATTGAAGTATTGTATCAAGTAAGCTGAAAGCATAAAATGTATTTGATTAGCCTGAAGGGAATAAAGTGAGATATTTGTTACTTATGTGTTTGTATTCTTATCTGGATAGTTTGACCTTCTTCGGATCAAATGATCTTGAGAGCTTGTTATTATTGTTTAAATTGGAGACTTTTGTGATTATCAATGTAAGCTTGCAAGAATATGTGAATGAATACTTATGATTGTTTAGCAGTTCTAGTATGTTCTATCTAAAGCTAAATTGAAATTTAGATCACTGTCTTTCTGGAAGCTAGGGTAAAAATAAACCTAAGCAAGATGCTAAACAAGCTGGATTAAATTATTAATTCCTAGTCTTGATTAAGCCAGGACAACGTTTAATTGGATTCTTAATCATTATATCTTGATACTAATAAGTAAGATATAAATTCAGTTATGAGAACTGATATAAACCAAAAAAGGGTTTGGTTAGCAATCTCATGTGAAGGATGGGAGTAATTGTCCAATTTCGTTGATTTAGAATTATGTATATTCTATGAACTCCTTGATGGGACCTCTAGTCTTAATAACTTCTCTTGTGTATTGGGTTTTATTAAGAAAGGTCATTCTAAGGTGAGGAACCCAGGGGTTGGGAAAGACTACCCTTAAAGGGAGCATCTTATGGTATAATTTAACTCAACGTATGTAACACTTTTTATAAGTAGATCTTTTCGAGGTGGATTTAAAGGTTGACGGCACAAGTCAACTGCAGGGTTGTACCTCCGAGAAGATTAGGATCTCCTCGAAGATACAACAATGCAGGTGACTTATGATGACACCCTTTGCATTGATCGTTAAGATTTACACCTTTAACTTGAACAAGTTACTCTGGGACTGATTAGGAATGTGGTCACGTTATAAGGCTGCCTAGGAGACTCGGGGTATCTTGACACACTGGTTTAACTAGGGTTGACCCAGTATGTCAGCGTATCCCTAGTCCTCGGGAGCACCCATATAACGTTGTCACCTTACTAATCATTTTTGAGTGAATAACTTGGGATAGGAGGGACTGACAGAAGTCAGTATAAGACATTCTACATAACATAGGAATGGGGTGAAGGATGTATTCCAGATTGACGAGTATGCCATTAAGGAATACGAGACATAAGCAGTATGTTTCAAACCTTTGGCCAAAGTATCACAAGCTGCTGATTGCATTGTCCTAAGTCACCTGGTCTAAGGGATGAGATTCCGATGAATAATGGTAACAATTATTCAGATAGGTTCCTTAGACAGAGCATTCTGAATCCCAAAATAGGGAAGAGAACCGAAAGAGTGGTGTGTTAAATAAAAACGCCAACTCTTATTACTCATGAATAGATTGGTAGATTACCGAGTCATGGAATGAATAGATCGGAGGTACTCCGAGTCATTACAACTGTATATGGTTATTTGTTATAAGAATGGTTATTTGATTTGTGAGTTCTAAATTATGTATTTAGAACCAGGAAGCATTTATCAAAAAAAAATTTGACTTGTTCTAATGTATAAAATGAGGATGTTACATATTCTATGTCTTAGAGGGGGAATTCTAGTATAACCTATTTCTTGAAATACCTTGGATTCGCATCATGGGATATGTCCTTCAACTTTACACCACTCTTCAAAATTTGAACATGAAGGACATAACTATACCATCCTGTGACCCATCGCCATTCAAAACTTATAACATGTTGTACCATCCCAATGATATACTTTATACCCGAGTCAAGGCATATGCCACTACCCCCACTTCTTCTTCACCCATGAGCCCATCCACCAATGTTTCCTACCACCTCTCCCACATTTAACTCTTCTATTCCTCTGTCATCTCACCTCTGTGGCTGACCCTTTTCTTCCCAACCAATCGCTACCCCTTACGCCCAATCATCTAGTGAGTCATCCATATCGCCACCCACATATCGACCATTGGTACCTTGAAGGTGTTTTTAATGTCTCACTATGGGGGAGTATCACCTATACAATATTGACATATTCCTCACTCCGTAATATTATGGAAACCTACGTCAGCACCCTCGTTATGAATATTGCATAAGTGAGGTTTTCCTTATGGTCCTCCCCACCTTCACACTAACCTAACATATGGGGACTTGAAACTATCACTTATTCACCTAAACCTCCATCCCAAACATGACCATTTTCATCTGACCTCCAATCCCTTACTAACCATTGCTTACCCAAACTTTCCTTCATCATTTGTGCATGAAAAGGATATGGCTTCAGTTTTTATGAACAAGGAAGCCATATTGTCATTTCATGTACCACCCATAAACACAACAATCACAATGGTCTTTGATTTGCTGCACCACCTTCTAAGAAGGCCCACGTCGACCTCATTGAGGAAGACAAACCTTCTCCACCCCATTCACCAACATCATGATCTTCACACACACAGAGTCCATAAATCCCGAATCTATTCCTTCTAAGTTTTTTTTTCATAAACACGATTTCCTTGGGACCTCGATTTATCAACACGATGGTGAGGCTCCCTTTCCTCTTCCCTTCCTATATCTTGACATGGTTAATGATGATAAACCTTCTATTAAGGTCATTCAATGTTAGGACAATGAGGCTATCCTCACCTACCTTGGTGTGGAATATTCTTATATTCATCAATTGTTACCTTCCGATATGCACACCATGTTGAATGAATCAACTATCAAAATCAACATTAAGACTCGGGATCACCCGCACATTCTTAAGATAGGCTAGTCTTTAGATCTTTGTTAAGCGGAAGATTTTAGCTCTTTCCTCTAGGACCATATAAATGCTTTTTCTTGGTCCTATGCGGATATTCCCGTATTGACCCAAACATCATGGTCCACAATATCATAATCATTCATGATGCCAAACCCATAAAACAAAAGGCATGTGAAAAATGCATCCTCACATTTCTCTTACCAGTCAAAGAAGAGATTCAACGCCTTCTCTCGCTTTCCTTCATCCTACCCATTGACCATCCCTAGTGAATTTCTAACATCATTCTGTCACAAAAGCAACGGGGGACTGCATTTGCATGGATTTCTATGACCTTAACCTCACTTTCCCTAAAGATGATTTTCCTCTACCAGGTATTGACCAACTAGTTGATCTCACCATCGGCCATGAGATGTTATCACTCGTGGATGGTTTCTCATGTTATAATCAAATACTACTTTCTCTAAAAAATCAAAAAAATTTCCTTCATCACTCCTTGGGGGACCTTCTACTATTGAGTCATGCCTTTTGGCCTTAAAAACGCTAGTGCTACATATCAACGAGCCATGACTTATATCTTCCATGACATCATGCATCACATATTGGAAGATTACGTAGATGACCTTCTTGCCAAATCCAAACATCGGGCCAAACACCTGATAGTCCTTAATGTCATCTTTGACCACCTCATCAAGTATTGTGTTCTCCTTCAACCTAAGAAGTGTGTCTTTGTAGTACTTTCAAGAAAAATCCTTGGTTTCATCATTTCTTTGCATGGCATAGAAGTCAATCTGCTAAAGTAAAGGTTATTCTCGAAATGCCTTCGCCTACTAATCTCTGTCAACTTCGAAGTTTGTGAGGTAAGTTACACTCTATTCATCATTTCATCTCATAACTTCCAAACCATTATCAACCATTTCATCATCTCCTCAAAAGGATGTCTCATTCAAATGGGATGATGAATTCCACAAATCCTTTGACGCCTTAAAACAATACCTTCTTTAACCACCAGTGCTCATTCCTCCTAAATATGACCAACCCTTTTACCTATACATTTATGCTACTGACCATTCCTTAGGTGCCATGCTCTCTCATCGTGATGAGTAGCACATGGAGCAAGCGATTTATTACATAAGCCGCACATACGGACTACGAGACTAGGTACACCCATGCTGAAAAAAATTTCTTAGCCTTAGTTTTTTTCACCACTAAATTACGTCATTACCTACTCAATCACAAAACATTTTTGTCACTAACACTGACCCTCTACATTACATGTACACCAAACCCTACCAGCATCAACATGCTACACGATGGCTCATGCTTCTTGCATACTTGGACCTCGAATTCATCCATCAAAAGTATGTCAAAGGCCAAGCCTGACCAACTAGTAGACGTACCTATTTCTTGGGATCAACTCTCTAACTTTGATTTTCCATACGAATCCATTGCTACCCTCTCTTTGAATGATATCACTTACCAGATGACCTTATTCTTTGATGGTTCCAAATGTCGGCGTGGGGGTGGTGCAAGTGTTATCCTCATTCCTCTTGATGGTGAACCTATGTCGTTATATTTCAAACTAGATTTTGAGTGTACTAACAAAATCCTCGAATATAAAGCACTCATATTAGGCTTTCAAACCGCCATCTCCCTAGATGTTAAATCAATTAATATCTTTGGCAATTTTTAGTTGGTTGTAAACCAAATCAACAATATATACCATTGTCGTAATGAAATCTTTGCAAAAGTACAAATGTCATGTCGACATGATTTTTACTACCTTTGATTGTTACAACATTCAAACCACCCCACGTTCTACCAATAAATTTGTGGATATCATGGCCTATCTGGTTTCTCATATACCCACTTTGCCTACCGATTCCAAAATTTTTGTCACAATACAAAGGTTACAATCACCCTCTTATTTATCTTGTGCGGTCAACTCCATCGAAACTGTTACACCTAACCCACGTGACCTTTAGTATAAGAAATTTGTAGACTACCTTTCCCTTTCCATTTTTCCTCCCGATCTCACTCATAATGGACAACATGCCTTTCTTAAAAATGTCTCTCACTATGTCATCATGGATGGTCTTCTTTATAAATGTGGCTTTGATGGTATTCTCTTACGATGCCTTACAATTTCTAAAATTCCTTACACTATCAAGGAAGTTCAAAATGGAATTTGTGGGGGACACTTTAGTGGTTTAGTTGTCGCTTAAATGCATTCTTCACCTTGGCTATTACTAACCAACCCTAAACAGAATGTTGTGACTATGTCAAACATTGTGTGAAATGTTAGCAACATGCTAATATTCATAAAACACCTACTCATGCCCATGGTTCATTTTAAGAGACCTCTTAGAAATTGGAGGTGGAAAATACCTGACAAATATCCCAGAACCGGTTTCACTGAAAGGAAAATTTACCAATTTTTCATAACTAAATTTTCGCCCACTTTTTTTTAGTTAGAGAGACTGTAGAGTTATAGACACTGACATGTGGTTGATGCATGACACTGACGCATGGTTGACACACATCAACAAGGATTCTTGACACACATCAACAAGCCTTGTTGACTCATGTCATAGAGCCATGTTGACACTCGTCAACAAAGCTTCTTGACATGCAACAATGAGCCTTGTTGACACATGTCAACAAGCCTTGTTGAAGCGCGACAAGAAGGCTTGTTGACACGCGTCAAAAAGCCTTCTTGTTACATGTCAAGAAGCCTTGTTGATGTGCATCAACAAGCCTTGTTGATGCGTGCCTTAGCCTTTGAAACCCTGGTTTTGTCCTATAAATACCCTCCCAGGTAGTCATTTTCACATTTACACTTTTTGGCTCTCGAATTTTCTTGTATACAGGAATCCATTATCCAGGTTAGGTACAATCAAGCTCAAGGACAACTACAATGGTAACTACAAGTGCATCCCAAGCTCAAGACAAAAATCAAGAGGAAAATCCAGTCAACCCACAAGCCCTATCCATGGGAAAGATACTCTATAGGAACCCTTTGTGCCCCACATCCAGTCTGTTTTACAAATGAATTTGGAATACAAGGATTTGATCAATGCATGTGAGTTTGGTGGGCTCGTTAAGATGCCCCATTTCAAAATAGACCATGATATTTTGAACTACCTTCTCTCCTCATACAATACAGAGGATGGCCTATTTAATGTTACTGTGGATGACGGTCAAATGTTTCAATTCGGTATCGACCCAACTGATATTCATCGGTTTACAGGCCTCCCATTCAAAAATTTACCCATTGTTACAATGAAGGCAACACTCGTCGAAGATGATAAGAAATACCTCAAATCGACTTTCGGTTTCCATGTTGATTGTAAGTGTAAACTATTTTCATTCATCATTTTGTATTCAGTTTCTGATTTTGATACAATTCAAATTTATATTAATTCCAATGGTTTTTTGGCATTTGCAACTCATGTCAATAAATCCAGACATGGTGTGGATATGCAAGGAATTACACACCACTTTCTTGTTGCTATGATTTCCTTCTTTCAATCCAGAATAGTTTTGCAGGGTTGATAAACAGATATACCAAATTGGGCCATTGCATACATTCTTGTAACTATCACAAAGAAAATTTTATTGGTGCACCTTTTTATCAAAAAAAAAAAAGAACTGACATTACAAATGCAAAGCTTTCAGAAAAACCAGTCATTCACACCACAAACTATCTCCTTGGCCTTTATTACGAGGCTCTTTTAAATTTAAAAGACAAACCAATTCCCACTTGCACGGATGAGGCGTTGATGAATTTTTCAATTCCATTTCAAGAACAACATGTATAAACTATAAAGTTTGTATTTTGACATTAGACTGACAACAGGTATTAACTATTTACTGTTTGCAGAGAAGATTTTTGGAGGCCCTTCCCCAAAAAAAGGTGGCATCAAGAGGAAGAGGCCAACAACACACTGAGGTGTTGAGAGATTCACAATCTAAAATGGAAGTTCACTCATCTCCGAACCGCCAACCATTTGAATTCGTTAAACACTAGAGAAGTAATACCCTTACATGTATTATTTACAAATTCCAAATTTGTATTTTCATTTTCCATTTAAATTTTACCATATTGAATTGACATACAATCGTATGTTGATGACATTGCAGGGGCTTTGGACCATATGCATGCTTCTCAAATTCAACCATCTTCCCCAACTCACTCAGTTCAGTCAGCATGCATTTGTGTCTTCTCAACAACCACCTCAGCAATCCCAACAACAAATAGCTCAAAAACCACCAATTACTACTCCAACACGGCCACCTCAAGCACCACGACAAGCTACCCCTCAACAACAAGGTACAAGTTTTGAATAGTACTTCATTTAATTTCATAGTTTTTGCATAGTTTAATAGTTTTTCATATGATTTTTCTTGAAATTTTTAGCACATTGCAGTCCTTCGCCTTCTGTACAAACAACGGCACCGCCCCCTCCTCCACCAATAATATTCAAAATGCCAACCAGAGGATCAAGAAAAAAGAACATTGGTAAACGCATGCCAATTCCTCCGGCCCCTAGTGGGACACTAAACATTGCCTCCTCATTTTGAATTCCAACCCTCTCACTTGGTGGCTTGCCCAACACAATGGGCATATCAGTTTTAAATAATATAAATTTAGATGAAGATTACTTGGGAATTGATAGCAATGACCTGCATGATTTTTCAATACACGTGAGATGATTCAAGGCCAGCAGTATACTTCTATTTCAACATAATTTATTCAACTTTCATTACATTTCACTTTAGATTTATTTGTTTGAATATTGATTTATTTTATCACAAATAGGATCAGGCCACCCAAAGGTAGAAACAAGTAGCAGTCAATCAACCCGAAATCCCCCATACCTCTCTGTGCGAGATCATCTTCTTCAGATACGATGGTGAACAATTGCTACCTTTTCCTTTAGAGAACTTAATTGATTACGAATCCCATGTCGATGAGTTTATTATACCTCATATCAATCAGCTCATAGAATGGGAGAGAAGGGCTACGACTAATCAATGAGATAATAAATCAATTTGAAAATTATTGGCAAAGGGATAGTTTATATCTTTGCGATCTAGAATAAACTGCGAAGATGGATTCCTTACTTACCTAAGTAAGAAGTGGGACTATCACATTTAACAACAACTATAAAGATGACATTTTAGATAAAGCATTAAACAAATTGGAAAATATTAGTGCTTTGAAGCCCAAGAATATTTTAACAAATGGTCTAAGGACAAGGATCTCGGTAGAAGTTACAAATTCGAGAGAGATAGAACGGTCGTAAGTATTATCACTTTCAAACAATTTTTTTATTAATTTGAATTTTTCTTATTTTAGTAATATATCATTTTTTTGTGCACTTGAAATATGAAAATTTGAAGAGTCAAGATAAGGTTTTCTAAGTTCACTTGGAAACTGAAAACAGCTTATCTATGAATGAAGAATTTGAAGGAAAATATTGTTTTGGTTAACAAACAAAACAATACACTAAAGCGGATAATTAAAGAGCATGGCTTTGACCCTGAAATTTTATTCAAAACCAAGGCAGCTACTGATCCAAGTTTGCTATCCCATGGAGATGCAACAAAGCAAGAAGAAATAATTGTAAAGAATCTAGACAGTGTTGCGGAAGAAGATCTCATAAGTTCTGGGATTATTCTTGCCATTGGGGAAAGGGGTATAGGTGGAGAATCCATTGGGGAAAGGAGTACAGAGTGGAAGCCATTCGGGAAAGGGGTACAGAAAATTGAGGGTTGAAAATTTTCATTATTGAGGGTGGAAACTTGAAAAATAGAATCTATATTTGAAAATTTGAAACATTGAATGTGATGGTCATGGAATTTGAAATTTATTATCTAGATTTGAAATTTGAAACTTGAATGTGATAGCCTTTGAAAATTTGAAATACTATATAATCTTTAATTTTATAACTTCCTATATATTATGTATAGAATTTCTAGATTGTATATGGTGTTTATGTTTCTTCTCTACTTGTAATGATGATTGCATTAGATGTGGATGATGACATTAGAATAGAATCATAGTCTCATAGATATGGATTATCATGAATTGTATGTGGACATAGATTTAGCTTCAAGCATGATCATGGAATCTGGATGATGATAATGGATAATTGTTTTAAGAAAATTTGGAATGTAGTATGACAGAGACATTTAAACGTTCTCAAAATCTTCTTCTCTATACTTGTAATGATATGATGACATTAGAATGGATATAGATGATGATGAATGATGATAATGGATAATTGTTTTTAAAAAATGGAATGTGTTAGGATAGAGACATAATGAATAATAATTGGAGTGTCAGGATTATGATAATGATATGATGACATTAGATGTGGATGATGACATTAAAATATATATGGATGATGATGAATTTTATGTGGACGTAGATTTATCTTCAAGCACGATCGTGGATGATGAATTGTATAATGGATCGTGGATTATGAATTGTATAATATGGAAAAATCTTCCTCTCTTTGTAAAATTTGATTGTGTGATTTTATCCCACAAAGTTTTAAAAATATATCAAAGCATTTTACAAATATAAAAATAAATTAAACATAATTGTAAAAAATAAAGAAATGTCATATGATAGGGTTTAAGTTACCTCTTGTGTTTTAGATGGCTATGAAATCATCCTTCGTAGTGTGCTAGATCTTTGATTTAAGAAAACTCAACACGAGAAATGGATTAGTAGATAGATGGGTGAGTTGCCTGACATTGTCAATCCTGAGAAGTGTGAGCTTCCTTGGATGGATGTCAACCCACATTTTCAAAAAAAAGATGAAATAATTGTATTTAAATAAATGTAAATATATATACCTGTAACATCTTTAATGATAACAAGAGCTGAAACAAAATTTAAGGTGACAAACAATAAAAGTAAGGTGAAGGAGATACCTATTTAAATTTGAAACAATCCATTATCAATAGCTTCTTCAAACTTGATGTTCTCTTTTGTAGAGTGTGATGATGCACCAATTCCACTCTCATCGTTGGGAACAGTTGTACTTGTAGCTGTATTATTCACACCTCTTCTTTCGCAAAGGGAATTCCAATGCACAATTTCTCTGTCGAAAGGAAAGGTTTCCATGGAGTAGCGAGATACATAACACCTCATGCAACTTTCTAGATTTTTATCCAACTTGTTTCTCAGTTTTGATTTTATAAATGATAAAGCACTAAAAACCCTTTCATCCTCCACATACCCCAAAATCATTGTTTGGCGTAACTCATATAATATGAAATATTCACGATGTCTTCTTGTAAGATAGAACTTTGATAGATTCCTTGCCACAGCCTTGTAATAGCACCACTTTCAGAAGGTTCATCTAAATTTTTATATTGGTTCCTCATTGTGGTTGCAAAATTTTTGATTGAAACTTTAATAAATCAGCATTCAACATACCTTTGATTTCCATACCCTTGAACTTTGAAGTCTTTGTGAAATGTTCCATTATTGTACCCATGGATTTATGGAAATGCTTTCTTACAAAGTTTGCACGACCAACTTCATTATTCCAAAATTAGGATTTATCACACTCATTGCTTCAAGAATTTTATCTTTGGAGAAACGTTCTCTAATTTCGATGATAAGGATTCTCGATTTTTTCAAGCTTTTTTCTTTTTTCAACTATAACAGACTCAAAGAGATTATGTGTCATGGGAACATCTTCTCATTCTGATCCTATAATATCTTGACATTTTTACAAAATGTGCAATGGTATGTCCCTCCCATTAACAATGATGTAGAGGTGATTGTGGATATTACATCTCAAATAGTTACTAGGGATTTTTAAGATCTAATAAAGCTTTCCAATTCTTGAAAACAGGTGTATTAAAACTATCTTGGGAACAGATAAAGATATCAAGACTTTGACATACCATTTTTCTCATCCGTATAAAATCCACAATATAGATTAATCTCCTATGTGCATGCTTCATCATTGTATTGATATCCTATAACATTGGAAGAATACCAACCAATGTAAGCAATGTCTCCAAATCAGTTAAACGGAAGAACAAGTCCCTCACCCTATCAACTTCATGACAATATTTGTGCATGAAACCAACCAACAAAGGATACTCCTCATGAACTCTGCATGCAGGTTCATACAAAGAGATCCATCTCATCTCAACATATTTCAGAAGTTTTTTCCATTTGTAATTCTAATTAAAAATTTATAGAACTCAAGAAATATCTTTGGGATGCTTGCCATATAGGCTTGAAGTTCTCTTATAAGGTCTTCTAATTTAGCAACATTTTCATATTTTCTTACCATTTTATACGCTAAATTCATTGTGTGCCATACAGTGAATTGGTAGCATATATATATGGGCTACTATAGTTTGTAATCTAACACACAACCCTATTTGGTGACCCTGCATGACAAATGCACCATCTACTTTGACGCATACCAAATTTGTAGCAATTTCATAATCAGTCATTCCAAAAATATCTTTCAAATGAGAAATAACTATTTTATGAAGGTTTTCAGCATTATAGTTTTCAACCGTTTTCATAACACCCAACGGATGAGGTGTCCTTATATGATTTTCTAATGTATATATGTGGATACATACACATGTAGTGTTGTCGAATGTTGTCGCTTCATCAATTGGAAGAGAGATAAACTTTGATTTTTTTACATTCTCTTTCAAATCTTCCTTCTCTATCATCGAAAGGCATTTTTCCATTTCCCATCCACTACTTTCAGACCAATGAGACTGAGGTACATTCGGCATTCCATTATATTGATACAAAACTTTGAAATTGAGGAAATCCAAAATTGGTCTTCCTTTCTTTAGTATGTGAAATAAAGTAGAGAACTGTATGAGTTTTGCATGTAGATTTGTTTGATTCATCTTACCAATTTGTGATGTGATCGTTCCTCCCTTTTCCACAAGATGTCTATGTTTTTTTCTCTACTTCATAATCCACTGCGTATTTAACATGCATGCATTATTTTTCAGTTTTCCACCTATGTTTTGATTTTCTAGCCATCTGCCCCCATTACAGTCAAATATTGTTTTCCACAATTTTTTTCTATAGTTTCCAGCTTCATTTGCATTTTTGAATTAGATGATTATATAGGTTCGATAAACATAAATTTGGAAGCCCAATCAAACTTGTATGTCCTCCCAATGGTCCACATATTCTTGTTCATTTTCAATGTTTTACTTTTTTAGTAGAATTTTGAGAAATATCATAATCACTTGGTTTCCTCTTTCGTGAACCGGAATTTGAATTTGATTTCTACGTTCCATTTTGCTGAGTATTTGTATGTGTGATATCTTGATGCACTCTTGGTTGCAACCCCAAAAAGAAGAATATATTCGAGGATCGGCATATTATCATAGGTGTCATTTATTTGATATTGTGTAGAATACATGTCCACCTCAATATTACCTTCCACATAGTCAGTATTCTGATTCTTTCTGGTGTCAGCTATATGGTTGTTGGTAGTTGCAATATCTATATCAGTAGAGTTTCCAAAATTCTTGAACAGGGACTTCTGAGATTTCTTAGTTACTTTTTGGGTCTTCGCATTCTGAGGACTAGCACCTTCCATTATTACGAGTAGATTTGTAAGACAACAAAAGAACCAAGTTATGTGTCGGATAAAAATTCCTATCGCACGTCTCTGCAATACCTCCTTGTCACGTGTCAACAACTAACCCCCTTGTCACACATCTGAAATAAATCATTGTTGTGCATCAACAACAAACCCCCTTATCACTCATCTACAATAACACCTTGTCATGCATCAACTATATACCTATGGTGCGTAAAAAACAAACCCCCTTTTTACATGTTTGTAATACCTCCTTGTCGTGTGTCAACTATATCCATGTCACATGTCAACAACTAACCCCCTTGTCACACGTCTACAATACCTCCTTGTCACACGTCAACTATATCCCTGTCGCGCATCAACAGATTAACCAATTTTTCATGCATTAGCAAATTCAATGGGTCATGCATCAATAAATATCATCTGTCACCTAACTCTAAACTACTAACAGGCTAACAACAATCTCTGGTGCTTAGAGTATGCGAGTTCACGGTATTGGTAAGGTACTGGTGGTAGTACCGTAGTATACTACCCGGTGAATCACCTAGGTTTTTATAGGAGATGTTTTCAAATGTAGGCAAAGCTGACCCCAAAAAAATATATACTATAAATTTTAGGTGAACAAGACACTAACCCGCTCCGAAAAATTGTTTTTTCAAATTTTTCCAAAATGAATTTTTTGCCATATTACGAATATCCGCCACTAAAATTATCCCTACTCATGCCTTACAGGTTGCCCAAAACCTTTGGCCTTTCTTCCAATGGGGTTTGTATCTTTTCAAAGAGATCAATCCCCATTCTTCACAATGCCATCAATGGATTATAACCTGTTGGGTTTCAGATTTACACTTGGAATGAAACCATAGTCAAGGGACAAGCAAGTCCCTCCTCTTTAATGGGATAGATTCCCTTATTGAAAGCAGGGGAAAAGTCTATGTACAAATATACAATCTTTCATTCAATGGTGGTTTCCTGATATCTTGAAATTTTTTTATGCCTAGAAATTTATCAATACATGAGGAAAGAAGACTTGAAGAGATGAGGGAGGCAAAAGAAGACAATACTTTCGGGAAAAGAGATGTCATAGAAAACCCTTATACGTATTGAGCAAATGGGATATAGAGTAGAACCATTCGGGTTTATGACGGGAACAATATGCAAACCCAAAGTTCTTAAGATTGTATAAACTAGAACACAAAGTTTCTAAGCATGAAAGGATTAAATGATTCACAAATCAGAGTAAGAAGGAAAGAGAAAGAAAAGGAAAAGGGGAAAACCTTTGTATTGATTTCTTCCAATTAGAAATTATAGTTCCAGAATATCAAAATTCCAACCCATACAATGGATTTGAAAGCCCATGATATAGCTCACAAGAGATGGTTACAAATTCCTCGAGAAAGTAAGAAACAGTTACAACTTATTCCAATCATCCACGCCCTTTCAAATTCTTGATTTGCAAAGAAATGTTAATGGCGAAAAAATAGGTTTTTAAATATACGTTCATTTCATTATTTCACCAGTTAAAACATGGGCCATTCAATTTTCCTCTACAACTTTAAATTTGGGCCACCCACGTGGAAGGAATTGATTGGAATGGGCCTACGGATGCCTTTTACATTTTTTTGCCTTTGAAGTTGCGCTATGACACGTGGAGAGCTCCACCGGTTCCTTCATACTTAGATGATTTAGGCATATTTCTGCTTGACTTATGTTGACCCCTAGACATGTGGAGAGTTGGTGCTCATTTGAGTTTCCGTTTTGGAAATGCCTCCTAAAATTATGTCGAGCTGACGCGTGTCTCCTTCCACCGGTCTTGGACTTTTCAATGGCCAACTCTATCTCCCCATTGACTTTAACCACATGGCGAGCTAGTGCTACTTGGAGATTGAACCTTTGATTTCACTTCCAAAATTATGTCGTTAAGGCACATGGAGACTTCCGCCAACCACCCATACTTAGTCAATTTTAACGATCAGATCCTTCTCTTTTTAGACTCTGGGACATGTGGAGGACTGGTGCAAGTTTGAGAACTACCCCTAGCTTTGACTCTTGAAGCTGTGCTAATGAGGCATGTGGCATCGTCTGCTAAACCTTCCATACTTAGCTGATTTGAGCTTGTTTTACCTTCATTTTGAACCTGGGACACACGGAAAGCATGTGCTTATTTGAGGACTGTCCCTTGGACCCTGCCCCTAGAGTTGTGCCATTTGGATGCATGGAGGCCTCCACTATCACTTGAAACATGACCAAACCGCATCCAATCAGAGATGCCCATGTACTACCTGTGGATGCTAGGGAAAAATTTAATGGGAAGATATGCCTGTCATTCCCAACTGCGGGAAAAAAATAAAAAGAAGGGAAGAAAATTCATCATTACGCTTGAATTTCAAATTGTTCTCCATGAATAGGAAAACATAAAAAAATTCCCAACTCGACGCGATCCAATACTCTAAGGTACAGACTCAAAATTTTCAAAACTTGACTTCAAAAGAGAGGAATTTTGAGGGTGACAATAGCTAGCTCTTTCTAGGGATGACTTGGCTTGGAATAAAGACACAAGGCAAGATCAAGAACTGTAGATAACTCGAGAAAGAATACTAGTGCCTTATCCATTGGGCAAAGGAGTCAAAAGCAAAACCAAGGCAACACACATAAGACATGAAAAGAAACAAAACAAACCAAAAGGGAAGAATAGAAATGAAATGTAAAGGAATGACCCAAAACCAAAACACTATACAAAATATATAGGACTGCCTAGTCACCTAGGACTCGAACAAATTCATATATTGCCTGCTATAAGGAAGTGGGAGAGGTGAACCATCCATGTAATCCAGGATAAAAATATTTCTCTCCAGCCAAAATTTATGATTCTAAAAGGACCAAGCCAAAGAGAATCAAACTTACCATGGCTTCCTCGTGGCTCATGTATTTTATCCCAAAGCAGCACAATGTCTCCCACTTGGAAAACTCTAGGTTTAGATTTCTTGTCAAACAAAGCCTTCACTTTCAACTAATGAGCTGTTATCCTGTCAACCACTTGTAATTTTTCCTCATCAAGCTTCCCGAAGTACAAAATTCTCTGTCTAAAGATCTATTAAAAATTTAATCTTCAATGGTTTTCATTAGATGCAAGGCTAGTAATTCCACCATGACTGGTAGTTGATATTCCACACCATACACCACTTGGAAAGGAGACATTCCAATTTCTCTCTTGGGTGTATTTCTATCAGCCCAAAGTTCATCATATAGCTTCTTATTCCAATTCCTCTGAGAATCATTTACAATCTTTCTAACTATGCTCACCAAGTTCTTATTTATTGATTCTTCCTGTCCATTCCCTTAGGGGTAGTAATTTGAATAATGAGCAAGTGAGATCCCATACCCATAGGAGAATTCTATCATCTCAGCAAAAGAAAATTTGTAAGCATTTTCAGTCATAATTTTGTTTGGGGTCCCAAACTTGATCAATATGTTATCCTTAATGAAGTTGCAAACTACCTCGGAAGCAGTACTCTTGACTAGGATGGCTTCCACCCACTTGGTGAAGTAATATGTGGAAGTCAACACATGGGTATGTCCAGCACTGGAAGGTGGGTTAAGAGTTCCAATAAAATCCAATCCCCATTGTTGAAAGGGCTCATCAATCACTACTGGATTTAGTGGAAAATATACCAACTTAGGTCTTCCAACAAACGTTTGGCATACTTCACATTTACAAATCCATTTTGATGCATCTCTGAATAGAGTGGGCCAATAATAACTAACACGAAGTATTTTATGAGTTGTTATAGCAGAGGAGAAATGACCTCCACAAGCCTGGTCATGAAAAGCAAAGAAAAACTTATTTTGTTTCTCTTTGTCTACACACTTCAAAAACCTTCCATCTATGCCTAATTTAAACAAAGCATTCTCCCATAGCACATATTATGCAAACCTCAGTTTTATGGCTATCTTCTCTTTGGCACTCAAGTGAGATGGACACTCTCCATAGGTTAAAAAGTGAGAAATGTCAACATACCATACATCTATCGAGCTAAGGAAAAAAACAACAGGGACATCAACTCCATCTTTGGACAACTCCTTGGTAGCTCCTTCAACAATGAGTTCACACAGGCCCTTACCCCGAACCAGCTTTGTTGGCCTGATGTAAATATCATACTCTTGCACCTTTGCTACCCAATTACCTCTCTTGCTTCCAAATTCTTGCTGAGTAAGAATGAATTTGATTGTTGTATCAGGCACTAGCACCACAGAATGAGAATTAAGGATGTAAAATCTAAACTACTTGAAAAATTTGACAACTAAAAAGCATGTTTATCCATCATAGTGTACTTCATCACATGAATTTTCAAGACATAACTCATGAATACAATTGGGAGCTCATCATCTTCAACATTCTTCCGGAATAACACAACAACTAGGGTATTTTCAATGGCATACCAATAGATAATGAAATCTTTGCTAAAGTCAGGGAATACCAAGATAAGAGTCTTTACAATAGCCTATTTAATGTTCTTAAATGTTTTCTTCCCTTCAGAGGACCAACCAAAATTTTTCTTCCCTTGCATCATGCAAGAAATGCTCATACTAATTTCTACAAAATCAGGGATGAATCTCCTTAGGAAATATATCTTACCAAAGAAAGAATGGATACCTTTCTTACTTGATGGAAGAGGAATTTTCTGGATGGCCTAAACTCTCTCTGGATCAATCTTGATCCCTTCCTTTGAAACAATGTGTCCCAACATCTTTCCTTCTATGACACAAAACATAGACTTCTTAGGGTTTAAATAAATTCCATGCTCTCTACACTTCTGCAATACTATTTCAAGGTGTTGGAAGTGATCTTTTCTTTCTTTAGAAAACACTATCAAGTCATCCAAATACACAACAATGCATTTCCCTTTCAAACTTCCAAAATCCAAGTCCATGGCCCTATGGAAAGTAGCACCAGCATTGATGAGACCAAATGGCATCCTCTTGTTTGAAAAGGTGCCCCAAGGAGTAGTAAAGGTAGTCTTATGTTGACTTGTAGTATTCAACTTTACTTAGTTGTACCCCGAGAATCCATCTAACATAGATAGCATCTCCGAGCCTGTGACAACTTGTAATACTTGGTCCATCATGGAGAGAGGGTAGTTTTCCTTCAAAGAACCTTGATTTAGATTTCTGAATTCCACACAGATCTGGATCTCATCATTCTTCTTCCTGACAGGCATTAAATTAGCAATCCACGTTGAATGGTGAATGGGGAAGATGATCTTATCCTTCAAAAGCTTTTGTATTTCTTGGAAAATTGTATCAGCTATCTTTGGATTATATTTCCTTTGCTTCTGTTTGAAGGGTTTGATCCCATACTTAAGAGGAATGACATGTTGCATTTCTTTAGGTTGAAAAGCCTTAAGATCATCATAAGAGTAGGCCAGAACATCAACATACCTCTTCAATAGATTCACCACCTTCTTTTTCTCTTCTTGAGTACAAAATTTTCCAATGTTGACCATTTTGGGATCATCAAGACTCCCAATATTCACTTTCTCAGTCTCAACAGATTGTCAAGATCCTTGGGAAACTTTAGACTTCATATATCTATCATGTTTATAAAAAATATCCTCCAAACTCACCAGCCCTTTAGGAATTTTGTTTCCTTTCAGTTTGATGCATCCATCTTGATCCATCTCTTCTTTGACACCCTCTTCATTTGATGACACACACTCTCTAGGCAGATTGTCACTTCCTTCAAAGTACAACTGATCAAATTTATCTCTAAGCTCCAAGAAAGAAAGCAAATGTTGGTCATCATTAAAAACTTGCCAATTATTTGCATTGTCAGGCACACTGGGTCTATGGATCAACTCAATGGTGAATTTATCCTAAGGGAAATCAGGGTGAGGAATCAACAAGGACCCCAAAACAGCTAGAGAGTTATCCCTAGTGTTCCTTTCCCTTGGCACAACTTTAATGGAAAAAGCATCAAGGAATTCAATGGAATCCTAGACCAGATTCCTATAGTGCTTCAACCTTCTTCTTTACCTGATAAAGGTCTCTAACTTGTTTTACAATTAACTCTACATCTCCATGAGCAAGAAGGTTCTTCACTCCCATTTCCTTTGCCATGCTCAACCCAAGAATAAGGGCCTCATACTCGGTAGTATTGTTGGTATTTTCAAATTAAAATTTGAAGGAGAAAGGATGAACCTTACCCCAAGAGAAATAAGCACTACACCAGCTCCAAAACCAGTTGAGGAACAACTTCCATCAAACTCCAAAGTCCACACACCATTAGGATCAAGCAACACTTCCTTTGGCATACTTGTCTCCTCTTGTGACATGATCATGTAGTTCCCATGCCCAATGTCTTCATACAATATTTTTGCTTTAGGATCATTTGTCTTTTGCACAATATACTCTGCTTGTTTCTCAAGCAACAACTTCTTCATCTTCCCATTGACAGGGATCAAGGCATGTGACCAATCCATTTGGATCTCACCTCCAACATCTTTGCAAAATTTCCTACTTAGTAGCATGCCATAGGAAGGAGGGATATTAGCAACCAAGATGGTAGCCAAGACCTTCTTCTCTGGTAAAGCAGAAAAAGCTACTTGTGCATCCTTGATTCTCCCAACCAAAGGCACTTCTCTACTTTCCATGGAATAACAAGAGCCATAAGTGTGGGTTAGGGTTAGACCCAAAGCATGAGCCACTTTTGTAGGCATTACATTATCAGATGCACTAGAATCAATGACACAATTGCTAAGCTTGTGGCCAGCTATGAGGAGAGTCACATAGAAGGGCTTGATATTCTCATTAAGTGAATTCACTACAGCCACAAGGTTCGGTTGAGGTGGGGAAGGAGTGGGAAAAATACCTTTAAAAGAATGGACAGGGTTTTAGATTTAGAATTTACAAAGTTAACCATTTTGGAAAATGTTTAGGATGGGTTTGATAGAACTCGGCTTTGAAATCTGAATCTTGGTCTTTTTAAGATGGTCTATAATGTCAAAAGATCTAGATGTTTATGGGGAATCACTATTAGGAGTATGAAGATTTTTTGATCTATCGCTTTATCATTTTTGGACAAGAATTCTCGAAGCGAAGTAGAGGAAGAAGAACTAGTAGAGCTTACCTTTACGGTGGAAGTAGTAGGAATAGGAGCTCCTCTTCTTACAATCACCAGAATGGTGATGGGGTACTCCTTGGATATTTTTACAGGTTACACCACTTATTCCTTTTTTTTGGTCTGCTCCCGGGTCATAATAGCATATGACTCACTATTCATCTTAGCCACTACATCATCATAGTCATCTTCATCATCCACACCTTTAGTGGTGAGGAAATGAACTTGAGAACCACCAAATCCTCTAGTTCTTCATCAACTTCCTCTTCTTGTTCATCATAGAGCCCATTTTCTTCCTCATCATTAGGCTCAAGAACTTCACAAGTAGCATTGATAGGCACCTTGAGGGGTGGACCTTCAATGGCCAACCTAGTTTGAGAAGAGGAACATGCGGTTCTTAGGCTGAAATTTCTTCCTTGGAACATCTTGATATGGAGCATGCTGAGCCAATTACTTTTTGATGGCAATGAGGTCATTAGCCAACTTTTGCACCAACTAATCTACATTACCTCCAGGAGAAGGGGAAGAAGAATATGCTTTGGATTTGAAAGACTCCCTTTTCAGCTTACTAGACATGATCAAGTCATCTTCCACACTGACATCCAATCTCTGATCAACATCCAAAGTTGCAAGATTTTCTCTCCTCATGGCATAGCTTACTTCTGAAAATTGAGCATTCAAGAAGAAACACTTTTGAATTTGATCAACATGTCTAGTATCTAGTGGAATCTTGTTAACCAACTTGTTGAACTTGGCCACAAATTCTCTCATAGGCTCATGTGACTCCTTGATTTGAGAAATCTGAGCTAGAAAAGCATGCACATCCTCATCAGGTTTGAAACACTTTGCTCAAATTCAGTCCTCATAGTAGTCCAATCGATGATGGTCCCAATAGGAAGATGGTAAAACCAATATGTAGCATTGTCTTGCAAGGTTTCCACAAACAACCTCACAGAGACATCCTCATGTTCAACTCCAAGGACCCCACATGTAATAATGAAGGCTGCAATGTGTTCATCAGGGTGTACTTTTCCATCACCTCTAAATTTGGGAAAATTCTTCCTGTTACCCCTAGGTAACTCATGCAATGGTTGAGGAAGAGCCAGAGGCCCAAATCTTTATCCCTAAGGCCGAGGTGCTGTCATCCTTGGAAATATTGCTTGAAGTGGAATTGAGACACCAACAAGAATTAGGGCATGGAGATTAGGGCTAAGTTGTGCTTAAGGAATGATACTACTAGAAGCTTTGTCTTCAATAAGAGGTGTGCTTGTGGAACAAGCTCTTCTATTTATTCTTGTTGGAGGAAGTTGAAAACCTTGTTGATCTAAGAGTTGAAATTAGGGATCTTCAATTCCAAGAGCCCTTCTACCATGAGTATATCTTAGAGTCACCAGATCAAATAAATGATCAAATTAGTTGTTCTTTTTAGAAAGGAAATTTTTTGAACAAATCCCCAGTAGAGTCGCCAAAAATTGTTGGGTTTCAGATTTGCACTTGGAATGAAACCATAGTCAAGGGAAAAACAAGTCCCTCCTCTTTAATGGGAGAGGTTCCCTTATTGAAAGTAGGGGCAAAACCTATGTACAAATATACAATCTTTCATTCAATGGTGGTTTCTGATATCTTGAAATGTGTTTTATGCTTGGAAAGTTATCAATACATGAGGATAGAAGACTTGAAGAGAGGAGGGAGGTAGAAGAAGACAATACTTTCAGGGAAAAGAGATGTCAGAGAAATCCCTTATACGTATTGAACAAATGAGATATATATTAGAACCATTCACATTTATGATGGGAAAAATCCAAACCCAAAGTTTTGAGATTGTATAAACTAGAACACAAATTTTCTAAGCATGCAAGGATTAAATGATTCACATATCAGAGTAAGAAGGAAAGAGAAAGTAGAGGAAAAGGGGAAAACCTTTGTATTGATTTCTTCCAATTAGAAATTACAGTTCTAGAATATCAAAATTCCAACCAAGATCATGGCTTTGAAAGCCCATGATATAGCTCACAAGAGACGGTTACAACTTCCTCGAGCAAGCAAGAAACAGTTACAACTTATTCCAATCATCCATGCCCTTTTGAATTCTTGATTTGCAAAGAAACATTAATGGCAAAAAAATAGGTTTTTAAATATGTGGCCATTTCATTATTTTGCCAATTAAAACATGGGCCATTTGATTTACCTCTACAACTTTAAATTTGGGCTACCCACATGGAAGGAATTGATTGGAGTGGGCCTACAGATGCCTTTTGCATTTTTTTCCTTTGAAGCTGCACTAGGCTGACACGTGGAGATATCTCGCTAGTTCCATCATACTTATCTCGATTCAAGCCTATTTCCTACTTGAATTATGTTGACCCCTAGACATGTGGAGAGATGGCATTCATTTGAATTTCCATTTTGGAAGTGCCTCATAAAATTTCACCAAGCTGACACATGTCTCCTTCCACTAGTCTTGTACTTTTTGATAGCCAACTCTATCTCCCCATTGACTTTAACCATGTGGCAAGATGGCGCTACTTGGAGACTGGCCCTTTGATTTCACTTCCAAAATTACGTCGTTAAGTCACGTGGATACTTCCACCAACCCACCCATACTTAGTACATTTTAACAATCGGCTCCTTCTCTTTTTGTACCTGGGACACATGGAGGACTAGTGCAAGTTTGAGAAATGCCCTCGGATTTGACTCTTGAAGTTGTGCCAATGAGGCACATGGTGCCATCCATTGAACCTTCCATACTTAGCCGATTTGAGCTTGTTTTACCTTCATTTTGAACTTGGGACACGTGGAAATCTTGCGCTTATTTGAGGACTGTCCCTTGGACCCTACCCCTAGAGTTACATCATTTAGATGTGTGGAGGCCTCAATTATCGCTTAAAACATGACCAAACCACATCCAATCAGAGATGCCCACGTACTACCCATGGATGCTAGGGAAAAATTTAATGGGGAAGATACGCCTGTCATTTCCGACTGCGGGAAAAATAATAAAATGAAGGGAAGAAACTTTAACATTACGCCCGACTTTTAAATTTTTCTGCATGAATAGGAAAACAACAAATAATGCCATGCTCGACGTGATTCAATACTCCAAGGTACAGACTCAAAAATTTTGAAACTTGACTTCCCCAGAGAGGAATTTTGAGGGCGACAACATAACCACTACTCAATACTACACTAAATGGGTAGAAGCCATTCCCCTCATTTCTACAAAAGCTGAAAAAATATGTGAATTTATCAACCATCACATCATTTTTCGCTTCAGTGTTCCTCACCATCTCAAATCCGATAATGGAAAGAAATTAAAAACAAAACCATATGAAAGTTGTGTGATGATTTTGGCATTCAACTCGGTTTTTCATCACCGTATTACCCAAAAATAAATAGCCAAGCAAAATCAGCCAATAAGACCTTGAATAAAATTCTTGGGAAAGTAGTTGACGATACTAGGAAGGATTGGCATACGCACATTCCTTTTTCCTTTTGGGCTTACCATACTATTATTTGCACTTTGACTATTGCCACACCTTTCTCTATATTCTATGGTACCGAGGTTGTCTTACCTCTCGAAGTCTAGATTCCATCTCTCTCGCATCTCACTATAATACATGCTCAACGACGATGATTTTTGCCAGACTGTTTAGCACAACTTGAGTTGTTAGATAAACTTTGTCTCAATGATCTTGACCATCTCCAAATATACAAAAATGTATCAAGCATGCCTATAAAAAAATTCAATGAATGACCTTCCAGTGTCGGTGACCTCATCCGATGGAAAATCAATATGTAACCAAAAAGAGAAAAGTAAACGGGAAAAATTTCTCCTAATTGGCTTCAACCCTCGTATCGTTACTCATGCCTATGGATAAGGTGTTTATCATTTGTCTTCACTCAAAGGTAAACCCAAACATGAGGTCACAATGCCTTGCATCTTTGACCATTTTATTGTTGAAATCAAGTTTTATATCACCTTCTTGCTATTGACCATTCATCCGTTGAATGTCATTCACCTTCCATGTTACCCGCTTTTAAGGATCAACTACTAAACAAGAATCATGTGATTACCCGTCACCTTTCATCCTTATCTTCAATATGAGTATCACAGCTCTACTTGTAGCATGATTCTCATAGATACTTTTCATATTTTTCAAAGATGGAATCCCATGGTCATTCGTCACTTGAAACCATATCTTTCATAGTTAACCTCTGTGTACTATGGTTTTGTCTTCTAAAGAAGAACCTAATCTTCCTCTATAGTCTTGTCCATGACTTAAACGTCCAAAAACAAATTGGGATTCAACTCCTTGATTCAAACTTCCAGCAAATAGATGACTCCCTCAAAAATGACATCTCTTATCTCACTGCTATAAATAGACTTCTCCCTCAAAGGACAACTATATAAAGTCATTGCAAAAATACAATAAAATGTTCATAAGCTTCCCGCATCGATCAACTTCATGAATACCTCAAGTAGATAATATTCTCATCCCATATAGACTTCTCACATCGACTAGTCCTATGAAAAACAAAAACAAAAGAAGAAAGTGATAAATTTTTGTCATGGACTTGCCTATTTTGATCATGGGTTTCTAGTTAGGTAAACATGTTTTCATACATTAAGTTACACTTAACCATCCATTTTCACCGCATTTCCTTTTTACCCTAATTTCCTATCCACTCAAGGGACTTGACGCAATTATGAAATTTCATGATCATGTGACTTTCTTCACCCTTAGGATAGTCCATTGTGAAATGCCTTTTAGGGTCTCATGTTCATAAGCCAATATTTGGTATGATAGACTCATTAAGGTTCTTATCAATTAGGCGGCTCTTTTACCACCTCTTACCATTTACCTTCCTCATTACTTATTGATTATCCTATACTGAATGGACCATCGACACCTACATTTTAAATATTTTCACTATCACCTAAGACTCAACCATTCCTATGACCTAGACTCAATCATACCTAAAACCTACCAACCCATTCCTCTACCTCATCATATTCTTCCCTAGCTTATGGGAGAACTACATCGGCCTGAGGCCCCTTTTTGATGGGGCTATGTAGGTAGAACTTTGAGGGCATGGGGCCCTTGGAGGTTAGCTCGGCCACCCTTTACCCTAACCAATTTCCCCTTCATTTTCATATTCACATTCTACCTTATTTAGTTTCCATTTTATATCAAAAATTGGAAATTAAACCAAACAAGCACCAATTAACAAAAATAATTCCACATCATTAAATCATTCATTTATCATTTTTATATTTCCACCATAGAAAATATTTGGAAATTTAAACCATAACATGCATATACATCACCATTTGTCTCCCATGTTACCAATAACTTGGAACTTAATCAAAACCATAAACCATGACTCAACCATGCCTATAACCTGACTTCATCATGCCTATAACCTAGACTCAACCATAATTACATGGACCTCACTCAAACCATGCCCGTGACTCCGACTACATCATGCCTATAACCTAGACTCAACCAAGGATAAATTGACTGACTCCATCATGCCTATAACCTAGACTCAACCATGCCTATAACTTGACTCCATCATGCTTATAACCTAGACTCAACCATTCCTATAACTTTGACTCCATGCCTATAACCTAGACTCAACCATGCCTAAACTAATCTAACTCCATCATGCCTAAACCAAATTAAATTCATCATGCCTAATCCACTGGTTTTCACCCATATGCATATAACAATAAAACTTTTACAATATACGCATAAAGTCATACCATACAAATCATCATCTCTATATAAATCATCAAAATATGTGTATCCATACATATATGCACAAAATCAAAATCAATACATATGTACGCCAATTCAAATACATACATTTATCTTAAACTCTCATATATAGTCTTGCCATCTTCGCACGCAGTGTTTGGTATAATAATCAAAAGACTCAAAACCTCTCATGTACATCCTTGTTATCTTCGATAAGTAGACTAGTATAAATAAAAATATACAAACATCTATATCCTGAACAAATATGGTGACTAATCATCACCCCACCGGATGTCTAGGATGGTCTCATCTGTATCCTCCTCCTCTCCTCTAGCCTTCGACACTTTTCCACCATCTCTCCACCCCCACGGGTCTAGCCCTCGCCTCGACTCACCTACGGTTGGGTACACCTCCGTAAGCTAGTCACCTCTCCCCGACCCTCCTATGGGCTCGCCTCGCCCCTATAATCTCTCGAACTATGTGTGTGAGATCTAGTCCTCTCACTCAAGACCTGATGCACCCTATAATCTACATAGGAAAGGACGCCTATCTTGGTAGTAGTCAAATGATCCTAGCAATACCTGGCCTCATTCAGGGCATCCCTGAACCTAGCCATCGGTACTATCTGTGGTGGTGCCATCGGTCTCATATCCTATACCTATATCATAGGACCATGTCCCATTGCTGCCTATACCATGGGAACCTATCCACGAGCCTATGTTTGTGCTCGTGGCTTTGTGACTTAGGCACATCGTGCAAAGGTGGCTAATGGACCTATAACCCCGTTACCTATGCCTATAAGGTGGCTACTCGCCACTTGTCTCCATCCCCACCTTATGCGGGTGTCTGTCCCTGGGAAATGTGGGCATGTAAATCCACCACCTATTCCTGAAATGTGGCCACCTATTCCTCAACTCTATCAAGTACCCCTATAAACCTATAATCTGGGCCTATAAGGTGGCAACCTACCCCTACAAAGTATCCCTCTAAATTGTAAGGGTAGCCACGGCTGGCTACCCTAGCCTAGGTGGTGCTACTCGTAGCTAGACTACCCACCACTACCTATCTAGCAGAATTTGTAACTCTGGCATCATCGATCCACCGGTCCACCGCACCTTCTCTTGCTCATTAACATCAAGCAGTTGTGGTAGAGGCATAGGCCTCTCCACATCATCGCTCTGGATCGAGGGAATGGTTGTGGCACATCTGGAGCAACCCAAACTATTTCTTGACCCTATCAATGGTATCATCTCGTGCTCACCAAAGACGATGCCCTCTATCCACCTCAATATCTCTAACTCATCCAGTTCCCACCGCCATCTTCCCGTATGAAGGGAAACCAAAATATGGCCTCTAGATGATACCAACACTGACAACCTATCCAAGACCCACCTATAATACGCCACATCGTGTGTGGCCCTATATTCCCGTGCTCTCCACCAACAGGTACCCAACTCAAATCAAACCCGCCTCGAACACATCGGGTTAGGGAAAGCCAACTAGAGAAACACATACGATGTGCTCAGTATGCCCAACAATGTAAGAGAAAGGTGCAACAAAAATTGAACCTCCACAACCACCCGTAGGCCCATAACTCCCTGTATAATTGCACCAAGTAGGTTGGTGCCCAAGAAAAATGGGTCCTATCCTCCATCATGTTATGGAGAACCCCCATAAGCACCTATCGAATCTCCCACCCTCCACATCTGGCAGTGTAAAACAACAAACTGCCTTCATAATTAGGACCACTAATCTCATCTCCTCAGGATGGGCCATGTACATATATACGTAGCTTAGACTCTCACTATGGAACCTCATCTCTTCCATCCCCTCTCCAAAAACTATCAACATCAGCTCCTCTGATGCCTTTGAAGAAATAGAGTAAACTTGCATCCCCACTATTGGTAACTGCAAGATATTGTACACATCCTCCAGGGTGACAGTGATCTCACCCATCAACAAATGGAATGTGTTAGTCGCAACATCCCATCTATCGATGAGTGTGACCATCAATCTAGGATCTCAAGCTACACACCTCTAATGTCAGATCCTGATCAATACCACATCTCGTAACATGATGCCACTCCTATGTTGTCACGCTCCCCATATCATCACAATAAGGGTGGTACTCTATCCCTCATCCACAACTACTCTCTAGCCTGCATCCAACAAACCACACCATTATTAAATCTTGACCATATCTAACATATCCCTTACTCGACTAACCTATTCCTGAAATTATTATTATTTATTTCCCGCAACCCTAATGACCTACCCCTTTCCCCCATCCCACTTTCACACCCCTCAACTCATATCATATATACCTTTTACCCTACCTATTCTCAACACACTTACATTTATACCTCACTACCTCGCTTTCTCTTTAACTCCCACCATAACCCTATCTCGACACATTTTTCCTCAAAATCCAACCGGCATCGGTCATTGGTGACTGGCATCGGTCCATCATGACCGACATTAGTCACCTGCTATTTGACCGATGCCGATTATGGCTGATTAATGTTGGCTACCCTTGATCGACGTTGATCACTTTTGCACCAACCAAACCTGCAAAACCCTCCCCCATTTCTCAAAAATTTAACCATACCAACCTAAATACCTACCCTATCCTACCCAAATCTCCCTTACCTTCCTCCCTACCCCTATTTAACCCACATTGGACTTCCTACCCATCCTATTTCATCAATTTTTGCTTCCAAATTCAAATTTCATTCCTACCCAAACCCATTTCTACCCAAACTAATTTCTACACACTATTTCAACTAATAAGAGTAGGATTGGATTGAATCTTACCTCGTCTCAGGCCATCGGCGTGGTGGTACATCTGCTGCAGGTGGTGGCCCACCCGAACCCTCTCCCACCTCTGTCATGCCAAAATCCACTCCTCACCTCTAACCAACCAATTGAATCACTCGACCCAATCTCATGGACCCGTAAACCGAATTCCAATCACCTGCTACAAGGCTAGCCAACTCAGCTCTCTGTATCTTTTTGTTACTTTCCAACTTTCTACCTCTCTTCTATCATTTTCTATAATTGGCAAATGATAAATGATTCCATAAAAATGAATCTTCCTTTTTTAAACCCAATCCGAGATGACCAATGCCTGTCATATTTTTCTCAAGATAACCGACATCGATCACCCTATAACCGGCATCAGTAAACCCTTATAACTATTTGGCCTTGCTAAGCTCCCCTTTTACCTACAACCATTAGTACCCACACCCCTTTCATCATCCCGAACACCTATGGAACCATACCCACGAGCCCACATTACCCCTACATTTCCTTTGTTGCATCTTGGGGTTTGTTTTACCTTGGCCTTACCCATGCCATGACCTATTTACTCGGACCTAGTCTACTTGGTGTGACCATTGACCTTATGTACTCGCTTATACCTTGTGAAATTGTTACCTATGTTGTTTTAACCTAACAACCATACCTTGTCTATTGTTGTGTCATTTATCCTAACCAAAACTTTGGTGTACCGGAACATACCTAAACATTCCTACACCTAACCTACGTTGTGTTTCCGACCATATACTATATCTTGGATACCTAAATCACTTCACCCTTGTTTGGATAAACATATTGACCTTAGAAGATGTATATTTTGCAAGCTCTTCAACCTAGTACCGTGTTACAATCTATACGTGTGTGTGTGTTTGATTGTCATTACCCATGACCCAATTTTGACCCCGGCCTATTACCTATTACCCAAGTTGACCATCACCCTTTCCCATAGTACTCATACCCTTCCCCACCTATCTTCACCAACTACACATTTATCAAACCACTCATCGATTCCGTATTACACCTCATTAGTGCCTAGTTTGAGGGGATCACCTTCACCCACACATGGGGCAATCACTTCCTATTTTTTTCAGCATCGCTTACCAATACAAGCTACGTAACAAAAGGGGAAAAATGTAGACACCAAAATTGGGTCACACTCCCCTTGGTCCCTTTTTGAATAGCCAACTTAAACATATTCACCTAACCATGACCCTTTTACCCCACATTAATATTAGTTTAATTATTTATAATTAAAGTAATACTCATCCTCACTTCATTCATTATTTAATTACCTTAATTAAAACTAATTTCCACCTCACCTAGACACCTCATCACAAACATATTCTTAGCATGTTTCCTTTTACTAGGACTCAATATCCACTCACCATAACTAAGACTTAGCTAAATGCTAAAATCACATGCCTATTCTTCCTCTAACCACATTCCCAGTTATCTAAGTGCAAAATCCCATTTTGATCCACGAGAATAGATAGAGATGGCCAAGAGATTGCCAAGATCTATCATTTTTAGTAAACCTAGGATATCCTACCTTAACCGATGTTAGTCAACCCTAAACCAACATCGATCATCCTAAACCATTGTCGATTACCATATATTCACTTTGGTAACCTTGTTGGAGAGGTTGGCCACATTCTCAAGTTTTGGAACAAAAGAGATCTACATGCAAGAAAAACCAGATCCCTTTCACACATCTAGATAGCCATAGACAACACCAAGATGGATCCAAAGGTATTTACATCCACGGCAGCATTCTCGAAGCATTTCGTGTGGCCGAGCACTATTTCACTTATCAATTGTGATTAGCATCTAGCCATCAAACCTACAACACCAATGTATTTCCTCCTAGCCAAAAGGAAGCTCTCGTAGTCGCATTTGAATCAAGAAGTTAGAATGTGTGCACGACCTTTAAACTGACCATCACAACAATGTATTCCTCCTTGGCCCCTCACCTTATCTATTTCATCTAATCCATAAAGAAAATGGTGAAATAGTAGGCTAAATAGGTCTTTGTCAAAATATTGTCTTCTTTTCACCATCTCCATTCATAAAAATCATACAACTCACGTCCTTCCTAGCTCTTGGTGATGAGCCCTCGCATCTTACAGGTTGCATGGAGTTGGGAATGGAGAAATTTCATCTTTTATTATATCACATTCATCACATTTTTCCAATAAAATAGAAGTGTTAAATATTGCTTGAAAATCAAAGTTCTAAATTACAATATGTTCTCATATGCATCATATATCAAAAAAAAAAAAGATATATAATTTTATCTACACATTTACATCATCATCATCCACAACATACATCATTAATTATAACCATATAAGACTACACAAGTGAAATAAAGCATGATTGAGTCAACTCTTACACATAATAGTCGAACCAAAAAGAAGTGTATATATGTATGTATCAATAACATTAGGTTTTTGTATAATGCCATCATAATCTAAAAGCATGGTCAAAACACTCATCTATGAGCTAAACATCCAAAAAAATCATATATACGTAAAAAAAATCTCAAAGTAATAAGCACATGTGGCCTATCCCTCTCTACGAGTGTAGACACCTTTATTCGATATCTATCCCTTTATTTCTTACGTGTGCATGTTTAATTATTCATCCTCCTTATTTAATCAAATGTCCTATTTGAATTTAATTAACCAATCCCTATTGATTAATTAAAATCCCATCACCTTTAAATCCAATTTAATCAACATTAATTAATTAATTAATTAATCATGCCCTAACTAACTTCCCATTTTGGAATGCTTTCATTCCAAATCTACAAACCTATTTTTCCTATGATTTTTCTAACCTATATCTATTGCCAACTCACCTACATCTCATTCCCAAACAACCCCTTCCCGCCTAATGCTTTAAAGAATTGAGCCAGCTCCAAAATGATAGGTAATCACACTAAGATAAGGAAAATCTTCCCATTGGGGAAACTTTCCCGTGATCGACGACAACCCACCCTCGCCGCCATTAACCCTATAAAGCTAAGTGCTTTATTTCTATTCTCCACTAAGTGCATGCATTTCTGAAGCCCTCTTGATAGCTTGCAAACAATATTTCATTCCTAGACAATCTGAAGCCATTGTAGACCTCCTTGCAGCATGCATGCGTCAATCGAGATCAGATTTTTGTGAGATTTTCATTATTTTACATAGCTTTAATCAGATTTATCATATTATCTTGTATTTTTGTATCTAACCTTTTGTAGGTCTAGATCATCACTGTGCAGAGCTCATAGCTTCATCATCAACTTCTTTCTGCAAATCCATTCTTACAGGTTGATCATCTGGCTTTCCTTCCTCATCTTTATCAATCCCTATCATAGTCATTGTCGACCCTGTTAGGTCACCATCGACTCGGCCTCATCAGCCCTTGACTTCTATTCTAGAGCTATCCTTAGCCCCTACATGTTTTTATCGTTTGTTTCACCTGTAATCCCTCATCCTCGCTGCTCTAATGCCTATGAGGAAATAAAATACACCTTCTCTCCCACTATAGGTAGTCGCATGATCTGTATAAGTCCTCCAAGGTGATTATGGTCTTACCCATCGGTAAATGAAATGGGTTGGTTGTTGAATCCCATATGTCAATGAGTGTGACCATCAAGCTTGGCTCCCAAATAATGTGCATGTAGTGTCGACCCTAATCAAGCCGACGTCCATCACATGCCTCCACTCCTCGATTGTACCACTAACAAAAAAGGTGGTACTTTCTCTCTCATCTCGCAATCGATCCCTATCCCGCATCCAACAAACCACAACATTGTTAAACCTTGACTTCACCCAACATCACTCTTAACCAACCAACCTATTCCCAAGACCCTTACTACTTATTGCCCCATCAATGTACCCCAACCCTAAAGCCCACCCCTTTTCCCCCCATCCTCATTTCCAATCTCTCAACAAGTACATATGTGAACATATTACCCTACCCATTCTCACTAAACCTTCTGTTATATCCCATTCCCTCCCACCTTGTCTTGTTTATTGACCTATTTTCCTCTAGATCCAACCGCCATCAGTCACTATTGACCAACATTAGTCACCTAGTACTTGACCGATGTCAGCCAAGGCAAACTAATGTCGGCCAACCTCGACCATCATCGCTTCACTTTCGTGGCGTTAAAATCCACAAACCGCTACCCTATTTCTCACAAAATTCTTGAATATGACCTAAATACCTATTCTAACCTACCCAAACATATCCTAGCTTCATTCCCAATCCTATTTAACCTACATTAGACCTTCCCACCCCTCATTTCCTTCATTTCTACCCATAAATTTCACAAATTCAAATTACACCCAAATTTTATACAAAATTGATTTTAACAACCTTTTTCAACAACAAATGAAGGATCGGGATAGTATCCTACCTCATATTGGTGTCATTGATGTGGTGGTATGTCTTTCTGCTACACTAGTGGCCCACCCGATCCCTCTCCCCGCTTCTACCATGCCCAAACCAACACCTCACCCTCACAACCAATCGAATCACTCGACCCGATCTCGTGGACCCACCTACCGAATGCCAATCACCCGCTACGAGGCTCACCAACTCATCTCTCCATCTCGTTCTATCGCTTTCCAACTTTCCACCTCTCCTCTGTCATTTTCTATAATTGGAAAATGACAAATGATTCCGTAAAAAGTGGAATTTTCCTTTTTTAACCCCAATTTGACATGACCGACATCGATCATATTTGTGTCATAGCCCACCGATGTCGGTCCACCACATAACCAACATCGGTCACCCCTTATAGCCATTTGTTAAGGATAGGCTTCATTTTCCTGTAACCATTAGTGCTCCAACACCTTTTATCACTCTGAAACCTATTTAACCATACCTATACACCTAAACTACCCATACATTTCCCTAGTTACATCTTGGGATGTGTTATTTTACCTATTCCTTGGCCTTACCCGTGTCATGACCTATTTTCCTAAACTGACCTACTTGGTGTGACTATTGACCTTATTTACTTGTTATACCTTACAATGTTGTTACCTATGTTGTTTTAGCCTAACAACCATACCTTGCCTATTCTCATGTCATTTATCTCGACCAAACCTTTGGTGTCTTTGGGAACATACCTAAATGTTCCCGCATCTAACCTAAGTTGTGTTTTCTGGACCCTATCCTATCCTTGGATACCTGAATCACTTTACCCTTGTTTGGATAAACCTATATACCTTTGATGAAGTAGAGTTTTCAAGCTCTTCAACTTGGTACCGTGTTGAAATCTATACATGTACATGCATTTGATTGTCATTTCCCATTACCCGATTTTGACCCTAGCCTATTTCTTAATACCCGAGTGGACCATCCCCTTTTCGATGGTGCTCGTACACTTCCCCACCTACCTTTACTTCCACTAACTACACATTTTTCAACCCACACACCGATTCCATGTTACACCTCCTCGCTGCTGGTTTAAGGGGGATCACCTTCACCCACACATGGGGCAACCACTTCCTATTTTTTTCAAAGTGTCACTTACCAATACAAGATATGCAACAAAAAGGGAAAAATTTAGACTACCAATCCCTCGAATCATCGGACTACCTAGATATTCATGCCTATTCCTAACAACCTCCCGCTAATCAACACAACAATCAACACTACCCTTCCCCTCCCCTCTTCAGTTGTTATCCCCACTAGTGTCCCTAGTTAATTCACCCAAACATCATATCCCCTATCCAGATAATATGATCTTCTCACATCCAACATGCCTATCAATACTTCCCAACCCCTTTCATGGGTGCTTTACATTATGCAATATCTAACCCCTTTCAACAATAGTTTTAACCTATTCATACCCACATTCCTACTCAATATTTGCCATAGCATCCTACCCAATCCCAAAAATATTATCATGTTCCCATCACCCAAAAACAATTATTTCAATAACCACCCTTCCAATCACATCCCATGGTTTACCCTCAAAAAATTCCTCAAACACCAACACATCCACAAGTTCATCAACAAATTTATCCAACCACTTCTTACATCCAAACCACTGCCACCTCTTATCCACCAAAGAAACTTTTTCAAATGATCCCATGCATGCCCTTATAAATAGGTTATCCAACCTCTAAGCTACTACTTTAGGAACCAAAGTCTCATTATCCTATGAGAAAATCTATAATGAGCCTATTCATCCATCCATATGAATTAAACCATATCCATCAGACCGGGAATTACCAAAATTCATTAAGTTTAATAGCAAAGAAGATCAACAACAATATCTTTGTGCATTTAAACATGCATGTTATCGTATTGTGCATGATCAATACTTGATGCTCACTTTACCCATGTCTTTGATTGGTCCCATGTTGGACTAGTATAATGCTATCCCTCAATATTCAATATTCTTTTCTCCTAACTCGTGCGGTTATTTCTAGAACATTTTTTTATTAACATTACTCATAAAATAACCATCAAATATCTATACGCCATCTAAAAATTTGAGGATGAATCCATTACATACTATGTCACACGATGACACCTCACTATAAGCCAATTATCCTTTCCTCTTCCACAAGTTGACCTCATCGACCTCTTCTCACATTCATGTGTGAAGCATATATCTTCAAATTTACAAATCCAACGTTTTGAACCTTTGATGAGGCCTTCACCATGGCCTACAAACTTGAAGCATGTACCCTCGAGAAGGGTCATTTAAAACTGAAATCAAATAAACCGAAACATGAATTTACTAAACCATAACAACTAACAAATCAAAGGTAGTAGCCAATTCGTAGTTGTTAAATCATCTCCTGCATCTACATCTAGCACATGGACTCAACAACGAGTCACTTGACCAGCACCTAACTACACTCCCCTTGGGAGTCATACAATACAATATTTAAAAAATTAATGATAGAAAACCTTGTCACACTTCCTCCTATCCAACCATTTGATGAGTCAAGATCGAATCTTGTATGGTATCGTGAAGACTACTACTGCAAGTATCACCAAGTCTTAGGCCATAACATAGAAAGATGTCATAATTTCAAGGATCTAGTCCAAAGGCTCATTGATCAAGGTGATCTTCAAGTCGACAATCCAAATGCTTCACCAGAGCAACCCCTTGAAATTTTCAAACAACCATTCCTAAATCATACATCAACAAGCCAAACTACCATTTCTAGCACAACCCAAGCACCTAATGTTCATACTATAAACACCTTGAACATTGATGATCAAGAACCTATCCTCATCCAACACTTCATCATTGACCACATTTGTTCCCTTTGATATCCTTTCTACATCTGTTAATCCTACATCCATTTTAGACTCTACTCCTACATCTACACTACCACAACCCCATTAGCAAATATATCAGGTCATGCCCTTAGAGACATTCATGAAGCAACCATTTCAGCCTATTTACACATCTAGCATTAGTACTTCATCAAATTTCTTATCCACCTCATCATTTACTTCATCAATTCCAGTAGGCTTGACCACCTCACCTATATCTATTCCAACCTTACCCATCATACCGTCTCATGGAACCTATACTTGGTTCTTCATCCCACCCCCTTATGTTTGTACCCAAATTTGTTCTCATTTTCAGTCCATCAAAAATATGGCATGAAGCTTGAAGGTAGATAGATCTTGATATCTGTTGTTTTGTATTCGGGACGTGATCTAACGGCACTCGATTTGTGGAGAGATGGATAGCACTTTAAAATGATTTGATCGACCCTTAATATTTTAGGTTGTGCCTTTCAACCAAGGTAAGAGAACCTATATTGTAACCCCCAAATGGTGAAGAAGATGAAGACACCCCTCAATTTATGAAAATAGTATGAAAAGGCATTCGGAAAATATAATCAACACTCCAAATTTGACTTTCACAAGTTGTCACTTCCAGATTATGGAGATATTTTCAATGCAAGGCAAGGGTTATCAAGACATTGTATAATCCTGATTTGCCTTGTGCATTTTTGTAGATGGGTTAGATTCTTCTTGACACACAATGCAATGTAGGGTTAGTATGGGTAGGATTAGTTTGTTTGAATGAATTTTTGGTGGGGCATTAACAAGACAAACTTGGATATATCGGATCTTTGACAACCACTAAAATACTTGAACAACTATCGATAAAATGCTTCAAATAATCGGGATATTCTTTCAACCAAGATGCATAAATGGAATCTCAACTTACACTCTTCACACAATTTTTGAGAACTCACCACAAAAGCTTGAAGTAAAGAACCCAATTAATCACAAAAATCCTTGATCAAATCACGCCTAAGGTATCCCCAAAGGCTTATAAGCAACCTCTGCAGTCAAGGAAGGTAAAGTGATTTTAAATTTGTTTATCTCTTTATCAGATGAAGGCTCTTATGAATATGAGATTGCAAATGCCACTAAATTATCAACAAGAAATGGAGATTTTATGTGATTTCTAAAGACTTTCAATGCAAGATTACAACAAGAACAATGAAAACTATTTGTAGGTATTTGAAATGATAACAGAGACATCATATTGCCCAGAAAAACATAGATTAACTCAAAACCTTGTTAGATTCATCAGCAGGGGAGAGTTTCATGAACAATATTAGAGTTGTGTGATGGCTATACACTTGTAACCAACTCACACACATGAATATCCAACACGAGAAGAAAATATCCTGGTTCTTTGGTGGGTTTCTTAAAAAATGAGCTTTCTCTCAAGATTTTCTCGTGATTTTCAACTTCTCGTCTCTCTGTGCATTTCTCAAAAATCCATTATATATCTCTTGCCACATTTGATCCTTCTTTCCCAAGAAAATAATATGCCAAGGGATCAATTCTATTACAACAATTCTTCATGATTCACTGAAAAATGACTTTTTAACAAATTTGCAATGAGAGTTTTCAGGTGTTTCTAAAATGCAAAGTGAATCATTGCAAATATTTGGATCATTATCCTTCCTGGAGGCACGTTTTTCATCATTAAGGCATGAAAACACCTTTTCACTCATCATTTCACCCTTTAAAATTACCTCTGCAACTTTTAATTTGACATTTCACGTGTTTGCTCAGGCTGGGGCAAAAATTACTTCAAAAACATCTCAAATCAAAATATTGAGTCATGAAACCGATTCCAATGTTCCTAGAAGGCAAAAACGACTGAATTCACCAAAAATTGATGAAAAAAGATGCAAAATTCACATCTCCAAGCTTCCTGGAGCAAAAATGGCAGCCAAAAATGAAAATGCACAATTTCCCTTGATCTGCTCTTTGTCCTTCAATCTGGGCCCTCCATGTGTCAAAAACAATTAGGACCGAATTTGGGATCATTTTTGACTTTTCCACATTTTTTGGAAAAATGGAAAATTTTGACTTTTTTCTTCGCCCCTCCGCCCTTGAAATTTACAGCATGACATGTGGCACATGATGGGTCTTATTAGGATTGTGCCTCAATTCTGCGCATTTTGACCCTTTTTAGAAAATTGGAAAAATTTCACTTTTTACCCGTGGCCCGCACCTCTGATTTTTCCCTTAACACGTGTCAGCCTCTCTATCACTACAAAACCATGGGCTCAATTCTCATTTTAACTCCCTTTTTTTCCAAGGGAAAATTTTCAATTTTCCTTCTACCAGCCACCGACCCGCTCTACCTTCACCACATGTCTCAGAATCGATTCACTCGTGGGCACACGGCTTAAATTTTTGCTTTAACTTCTTTTTCCAAAAAGGGAAAAATTCCCCATTTCCTTCCACGGTGTGCACTTCCCTCTAACCTTTCATGGACACGTGTCCACCTGAGATTAGCCATGGGGTCGCGCTTCAAAATTTCACCTTAGGCCTTTTTTACCAAAAGGGAAAAGTTCCCTTTTCCTTCCATGGCCCGCACTTCCCTGCTCTGCCACCGTGCCACCACGTGTCCACCTCCCCGCTCCATTATGGACTGCGGGCCATTCCCAAATTTTTCCCTTTCGCCAAAAAGGCAAAAATGCCTAAGTCCCCCCGCCAACCACATCCCCTATGTGCCTACCACGTATCTGCCCCCTTTTCTATTACGGACCCACGGGATTTTCCTTGCCCTTTTTCCCCTTCGCCAAAAGGAAAAATTTTCCTAAGTCCCCCGTGCCGCTTCCCCTTCGCCTTCGCATTAGAGCATGACGTGTGTCCCCTCGCGAGAGTTGCGGGGGAATTTTGAATTTTTCCCAAAGCCAAAAATGGATAAGTTTTTCAAATAAAACCCATCGATCCTTGTCCAACAAGAAGTGGCCACATAGGAAGAGAATTGTGAGCTTAATTTTGATGGTCAAATGACACCCGTATGACCATCAAAAAACACAGAATTTATAGAGATGCCCGAATTTGATTTTTTCTTCGTGGGTGATGGATTTTTTTATCAAAGGGCACATGGAAGGAGTTTTTAAACATTTTACAACCATGGCCATGGGTTTTTTGAGGAAAGTAAGCACAAATTGATCAATTTTAACACTCCACAATTGGGCAAACATAGAAAAATGGTAGAGCTCGTGGATTTGAAAAATTTAAGGCACATTCATAGCAAACTTGGAGATTTCTTTCAAATGAGGCAAGGCAAATTTAGGGTAACGCAGTGTAGGCTTGAGTATTCTTTCAAAATGGGGCATGCCAAATAATTTTCAAATGGACTAAGGCATGGAAACAGAGGCAGCAACTTCATTCCATCCAATCAAACTATAGAAAACATTTCAGGCAATGCAGAGTGAAAGGAAAATTAGGGAAAAATAATAGAGGATCAAAATGGACACCAACATCGGCCTGCTTGCTGAGGATGGGCACTCCCAGTGAGTGCCACAAGAAAAATAAGTAGACCAAGTGCCAAAAAATCCATTGGGAAAAGGATTCATGAGCCAAAAATCACCAAAACCCAGCTGAGAACCCGACAAAAATGGATGCCACATAGCAAGGCAAACCACAAACTGACAAAAACCAAAAACAAAGTGAAAACCAAACACTATACACTGTACAAGTTGTGCATACCTCAAATTTGGGGGATTAATCCAAGAAATGCTTCGATGCCTACCATTAACGGGAAGTTCAAAAAATTCCCAATCTAAATCTTTAAGAAAAAGGTATTCTCACCAATTCTCGATATCAATGTAATAAGGGCCCATCCATAATGCATCAAATTTTCCATGTTTGCCCTTATCCTCATTTCTGTTTTCCCATAACAAAAGTAGATCTCCAATATTGAAGGCCCTAGGAGTGAATTTATTGTCAAACAATCTTTTCAACTTCTCTCTAAACCTAATATGCCTCTCGTGGGATGCTCTTCTCTCTTCATCTAGCTCCACAATATGATTAATCCATGTTTCATATGGACTGACTTCTTGATCCTCAAGTTGATGAATAAATTGAAATGAAGATAATTACGGATGTAAGGGTAGAAGAGCTTGAGTTCCATACACTAACTCAAATGGGCTCTTACCAGTAGCTCTCTTAGCAGTGATCCTATCAGCCGAAATTGCAAATTTTAGTTATTCACCTCATTTTCTCTTGTTCAATTCCAAGGTCCTCCGAATGATCTTTAACAAATTCTTATTGCTAGACTCAGCTTTTCTATTCCCTTGGGGGTTATAGTTTGAAGAATAAGTCAGATTGGTTCCATACTCCTTGCACATTGCCATCAAAGATTTAGGTCTAAAACACATGCAATTATCAGCCACAATCTTGACTGGCACACCAAATCTGCATATGATATTATTCAATAAAAAGTCCATAACAACTTGGTGTGTTGCTTTCATGGTGGGAATTTCTTCTACCCACTTGGTGAAGTAATCTGTGGCTACAAGGATCCACTTATGTCCAACACTAGAAGGGTCTGAAATCTCACCAATGAAGTCCATCCCCCACTATTTGAAAGGAGCTTCAATTGATACAGGCTGCAAAGGAAGGGAGCCTAAAGCTTTCATTCTTCTAGAGAAACGTTGGCAGCTTTCACATTTTCTAATCAGCATGGTTGCATCTTTGAAGAGAGTAGGCCACCAATAACTAGCTCTCAAAATCTTGTGTGTTGTAACCCTTCTAGTAAAGTGTCCTCCATAAACTCCCCCATGGAAATCAGCAATTACTTTGGGAGCTTCATCTTTAGTTATACATTTCAAGAGGACACCTTCAGGGTTCTTCCAAGCCAGCCCAAAGTTAGTGATGATGTATTTTTGAGAGGCCAGCTTGAGGGCTCTTTTTGAATTTTTATTTAAAGGATCAGGACAGCAAAGGTGTCTGAGGTAAAGGATTATGTCCTTGTACCACTAAAACTTACCAATTTCCCAAAAACATCTGCCCTTTCTTCCTCTACCTAATTCACTTCCACAGTTTCCAAGTTGCTCTCACCATGAGCTTAGCAAGACCCAAACCTCTTACCTAATTTGTGGTTTGGATGTCCATATCATACTCCTACAATTTTTTCACCCATCTACATCTTTTACTTGAGATCTCCATCTCTGATAAGATGTATTTTACCATGGTGTGGGGAACATAAGCAACAACTTTTTAACTTAGGATATAAGGCCCGAAAACCTTTGTTGCTTTCACCAAGGTAAATGCTTGTTTTTCCATGATTGTATATTTCAACTCAGAGAACTTGTAAAGCCTTGCTAAAGAAGGAAATAGGCCTCTCAGCCCCATCTTCATCCTTTTGGAGAAAAATAGATGAAATAGTATTTTCAAAAGCAAAGGAGAAGATCTAGAAAGGCTTCTTGTAATTTGGAGCTGCCAAGACAGGTGCATGTTTAAGTGCCTCTTTGATTCCTTCAAAATCTGAATAGCATAAGACCTCCTCCCACTTGATAACTTGATCTTTCTTTAACATGTGTGTGATAGGAAGAGTCAACTCAGCAAAATTTGACACAAACCTTCTAATGAAATTGATTTTCCCAAAGAAAGATTGGATGCCCTTCTTTGTTCTTGGGATTGGCACCTTGCTGATTGCTTCTATTCTCTCTAGATCAATCATGACACCAGCCTTTGATACAATATGACCAAGCAACTTGGCCTTTTTCACCCCAAAGTGACACTTCTTTGGATTGAGAGAGATTCCAAATTCTCTACATCTGATCAACATTCTTTCCAAATGCTGCAAGTGATCTTTTCTACTCTTTGAAAACACAGTCACATCATCCTGATAAACTGCAATGAAGTCATTTATATAACTAGAAAAAGCAACATCCATTTCTCTTTGGAAAGTAGCCCCAACATTCATGAGACCAAAAGGCATTCTCACATAAACATATGTTCCCCAAGGAGTGGTAAAGGTAGTTTTAAATCTTTCTGACTCCTTGACAACAACCTGATTGTAGCTAGAGAAACCATCCAAGGTGGACAAAAATTCAGATCTAGTCACTAACTGCAGCATGTTCTCCATGTTTGGTAAAGGATAATTGTCTTTCAATGAAGCTCTGTTCAAATTTCTAAAGTCTACACAAAGTTTGATATCTCCATTCTTCTTTCTCGATAGCCGCACAAGGTTTGTGACCCAAGATGAATACCTTGTGGGCTGAATGATCCCTCCCTCCTTCGTTTCTTCAATTCATCTTGCATTTTCATGGAGAAGAGTGGATTAATTGGCCTTTGCTTCTATCTAAATGGTTTTGCTTTTGTTTCAATAGGGATCTCATGCTAAAACAAGTCTTCTCTATATGCTTTCGTTCTGAATATGACCGAGCAAGGCAGTCTTGATATTGTTTCAAAAGCGGAGGTAGGACTATTTTTCTTCCTTGTTTAAACTTTCCCAACAAAACGTTCCTTGGTTTGTCCTTTTTCCCAAGTCATGCTCTTCCACATCCCTTGAGGCGACATGTTTCTATTGAAGATGTAATCAACATTGTTAAAATTAGACTCACGAGCAACAAGGCCTCTAGGAATGGTGTTAGTTTTCAATTGGATAATATCTTTTCCAAACAAAGTATCTCCTCTTTCAGTCACACACATCATTGGTTCCCAATCTATATGCTGATCTACAAACTCACCTTGATTTTTCAAGAACCTTTACACTTGAGCATCATCATTAAACGCTTGTCAATGCTTGATGTTTTCAGGGACATCTCGCCTAGTTAAAATTTCAACATTGTACTCACAATAAGTGAAATGGTGCAAACACCAAATCTTGACCGCAACACAACCAATTTGTTAGCAGTAGCATTCAAACTTAGGTCATGGTGCACAATATTTAAATAATCAAACATATCAATTAGATCCCAAACCGCATGCTTATACTTCTTCATCCGCTGATTTTTGTAGCATACAATTTTCTTATTTGTTTGAAAACTAGCTCTGAATCTCCCTTTACAATGATTTCCTTGACACCATACTTCAATGCAATTCTTAGACCCAATAACAAGGCTTCATACTTAGCAATGTTGTTAGTACATTCAAAATTAAGCTTGAAGGAAAAAAATAAATTCTTCCAAGCTAGGAGAAATCAGAATTACACCATCACCATTTCCAAATTTGGAGCAAGCTCCATCAAATAGAAAGGTCCAAGGAGAACTCACCTTTCAAGGAACTTTGATTGATACATTTTGTGTTCTTTTCCATCAACAAAGCCAATAAAATTATCAGCATCAACATCAAAAATAATCCTTCATAAGAAGCATTGTTTGGGTCCTCAATTAGATGCAACATTTTCTTTTCTCCATAGAGCTTGAAAGGCTGCCCTCAATGGGAATGGTGGAAAAGACATATCTATTTAGACACTCCCTCTAATGCTTGCATCCCACTTTCTTGAAAATAACATATCCCATTTGGTAGGTTAATAATCAATTACAACATCAAATTTTAAATTCCTCCTGGGATAAGATGCAAGATGCACTACCAAACCCTTCACACAAACAACAACCGGAACTTCTCTTGAGTCCATGGTAGTACATTTTCCATAGGCCGATGTAACTTTGATTTCCAACTCATTCATGACTTCTAGAGGCATGACATTACATGATGCACCAGAATCAAACATACAATTGTGAAGTAGCTTATCCTTTATGATCAAAGTTGTGAATAATGGATCAACATTCAATTAGGAATCAACCAAGGATGTCCCAAAATATACCTCGGGTGTCTCTCCAAGATCTTCTACTACTAGTGGTGTTTTAAGGTCAAAAATTATTTGAGGAGGAGTCTCAAATAACATTTATATTTCTACCTGGAGTAGTCTTCTCCTCTTTCAACCCCAAGTACTCAAATGCTCTCTTCTTATGCTCAAGAATCCTAAGCAACTCAATGATTGGAACACTCACTTTGATTTGGCTCAATACTTGGGCTATGTCATAGGGAACACTCTTTGGCAAAGTAGCATTGGAAGGGAGACAAGAAGATTCATTTGATGGCAAGGGATTCTTGGTAGCTTGGGCATGAGGAGGACTGTAATTTTTTCTTGGGATAGTAGATCTTTTGGCAAGTGTTTCTCTCTAGGAACTTCTTTGGGAATTCTTGTGAGCAAGAGTGTTTTAGGTTTGGCTTAAGGCCCAACTCCCTTAACAACTTTTCTTCTAGTGTTATAGTCTTTCTCTTGAGCTACAACAACATTCATCAACAATTGTCTATCTTCCTCCAAAGGAATACAACCATCATACTTCTTAATCATCAAAGCTCTTAAGTATTCAAAGTCATTGTTAGGAATTTCAAAAGATTGCACTACAACAACTTCAAGAGTATGAGGGGGAAGAAATACTTGTACCCGTTTGATGCAATCCCAAAACGTTGCAGCCAGTTGTAGCACTTATTATTTAGTAGATGTTGCTCCTCCTTGTGAGCTTGAAAAACAGCCCACCATGAAAATATCATCATCAATACCATCATCATTATTAGATTCACCTTCTCGATAGTCCATTTCACATGGAGGATGGGGTAGAAAACACTTATCACACCAATCAATATCAACAACTTCTTCAACAACAAGCAACCCTAGCAGTTAGGGGATCGGTAACACTCTTCCTTCATGTGCTTGAGGATGTCTATTTGCATACCCCATGGGTCCTTTACCTTCGTCATCAAACCTCTACTCATTCCTATGGTGATTGCAAAATCTATCTTGTGTTTTTACCTAGCTGACCTTGTGAAGTCTTCCCAATTCCCTTCTCATCTCTTGCCAACTTGTATGAGATTTCTTTAATAGCCCTGCCAAAATTTTCACAACCTCTTCTAAATCAACACCCTTGCTAGCTTGAGGTTTTTCAGTGTTTATCAATTTTACACCATCTCTTTTGAGAGGTTTCCCAATTGACCTTTGATATTGTTTTCAATTTGAAGTGCCATGGTGAAAGCTTGTCTTAAATTGGTAGGGTTCTTGTCTCTTAGGTAATAGCTTTGCCTTCTTATCAAATGTATCTACATATTTGATTAAACAAGATTCATCATAAGGCCTTAAATTAATAGGCATCCTTCTCAAAGTTTTGTTAAATCTTGTGTTAAAGTCATGGACTGATTCATTTGGGGTTCTTCTTGATATTCTAAAATTCGACTAGAGAAATCTAGGATCAGTCCTGTCACCATATTTCAATCTAAATGCATTCTCCATTTCAGTCCATGAATCAATAGAATTATCAGGCAGAGCCTTGTACCAATCCGTACCATCCTCTTCTAATGTATGAATGAACAACTTAATATACACATCTTCAAACTCTATCTCAAAATCTTCCATCATGTTAAAAAAAAGTTTGAGATGTTGATCACCAGTTATTGCATTATTACCTTGGAATTTTGGTAATCTATTTCTGACATCTTGTGGGACAACATTTGGGTAACCATCCATTCCTCTAAAGTCTATAGGACCAAAGGTGTTAACAACAAATGGAGGTCTAGGTTGAGCCATATTGTTTGGTGGAGGTGATCTTGGAGGTGAAACAAGCTGATGAGGAGTGTAAGATCTTTGGGGCTCAAGAATGTGATTCACAAGATTGGTATTCTCTAAATGCTGATTTTCTTGGAAATTTTTACTTGAATTAAAACACAGAGGTGCAGATTGAAGAAGGAACTCACCGGTATAGCAAAAGGACCTTCACTATTTGAAGCAAACAAGTTTATGAGAGAATTTCTTGAATCAGAATCACTTGAAGAAGAGTGATAATCCTCTACCAAAGGTTGATCTCTCTCACCAATGGATATATCTTTGCTTAATGTCTGACCTTTAACAACTTTCCAAACTCTTCTCCCTTCTAACTCTGAGCTTCTTGAATCTGAAAACAATTTCTTAGCAAAGTCTTTAAGGAAGAGAGATCTTCTTCCTTCCAGTTTTGCAAAGATTAGCAATACTAAAATAAATGACAGAAAGGTAGGACACTGGTATTTATCAAGATCAAATCAGCATGGAGTCGCCACTAAGGACTTTCACCCTAGTTGTGCAAATGCACTAAAATACTCTGTCAAATATCTACCAGCACTAAAAATATTGCCAAACTTTACAGATCAGACCTTCTTTCTTCTTGAATCTATCAACCACAAATGCTAATGAAGTGCAACAACTGCTGAAACTGATAAAAATGCAGGTAGAACTTATATCTTCACTTAATCCTTACAAATCTGATTATAAAATGATGCTTCAACAATGTATTTGCATGCAGAATTTGCAAGGGACTTTACCAAGGTTTGGTATGCATTCAAATATCTCAAATATGTATGCACATGGATCAGATTGAACTAAGAGAATATCAAACCCAGAACTCTACTCTTCATTCTAATCTTATAAATATAATCAAAAGATGATACTCATATTTGTAATTGCACATAAATCACACAAGCGGTATTACTGGGATCTGAAATACTAAAATATTGAATCACATCTCCTCGAAAAATGAATGGCGGCATGAAAGTGTTGGTGTAGTTGATGGGCTAAACATATATGGACTGGTAATGAATCAGCAACCAATCTCAGCAACACAAATTAGTTCCCAGGAATTCAAAAAAGTCCTCGCAATGGCGCCAGAAAGTGTTGGTACCCAAATTTGTTCTCCTTTTCAGTCTGAGTAGCATCAGAAATATGGCATGAAGCTTGAAGGCAGATAGATCTTGATATATGTCATTTTATAGCCGGGGATGTGATCTAACTGGCACTCAGATTTGTGGAGAGATGGATAGCACTTTGAAAGGATTTGATTTGACCCTCACTATTTTAGGTTGTGCCTTTCAACCAAGGTAAGAGAACCTATATTGTAACCCCCAAATGGTGAAGGAGATGAAGACATACCTCAATTTATGTAAATAGTATGAAAAGGCCTTGGGAAAATATGATCAACACTCCAAATCTGAATTTCACAAGTTGTCACTCCCAAATTATGGAGATATTTTCAATGCAAGGCAAGGGTTACTGAAGACATTGTATAATCCTGATTTTCCTTGTGCATTTTTGTAGATGGGTTAGATTATTTTGTTGACACACAATGAAATGTAGGGGTAGTATGGGTAGGATTAGTTTGTTTGAATGAATTTTTTGGTGGGGCATTGACAAGACAAACTTGGATATATCAGATCTTTGACAACCTCTACAATACTTGAACAACTATCAGATAAAATGCTTCAAATAATCAGGATATTCTTTCAACCAAAAGATGCATAAATGGAAGCCCAGGTTGCACTCTTCACACAATCTTTGAGAACTCACCACAAAAGCTTGAAGTAAAGAACCCAATTAAACACAAAAATCCTTGATCAAATCATGCCTAAGGTACCCCCAAAGGCTTACAAGTAACCTCTGCAGTCAAGGAAGGTAAAGTGATTTTAAATTTGTTTATCTCTTTATCAGATGAAGGCTCTTCTGAATATGAGATTGCAAATGCCACTAAACTATCAATAAGAAATGGAGATTTTGTGTGATTTCTAAAGACTTTCAATGCAAGATTGCAACAAGAACAATGAAAACTATTTGCAGGTATTTAAAATGATAACAGACATCATATTGCCTAGAAAAACATAGATTAACTCAAAAGCTTGTTAGATTCATCAATAGGGAGAGTTTTTATGAATAATCTCATAGCTATGTGATGGCTATACACTTGTAACCAACTCACATACATGAAGATCCAACACAGAAGAAATTATCCTAGTTCTTTGGTGGGTTTCTCTAAAATGAGCTTTCTCTCAAAATTTGCTCGTGATTTTCAACTTCCCATCTCTCTTTGCATTTCTCAAAAATGCATTATATATCTCTTGCCACATTTGATCCTTCTTTTCCAAGAAAATAATATGCCAAGGGATCAATTCTGTTACAACAATTCTTCATGATTCACTGAAAATGACATTTAACAAATTTGCAACGAGAGTTGCTAGGTGTTTCTAAAATGGCGAATCATTGCAAATATTCGGATCATTATCCTTCCTGGAGGCACATTTTTCATCATTAAGGCATGCAAACACCTTTTCACTCATCATTTCACCTTTTCACCCTTTAAAATTACCTCTATAATTTTAATTTGACATTTCACATGTTTTCTTGGGGGGAAAAAATTACTTCAAAAACATCTCAAATAAAAATATTGAGTCATGAAACCGATTCCAATGATCCTAGAAGGCAAAAATGACCTGAATTCACCAAAATTTGATGAAAAAGATGCAAAATTACCTTCTACTGGAGCAAAAATGGCACCAAAATGAAAATGCATTACCCTTGATCTCTTTTTCCTTCAATCTGGGCCCTCCATGTGTCAAAAAACAATTGGGACCGAATTTGGGATCATTTTTTACTTTTCCACATTTTTGGAAAAATGGAAAATTTTGACTTTTTTCTCCACCCCTCTGCCCTTGAAATTTGGAGCTGACACGTGGCACATGGTGGGTCCCATTGGGATCATGCTTCAATTCTATGCATTTTGACCTTTTTTAGAAAATTGGAAAAATTTCACTTTTTGCCCCGTGGGCCCGCACCTCTGATTTTTCCCTTGACACGTGTCAGCCTCTCTATCGCTACAAAACCGTGGGCTCAATTCTCATTTTAACTCCCTTTTTTTGCCAAGGAAAATTTTCAATTTTCCTTCCATGCCAGGCCACCGACCCTCTCTACCTTCACCACGGTTTCTTCCTGATTCACTCATGGCACGCGACTTAAATTTTTGCTTTAACTTCTTTTGCCAAAAAGGGAAAAATTCCCCATTTCCTTCTACGGCCCGCACTTCCCTCTAACCTTTCATGGACACGTGTCCACCTGAGATTGGCCATGGGGCCACGCTTCAAAATTTCACCTTAGGCCTTTTTAACCAAAAGGGGAAAAATTCCCTTTTCCTTCCACGGCCCACACTTCCCTGCTCTGCCACCGCACGCCACGTGTCCACCTCCTGCTCCATTGTGGACCCATGGGCCATTCCCCAACTTTTTCCCCTTTCACCAAAAAGGCAAAAATGCCTAAGTCCCCACCAGCCGCATCCCCTCTACACTCTTCCATGCTGCCACATGTCCACCCCCATGTTCCATTGCAGGACCCACGGATTTTCCTCGCCCTTTTTCCCCTTCGCCAAAAGGCAAAATTTTCCTAAGTCCCCCTGTTGGCTTCCCCTTCCGCCTTCGCATTAGAGCGTGATGCATGTCCCCTCACGGAGTTGCGGGGGAATTTTGAATTTTTCCCAAAGCCAAAAATGGCTAAGTTTTTCAAATAAAACCCACTCGATCCTTGTCCAACCAGAAGCGGCCACATAGGAAGAGAATTGTGAGCTTAATTTTGATGGTCAAATGACACCCGTATGACCGTCAAAAAACACAAAATTTACAGAGATGCCCGAATTCAATTTTTTCTTCATGGGTGATGGATTTTTTTATCAAAGGGCACATGGAAGGATTTTTAAACATTTTACGACCATGGCCATGGGTTTTTTGAGGAAAGTAAGCACAAATCGATCAATTTTAACACTCCACGATTGGGCAAACATAGAAAAATGGTAGAGCCCATGGATTTGAAAAATTTAGGGCACGTTCATAGAAAACTTGGAGATTTCTTTCAAATGGGGCAAGGAAAATGAGTTTGTGAGCATTTTGAAAGGATTTAACCTGGAGAACAAAGTTTGCAGACCACCAAAATCAAAGAAAAACATTTTTGAGCAAGAACAATTTAAAAATTTAGGGCAACACAGTGCAGGCTTGAGTATTCTTGCAAAATGGGGCATGTCAAATAATTTTCAAATGGACTAAGGCATGGAAATAGAGGAAACAACTTCATTCCATCCAATCAAACTATAGAAAACATTTTAGGCAATGTAGAGTGAAAGGAAAATTAGGGCAAAATAATAGAGGATCAAAATGGACACCAACATCGGCTCCTGCTCGAGGATGGGCACTCCCAGTGAGTGCCACAAGAACAATAAGTAGACCAAGTGCCAAAAAATCCATTGGACAAAGGAGTCACAAGCCAAAAAATCACCAAAACCCAGCTGAGAACCTGACAAAAATGGCTGCCACATAGCAAGGCAAACCACAAACTGACAAAAAGCCAAAAACAGAGTGAAAACAAAAGACTATACACTGTAAAAGTTGTGCATACCTCGAATTTGGGAGATTAATCCAAGAAATACTTTAGATGCCTGCCATTAAATGGTACTTCAAGAAATTCCCCATCTAAATCTTTGAGAAAAAAGGTGTTCTCATCAATTCTGATATCAATGGAGTAAGGGCCCATCCATAATGCATCAAATTTTCCATGTTTTCCCTTATCCTCATTTCTGTTGTCCCATAAGAAAAATAGATCTCCAATATTGAAGGCCCTAGGAGTGAATTTCTTGTCAAACAATCTTTTCAACTTCTATCTAAATCTGATATGCCTCTTTGGAGGGATGCTCTTCTCTCTTCATCGAGCTCCACCATATGATTAATCCTTGTTTCATATGGACTAACTTCTTGATCCTCAAGTTTTTGAACAAACTGAAATGAAGATAATTGCATATGTAAGGGCATAAGAGCTTGAGTTCCATACACTAACTCAAATGGGCTCTTACTAGTAGCTCTCTTGGCGGTGATCCTATCAGCCCAAATTACAAAATTTCAGTTGTTCACCCCATTTTCTCTTGTTTAATTCCAAGGTCCTCCGAATGATCTTTAACAAATTCTTATTGTTGGACTCAGCTTGTCCATTCCCTTGGGGTTATAGTTTGAAGAATAAGTCAAATTGGTTCCATACTCCTTGCACATTGCCATCAAAGGTTTAGCTCTGAAACACATGGCATTATCAGCCACAATCTTGACTAGCACACCAAATCTGCATATGATATTATTCAGCAAGAAGTCCATAACAACTTGGTGTGTTGCTTTCTTGGTGGGGATTGCTTCTACCCACTTGGTGAAGTAATTTGTGGCTACAAGGATCCACTTATGTCCAGCACTAGAAGGGTCTGAAATCTCACCAATGAAGTCCATCCCCCACTATTTGAAAGGAGCTTCAATTGATACAGTTCTGCAAAGGAAGGGAGCCTAAATATTTCATTATTCTAGAGAAACGCTGGCATCTTTCACATTTTCTAATCAGCATGGTTGCATCTTTGAAGAGAGTAGGCCACCAATAACTAGCTCTCAAAACCTTGTGTGTTGTAACCCTTCCAGCAAAGTGTCCTCCACAAACTCCCCCATGGAAATCAGCAATTACTTTGGGAGCTTCATCTTCAGTTATACATTTCAAGAGGACACATTCAGGATTCTGCCAAGCCAGCCCAAAGTCAGTGATGATGTATTTTTGAGAGGACAGCTTGAGGGCTCTTTTCTAATTTTTATTTAAATGACCAGGAAAACAAAGGTATATGAGGTAAAATATTATTTCCTTGTACCTCTCAGAACTTACCAATTTCCCAAATACATCTTCCCTTTCTTCCTCTACCTCATTCACTTCCACAGTCTACAAGTTACTCTCAGCCATGAGCTTAGCAAGACCCAAAACTCTTACCAACTTTGTGGTTTGGATGTCCATATCATACTCCTGCAGTTTGTTCACCCATCTACATATTTTACTTGAGATCTCCATCTCTGATAATATGTCTTTTACCATGGTGTGGGGAACATAAGCAATAACTTTTAACTTAGGATATAAGCCCTGAAAACCTTTGTTGCTTTCACCAAGGCAAATGCTTGTTTTTCCATGATTGTATATTTCAACTCAGCAACTTGTAAAGCCTTGCTAAAGAAGGAAATAGGCCTCTCAGCCCCATCTTCATCCTTTTGGAGAAAAATAGATGAAATAGTATTTTCAGAAGCAAAGGAGAAGATTTGGAAAGGCTTCTTATAATTCGAGAGCTGCCAAGACAGGTGCATGTTTAAGTGCCTCTTTGATTCCTTCAAAATCCTGAATAGCAGCCTCCTCCCACTTGATAACTTGATCTTTCTTTAACATGCGTGTGATAGGAAGAGTCAACTCAGAAAATTGGACACAAACCTTCTAATGAAATTGATTTTCCCAAAGAAAGATTGGATGCCCTTCTTTGTTCTTGGGATTGGCACCTTGTTGATTGCTTCTATTCTCTCTGGATCAATCATGACACCAGCCTTTGATACAATATGACCCAAAGAACTTGGCATTTTACACCCCAAAGTGACACTTCTTTGGATTGAGAGAGATTCCAAATTCTCTACATCTGATCAACATTCTTTCCAAATGCTACAAGTGATCTTTTCTACTCTTTGAAAACACAGTCACATCATCTTGATAAACTACAATGAATTCATTTATATAACCAGTAAAAGCAACATCCATTGCTCTTTTTAAAGTAGCCCCAACATTCATGAGACCAAAAGGCATCCTCACATAAACATATGTTCCCAAAGGAGTGGTAAACACAATTTTAAATCTTTCTGACTCCTTGACAACAACTTGATTGTAGCCAGAGAAACCATCCAAGGTGGACAACAATTCAGATCTAGTCACTAACTGCAACATGTTCTCCATGTTTGGTAAAGGATAATTTTCTTTCAATGAAGCTCTATTCAAATTTCTAAAGTCTACACAAAGTTTGATATCTCCATTCTTCTTTCTGACTAGCACAAGGTTTGCAACCCAAGATGAATACCTTGTGGGCTGAATGATCCCTCCCTCCTTCAGTTTCTTCAATTCATCTTGCATTTTCATGGAGAGGAGTGGATTAATTGGCCTTTGCTTCTATCTGAATTGTTTTCTTTTGTTTCAAGAGGGATCTCATGCTAAAACAAGTCTTCTCTATATGCTTTCAGATTCGAATATGACCATGCAAGGCGATCTTGATATTGTTTCAAAAGCTGGAGGTAGGATTGTTTTTCTTCCTTGTTTAAACTGTTTCCCAACAAACTCTCCTTGGTTTTTCCTTTTTCCCAAGTCGTGCTCTTCCACATCCCTTGAGGAAAACATGTTTCTATTGAAGATGTAATCAACATTGTTAAAATTAGACTCATGAGCAACAAGGCCTCTAAGAATGGTGTTAGTTTTCAATTGATAATATCTTTTCCAAACAAATTCTCTCCTCTTTCAGTCCACACACACCATTGGTTCCCAATCTATATGCTTTGATCTACAAACTCACCTTGATTTTACAAGAACATTTTCACTTGAGCATCATCATTAAACACTTGCCAATGCTTGATGTTGTCGGGGACAGATTGTCCTAGTTAACATTTCAACATTGTACTCGAATAAGGTGAAATGATGCAAACTCCAAATCTTGACCCCAACACTTGCCAACTTGTCAAAAGCAGCAGCATTCAAACTTTTATCATAGTGCACAATATTGAAAGAATCAAACATCTCAATTATATCCCAAACCGCATGCTTATACCGCTTCATCCACTTTGATTTTTGTAGCATACAATTTTCTTATTTGTTTGACAACTAGCTCAATCTCCCTTTGCAATTATGTCCTTAACACCATACTTCCATGTAATTCTCAAACCCAACAACAAGGCTTCATACTCATCAATGTTGTTAGCACATTCAAAATTAAGCTTGAAGGAAAAAAAATTCTTCCAAGCTAGGAGAAATTAGAATTATACCAGATACCATTTCCAAATTTGGAGTAAGTTCCATCAAATAGCACGGTCCAAGGATAACTCACCTACTCAAGGCACTTTGACTGATCCATTTTGTGTTCTTTTCCATCAGCAAAGCCAATAAAATTATCAACATCAACATCAGCAAATAATACTTCATAAGAAGCATTGTTTGGGTCCTCAATTAGATGCAACATTTTCTTTTCTCCATAGAGCTTGACAAGGTTGCCCTTAATGGGAATGGTGGTGAAAGACATATCCATTTGGACACTCCCTCCAACGCTTGCAACCCAATTTCTTGACAATAACATATCCCATTTGGTAGGGTAATCAAAAATTACAACATCCAATTTTAAATTCCTCCCGGGATAAGATGTAAGTTGCACTACCAAACCCTTCACACAACCAACAACCGACACTTCTCTTGATTCCATGGAAATACATTTTCCATAGGCCACTGTCACTTTGATATCCAACTCATTCTTGAATTCTAGAGGCATGACATTACATGATGCACCGAATCAAACATACAATTGTGAATTAGCTTATCCTTTATGATCAAAGTTGTGAAGAATGGATCAACATTCAATTGGGAATCAACCAAGGATGTCCCCAAATATACCTTAGGTGTCTCTCCAAGATCTTCTACTGCTGGTGGTGTTTCAAGGTCAGCAATGATTTGAGGAGTCTCAATAACATTTATATTTCTACCTGGAGTAGTCTTCTCCTCTTTCAACCCCAAGTACTCAAATTCTCTCTTCTTATGCTCAGGAATCCTAACCAACTCAATGATTGGATACTTGGGCTATGTCATAGGGAACACTCTTTGGCAAAGCAACATTGGAAGGGAGACAAGAAGATTCATTTGATGACAAGGGATTCTTGGCAGCTTGGGCATGAGGAGGACTATAATTTTTTCTTGGGACAACAGAGCTTTTGGCAAGTGTTTCTCTCCTAGGAACTTCTTTGGGAATGCTTGTGAGTAAGGGTGTTTTAGGTTTGGCTTGAGGCCCAACTCCTTAACAACTTTTCTTCTAGTGTTATAGTCTTTCTCTTAAGCTACAACAACATTCATCAACAATTATCTATCTTCCTCCGAAGGAATACCAACATCATACTTCTTAATCATCAAAGCTCTTAAGTATTCAAAGTCATTGTTAGGAATTTATAAAGCTTGCACTACATCAAATTCAAGAGTATGAGGGAGAATAAAGACTTGTACCCATTTGATGCAATCCCAAAAATTTGTAGCAGACGTAGCACTTATTACTTCAGTAGATGTTTCTCCTCCTTGTGAGCTTGAAGAACAGCCCACCATGAAAATATCATCATCAATACCATCATCATTATTAGCTTCACCTTCTTGCTGGTCCATTTCACATGGAGGATGGGGTAGAAAACACCTATTACACCAATCAATATCAACAACTTCTTCAACAATAGCAACCCTAACAGTTAGGGGATTAGATAACACTCTTCCTTCACGTGCTTGAGGATGTCTATTTGCATACCCCATGGGTCCTTTACCTTTTTCATCAAACCTCTACTCATTCCTATGGTGATTGCAAAATCTATCTTGTGCTTGCTGCCTAGGCTGACCTTGTGAAGTCTTCCTAATTCCCTTCTCAGCTCTTGCGAACTTGTATGAGATTTCTTTGATAGCCCTTGCCAAATTTATCACAACCTCTTCTAAATCAGCACCCTTGCTATCTTGAGGTTTTTTAGGGTTTATAATTTTACACTATCTCTTTTGAGAGGTTTCCCGATAGCCTTGATATTGTTTTCAATTTGAAGTGCCATGGTGAAAGCTTGTCTTAGATTAGTAGTGTTCTTGTCTCTTAGGTAATAGGTTGCCTTCTTATAAAATGCATCTGCATATTTGATTAAACAAGACTAATCAAAAGACCTTAGATTAACAAACAACCTTCTCAAATTTTTGTTAAACCTTGTGTTAAAGTCATGGACTGATTCATTGGGGTTCTTCTTGATATTCTCAAATTCGGATAAGAGAAATCTAGGATCAGTCTATCATCATATTGCAATCTAAATGCATTCTCCATTTCAGTCCATGAATCAATTGAATTATCAAGAAGATCCTTATACCAATCCCTAGCATCCTCTTCTAATGTATACGAATGAAAAACTTAATATACACATCTTCAAACTCTATCTCGAAATCTTCCATCATGTTAAAAAAAAGTTTGAGATGCTGATCACTAGTTATTGCATTATTACCTTGGAATTTTGGAAATCTATTTCTGACATCTTGTGGGACAACATTTGGGTAACCATCCATTCCTCTAAAGTGTATTGGACCAAAGGTGTTAACAACAAATGGAGGTCTAGGCTGAGCCATATTATTTGGTGGAGGTGATCTTGGAGGTGAAACAAGCTAATGAGGAGTGCAAGATCTTTGGGGCTCAAGAATGTGATTCACAAGATTGGTATTCTCTAAATGCTTATTTTCTTAGAAAGTTTTACTTGAATTAAAACACAGAGGTGCAGATTTAAGAAGGAAATCACCAGTACAAAGCAGGAGGATCTTCACTATTTGAAGTAAACAATTTTATGAGAGAATTTCTTGAATCAGAATCACTTGAAGAAGAGTGATAATCCTCTACGAAAGGCTGATCTCTCTCACCAATGGATATATCTTTGCATGATGTCTGACCTTTAACAACTTTCCAAACTCTTCTCCCTTCCAACTTTGAGTTTTTTGAATCTGAAAACAATTTCTTAACAAAGTCTTTAAGGAAAAGAGATCTTCTTCCTTCCATTTTTGCAAAGATTAGCAACACAAAAATAAATGACAAAAAGGTAAGACACTGGTATTTATCAAGATCAAATCAGCATGGAGTCACCACTAAGGACTTTCACCCTAGTTGTGAAAATGCACTAAATACTCTATCAAATATCTACCAGCACTGAAAATATTGCCAAACTTTACAGATCGATCAATGTCTTTCTTCTTGAATATATCAACCACAAATGCTAATGAAGTGAAAAAATTGCTGGAAACTAATAAAAATGTAGAAAGAACTTATATCTTCACATAATCCTTACAAATCTAATTATAAAATGATGTTTCAATAATGTATTTACATGTAGAATTTGCAAGGGACTTTACCGTGGTTTGGTATGCATTCAAATATCTCAAATATGTATACACATGGATCATATTAAACTAAGAGAATATCAAACCCAGAACTCTACTCTTCATTCCAATCTTATAAATCTAATCGTAAGATGTTACTTAGATTTATAATTGCACATAAATCAAACAAGAAGTATTACAAGGATCTGAAATACCAAATCACATCTACCTGTAGCGGTGCCGAGAAAGTGTTGGTGTAGTTGACGGGCTAAACATATATGGACTGGTAATGAATTAGCAAACCAATCTCAGTAATGAAAATTACTTCCTAGGAATTCAAAACAATCCCCGTCAATGGCACCAGAAAGTGTTGGTACACAAATTTGTTCTCCTTTTCAGTCTGAGTAGCATTAGAAATATGACATGAAGCTTGAAGGTAGATAGATCTTGATATATGTCATTTTATAGCCGGGGACGTGACCTAACTAGCACTCAGATTTGTGGAGAGATGGATAGCACTTTGAAAGGATTTGATCGACCCTCCCTTTGGTAACCTTTTTTGAGATGTTGGAAGAACTATTAGAGTTTTGTAGAAGAGATATCTCCATGCAAGCAAACAACATAGCACTCCTACACATCCATACATCTTGAACCAAGACCAAGCACTCGATCTAAAGGAAAGCACTCATGGTAACGTTCTATGAAGCACAACCATAGCACTAACCACTAGTTCCACGGATCAACCATCACCTCCATCCAACCACCGGTATTCAAGTACAAGTAAGTACATTTAGATCTACACCTTCCCATATATTTATTTAGATTAGTTTCTTCATCCCTCGTTTAGGAGTTCTAGTCTCCCTTGCATCCCATCATCTCTCACCCTCCTGCCAATCCCTCTACCTAATCACCTACAACCTCTCAACCCTCCATACCCACCTCCAGGACATCTTTGAGTATACCCATCATTGTCATAAATCTCAAGTATTCTCTATTCATTCTCTCGTGCAACCACAAAGAATCAATAAAACCAAACTTCATTAAGTTTCTATTAGCTCGACCCTACCAATGCCGCTTAACCTAAAGTATCGTCGGTTTATCCTCAACTAGCATCAATCATACCATACCAAGGTCGGTCTTTGTGTCTAGTAAATATATCTATAACAACAACTTCATACCATTCACCCAAATAATCCAAATCACCCAAAACTTGACCTTGACCTGGCCCAACCACCTTATTTACCTATCTGACTTCCAGATCTGATCATAACCTAGCCTGTTAGATTAGATTTTCTTATTTTACTTAAATGAGACACCTAAATCATATCAACTATAGTAGGATATTATTGGTTTGCATTATTTCTTTCATTAAGTTGTTTTAAATGGTGGATTGACATCCATCTAGGAGGTATCACACTTCCCGGATCTAGCATATGCTAGCCATTCCACTCGGAATATATTGTTTAAAATTCCTCTTGTGGTATTATTTTGTATTTGCAGTAGTTCCCCTAGCAAAAAGTAATTTCACGCAATCATCATTGGATTGGGAAATTGGAATGCGTGCACTCTACCTTCCACCTTCATTCATAGGTATTTCTCCTCACTCTTACCTTATCTATTTTCTCTTACGTACGCACACTACTCGGTAAAACAGCTTTGGCACACTCAAGGTGGGACCCTCTCTCGGGTTCATTACATTTTCTTCATATAGGGAAATTTTTTGTGTGTTTCTTTCCTTTTGAAAAATACAATTTTAATCTTCTCCTTGTAATATTCTTTTCTTCAAATTGTCTAAACGAAATTTTTCATTTGGTGCTTAAAACAAACCAATTCTTCCTTCTTGCATTTACATAGTAGTGAAAGAGCACATTCTTGACCTATTCATCATTTGCTTCATCGAATATAATTGTCAATTTGGGTTATAAAATTTGTTGCATTTCATCCTTGTATGCTGCATTATTATCTCACATTTAAAAATGAGGGAAACCTATATGTTGGAAGTCATGCCCAACTGATGGTTGACATAATTGAATCATAGAAAGCACATTTCTCTCTTCTCTCTCTTTGCCAAACTGCAAAATTTGAATTTACAAATCTTCTTAAACAACATCCCACCCAAAAGAAGTTGTCAACGATCACACGATCATAGGATTGACAATGGGTGCCCAACTAGTTATCTTTGTCCAATCATCACCTCAGAGAAAGGACCATGCTCATCATAACATAACCTAAAACCTCACCTTTGTATTTCCTTCTTCATAGGATGCCTTCCCAACCAAAAACTCTATTCTAAATTCACAAGTCAATCTTAATAGCATAAGCTAAAACAAACATAAATTCACTTTTAGGATTACGTGTTTTTCTTAGCTTTTTTCTTGACTTGCATTTTGAGGTATGTGATGAGGAAAGAATATGCCTGATAAATGTACAATAAATGATCTCATCTTACTCTCCTTTTGATTAATTCTGATTGCATTTTGTGACTTTTGTTTTATTTGATATGAGTTAGGATGTAATTGTCCATATTTTGTTGATTATGATTCTAATGTTTAAAAGCTCTGTAATTCCTAACAAAGTGTTTTGGAAACTCAGTTTTGTAATAAAGTAGGTTGCAATCAGGTGAAAGCATGAAGTATGAATCAGTCAACATGTTTTTGAGAGCATCTGTTTCACTAAAACAGAGTTTCAAAACTTCTAATCTAGTTCTGAAACTCCATTACACAATCACAGGCTTTATAACCTAGTTCCGAACTTCCGGACTTAGTTCCGGAACTCTAGTACTTAGTTTTGGAATTATCGAATTATCTCTGGAACTCCTACAGATAGCTCTAAAACTCTCTCGATTGAATTTGGAATGATTTCCTTTAGTTCCTAACTCTTCTAGAGTTCCGGAACCAATAAGAATCTATCCCAAATGGGCGGCGATTTGTCAAAACAATGATCCTATCAATCAAGATCAGATTAGAAGACTTCCCACTCTCCATACTTGCAGATCCAGGATAATTATCACACAGTTGTACATCCAACCATGTTTCAATTCAACATCTATTCTGGGCCCGATTCAGTTCCATCATATCAGTGGAACAATTACGGCCATAAATGCACCCCTAGAAGAAGTATATACATATAGACTTGTAGATAGATTAATAGATAGATATAGAAGGAGATAGAAGATATAGATAGATAAGATGAGATAGAGATATATTGATACACAGATCCAACAAGTTTTTGTAATGCAAAACATTTGATCAATAAAATAGCCATTCCTATTTTGAGAGAAAATTAAGTTGTCAATCCTATTTCAAGGCGGAGCAAGGGCCCACTCCTCCAAGAACCCTGATCATCGTTTCTGTTGATATTTATATTTTTAAATCAAATAGTTTAGATCTGTCAATTCTATATCACTTTCAATTTGAAATCTGTTATAGACTTGTCCCTGCAGTGTTCTAGATTAAGTTCTTATTTCTTTGCAATCATTTTCCAAGCATTCTCAATTATGTGTTTATTTATGTAATGTTTGTTTTCAGCAATCTATTTCATTTATGCAAAGTGTGTTTATTTCCAAGCAATTCATTTCTGCAAAGTGTGTTTACTTCAAAGGCAAAGTGTGTTTACTTTCAAGCAATTCATTTTTGTAAAGTGTGTTTACTTCCAACATGTTTTCATAGTTTGATTCCAATAAGGTTTTTAACCAAGAAGTCCTTAAGACATTGAAAAGATCCCCCATAAAATACAAAATACCTACAATCAATTACTAGATCACTAAGATTCCTCTTGTTGCATATAGCTTTAAAAACACCCCTGGTTTGAATATGATATCAACATAAAGTTGATTAAATGAAGGAAATAATGACACCCATCGAGTATGAGTTACGAGTCTCCATTTTTATTCTTCCTTTCACACTCCCCATCATAGCTGGAGTATTCTAGATATTTTTGAGTGTGTCAGGACCTCGTCTTATCATTCTCATATTTTTGGGTTGATTCTTTATCTAGTTTAATTCACAAACATTCATTTTTCTTCATTTCTTCTAATTTCATAAGAATCGCATCGGTTCAACGACCGTCATTGGTTCACATCTCACCATCGTCGCTTTACCTAACAGTTTTAGATTTTAGATATTTTGGTTATTTTACAAAACAACCTTCATCACCTATTCTTTTCTATTTTTGGTCCTCAGGACACCATCATATCCCCCAAACACTCTAATATCTCTATCAAATACAGCTTTCCCATTCCAAGTTCATCAATTTTGTTTCATTTATCAAACTCATATTTCCCATGCAAAGACTAAGATTCGGTTATCATAACCGTCATCGGTTACCATTTAACCGTCATCATTCGTATTGATTTATCATCATCTGGTTATTGTGTTTGATTTTTAATCAAAAAAATGACCAGATTTTACCCCAGACTTTATCCTTTTACTCGCTTCTATTATTTTATATTTCATTTATAGAATACAGTATTACCAGGTCAACACTAATTCACATGATGTTGACTCTCACCAAATGCCCTTGTATTCCACCCGGCTGTGAGCCACTCCCACCTAGTTTATCATCATCCTCCATCCTGTCACCTATGGATCTAACTCACTTATCCCCATTACTACCAGAGATGAGGAGTTTGTAATACTCCTTTCTCTAATCCTACTCCCTTAAAATACTATCTTTCCCACTCATCTATCCGGGACTCCTCAAGATAGTTAACATATGGCATGTCTGTATTTATCCTTCCTACCCTCGCATCCACTTCCGCATCAGCATTACCCCCTGTGCTCTCTTTATTTAGGCTTCACCTCTGCCATAAATTTTTCCCCATCTATGTATATTGCACTCCGTGGTGTCAATCTGCCTTCACTAACTTCCTTGAGCATAGCCCCATCTGCCCCCTTTTCCTCATATATACTAGTTGCGTCACAACTAGATCCAGTGTCCTTAACCCACACCCCTTTCAAAAATATGGTTCTTTCTATTCCTCGGTCTCTACTAGCCATTACCACGAGATTCATTACGCAACCACCCCACCTATTTACACGCATCACCAATAGCCCCCAATTTCTTTTGTTGCTTATTCGAGTACATTCCACTTGTATCTATCCCCCTTCATATTTTCATATTCAGCACCCCATGTACCGGATGCCATCCACATCATACACCCATCATCAACCTCCCTTTACTACAAGAGGCACCCATTCCTCACAACCCACCAATGACCTCATTAGGATGATGATGGAAAATATGCAGACATTAGAAGCATCGGTTTCCAGCTCTTGTAACTCCTTGACCTATGAAGAAATCTGTAATGAGCCTATTCATCCATCCATTCCTATTCTCCCATACCTCGTACATTGGGAAATTCCAAAGTTTAACCATTTCAACAAGAAAGAGGACCCACATAAGAACTTGCAGCTTATTCAAACATGGGCATTACCTAATTACACATGAAGATGCTTTGTTCTTACAAACATTTCTCCATGTCCCTAACGGGACCCACCTTAGATTGGTATAGAATTTTACCTAGACATTCCATCTACTCCTTCAACCAAGTGGCTCGCATTCTTGTACCACTTCTCGATCAATGTAGTCAAAAAGGTTACCATGACTGATTTATATTTGACATGAAGATGAATCTATATCATGATTTTGTTGCTCGCTCATTGGTGAAGTCTTATCAACCAGCTTAACGTTCCAGCTTCCTTAAATCAACTTATTGAGTTGTTCATTAGAGCTTGTGCTAGACACATCTCACCAATTCTATAGGTACAAACCTTCCGAACATTTGACAAAGCATTCACCATGGCATGAAAGATGGAAATTCATGCCATTCAAGAAAGGAAAATCCAATTACGTAAAAGAACACCCCATTCAAACCAAATGATTCTTCTTCATCTTTAAAACCCCAAAATAATTCTTCAAAGGCCAAAGGATCTGCCAACATGATAGTCCTCAAGGTGGTTCCATCTCATCCCTATAATCAAGCCCAACCTTCTTCCAATCTTTCCCTTGTCTATACCTTTTAGTTCTGGTAGGAGCAACGGAAGTGCACTTAAATTAGAGATCCCTATTCTTCAGTCTTGAAAAAGTTTCTTAAATGGAGCCATGACACTTCCTCCCATAAAACCTCATACTTGGTTTCGATCCCACTCGCTCTATGTGTGCATGGTATAAGGAGCATGACCACTTTGTAATTATCATCCCGTTAAAGGCCATAATGATGGTAGCTACATAACTTTTAAAAACATTATCCAAGAGATGGTAGATAATGGAGACCTCATAGTGGACAACCCAAATGCACCGACAAATAAAAATTTGCACATCTTTAATAATTCGCTCCCTAACCATAAACCATCGTCTAATCAAAATAGTGAACCTTCATCCAGTGACATAAATTTTCGTGAAGTCCACGTGGTTTTTGATATTGTCTCGCGTTGTTCCTCAAATTCCACCTATTTCGTCTATTGAAGAAATTCTGGCACGAACACCTCTACCCATAGAGGAGCATACCTCTTCTACTCCACCCACAGAGGATTCCCCTTCATCTATCCTTTCTCTCATGGAGGAACCCACACTTTTTGCTGATGTCATTTCACCATCTACCTCACAAATTTTCAAACATTCAACAGCTTCTAATTCTCCCATCCATGGAGAATCATCATCACCTTTTCCTTCACCAAGGGGGAAGTCTACCTCACCCCACCTACCATCTCTCCTACCCATGGGAGATTCTTCAGAAATGCCACTACCTATTGGTGGGAGTTCTCCTCGCATCCCAGGGAACCCATTGATACGATCTCAACTCTTTTACCCATAGAGTCCGATGTTAGCCAATTCCCTATGTCAAAACATATTTCACAGGGATTTCCACCAAACCAACTCCATCTTCTCCTACAATAGTCTCATTTTCATGGCTGGATGATTGCTTGGATTATGTAGATAATTCTATGCTCTGGGGATGTCTTTGTCTCCCCTTTTCGACTCAAATGCAAATGTTTCCTGAAGATACTTCCACGATCTACCCAAAGGTATTTCCAGCAACTAGATTGACACTAACCATGCCTATTAAAATGGTTTCTTCTTCATCATCTCTACCTACATCCAAACCTCTACCCACGACTTAAACCATTCCAATACCTAAAAACCTACCCACACCTACATCTTCACCTGTATTTAGGCCCGTCACTACCTTGGGTGTCATGTCGATATCAAGCCTTACTCACCCACATGTCAAATTGGACTTAGACACATCTTCCCAAACCTACACCAACATTATTCCTTCACCTAAAAGGAAGACCAAACCTTCTAGACCACATAAACTGGTCTTTCCTACCACACCTTTGTCACCTTCACCCCTTCCATCCATCCTAGGGCCTCACCCATCAACCTTAGCCAAACAGTCTCTCCTAGCCGAGGCCGGTTGAAAGCTAAGAAGCGCATCTTTACTTGCACCACGATACTTCATTACACCTCATTTACTCACACAAAAATACCCTTGCCCTCACTTGTGCACTTCTTACCACCTATACCTCCACCAGTTACTATAATCCCAACTTTTCCTATACGAATTCAACCCATACCATCCACCCAACCTCTACTAACCACTTCCACCACAACTCGGTTGTCCCCATAGGTAAATTTTCCTCTTCCCCCATCTACTTTCCCTTCTACACCACGTACTCCCATTTCAACTTTACCCAAGAAGGTGCAACCCAAAGATAAGAACCCACTACCCTCCAATAAGGTAGTTAAACCAACAAAACCTTCCATCATTAGCTCTTCTACCACAACTTTACCCAAACAGATGACATCCAAACCTAATACAATTCCACTTACTAAACCAATGGGCCATGTTCCACCTTCTCAATGAGGACCATGTTCCCCCTTCACCTATCACCACACATCATTGTCCTTCTTCAATGACGTGCATCTCCATCCCCACAACCCTTTTTCCACCTCTCCTAAATTTGAGATCAACATGGTCCATATTAGAGAGTTGGCAAAATCACCACCCAAATGTCGGTGTGCCATACACAATTCACAAGGATTTCCCCTTGTTAGGTTTCTACCCATCATGTCGCTACATTTCTCATCCTACACCTTCTCCATTTACCACTTCCCATCTCATATTAACATGGTTCAAGTTTCCACCCGTGCCTGTAAAGACAAAGACAGAAAAATTAACTAGCCCATCAACCAACCCCGTGCCCAAAATGCCATCTCCACCCGTGCCCAAAATCACCATTTTAGGACCTACATACCCTATCTCGATGGGGTCACCCATTGCACAATGATAAAATAATTACATTAATCTTCTCTAAAGATGTCTTCGCATGCGAACTCGTCCAAAATTTTGAATCTCATAGAAAATCCCTTATGGAGATTTTGTAATCCATTGAACTTTTACCCAATGGCCTCCATTATCAACCCTCAGTAACATGGCCTCACTTACCAAATCATCTACTTCTTCTACCCCCATGCCCACTCCTCAATTCACCACCCTCATCTTCTCTGATGAGGAGATTTTACCTCTCTAGTAAAATGACCTTGATCCCGCCCTCTTCATTTCCATCTATATTGATAACATACACATACAACGTGTCATGATCGATGGTGGTGCTATCATTAACATCATCTACTCCCACGTGTACAATCAAATGTGCATCCCTTCTAATTGTATGCATAATAACCCAATTATGTTGTGTTCCTTCAACGACGCCATCACCTCCACCCTTGGCACCATTATCCTCCACGTTCGCATAGGCCCTCACATTATCCCGAATTATTCTATGTCTTAGAGGGAGGGTTCCAGTATAACCTATTACTCAATAGACTTTGGATTCACGTAGTGGGTTTTGTCCCTTAAAATTTACACCACTGTGTAAAATTCGAACATGAAGGGAATAACTATACCATCCTGCCGACCCGTCATAATTCAAACCTTGTAACATGTTATACCGACTGATAATGTACTTGTACTAGTCAAGGCATCTACCACTACCCCCACTTCTCCTTCACCAACAACCCCATCTACCAATGTTTCCACCACCTCTCCAACACCTAACTCTTCTATTCCTACTATGGCCGCAATCTCTCGTAGTAGCTGCCATCTACTTCCCAACCAACCGATACCCCTCTTTTCCAATCATCTAGTGAATCATCTATTCCCACTACCCATATCGACTAATGATCCCTTAAAAGGTGTTTTTAAATGCCTCACTTTGGGGTGTACCACTTATACAATATTGACACATTCCTCACTCCACAAGAGTATGGAAACTTGTGCCAGCACCCTCGTTATGACTACCACATAGGTGAGGTTTTCCCTTATGGTCCTCCCCACCTTCGCACTAACCTAACATATGGGGGACTTGATACTGCCACTTATTCACCCAAACCTCCATCCCAAACATGATTATTTTCATCTAACCTCCAATATCTTACTAACCGCCACTTTTCCCACACTTTCCTTCATCATTGTGCATAGAAAGGCTTTGGCTTTGGTTTTTATGAACAAGGCTGCCATACCGTGATTTCATGTACCACTCGTAAAAACAACAATCACAAAGTGGCATTGGGTTTATCGCACCATGTTCTAAGAAGGCCCACATCAACCTTATTAAGGAAGACAAACCTTCTCCACCCCATTCACCAACTACCATCTTCACCCATGGAGTCCATAGATCCTGAATCTACTCCTAAATTTTTGTTTTTTTGTGAACACGATTTCCCTGGGACCTCGACTTATCAACACGATGGAGAGACTCCATCTTCTCTTCCTTTCTTGTATCCTGACATGATCGATGACAATACACCTTCTATTAACGTCATTCAAATGTCATACGATGAGTCTATACTCACCTACCTTGGTGCGAAGATTCTTATATTCATTAGGTCATTACCTTCTAAGATGCAAACCATGTTGAACAAATCAACTATCATAATCAACATAACACTCAAGACAAACCTTACATTTTAAAGATGGGTCAATCTTTAGATGTTGTTGAACAGAAGATTTTACCTCTTTCCTCTAGGACCATAAAAGTGTTTTTCTTGGTCCTATGTTGATATGCCTGGTATTGACCTAAACATTGGGATCCATAATATCATAACCATTCCCGATGCTAAACCCATAAAACAAAAGTTGCACAAAATGCATCCTTGCATTTCTCTTCTCTCGGTCAAAGAAGAAAATTTAGTGCCTTCTCTCATTTTCCTTCATCCTACCCATTGACTATCCCAAATGGATTTCTAACATCATTCCTATCACAAAAGTGACAAGCGGTCTCCACATTTACATAGATTTCGTGACCTCATCCTCGTTTTCCCAAAAGATGATTTTCCTCTACCAAGCATTGACCTTGACTAGTTTACTCACTAAAAGTCCATGAGATGGTATCACTCATGGATGGTTTCTTGAGTTATAATAAAATATTACTCACTCCAGAAGATCAACACAAAACTACCTTCATCACTCCTTGGGGACCTTTTCTTCTATCGATTCATGCCTTTTGGCCTTAAAAATGCTTTGGTGCCACATATCATCTGAGTCATGACTTATATCTTCCATGATATCATGCATCACATATTGAAAGATTACATAGATGACCTTCTTTCCAAATCCAAACATCAGGCCGAACACCTAATAGTCCTTAAGGTCATATTTGACCGCCTCATCAAGTATTGTGTTCACCTTGAACCTTTGAAGTGTGTCTTCGCGGTACTTTTAGGAAAAATCATTTGTTTCATCATTTCTTTGCATGGCATAGAAGTTGATCCTTCTAAAGTAAAGGATATTCTCGAAATTCCTCCACCTACTAATCTCCGTCAACTTTGAAGTTTGCAAGGTAAGTTGTAATCTATTCTTCAATTTATTTCGTAACTTTCTGACCATTGTCACAACCATTTCATCATCTCCTCAAAAAGGATGTCTCATTTAAATGGGATGATGAATTCCACAAAGCCTTTGACACCTTAAAACAATACCTTATTTAACCACTGGTGCTCATTCCTCCTAAGGATGACCAACCCTTTTACCTATACATTTCTACTACTGACCATTCCTTAGGTGCCATGCTCACTCATCACGATGAGCAGCACAAGGAGCAAGTGTTTAAGACCCTCGAAAATCGTTATATTCCTCCTTTGCATTTCAAGTATTGACATGTGATTTTATTGATAAAGATGTGTTATTTTGACTGCTGAAGATCATACTTGAAATGGATAAATCATTTATGCTCTTTGATTTAAGGGTTGGTATGTTGTTTCTTGCAATAATCTATTTCACTTCTACCGGATAAGCTACAAACTGGTTTTTAAGAGTTACAACTTATCCTATGTAATTGGACTTCCCCTGGATCAATTCCATTGATCCAAGGAATGTTTTAAATCTTCTTATCAAAACTTAATGAAAAACTGACATTTGTTGATTGAAATACTTAACAGATTGAACTTGTGGTTATTGTAAATTCTTTATCATCTTGGAAACAATACTTGCATTTTGTTTTGTGTGGTGCTCAAATCTTCTTGATCGACCCTTGCAGGGCACTTAATGGCGTTAAGGGGAAATAGGAACCCTGCTTCTAGATTCTTGAGAAAAAGAAATCATTATGTACCCTTTTATCTATACGGTCTACCCTAATAGATATGGGACTCAGGTAATTTACCTAACTATTACTACACCACTTTACGTGGGATGACATTCTAACCTAAGTTGTTAGCTTGTAAGGAAATAACCTAGGGGGTGCTAAGTTATTTCTAAACCTATTATTTTTGGTTAAAACTACATCCTATCCTAGGGTGGAAATTTATTATTGGGGGTTATATCCTAAGGTTATATATTTAAACTAACCTAAGATCTAACCCAAGAAAATTCCCTCTATCCTAAGCTAATGGGATATGAAAGGGGACTATGAGCCATTGGAATGTGGGGAAAACTAAGTGGTGGTTCCTAAGCTTTTATTAATATACCTTGGGTTTGGCGAGTAAACTGTCTTGGAAGGCATCTTCTTGCCCATTTTTATGGGGTTGTTTTGTTTTGCATGTGTAGACACCAAATTTGGGTCTTACAACGCCCTGTGCCCCGCATCTTGTCTTGCAATCTAACCCTACCTCACCACCTAAACCTTACACACTTAATTATTTATTAATTACCTTATAATTAATAAATCCACATCTCCAACCCTACCACCTCACCTCGCCACCTCACCATGACCTAGCCCTAACCCTAAACTAACCTAATTAAGACCTATAACTTGGTCCAAACCCACACCCATGACTCATCACCCCTCACCTGCACCAAAATGAACCTAATAATGACTTGACCAAGCCCACAACTGACCCCTCGGGAGAAAAGGAGGGAAAGTTGGCTATTTTACTAAAAATAGCCAACTTTGACCTAACCGACATCGGTCCCTATACGACCGGTGTCGGTTAGGTAACCACCATCGGTTCCCTATAAATGACCTCCCCCAACCAAAACAAAGGGATCCGAATTCATTTTGCAAGAGAGGGACAAGTGAGAGAGAGAGAGAAGAGGTTACAGAGAGGAGTATTGAGCCCAAGACTGTAACTGAGCAACTAGATCATGGTCACACTCATCCAAACATTGGGAGAGTCAGAGGATAGCTTCATCAGCTCACTTCCGATTCTTGGATCATCCCAACTAAGCCTTGCCTTTGCCACTACATTCCTTGGACCTGCATCCACATTAGAAACTAGTAAGTAGTCTCTTTTATTACCTTGTATGCTTCTCGACACTACTTTGTGAACTTTTGATTCATAGTGATTATAAGCTCACTCCTGATCTACCACCCAACAAAGACCTGCACCTAACCTTCATTCATCCATCTCTATATTGCCCCAAAGACAACTTTCTCACTCTCTGAGTCTTCTCTATCACCCTACTACTCCCCTCAACCATCTACCAACCTTCTAAACCCCATAACCACCTTACAACCAACCTCCATTTAAAATCCCCTAAATCACTACCCCTACCGATATCGGTTATCCCCTACCGGTACGGTTTTATAACCGCGGTTGGTTATCCAGTGACCGACATCGGTCACTATGACTTATACCAAAAACCAACCTTTCACCTATTTACCTCCAAAAATCTCATATCTAGCCTTTTCTATCCTCTGTAACTTGATCTGAATGTATCAATAACCAATGACCAAATAAACAACATGACATTTTATTTTTCATAGTTTGGTCTCTATTGCTTTTAGTAACAAGGTACCTAAATCGTGATTTCGCAATAGCTTCTTTATTATCATTTGCATTAATTTGTATTAAAAGGGAACTGACCACCTTCAAAAGGAAGTCTAATATTTCCTGGGGCCAAGACAGTTCCCTCACTTATTATTTAACGAAAATCTAGTGGTCTTGCATTCTTATTTACAGGTAGTCCTTCCTAGACAAAAAGGAGCTCTTCACAATCGGTCTGATCTCTCTCTACGGTACGCACACACCTTCCCAACACTCAACAGGTATTCCTCCTAGCCCTAACCCTTATCTGTTTCTCAAGAGAATGAAAAGATAGAAATAACTCTATTCTGGAACAAAATTTTGTGTGAAACATTTTGGCACGCCCGGTGGGACCCTTCTCGGGTTTCTTTCTTTCTTGCTTGTTTTCATATAGGGAGCACACTTGTTGTTTCTTTCTTCTAAATATTCACAAAATATTTTGTCATTTTGGTAAAAGAACTTGTCTTTCTTTCGCATCTTTGCATTAGTGAAAGTCATCTTCTTAACCTCTTCTCTTTCTTTTCTTCATCGAATATCATTTTCAATTTGGGTTTAAAACACGTGCATCACATTCTTTCTTGCTATTTTTAATTCTAGTGAATGTAGATTAAGTAACAGGTCATACACGTGGGGGTGATATCCATGGTATTGATGAGAAATTAATCTTACTCTCACTGTACACAACACATACCAAATCACATCATAATCTACACAACATCTCAAACATCCCCCCTTCCCGTGGTATTCCTCCGCCCGATTGAGGTAGCCTTACAAGCCAAAACAAACTTGACATCTCCCTTAGGTCTTTTGTTTAGGATTGACATCATCTTGCGTCTAAGGCATAAGCCCAAAGTGATTAAAACTAATCCTAGGGTTAGTCTCTTGATTTGCTTGTGTATCTTACTTTTTTATTTTTCTTTCGCTTATGTTTCTCTGTTATACCTGTCTCGGTGATCACTTGAGCATGAGCTTGGTGGGTATACTAAGCCTTTTATCCCCAAACCAGCAACCTCTTACATTCTCTCTTTGCCTTCACAGTGACCGACACTGGTCCTCTTCTACCGACATCGATTACACCGACGACGCCACCACCGTCTCCGACCGACATCGCATTCTGCAGGACCAATATCTCGCTATTCTTGTGTTTCACAGTTCCTGACAAACCAACAACCTACCAATTCCAACATTTTGTTGTTGTTTCTATTCCTGATTGACTAATTCCTGTTGTATCCTTTTGTCCATGGTTGTTATCACCCGAAGCAACAAGCCGCAGCCATGGTTTCACATGCTTGTTCTGTGTCTTTGCCTGAGTCACCCCCTTTGCATCCTATGGGGAATCCTACGAACACCAGTGCTTTTCCCAAGATCCCTGTAGGAGATCCGGACTTTGCCAAATTTTTGGATGCTAATCCTAGCACTGTACAATATTATTTGTCTCATACCCCTGACCGTACACCAAACGATCATTTCCTCTGGTATGCCTATTAGTATAGCCGCTCACTTAGCCCCTTCCCCACCTAATACCTCCGCCTCACCGTCTTCATCCTTAGCCCCGTCTCCCAGCTCAGTGGCTTCGGTGGTTCATACTGCACCAATTGGCCTTCCTTTGGTTAATCTGGGGCCCCACATATCACTACCATCCACTGCCCCTACCTCATCTCTCCCACGCAGATTTCCTCTTTCATAACTCGCTCTCTACCATCTATCCACACGAGCTTTCCCTCTCAGGCTCCACCCACCTTTTCATTTCCGTAGACTCATCCGGTGGCCTCAACATCTTATATAGGACACCCTTATTCGGCCACCCCAACACATTCATCATCGTTACCTTATCAACATTCAACCCCACCATTGTCTAGTAGTGGCTCTTGGCCCAATCCTCCTCCATTTTACAATGATAAGACCATCATCTCGACTCCAACCAATGATTTAATCAAATGTATGATGGACAAGATGCAAAATCTTGAGGCTTCTATTTCAGGAAGTCATAACACCCTGACATACGAGCAAGTTTGTCAAGAGCCTATTCATTCTTATGTCCCCCTTCATACATATCCTCCTCAATGGGAATTACCGAAATTTACTTGCTTTAGTAGTAAGGAGGACCCTCAACAACACTTGCAATCGTTTAGACATTCCTGCTATCTGATTGCTCATGATGATGCCTTATTACTCTGTACCTTCCCCATGTCCTTATCAAGACCTACCTTGGAGTGGTACAGTGCTTTAGCCCAGCACTCAATCTTCTCCTTTAACCAGTTAGCCCAATATTTCTTGGATCACTTCTCCATCAATATTGCCAAGAAAGTATCCATTACCGACCTCTATGCCATCCGAAAATTTGAAGATGAGTCTATCGCAGATTTTGTTGGACGATGGCGGGGCCTCATCAACCAACTTACTTATGCCTTACCTTAGGCCGAGCTCATCAAACTCTTTATGTGGGCCTACGCTAAACACATTTCTCCCACCCTCCAAATTCAAACTTTCTGCACCTTTGATGAGGCCTTTACTATGGCTCGGAAACTAGAGATTCGAGCCTTAGAGGAGGAGAAATTGAAGTTGCACAACAAAAACTCAAATTTCCAAACCCAAGACTCCACCAACAAACCCAACACCACTAACTCTCATGCATCGGATGCTTCAAAATCAAAAGGAGCCATACACGCGGTGATGGTCAAATCTCAAGCACCATCTAATACCCAGCAGAAACCCACCTATAAGTATAAAGTTGAGCCCATCAAGTACACTCCCTTGGGAGAAACTTATGATGTGATCTTGGACAAATTGCTTAAAGCAAGAGCTATCACCTTGCCTCCTGTTAAACCTCACTCCGGGTTTGATTCCACCCGCGCTATACCTTCTTGGTATAAATAAAATGACTTTTGTAACTTCCATCACGTGAAGGGACACAACCACGAAAACTGCAAGATGTTGAAAAACATAGTGCAAGAAATGGTTGATGCAGGGGATATAACCCTCGATAATCCTAATGCCCCTGCTAATCAAAATTTAAAAATCTTCAACAAACCATTTCCAAACCATTCATCTAACAATAACACAAACCAAGAAACCTTAGCCGAGGAGAAGAGTGTGCATGAGATCCATGCGGTTTTCAACTCCCAACCAAGGGCTTCCATCGAGGAAATTCTGAATCGAGCCTCTTCACCAACGCAGGGGTCCTCACCCCCTTCTCCTTCATCAAGACAAGAGGACAGCCCCGCTATTCCTTTACCCATAAAGGAATCAACCGCCCAAAGTTCTCTTCTCACAGAAGAGCCTTCTTACACCACATCCCTGCAAGACTGTGAGTGGATGTTATCCAACCTATCTATTTCCCAAACATCTCCTTCCACCACTCTTGCTGCAAAAGAAGAAGGATCACCACTTTTTCTGTCATCCTTAGAGGAGAAACCCCTCGAGCCTACATCACCAAACTCCTTAACCATGACGGATCCTCTAGAACATGCCCTCCTCCCTATCAGTTCTTCATCACCTAAATATTTCCAGCGAACCGGTTGACCTCTTAACACCCATTAATGTAGTGCCTCATTCGCCCCCTGTATTACACCCACAGTGGACTGGAATCACAGCCCACTTCTCTTCCATACCAAAATTCCTGTCCACATGTGATGAATGTCATCCCCAAAGATAGACAAGTCTTATGGGAACGTTTGAGTACACCATGCTCTACTCAAATGTAGATGACTAATCCAGACACCTCTACCATATGCCCGAAGTTTTTACAAAAGCTCAAAATGCCTATGTCCTCACCTTCACCCCCCTCATCTCTACCAAATACCTCATCCACCTCTATCAACCTAACCAAACCTTCCCCTACGCTTGGGACTTCACCAATACCCAGCCTAATGCACCCACCTAAATGGTTAGATTTATCCAAAAATAAAGTCGTTAATCCACCTAGGAGACAGACCCAATCTCCTTGAGTCCAATCTATGCCTCCGCCACAACTAAAACCCTCGCCTCGATCATGCTGGTACAAAGTAGGCACGGTTTCAACCCTCTCTGTCACACCTACCTTTATATTGGGGCCTCACCCTCCACCTTGCCTCAATACATCATGACTCCCACATCTTCTTTAACACGACCTGCACCTTCTGCACCCATACAGAAATCCACGGGCATCTCAACACTGTTGCCCCAAGTATCCTACCTACCAACCAACCCTAAGCAAACTTGATCATTGAAGGACTTGTTTGCTATCGCTCCTCTTTCCCCATGGTTGTTTCCTACCACCACGTCATCTGTGGCCTCATCATCTAACCATATAAACATGACTTCTACAGAAGAAGCCACACCTAGTTAAACCCAATCATCAAAATCCCTTGCCTAAACCACCACCTGTATGAACCACTCATACCCAACCATTACCAAAACAATCAATAATCTCACTCACTCAATCAATAGCCTCATCTTCATCTGAATTTGACCAGCTCAAAGGATCTTACACCAAGATCCTTGATATGTTGGTAGGGGATGTGACCATTTCCCTACCCCCACTCAGACCCTATGATCCATCTAAACCTCGACCTATAGGTTATGATGAATCTAAAATATGTGCCTAGCACCGCACACCAGGACACAATGTAGAAGGATGCAAAGCTTTGAAAGCCATCTTTCGCCAGTTGCCTATCTCGGATAGAAAATATAAGAAAGACAACTTACGGAGGGAAAAACCCTTAGCTTCGATCCCTTCTCCTATACCACTTGTCCCCGCCTCACCAAAATCTATCATCATTGCAACCTCGCCTCTCGAGAATAATGACTTATCCCTACCATCTTCCTCATCTCGTATTCATGAGATCAACATGATTAGCATTGCTACTTGAGGTCAGAAAAACAATGGAAAAGCTAAAGAGAGCACACCTACGGTCTCTCTTTCTCCTTTTGCCATCCCGATCGCACCACCACCTAAAGTGGTTATTCATGGACCTGCCTATCCAGTCTTTGATGGAGTTGCCCATTGCACCATGATCAAACAACTTCACCAATCTCCTGTAAAAATGACACTATATGATCTCATTCAAACATTTGAATCTCATCGGCAAGCTCTAATTGAGATCCTCCAAGGGATAGAGGTCCTACCTAATGAAACCCTGCCCATCACCTCCATCTTAACACCCAACCATGTCACTTCTCTCACCAAAAATCTACCTCCACAACCACCTCTGTCCCTATACATGACAAAGTCGGTCTTTGCCATTTTTTCCAAGAAGAAATTATCGTCTTTGGTGCAGAAGATCCTGACCCCGCTCTTTTCATCTCAAACTTATGTCCAGGACATCTGAGTACGTCGTGTTATGATCGACGGGGCCTAGCCTAAACATCATCTCTTCCAAATCCTTCTAACAGATGAATATCCCTTCTAGTTTGTATGTGTGTCAACCCCACCATGTTGCATTCATTCAATTATCCTATTACTTCTACCCTAGGCACCATGATCCTTAACATTCATGTAGGGCCACATACCTTGCCCAAACTCTTCTATGTCCTTGAGGGAGAGTTCCAATACAACATTTTGTTAGGCCGCCCTTGGATCCAGCTATGGAATGCATTCCTCCACCTTACATAGATGCATAAAATTTGAGTATGAGGGGAAGTCATACACCGTCACAACCGACGCTTCCCCTTCAAAACCTCGGAATATGTTATACCGCCCTAATGATGTGCTTGTACCCAAACAAGGCACCCATTGATCCGACCCAACCATCTACTTCAACCACGCCTCAACCATCCACCTTAGCCGCACCCACACCTTTGACCAATGAAACCAACCTTTCACCTATTTACCTCCAAACAATCTCATATCCAACCTTTTCTATCCTCAGTAACTTGATCTCGAACGTATCAATAACCAAAGGTGACCAAACAAACATCATGACATTTTATTACAATAATACCTTACCAACACCAACAACATTACCCTACCAACATCAAACTTTTACCAACCAACAAATTTCCTAACCACAACCAAATTTCCTGAATTCACCTCTCCCGGTCCTAAGGAGAACTACATCGGCCGAGGCCCCTCCTTGCTTTTTTTTTAATGGGCTATGTAGGCGAGACTTAGGAAACATGGGGTCTCCCAAGGTTAGCTCGACCATCCCCTACCATAACCTATCATGTGTTGTGTTTTCCTTAAAAATATAAATATTTTCACGTATTTATATTGATAACACTCACCTTTTCCCTTATCCACCAATCTCCATTTTTCACCACATCGCTACCCCCCATTTGCTAAATAGCCTTATTTTGAATTCATCATCCCGACCTAAGGCCGCAACTCACCAATCACTTTGCCCCAAGGCCAGTAACTTCAACCAATCGGCCCGACCTAAGGCCGCTGAACCAACCAATCAGCCCGACTCAAGGCCACAACCAACCAATCGGCCCAACCTAAGGCCGCAACCAATCAATCGGCCCGACCCAAGGTTACAACTAACCAATCGGCCCGACCCAAGGCCGCAACCAACCAATCGGCCTGACCCAAGGCCGCAACCAATCAATCGGCCCGACCCAAGGCCACAACCAACCAATCGGCCCGACCCAAGGCCACAACCAACCAATCAGCCCGACCCAAGGCCACACCCAACCAATCGGCCCGACCTAAGGCCGCAACCAACCAATTGCCCGACCCAGGGCCGCAACCAACCAATTGGCCTGACCCAAGGCCGCAACCAATCAATCGGCCCAACCCAAGGCCACAACCAACCAATCGGCCCAACCCAAGGCCACAACCAACCAATCGGCCCGACCCAAGGCCACACCCAACCAATCGGCCCGACCCAAGACCGCACCAATTAAGTACCTCGATCGAGGCCCGTAAATTACGATTCTATCCACCCATCATGTAGTTGTTTGTTCAATCAAGCTCACCTGTTCATGTTTTAGCATGACTAGGATACTTGAATTGATCAGCCAACTAGCTTTGCCTAGACCGAGACCGTGACGTTTATCTCAACCAAACCAACCATTTGGTACTGTTGAACATGCCTAAACATTCTGGTACCTTACCCATTATATACCCTAGAGCTACTTCCTATTCCTTGGATACTAGGATTATATCAACCTTGTTTGGATAAACTATCGACCTTTGCCTATGAATTTCTTGTTTGCTCTTCAAATCATGTACCTTGGTCACACTACTGCATTTCAATGTGCATCTACTTCCTTGAACTTACCCCACCATCTTACCATCATCTCATCATCATTCACCCTTTATCAACCCTATCCCTAATTTCACGTCGCCTCAATCTGTGATAGATTTGAGGGGGATTACCTATACCCTTAATTGGGGCAACCACTTCTTATTATTGTCAGTGCAGCTTTACAAGACAAGCTACACGACAACAAGGGGAAAATGTAGACACCAAATTTGGGTCTTACGACGCCCTGTGCCCCGCATCTCATCTCGCAACCTAACCCTACCTCACCACCTAAACCTTACACACTTAATTATTTATTAATTACCTTATAATTAATAAATCCACATCTCCAACCCTACCACCTCACCTCGCCACCTCACCATGACCTAGCCCTAACCCTAAACTAACCTAATTAAGACCTATAACTTGGTCCAGACCCACACCCATGACTCATCACCCCTCACCCGCACCAAAATGAACCTAATAATGACTTGACCAAGCCCACAACTGACCCCTTGGGAGAAAAGGAGGGAAAGTTGGCTATTTTACTAAAAATAGCCAACTTTGACCTAACCGACATCGGTCCCTACGTGACTGGCGTCGGTTAGGTAACCGCCATCAGTTCCCTATAAATGACCTCCCCCAACCAAAACAAAGGGATCCGAATTCATTTTGCAAGAGAGGGACAAGTGAGAGAGAGAGAGAGAGGTTGCAGAGAGGAGTATTGAGCCCAAGACTGTAACTGAGCAACTAGATCATGGTCACACTCATCCAAACATTGGGAGAGTCGAGGATAGCTTCATCAGCTCACTTTCGATTTCCGGATCATCCCAACTGAGCCTTGCCTTTGCCACTACATTCCTTGGACCTGCATCCACGCATCAGAAACTAGTAAGTAGTCTCTTTTATTACCTTGTATGCTTCTAGACACTACTTTGTGAACTTTTGATTCATAGTGATTATAAGCTCACTCTTGGATCTACCACCCGGCAGCACCCTACACCTAACCTTCATTCATCCATCTCTATATTGCCCCAAAGATAGCTTTCTCACTCTCTGAGTCTTCTCTATCACCCTACTACTCCCCTCAACCATCTACCAACCTTCTAAACCCCATAACCACCTTACAACCAACCTCCATTTAAAATCCCCTAAATCACTTCCCCTATCGATATCGGTTATCCCCTACCGTACCGGTTTTATAACCGCGGTCGGTTATCCCGTGACCGACATCAATCACCGTGACTTGTACTAAAAACCAACCTTTCACCTATTTACCTCTAAACAATCTCATATCCAGCCTTGTCTATCCCTGTAACTTGATCTAAACGTATCAATAACTAGTGACCAAACAAACAACATGACATTTTATTATTAGTAGTTTAGTCTCTATTGCTTTTAGTAACGAGGTACCTAAATCATGATTTTGCAATAGCTTCTTTATTATCATTTACATTAATTTTTATTAAAAGGGAACTGATCACCTTCGAAAGGAAGTCTAATATTTCCTAGGCCCAAGGCAGTTCCCTCACTTATTATTTAACGAAAATGTGGTGGTCTTGCATTCTTATTTACAGGTAGTCCTTCCCAGACAAAAAGGAGCTCTTCACAATCAGTCTGATCTCTCTACGGTACGCGCACACCTTCCCAACACTCAACAGTATTCCTCCTAGCCCTAACCCTTATCTATTTCTCAAGAGAATGAAAAGATAGAAATAACTCTATTCTGGAACAAAATTCTATGTGAAACAACATGCTTCCTGATTTTTACTCTTTATGGAGCTATCTGGTTCTTTGAACCAGCAGTTTGATCTCCACTTTGTGGTTATTTTTGAATTATCTGAGCTATTTTTGGTTCGAGGAATGTATAAGTGGCATTGTGGAAAAAGATTATGGTTGTTTGATCTTTCTTGGAGAAGAAGAGGTCTTGGACACTTGGCTGGAAGTCTTCTTCAAATCGAAAGAGGCACTATCAGGCATGATAGGCTCTACCCATTAAGATTTCTTTCTTTCTTCTAAATGATTCATTAAAACAATTCTACTCACTGGAAATTTTATATTTGCATGTTGTATCTAGTTATTTACTTGCATGTATTCTTGAAAATTTATGTGGGTTTTTGAATGTGAATCCTTGGTTGTTAATAGTAGTTCTTGTGAACTCTCTCTAGAACATGTTGTCGAGGTTTGCATGTAATTTGTTTTGAACTCGTAGAATTGAACTAGTGGTTCTATTAATTGTATTTAAAGCTTGGCTTGTATTCAAAGCTTTATCTTTCTTGCATTTGAAATAATATGGAAAGAGCTAACTAGTTTCTTGTTGGGTTTCAATCTCTGTTCAGTCATGTGTTTCTTGAGTTGAAGTGGGACTCTGTAGTTGCTCTAAACTCGTAATGAAGCTTGAGATTCATTTTGAGTTTTGTTGAGAGCCTATGTTTGTTTAGGGACTGTGTAGTTCTGAATCGATTGGTTGAATTTTCATATTCAATGACTTTGTACCACTATTTAGTTCTTGAATACTGAACTTGTTGTTAAGTTGAAATGTTGTGTTCTATACTTGAGTTTTGAACTGAAGTTTTATTCTCCCTTAGGGAGAGCGTGAAGGCTTGAACCTGTAAATGGGTGTTGGTGTATATTTTGAGCTTTTATTAGGGCCATGGGATTCCATTTTAAACTCGTATTTGACTTAGTACAAGTTTTTCCATTGTTGGTCATTTCGGATCTCGTTTTGATTCAATGTGTTTAACCTTGTACAGGTATTCTGAGTAGAATTTTAGTAGGTATTAAGGACTGTAAATCTTCTGTCTCTTTTTAATACCGTTTATTGGAAGGGAGCCTTGTGATTTTTGGTTGGTTAGATGATGGACCATGTAACTTCTTTGAGAGCTCCTTTGTTTTGATTTTTAATGTTGAACGGTTGTATGATTTCGGCCTTTAAGACCACATTGTGTTCTTGAACTTGACTGTTTAAATCTTTTGATATAAACGAATTGGAATAACGACCTGCTTTGGGGAAGTCGTATCAATAAAAGAGGTTTATGGGAATTACTATTATTTCATTTTATTCCTTTATGTTGAACGATCCCTACCTGTCATATGATTTTAAAAGGAACTAGAGAGGGTTGTGGTCATTTTTTTAGTCGAGTTGGAAGAAGGTGAGACAGAACTTGTCTTAGAAAATTATTTAATTCTTACTTCCATCTGAGTCATGGGTTTTTGTAGAATGCTAAGTTTTAAACCTGTTATTTTGTATGTGGTTTGAAAAGTTACTATATCACTTACCTAGATGTTGGTAATGTGGCTCTTGCTTGGGATTTCAAACTGCCTTCTCATTTATAGTTTATTGTTAATGTTGGTAATGGAATTCAGTTTTTGAATTGAGAGTTGTTGTGACTTTTTAATCTTTTCCAATGGAAGAATTTTACTCCATTATTGTATCATTTTTGAACCACCATATATTTAAGAGAAAGAATTATACTCTTTTGGGAACATTCTATGGTTCATGATTTTACCGTAGGTCTTCATTGGAAGGTTTGCATGGAAGTGGGTTATGTGCTTGCTTTGGCTGTGTATTCAGTTTTGAATTCTCCTTTGGGAACTAGTTAGAGAATTTCTAAGTTTATTTATAGATAATGAATTTCATTTCATAGTATAAATGAAATGAAATTTGGATTGGGCCCTCCGTGGTTTGGAAACTTTTTTTGTAGGATTGACTGATAAGTTCATTTCGAACTTCTCTTTTATTGATTCTCTCCCGAGATGGGAATTTTCCTAGGGATTGGTAAGAGACTTATTTTATTCAGGTATAGCTTGGATTTTTAGTAAGTTGGTTACTTAGACCTTTTTAAGTATAAACTACAAAGATACTGAAGTTTGTAAGACTTTATGTGGAACTGTTTTTATTCTGCTGGAGCCAAATTGGGATTCTTGTTGGTTGTTGCCTCTTATTTGTGAGCTCCTTTTATTAATATCTTTTACTTGAGGCAATGATGTGAGTACTAAACCTTATTCTTTTCTTTAGATGAATTGTGTCTGAGGAATAGGTATGTATCGAATTCTCTTCTTGGATTTATATGGAAAGATGAAGCATACTATTAGGAGTTATGTTGTAACTAACTTCATTTGCTACTTGGTAAAGATGAATGTGTGTTTCTATGGGTTAGGGAATAACTGAATGACAAGACTTATAGACTGTAAAAGTGATTGTTAGGATCAATTAAGTTTTGTGATATAAATCTGATGTTGCAGATTATAATATGTTCCTTTCTTAAAAGTAAATTCAGACTTCATAAATTGTACTTATTTCTATATGTTATTACTTATGATTATGTGCATGATGTGTTTCTATTGTTCCTTAAAAGAAAAATTGTTTAATGAAGCAATTAGTGGAATGCACTTTACTTTAATGCTTAGTGCTTATCATGCTCAGTTCATTGAACTGACCCGTGCTAGTAATTTTATAGATGGACATCGTAAGTGATTAAAGAAGATAGGAACTTTCATGTTGTATTGGGTTATTTGATTTTGAACCTTATGTAAAGAGTTTCGATTCATTCTTGAATTGTATTGAAAAAGAAAAGTTGTATTCTTTTTGGATTGAAGGTTGTTTGTTATACAACATGCCTGAAATACTTAGTCTTGTAAAAGAAAAAAATTTAAATGAGGAATTTGAATGTTAAATATTTACTTGTATTGGTTGCATTGTCCTATGTCACATAGTTTAAAGCCACGTGATATCAGATAAATATTGGTAACAAATATACAGGTATGTTATTTAAACAAGATCACTCAAGATTACTAGTTTAGGGTGAAAACTAAGTATACGATAAGTATTCAATACTTAAAGTGAAACATGAATAGATCGGTAGGTAACCAAGTCATGGAATGAATAGATCGATGTATCACCAAGTCATTTATAGCTGCATATGGTTATCTATTATGAGATTGATTAGCATTGAATGTGTGTTCTAAATAAATTTTTATTTAGAACAGTGAACATTATGTAAAAAAATTCCCTTGTTTCTAAAGTCTTAAAATGGGAATGTTACATCTTAGTATCAGAGCTAAAGGTTGCAGCTCTTGGACCTATTGTGTCCATAATCTGATGAAACTTAAATTTTCTTGTAACAAAAATGATTAGAACAAGAGGAAATGTTGCAAATAACCCTCCGCCTGAGGAAGGAGCAACAACTACCTAGAAACTCGATGAGATCCTTGCTGCATTGTTGGACACAAGAGATCATCTGGCTGTACTTGAAAAATAAGTAATGGGAAATGAGGAGGAATATGATGCTAATAACAACAATCGGCCACCTCCTGGGGACAACACCAATGTAGGTGTTGATAATAACAATGTGAACATACCTGTTCAACTTGAAAATAAAAAGGCTAGGCTAGTAGTTGAACTCACTAATGATATAAAAAGGATAAGTCCACCAAAGTTTGATGGCACCACATTTGGAGATGGGGCCGAGAACGGCTCGATGAAATGGAGAAATACTTTGCAATAAGGAATTTCTCAGAAGAAACAAAGGCAATATGGGGAGCATATCAGCTTTCTCATGAAGCATCTTCATGGTGGGACAATCGTAAGGATGAGTTAAACATTGATGAAACTAATATCACCTAGGGATCAATTTAAAGGTTACTTTAGGCAACATTGGCTGCCGTAACTTTACTATGATCAGAAAATGACTAAATTTCAGAACTTAGCTCAAGGGAAGATAATAGTAACTAAGTACTGGGAGTGGTTTACGAAACTCCTTAAGTATGTACCTCAGTACTAAATAGATGAGAAGTTCAGGATACGAAAATTCATCATGGGATTGAATCCCGTTATAGGAGGAGATGTGGATGTTCATATCCCAACCACAATGGAAGGGTTTTTGAAAAGGACATAAGGTAGGAACATAAATTAAAGGCAATTTCTCCTCACAAGGAGGAAGTAAGGAAGAAAAATCCCAACTCCTCTTCATCATCTCTTACACCTAAGAAAGGACCATGGAAGAAATTTGGAATGAAAAGTAAGTTTTAATCTGATACTAATAAGAAAGCATCAACAAACAAGTCGGCTAGTAATGCATCGAACAACTTTGCTAAGAACAATAATAACGGACGAGAATTCCTATGGGGATCGAACGATAACTATAAGGCTGAAATAAACCCGAGCCTAGGAAGGGACTTGTAGGAGGCTGTTATAAATGTGGCAAAGATCATTATGCAAATTAGTGCCCTTTGAAAAAGGATGATCGTGTCAGCAAAGACAAGATACATGCTGCAAAGATGGTACAAGCGGCGTAGAAATAGGCCATGCCTATAGAAGTTCCTGGTAAGTTATTTAGTTTACTCAGAATTATTATTTTTGATACCGAGCTACTGAATGTTTTATTTCTAATAAATTAGCAGCAAAATTAAAAAGAAAATCTGGAAACATGGAAAAAACATGGACTGTAGAGTATGGAAACAATGTTGTTCATATAGTTAGTATGTGTCTTTTTGGAGCAGTCCTTGATTTACCTAACTTTTCCACTGAAGTTGATATTTATGTTGCACCTTTGGGGTCTTGTGATGTAAGCATAGGTGTTAATTGGTTAGTAGAACATAAGGCTAAAGTGGACTATTTTAAAAACACATTAGTTGTTTAGATGACCTACAGAAAACAACAGAGATTCAAGGTGTGAAACTTGAAATTTTTGTTAGAAAACTATCAGCTATGTAACTTAAAAGGCCAAAAATAAGGGTTATACCTTATATGCAGTAAAAATTGTTGAAACAACTAAAGAGAATAGTGATGTTATGGAACGATATCCGTTGTTACGAGACTTCAGTGACATATTTCCGGAAGAATTGTTAGGTCTTCCACCCAAAAGGGAGTTTGATTTCATGATTGAGATCAAGCCTAGAACTGAACCTATTTCTAAAGCACCATATTGAATGACTACTACAAAATTAGTAGAGCTTAAGGCTCAGTTGCAAGAAATTTTTTCTAAAGTTTTGATCATGCCAAGTGTTTTAGCTTGGGAGCACCTGTAATTTTTGTGAAAAGAAGGATGGAACACTTAGATTGTGCCTTGATTACATAATGTTAAACAAGGCAACAATCAAGAATATACACCCACTCCCTAGGATTGATGATTTATTTAATCATATGCATGGAGCATCAAGATATTATAAGATAGATCTTCGATCTAGATATCATCAATTACGGATTAAGGATGAGGATATTCATAAAACAACTTTCGTAACAAGGTATGGACATTATGAGTTCATGGTTTTACTTGGATTAACAAATGCACGTGTAACATTTATGAATTTAATGAATAATATTTTTCAAGAATACTTGGACAAATTTGTGCTCGTATTCTTAGACGACATTCTCATATATTCCAAAAGTATTGAGGAACACCGTGAGCATTTGAAGATAATTTTAGAAATATTAAGAAAGAGACGATTATTTGGTAAGATGTCTAAATGTTATTTCTATGACACAGAAGTACACTATTTGGGACATGTAATAAGTAAGAATGGAATTTCTGTAGATCCTTCAAAAATTATAGCTATAACTGAGTGGCCTACACCAAAGAATGTACATGAACTTAGAAGCTTCATGGGACTTGCTGGCTACTATAGGAAATTTGTAAAAGACTTCTCTAAGGTGGTTACACCAATAACTTCTTTAAGAAAGGATAAAAAGTTTGTTTGGAATGAGAAATGTGAAATTGCATTCAAAACTTTGAAGGAACAGTTAACTTTAGCACCTATTCTTGCACAGTACTAGATCCTAATGGAGATTTTATGGTGGTAACTGATGCATCTAGTGAAGGTATAGGAGGCATTTTATTACAAAATGGTCATGTCATAGCTTACGAAAGTAGAAAACTTAAGTTACATGAGTTAAATTGTGCTCCACATGATTTAGAGCTTGCTGCCATTGTTCATGCATTACACATTTGGAGGCATTACTTTCTTGGTAAACCTTTTGAATTGAAAACCGATCATCTTGGGCTGAAATATATCTTCACTCAACCAAATCTTAATGCAAGACAACGAAGGTGGTCAAATTTTTGTGTCAATATGATTTTGACATCAATTATATCAAGGGTAAAGAAAATAGAGTGGCTGACGCTCTAAGTCGTAGGAAGCACATTTCTTCTCTTATAACATTGAGAACTCAATTTAAGGATGAAGTAAAAAGTGTTATGGAATTTTATTCTTATTTTCAGCAAGTAAAGACAACGCTTGCTGTAGATTCTAGTGATTTGAGATATAAAGGTTTTCACTTCGATAATGAAGGAATCTTACGATTTGAAAACAGAGTATATGTACCTTTGCTAAATGATTTGAGGAAGAAATTGTTAGCAGAATTTCACAATTCACCTTTTTCTGGACACCCTGGTATTACAAAAATGTTTGTTGATATAAAACAACAATATTTCTAGAAGGGAATGAAAAAGGATGTAATAGACTTTGTGACACATTGCCTTGAATGTCAACGTGTTAAAGCGGAACATATGCACCCACTGATTTGTTGTATCCTCATAGCATACCACAGTACAAATGGCAAGTGATAAGCATGGAATTTGTACAAGGGTTACCTATGTCAAGAAATAAACATGATGTTATTTTAATAGTTTTGGATAAACTAACAAAGGTAGCACATTTTATCGCTGGAAATCTGAAGGATGATTCTCCTGTTAGCTAAAATATTTGTACATGAAATTTTCAGATTACATGGAGTACCTGAATTAATCATTTCGGATAGAGATCCTAGAATGACGTCAAGATTTTGGAAAATGCTTAATGCAGCTCTAGGAACTAAGTTCAGTGTATCATCCGGAAATGGATGGATAGACTGAAAGAGTTAATCAAGTTTTAGAGGATATGTTACGAATGTATTGTATGGATCAGCAGTACAAGTGGGAAGAGTACCTTCCACTAGTTGAGTTTGCATATAATAATACATATCATGCCTCTCTTAAGATGACACCTTTTGAAGCATTATACGGAAGAAAATGCAGAACCCATGTTAGTTGGGATAGCATGGAGGATAGAGAGGTAATTGGACCTGAAATCCTTACTGAAATGGAACAACAAGTTAAATTGATTCGTGAATGCTTGAAAGAAGCAATAGATAGAAAAAAGAGTTATGTTGATTTGAAGTAGGTAGATAGGAAATTTAAACTTGGTGAGAAAGTCTTTCTTCGGGTCAAATCAAAAAGAGATCTATAACTTTTGGCAAGGCTACCAAGTTATCACCTCGTTATGTGGGACCTTTTGAGATAGTTGAAGTAATCAACCCTGTAGCTTACCGCTTAGCATTACCTCCTGCTTTATCACAAATGCATGATGTTTTCCATATTTCTTTGCTTAAGAAATACGTTTCAGATTTATCACATGTGTTAAATTGGAATTCCTTACAGGTCCAAGATCCAGGAATAATTGTGGTTAAACCCATACGAGTACTTGGAAACTCGCCAGTTACATTTGAGAAATCATGAGATAAGTCAATGCAAGGTCCAATGGGACCAGTTTAATGAAGAAAGTGCAACCTGGGAAAACACGACGATATGAAAACTACTTTTCCATATCTTTTTGAACAGAATTGATTCTGTTGACTAAAAAAAAATTGTAATTCTATCTTTATAATTCAATAAGTATGCCATTTTGGGTAGATATTTATTTGTTTTTAATAAACAACTATTTAATGTTGATTTCAAACTTAAAATTCTGATACTATTGCAAACATATGTTAAGAAAGTGAATGAAAATTGATTATCCTAAATGTAATGACTAAAATGAGGTAATCATCGGACGATGATTCTTTTTAGGAGGGAAACATGTAACACCCTCAACAATGGTTATATTCCTCCTTTGCATTTCAAGTATTGACATGTGATTTTCTTGATAAAGATGTGTTCTTTTGACTATTGAAGATCATACTTGAAATGGATAAATCATTTATGCTCTTTGATTGAAGGGCTGGTATGTTGTTGCTTGCAATAATCTATTTCACTTCTCTTTAGATAAGCTACAAACTAGTTTTTAAGAGTTACAACTTATCCTCTGCAATTGGACTCATCCTTGGATCAATTCCATTGATCCAAGGAATGTTTTAAATCTTCTTATCAAAACTAAATGAAAAACTGACATTCGTTGATTGAAATACTTAACGGACTAAACTTGTGGTTATTAAAAATTCTTTATCATCTTGGAAACAGTACTTGCATTCTATTTTGTGTGGTACTCGGCTCTTCTTAATTGACCCTTACAGGATGCTTAATGGTGTTAAGGGGAAATAAGAACCCTGCTTCTACGGATTCTTGAGAAAAATAAATCATTATGTACCCTTTTATCTATACGGTCTACCCTAATAGATACAGGACTCAGGTAATTTACCTAACTATTACTACACCACTTTATGTGGGATGACATTCTAACCTAAGTTGTTAGCTTGTAAGGAAATAACCTAGGGGGATGCTAAGTTATTTCTAAACCTATTGTTTTTGGTTAAAACTACATCCTATCCTAGGGTGGCAATTTATTGTTGGGGGTTATATCCTAAGGTTATATATTTAAACTAACCTAAGATCTAACCTAAGAAAATTCTATCTATCCTAAGCTAATGGGATACGAAAGGGGACCTATGAGCCATTGGCAAGTGGGGGAAACTAAGTGGTGGTTCCTAAGCTTTTATTGGGATTTGATTTGATTTGGTTTTAAATGCAAATAAGTACTACCAGTTTGGTAGGGGCTAGTGAAATTTAGCGGAACCTACGTGGAAGCATCACTAAGTTTGGAAATGCATTTTGAAGTGCAATTAGGTCTCGCCAACTATGAATGGTGGTGGAAAGGAAAGTTAAGTAGGAAAATTGGAATTAATATCATTAATATGCCTCGGGTTTGGTGAGAAAACCATCTTGGAAGGCATGTTGGTGGATTTGTTTGGGGTTGTTTTGTTTTGCATGCTTCCTAATTTTTTCTCTAGCATGGAGCTATCTGGTTCTTCGAACCAGCAGTTTGATCTCCACTTTGTGGCTATTTTTGAATTCTCTGAGCTATTTTTGGTTCAAGGAATGTATAAGTGGCATTATGGAAAAATATTATGGTTGTTTGATCTTGCTTGGAGAAGAAGAGGTCTTGGAAACTTTGCTGGAAGTCTTCTTCAAATCGAAAGAGGCACTATCAGGAATGATAGGCTCTACCCATTAATATTTCTTGCTTTCTTCTAAATGATTCATTAAAACAATTCTGCTCACTAGAAATTTTATATTTGCATGTTGTATCTGGTTATTTACTTGCATGTATTCTTGAAAATTTATGTGGGTTTTGAATGTGAATCCTTGGCTGTTAATAGTAGTTCTTGTGAACTCTCTCTGAACCTATTGTCGGAGGTTTGCATGTAATTTGTTTTGAACTCTGTAACTTGAACTAGTGGTTCTGTTAATTGTATTTGAAGCTTGGCTTGTATTCAAAGCTTTGTTTTTCTTGCATTCGAAATAATATGGAAAGAGCTAACTAGTTGCTTGTTGGGTTCCAAATATTTGTCCATCATGTGTTTCTTGGGTTTGTAGTTGCTTCTAAACTCATAATGAAGCTTGAGATTTGTTTTGAGTTTTGTTGAGAGCCTTGTGTTTGTTTTGGGACTGTGTAGGAACTATGTGAAGTTCTAAATTGATTGGTTGAATTTTCGTATTCAACGACTGTACCACTATTTAGTTCTTGAATACTGAACTTGTTATTAAGTTGAAATGTTGTGTTCTGTACTCGAGTTTTGAACTGAATTTTTATTCTCCCTTAGGGAGAGCATAAAGGCTTGAACCCATAAATGGGATTTGGTGTATATTCTAAGCTTTTATTAAGGCCATGGGATTCCATTTTAAACTCGTATTTGACTTGGTACAAGTTTTTCCATTTATTGGTCATTTCAGATCTCGTTTTGATTCGACATGTTTAACCTTGTACAGGTATTCTAAGCAGAAGTTTAGTAGGTATTAAGGAATGTAAATCTTCTATCTCTTTTTAATATCATTTACTTGGAAGGGAGCCTTGTGAGTTTTGTTTGGTTAGATGTTGGACCATGTAACTTCTTTGAGAGCTCCTTTGTTTTTATTTTTAATAATGAACGGTTGTATGATTTTGGCCTTTAAGACCACATTGTGTTCTTGAACTTGACTGTTTAATTCTTTTGAAATAAATGAATTGGAATAACGGCCTGCTTTGGGGAAGTCATATCGATGAAAGAGGTTTATGGGAATTACTATTATTTCATTTTATTCCTTTATGTTGAATGATCCTACCTATGTATGATTTTAAAAGGAACTAGAGAGGTTTGTGGTTATTTTGTTTAGTCGAGTTGGAAGAAGGTAGGACAGAACTTGTCTTATCAAATTATTTAATTCTTACTTCCATCTGAGTCGTGGGTTTTTGTAGAATGCTAAATTTTAAACCTGTTATTTTGTATGTGGTTTGAAAAGTTACAGTATCACTTATTTGGATGTTGGTAATGTGGCTCTTGCTTGGGATTTTGAACTGCCTTCTCATTTGTAGTTTTTGTTAATGTTGGTAATGGAATTCAATTTTTGAATGTAAGACTTTTCTGCATTATTGTATCATTGTTGAACCACCATATATTTAAGAGAAATAATTATACTCTTTTGGGAACATTCTACAGTTCGTGACTGTACTTTGTGTATTTCTTTTGAGATTTGATGTTGGATTTGAGCTAGGTGAATGAGAATAGGTCTTCATTGGAAGGTTTGCATGGAAGTGGGTTATGTGCTTGCTTTGACTGTGCATTCGGTTTTGAATTCTCCTTTGGGAACTAGTTAGATAATTTCTAAGTTTTTTTATAGATAATGAATTTCATTTCATAGTATAAATGAAATGAAATTTGGATTGGGCCCTCCGTGGTTTGGAAAAAAATTTGTAGAATTGATGATAAGTTCATTTATGAACTTCTCTTTTATTTATTCTCTCTTGAGATAGAAATTTTCCTAGGGATTGGTAAGAGACTTATTTTATTCAGGTATAGCTTGGATTTTTATTAAGTTGGTTATTTAGACCTTTTGATACTTGAAGTTTGTAAGACTTTCTGTGGAACTCTTTTTATTCTGCTGGAGCTGAATTGGGATTCTTGTTGGTTGTTGCCTCTTATTTGTGAGCTCCTTTTATTAATATCTTTTACTGAGGAAATGATGTGAGTACTAAACCTTATTCTTTTCTTCAAATGAATTGTGTATGAGGAATTGATATGCATTGAATTCTCTTCTTGGATGTATATGGAAAGATGAAGCATACTATTAGGAGTTATGTTGTAACTAACTTCATTTGCTGCTTGGTAAAGATGAATGTGTGTTTCTATGGGTTAGGGAATAACTGAATGACAAGACTTATAGACTGTAAAAGTGATTGCTAGGATCAATTAAGTTTTGTGATATAAATCTGATGTTGCAGATTATAATATGTTCCTTTCTTAAAAGCAAATTTAGACTTCATAAATTGAACTTCTTTCTATATGTTATTACTTATGATTATGTGCATGATGTGTTTCTATTGTTCCTTAAAAGAAAAATTGTTTAATGAAACAATTAGTGGAATGAAAAAGTTTTAAATGAGGAATTTGAATGTTGAAGATTTACTTGTATTGGTTGCGTTGTCCTATGTCACCTAGTTTAAAGCCACATGATATTAGATAAATATTGGTAACAAATATTCGGGTATGTTCTTTAAACAAGATCACTCAAATCCAGCTTTAGGGTTAGAAAAGTGACATGCGAGCATGAGAATCTACAAGCAACTCTTCTTCGTACCCAACCTCCCAAGGTCATGCGAGACAACCGGTGAGAATGGAATATATGTGGATATAGACAAACTAGTTGGGAAATCTTATATCCTCAACACGCAATAATGGAATCTGAATCTAAGGCAAATAAGGCCTCCTAACCTAAATTGGTGTAATGGATCGTTCAGATATAATAGCTGCTCAGAGGCTCCAATCAATGTTGAGCTCTGCACGAGATCCTATTTATTGGCTATTGGATACGTGGAAAATGACATGTAGGTGCTTCGTGTATATTTCTAGACAAGGTCATGGAAAATGGTGATGAGAGGTGTAGTGGATCCTCCGAGTTTTATGGATGATTCTCTAGTCTAGTCAAGAAATCCCTAGCCTAATTAGCTATTACGTTTAATACGAGAGAATTGTGTAATGATGTCTGGTGGAAGTGGTGAGGATCTAAATATTAGTGTGTGTAAACCAACATCAATGTCTGATTGATCAGTAGGCCCATTGGGTTGTGGGACCTGTGGATCACAACCATAAGTTTATGGTTGTGGCGGACCTCCTATGGTCATATGAGGAGTCAATCTCTCCTTCTAACTATCCAATAGTCATAAGCCTTTTCAGCTTCTATGTTTAGAACTAGAAGTTGTATGATTTTCTCATAATACCTTACGGGTGTTCTGGAAACTTGAATACGTAAGCCAGTATCTATGTCGATGAGGAGGTCTCCTGCGTTGGGTTGTGGAACTAAAGGATCGCAACCAAATATTTGTTCTCTTTCGAGTTCTTGTATGGTCATGCGGATATCCTATCAAGGCAGTCTATAGTTGGGTTGATTTGACCAGAATGTGTATGCCTTGTCATCTTCAATATTCAACTCTCTCAATTATTCACTAATTGCTTGTAGGTTTATTGTCATTCAAAAACCTAAATCCTAAGGTCTTGATCTATATCAGCTAGTGTTGTGGAGAGATTTGGTTGAGGTACCACTAGTTCGAAAACATAATCTCTGGGCTCTCTAGGTCCCGTGATTGTCATGCAAAGATGATTCAACTTTAATTGAAATGAATAAACTAATTATGAAAGATATATCTACACTATGCATATATTCTTTTATTTTTGTATTTTTGATGAAGTATTTTAATGAAATTAAAAGAGCAGCTATTCTAATATATTCAAAAATGGACAATTAATCTAATAATAGAATCAAAACAAGAAAGGTAGCTTGGTATAGCTATTTTCCTGTGCAGTTGTGAATTTATCCTAAATATTTAAATAACTAACTAGTTTAATCGAAAGACTTCTGATCCTACCTCAGAAGTGAGGAATGAATCATAGTTTCTCAGAAACTATCATTCCCCACAACTTCCCTAGCAATATCGAAAGTGAGCTTTAACTAAAATGAAATAATTTACTACTCTATTTGATATATTGTAACTAGAACTTTGATAGCTCAAACCTGGAGTTTACAGAATAGTGGTAAATCTAGTTGTGTTGTGACTTGTCCCCTCAGTGTGATCTCCTCATTCCTTCGTGTTCTCATGAATCCAGAAAAGTGTGTATGTGATAGTGTCAGCAGAAGAAGATACTCAACAATGGCAGCTTTGGATATAAACTGAATACAATGCAAGTAAGAGAGGGATAGTGCAAGTGAACAGAGCTTGACTATGCAATTCCTAGCAGGATTTATTGTGGGGATACAACACAAATATGCTTGAGAATTCTGGGATCTATCTCTTGTGACAAACAAAACCTGCAACTCTAAGATGGATTCTAATCTAAAAATGAAACTACCTTATGCTAAATTGATTGTATGGGACAACAATGAAGTAAGATGAAAGCAAGAAGATCAAATGATCTCTAAAATACAAAATGAGAGGCTGATAATTCATGCAAAATATGAAACTATTGAAACTCATGCAAGAACTTCAAACAAACTGAATAATCAAACATAGAAGGAGAGGGCCATTTGTTTGAAAACAAGTTGCTATTTATAGCATTTGGATTTACTAGAGGGTAACTTGGAATTGATCTCTTTTACTATAAACAAAGGAAAACACTATTTACTAGGGCCAAAACATAAATGCAAGCCAAAGTGGTTGAAGAATGTGGGTGAAAGTTGAATTTTTACATTTGACGCGATGATCGTCGAACATTCTGAAAATGTGCACATGACCCACCCACCACATGTGCAGGCGGTGGTGAGTTATAGGACCACCACCCCACTGTCTGGGTGGCGGTCACGGGACCACCACCTGCAGGCGGGGTGCGGTCTATCACTTAAGACAAAAAGTAAAGAAAAAGGGGGTAGAGGATAGAACAAAGCACAAAGAGCTTGGATAAAGCATTTGGGATGCAAACATATACACTTGGTGAGCTTTTCTAGATTCCGAACACCTTGTGAAGAGACCTGAATCATCATTGGGGTTTTGTAACCTCTTTTCGGTAGTACAATACCTACATTTTTGGGTACATACATATTGCCCCCTCGGAGAATCATTTTAGCCATTAAGAGGCATAAAATGATGGGTCCGAGTATGGCGGTCCCAAAATGGGGAGTTAGAAGTTATACCTACATGTCCGTGTGTGTCGAAATGTCACCATCCAAATTCCCGCTACTACAAAAAAAAAGAGGACTCAAGTGCAGATAGATAAAATAAATCAAAAATAAAACTAAATTAATATGAAATGAGGACTTACCATTCATGCGGGGATTAGAACTTACCTCCGTCGACACTCCAACTCTGTGTAAAAACATTCAAAACAAATTAGAATACTATATATATTTAAAATGAGCTCATTTTACTATTCATTTGCACACGTGTCGATTTGGTGGTTTTTGAGCTCTGGGACCCACGGTGACCATTTTTGACGTGAGTATAGTCAAAATGTTCATTGTGAGATCGTGATCATGCCTCTGAGAGCAGGACATCAACCCATGAAGTCTCAGGTTAGTTCTTCTCATTTTATCATTTTTAAATCCAAAATATAGAAATGTTGAAATCTTTGTCTTGGGGGATTATTTTTGAAAATGTTAGTCTTAAATGAGTCTCTAGGGGGTGCGCCATAGGGTAGGTCTTTATTTCATCCAAAATGATGTATTTTTGCATTTTTAAAGTCTTTTTAGGGCTTAAGCCATTTGACATTTGGGACAGGACCGCCGCCCTGCACAGGGGCGGTCATGGGACCGCCACCCTATGAAGGTGGTGGTTACAAGACCGCCACCTCATAAGGTGGTGGTTACATGACTGCCACCATAGAAGGTGGTGGTTATGAAACCACCACTCTACATAGGGTAGCGGTTTTGAATAGAATGTAAAAAGAGATGTATTACTTGATTGTTTTTGCATTTTTGGCATTTTTATATGTTCTTGATGATTTTTCCAGTTGGATTATGTTACTAACTTACTCCTTTTCTATGTTTTGGGTGGATGCAGAAGGAGGAGTACATCAGATGGAGTAGAGAGAGGGAGTGTGATTGGCTCCCAGTAGTGTTGGATGCATTGACCCAGGCTGAGAGAGACACTTTGCAGTGGGCGGCATCTTGCGGATCTCTCGGGTTCCTCATGTTGCTCCTTCCAATCACATACTATGTGACTTATTCTCATATTGGGATGTTGACCGGAATACCTTCCGGTTACTAGGTGCTAGGGGTGAGTGGACTATCACCCTTGAGGATGTCTACCATATATTGGGGGTCCCGATTCTTGGGAGGTAGCTGTCTCTTAAGACAACAGTATCCAGATCTCAGATGGTTCAGTGGGCCACATATATGGGAGATGTTGTTGTTCCATGGGGTCAAAGAAGGGGGTGAAGGTCCATTCTATTGTTGATTCTAATATCCCTGTGCTCCGCAAGGCTATTATGGGCATCCTTGCCTCGTGGTTGATTGGGGACAAGGGAGGGGATACTCTCTTATACTGTTGGGCTCCTATCATTACACAAGATTGAGGCCCATGGCCATATTTATGCTTGGGGAGCATACATTCTCGGGACCACTTACCATGATTTATATAGGGTGGTTAGATTACAGGGACAGTCATTGAGTCACCCTACTCTAGTTATGAGTTGGGTGTATGAGTGCATCATTCCTTATGGGAGAGGTATACAGGTAGAGGATCCGGGGGCTGTCAGGGTAGCGAGGTGGATAGGGATGACCATACTCAGGATGCCACACCAGCCAGTGGCTTCCCTGACTATTGTAGACATAGAGGCCACCCCTTATCAGGACATGGCGGGTTATGGGGAGAGGAGACACACACACATTGATTGCCTACTCTTCCACAAGTCAGTTGGTAGACAGGATGGGGAAGTTGAGATCCACCCCTTTGATAGAGTACCTCAGCAGTTTGGCCTCCCCTTCATTGATATGTTTCCTCCAGTGGGGCCAGATATACAGATCTATTCGCGAGGCTAGGGGAGGTCCTAGAGGCCAAGGTTGGACTACGATCACTCCTGGAGTTCCCATTGTAGCTAGGCGGGTGGTTCATGCCCGAGGGGTAGCCGGTGCTCCTCGAGCACCTTTACTTCAGATCGGAGCCAGTCCTACTCATAGTGGAGAGAGTGATGAGCCCATTGATGTGGACTCAGACTCTGAGGAGTTCACAGGAGAGGAGACAGAGAGGAGACAGAGGGAGGTGAGATAGGTGGGATGGTGGGGATGATAGTGACTCTGAGTGGCATGACACTCAGAGTATCTTGAGGGTTGAACTCGGAGAGAGGAGGGAGAGGGTGGAGGAGAGAAGAAGGTGACCCTGATCTCAGAGGAGTTGCCTTCTCGGGACATTGGGGAGATGATGAGTCCGTAGCAGGATGTCACTTCTTTCTAGATTTGGGGAGGTTCCACAGTCAGTGGCAAGCATTAGTGGTAGGTGTAGATCCTAGAGATCCCACCTGGATGCCTGGAGATCCGAGTGAGTTACTACTCTTTTCTCGATTTTGTTTTAGTTAGAAATGTTTAGTTGATATTTCCCTTTTGTTGTTTTGTTTTTTTTTACTTTATCTTGGACAATTTTCTAACTTGTTTATTTCTCCTTTTTTATTTGTAGTGACTATTGAGGGATGGCGAGACTTGATTCACCAGGTGTGCATGGACACTCTGTTGCTCCCTTCAGAGGGTACATGGGCTTGAGCTTACTGAGGACATTGGAGAGCCTTCAGTAGTTGGATGACATACTAATGTGTTTGCCCCTGTCTGGAAGGTGGAAAAGATCATGACTTCTCTCTTTGTGCTTGAGTTAGCTAGATATAGGACCATGTTGAGCACTTGATGAGGAGGAGTCATTCTCACAGTGAGACCACAACTACTGGCCATGATCGTGAGCCCTCAGTTCATTCAGAGCATCATCACAGTAGGAGTCCTAGATGTGGTCATGCACCTTCTGAGGGATCCACAGGGATTGAGAGATCATGGTGTCTTTTTGTAGTGATTTTTGGTCGGATGTTTATACGAGTGTTTTTGTATTTTTCCGGGGCTCATTGAGTTTTGACCATGCCTAGTGCATGATGGCATTGTATATATAACACATATATATATATATATATATATATATATATATATATATATATCTATATATATATATATATATATATATATATATATATATATATATATATATGATCTAGATCTTCTTGTATCTAGAATTTTTGTGATTCATTTCCCATGTGTATACTAGATGTTTTTAGAGTATTTGTTTTTATATGCTTTTCAGAATGTATGCAATGGATGACAAATGATAACAAATATTAAACATAATGTTTTACTTTTATTTGCTTTTGTAATGTTGATACGTGATGATGTAAAACATATTGTAGTACTAAAATTTTGGCTTCTTTGGGAAATGTTTGTTGTTTCTTCTTATTTTGGCAAAATGTGATGAATGTATAGTGATGAAAGAGATGAACTTGCCCCACTCCTAACTCCATGCAACTAGTAAGATGTGAGGGCTCAACACCAAGAGTTGGGAAGGGCACAAATTATATGAGTTTGACTGGATGAAATGATGAGAGATAGACAAACCAGTGACAGAAACCAAACTTAGACCTACACACTTACCTACTCAAAACTACCACCAAGCTCAGAAGGTAACTTACTTTCCAGTTTATCTAGACTTAGATCTATAAATGGAAACTTGGTTGACAAAATCTGGTTTTGAGGATTTGATCTCTTTGGAATTTGGACACTTATTTTCACTTAATATAATTTGATTTGTATTTCTAAAATACCAAGATTTGTTAATTTGTGTGAATGGACCCCCCACACCCTGCCCCATGCCACTAGTAAGAAGCATGGGTTTGTCACCAAAGGTAGGATATAGGTGAGTAAGGGAACTTCTTTCCTTTCCCAACCTCACACCACCAGTAAGAGATGTGGGCTTATCACCGAAGGTTGGTGGGGCAAAGAAGTGTGTAAAATAAAATATTCTATTTGCTTGGTATTTTTTATTCTATTTGATTTTGACACTTTTGATCTGTGATTTTGGAATATCCTTGTTTCAAAGAGATGTAAGAGGGATAGATGTGACACCAAGAAGCTTCTAGAATAGACCATAGGTAAGAAAACTTCACCTAGTAGAAAGAAAGAGCAAAACCAAGTATGCAGGCCTTGGTATGGTTTTCATCAATATTTGTCTGTCGAACTTGATGAAAAGATTTTGAAACTATTTGATGATGTTTGAAGAGATGTGATTTGAATGCTTTTGCCAATATTTTCAGAAATTTATAATAGATTTCTTAAGAGTAAGTTCCTTGACTACAATTTTTACGAAACGAGTGAACAAAATGAAACAACTAAGTGACTAATGCAATGTAGGTAGATATAATATACAAATGGTGATTTGATGATTTATGCATAAAACCGTTTAAGATGCAAGGAATTGATTGTTTCATTGAACTCCTCACCTTCTAATGTACACAAGAGATACACACCATTTCCATAGTCTTTCATGACTCGGTATGGGCCCAACCACTTGGGCCAGAATTTCCTTCCTTCGCCGGTTTTCTTATCAATCTGGTTGTCTAGTCTTAGAACTAGATCTCCCTCATATATTTCTCACTCGTAGACCTTTTTGTTATATTTCCGACACATCCGGTCAGCATAGGCTCTGTGCCATTGTTCGGCATGTTCAGCCTGGCCTCATCAAGGCTTTCTAGTTGAGAGAGGCGTGCCTCTCTATAGGCTTCTTCTCCCAAAATCCCTTGTAATGAGATGTGGAGACTAGGTATTTTGACCTCAAGTGGGAGAACTACTTCTTACCCCGAATACTAATGAGAAAGGGGTTTCTCCTGTTGGTGTTCTTATTGAGGTTCGATGGGCCCACAAGGCCGGGTATAATTTTAAATGCCAATCTCATTTGTTCTCCTTAACTGTTTTGAGGAGAATAGCTTTTAATGTTTTGTTTGTTGCTTCGGCTTGTCCATTGGCTTGAGGGTAGTAAAGAGAGGCGTATGATGGTTTATTTTGAATTTACTACATAACTCATGGACCTCATCATTCTTAAAGGATGTGCCATTATCTGAGATAATGACTTGTGGGACACCGTACCTACAAATGATTTGATTCAAAATGAACTTAGTGATTACGGAACCTGTATAGTGGTGAGAGGCATGGCCTCTACCCATTTGGTAAAATATTTTGTGGCCGTGATTATAAAGTTATGGCCATCCGTTGATGAGGGAGAGAATTTCCCTATCAAATCTAGACCCCACGTGGAGAAAGGCCATGGGGTTGCTATTGGTTGCAGAGATTGTGCTGGCATGTGAATCTCATGGGAGAATTCTTGGCATTTGTGGCACTTACACACAAACTCTACTACATCATGTTCAAGAGTGGGCCAAAAATAGCCCATCCGATGTATTTTGTGAGTAGTGGCATGACCACCAAAGTGGCCTCCACATATCCCACTTTGTGGGATTCATAAAGAATCTTCTTGGATTCTTCTGTGTCGATGCATCTTAAAAGCATGCCATCGAAGGCTTTACGATAGAGTACTTGTTCTAAAATAACGTATTTAGTAGTGATAATGCGTAACCACCTTCTTTGTTGTGATGTGGCACTTTCGGGTACGTATGGTCCATGATAAAATTGATGATATCGGTGTACCAAGGGCATGTAGAGATGGGGGGTCTAGTTTCGACAAAGTATATGCACTCATCGGAAAGTCTAGATTTACCAGATCACCTCCATCTAATGGATTGTCAACTAACTAGTCTACAATGATTTGTCCCTTAACTGGATTTCTAGGTTTACAAATGTTAATTCAAATTCACCCATTAAGGTTATGAAACGTCCAACCTTTTTAGATAAAGACCCTTGCGTGAGGAATGTTCGTAAATGATCTGTCTTTACAATGACCCTTGTTTCTTGATTTAACATGTAATGTCTTAAACATTTTATTGCAAATACTATGGCAAGGCATTCTCTCTTTTCCTATGTATAACGTGTTTCATAATCAAGAAACGTTTGGCTAATGAAATAGACTTGCACGTTCTCATTTATCATTGTCTTCTTGAGCCAACATGCAGGCTAGCGAGACATCAATAGCCCATGAATACAGGATCAAAGGATGATCTAGTCTGGGAGGCATTAGCATGGGAGGAGACAACAAGAAGCGTTTAACCACTTCGAAGGCCTCATTGCATTCTTCTATCCAATCAATGCTATAATATTTCTTTAATAGATTGTTGATTGGATGAATAGAAAAACTTAAATCCGGATGAACCTTGATTGCACCGAGTTTCCCAAGAAATGATCTGATACCGAGACTCATCTGATGGTGGAATCATTTCAAGAACAACCTAGATTTTGGCTAGATCAACATCAATCCCTCATGAGGATATAATGTAACCCAGAAGCTTGCCTCTGTCACACCAAATACACATTTCTCTGGGTTCAATGTGACACCATATTCAATCAATCATGAGAGAATGATACAGAGTACTTCGGGTGATCACAGTGCTTCTTGGCCTTGGCCAACAAGTCATCCATGTAGGATTCCACAATTTTATGAATAAGGTCATGGAATATGTATGTCATTTCCCACTGGTATGTAGCGTTGGTGTTCTTAAGACCGAATGACATGACAACATAACAATAAGTTCCCCAAGGAGTTATAAATGTGGTCTTGGCTTGATCTGTTTAGATATTTTAATCTGATTATACCCTGAGAACCCATCCATGAGGGACAACAGTTCAAATCCAGTTGTTGCATCAACAATAATGTCAATGGATGGTAATGGGAAGTCATCTTTGGGACAAGCTTTGTTAATATCCCAAAAGTCTATGCAAATGCGTATCTTCCCATTCTTTTTGAGAATGGGGATGATATTAGATACCCATTGTGAATAGTCAACTGGTTTGATGAATCCCACTTGGAGAAGTTTCATTACTTCTTCTTTCACCATGAGAGCCACTTTTGGCTTCATTGGTCTTGACTTTTGTTTAATTGGCTTTGCATCTGGTTTGGTGACAAGATTATGTACCATGATATGTGGTGCAATTCCTGTCATTTCTTTGTAGTTAAACGTGAAAAGCCTTTTGATGTTCTTTGAGGATTTGGGTGTGTATTTCTATCTCCTCTGAGTTAATGAGGATCCCAACTTCAAAATTTTTGGTTCTTCCTCCGTTCCAATGTTTATGTCAATTGTTTCTTTGATTAAGGAAGTGTTGCCTTCTTCAAATTCAAGTGGGGCCGGAGGTAGTTCCAAACTTTCTCTCATTCTCTACCTCATAGATATCGAGATCCTTTTGTGGAGGAGACTCTATCATGGGATTTCCAAAATAGGAAGAGGAATGTGGTATTAGGGAAAGATCCACTATGTGATGAGTGAGATGTAGCTCTGCATAGGTGTTTAGATATTTGAGAGTGACTCTATCACTTTGTCAAAGTGATCCAGGATAGAAAACTCATTCTCAGCTTCTATATGAGTCAGGAGTGGGTTTGTTGGTATTTTACACACCAATGGTTCAGTACGAAGTGATACCATGAAACTTGTGTTTTCCAACTCACTTTGTTTGGAGTAAAATGGGAAGTTGAGGTTGCTATTGAATCTACGAGAAGGTTCTGCTCTCATGGGATTGCTTCAATTGATATGAAGTTGAATCCTTTGCTTAGATCTAATACCATCATTTTGTAGAGTTGTAAATGTTCAGCTCTAGTCTCATATACCTCAGAGACTTGGTTTGTAACTAGTTGTGAGTCTCCTAGCACTCTAATGTTATCAACACCCATTCTTTTGGCTATGATGAGGCCAAGGAGGAGGGCTTCATACTCAGCCCCATTGTTTGTACACTCAAAGTTTAATTTAAAGGAAAAAGGTAGGATCTTTCCCTCGGGAGAAGTAAAGATCACACCTGCCCCAGCTCCAAAGTGACATCTAGCTCCATCAAGTGGAGAGTCCAATATTTTCTTGGAAAAATGGATGTTGGGATATTCATTCATGTCTATTTCTTCTACCTCGGTTACTTCTACCATACAAACTTTGTCTGATGGAAGGGAACCAATTCCTAGGGTGTATCCCATACCCATAGAATCAAATGGTAGGAGAATGGGTAGATATTTCTCTAGTAATTCTACAATTTTTGTGGTAGTCCCTAATGACACCGATTTCTATGACGTTAGTCTCATTTTTGAGTGCTGGAATGCCCTCGACTAGATTTGTAATTTCTAATTCTGTTGTAGGTATCAACTTCTCTTCTAGGTTTTGAATTAATTGGTTTGCTAAGTTGATTCATTGGGAGTTCAAACTCGAGTGAATGCTTGGTCTTTTCTTCAAGTCAGCTAGGTGTATATCAAAGGGTTTTGGGTCACCTTGTGCCACAAATATTTTCCCTAAGTGCAAAAATCTTATTTCCTAGAATAAAGTGGAAGGGATTGCCTTCATGTGGTGTATCCATGGTCGATCGAGGATCATATTATAGTTGGTTTCCCGATCTATAATATAAAATTTGGTGAGGACCGTCTTGGGTCCTAAGGTGACTAGTAAAACTATGGTTCCAATTGAAGTGGCCTTGAGGCTATCATAACCTCTTAGCGTATTTCGTGTTGTGGAACAATTTGTTTCTCCATATCCTAGCTTTTGAAGAAAAGTGAAGGGGACTATGTTAACTACTTCCCCATCATCAATCATTGCATTTTAACATAGTTATTGTAAACCCATACCTGTAAATGCAAGGTTGGGTCACCTCTACGTGTAATTTCAACGTCTATTGGCATTTTGCTTATATCAAATATAAACTCAGTATCCCTATCTGGCTGCCCTGGAGGGTAGACATCAAAGTCTACATGGTTTACTTGTGTTTCGGAGGAGGAGTGATGTTAATTAAATGACCAAGGCCTAATGCTTCTAAGAGAGCCCTATGGGTGGGAGAGTTCTTCAACAAATCCAAGAAGGAAATATGAGAGAAGGTCTTCGTTAAGTCATTAATTAAATCATAAGCACCTATGGGTTTTACCAATGTTTGTTGAATGTTGTCTAGTTCTAATGGATAACTTGGAACTGGTTGAGAAGAATAATCCCATGTTCTTGTTATGGTTTCTATGGGTAGCTCGGTGTCTAACTCTACCAGGCCAACTATCTTGGTTTGCGGTCGAGTTCCTAATTGGGGTGTGACCGGTGGATTTAATGAAGTTGAGGCTTCATGATCATTATTTTCTATCATAACACCCTTGTTCATTCCACTTGGATCTAACTTGTTATTGTTAGAATGATTTGGGAGTGGATCGTTAAAGATCTTGAGGGGTGCATTTTGAGGGAAACTACCCTGTGTAAGTGTTTGGTGTGGGTACTACAAGAAATTTTCTAAGAACATATCTATAAAGAGTTGTCTTTGGTCTTCTGGAAAATGCTGCATGAATTTATTGTAGTCACGAAAGTCCTAGTATCATGGCCTTGAATCTTGTGGAAACCACAATACAAATTGGGATTATAGTTTCGAGGTTGTTGATTTGAAACCTACTGTTGTGGTCCAAAATTCTGATAAGGTTGTTGGTTGTTAGAGTTAAAATTTTGAGGTTGTTGCCTTTGGTTTTGACTCTGATATCCAGTTGGGTTTCGATTTGGACCTTGTGTTTGGATTTTCCATTGTTGTTGTTGTTTTGTTGTTGTTTTTGTTGTGGATGGTGGACGATTAAAATCCACCACGCGTTGATTGTTGGAGTAAAGTTGTTATTTCACTTTGATTGTTAATGGGTGGAAATGTTTACAACATTTTCTCTTTTAACTTGGTCTGTTACTCCATCTGTTGTAACCCCACGGTTTTTGTTAAGGATTTTGGGTCCTTGATTGGTATTCCCGGCATTAGGATAGGTCGTAGTGTTTTGATTGGGAGTGATTAATTTCCCATTTGTTCCATATGTCTTACAACCACTATCTATTGTTGCTTGATCTATTCAGAGAGCACTCTCAAGTACTTCATCATAAGTTCTTAGTGGGAACTTCTGGACTTCTTCCTTTATCTCTCTATTGAGGGAATGAAGGAATAAATCACATAGTTCCATCTGATCCATGTTTGGAGCACTTGTTGATGAGTAGAGAACCATACACCATCTTTGAATAAAATGAGCAGTGGATTCATTATGCTCTTGTTTAATATGCAAGAATTCCCTTGATTCCTGTTCTCAATAATTTGTTCATATCAAAAGCTTTGATAAACTCTAACACATGAGTTGTTTGAATGAGTGTATCGAGGCTTCAGGTATTCTGTAGTACCAATCAAGGGAAATACCCTCTAAGGTTTTAGGGAATATCTTAGCAACAACCCCATCCCAAGGGAGTAGTTCTCGAATGGCCGTGGCATAGGCCTTGATATGTGCATTTGGATCTCCCTCCCCTTTGTATTTGGGTAAATCGGGAAGAGGTCTTGGAAGCATGACACTTCGTATGGTGAAGTCTAGGGGCTCTTTTAAATATTCTGAGTAAGTCCCTACCACATAGGCTTCACCATCGATGGTGCTGCTGAGGGGGTGGGGGTGGCATGGGTTGTTGATATGGCATAGCATATGTATTTGTAGGGGACATAAGGAAATCCCTGTGGTTGAGCAAACATCCCAAGAGAGAGAGAACATGTCTCCCTGTGGTGATTTTGAATAAATGTTTAAGTAGGGAGGAGCATTTCTCTGGTATGGATTGTTTGGTGCTAAGCCGGGAGGTATCATATTTTCAACTAGCGGCATTTGAAAATGTGGTTCTAGTTGGTGTTTGCTGTGGATAGTTATACAAATGTTGAGGAGGCATGCCTAACGTGCATGTTCCTGTAAGGAGGTCAACTTGGCTGGGATGATGTGGAGGGTTGGGGATTCCTGCTTTCCCAAAATATGAATTTTGATTTGCTTGAGCAAGTTCCAATCCTCTAACTTTCTCAACTAAGGCTGAGATGACCTCGATTGGTGAAGACACGATGTTTTTCCTTAATGGTGTTTTTGTACACCTTGAGGTTGTAAAGGGGTATGATACCCTACTATGAATTGATCATTACCCTGCCAAGCTTCACCGAGAGTATTTCCCATAGGTGGAGGAATGGGGGTGTTTTCTTGGAGTAGGGTATCGGGTTGTGTTTGCAAACTTCCTATAGGTGGGTACATGTTTTGGAAGCGTTGTTCACTTCTAGCGTAATGTGCTAAATACTCCTCATCCAAAAATGGGAGTGGATCTGATTGTCTACTGATTTGTGGTCTAAACAAAACCCGAGGAGATGAAATGGATTCTCTAGTAAACATCATATTGTTAGAGCCTGAGGGCTCTGGTTGTTGTGTTTGTGCAAGCTGATCCAACTCCTCAATTCGGAATGAAGAACTAGAGCTAGTTCTTTGAGGAGGAGTTTGTGATGACAAGTAATTACTTGAATAGTTGTCAGCCCATGCAGAAAGTGAGGGTGATGGTTGTCTATTTGTTTGACCATAATTTTCTTCGAGACCTAAGAGAGGTCTGCCATATGTGTCATATCTCGACATATTCGGGGTATATGAATACCCATAGAATAATGGGAAAGAGCGAAGGTGGATGAAAGAAATGAAAATAAAAGGATAGTTGTTTGTTTCACATGGGTTCACCAATTTTGTATGATAGAAAAGTGACATGCAAGCATGAGAATCTACAAGCAACTCTTCTTCGTACCCGACCTCCCGAGGTCGTGCGAGATAGCCGGTGAGAATGGAATATATGTGGATACAGAAAAACTAGTTGGGAAATCTTATATCCTCAACACGTAATAATGGAATCTATGAATCTAAGGCAAAGAAGGCCCTCCTAACCTAAATTGGTGTAATGGATCGTTTGGATATAATAGCTTCTCGGAGGCTCCAATCAATGTCGAGCTCTGTCGAGATCCTATTTATTGGTTGTTGGATACGTGGAAAATGACCTGTAGGTGCTTTGTGTATATTTCTAGACAAGGTCATGGAAAATGGTGATGAGAGGTGTAGTGGATCCTCCGAGTTTTATGGATGATTCTCTGGTCTAGTCTAGAAATCCCTAGCCTGATTGGTGCTTTATGTTTAATACGGAGAATTGTGTAATGATGTCTAGTGGAAGTGGTGAGGATCTGAATATTAGTGTGTGTAAACCAGCATCAATGTTTGATTGATCAATAGGCCCATTGGGTTGTGGGACATGTGGATCACAACCATAAGTTTGTGGTTGTGGCGGACCTCCTATGGTCATATGAGGAGTCAATCTCTTCTTCCGACTATCCAATAGTCATAAGCTTTTTCAACTTCTATGTTTAGAACTAGAAGTTGTATGATTTTCTCATAATACCTTACGGGTGTTTGGCAACTTGAATATGTAAGCCAATATCTATGTCGATGAGGAGGTCTCCTGTGTTGGGTTGTGGAACTAAAGGATCACAACCAAATATTTGTTCTCTTTCGAGTTCTTGTATGGTCATGCGGATATCCTATCAAGGCAGTCTATAGTTGGGTTGATTTGACCAGAATGTGTATGCCTTTTCATCTTCAATATTCAACTCTCTCAATTGTTCACTAATTGCTTGTAGGTTTATTGTCGTTTGAAAAACCTGAATCCTAAGGTCTTGATCTATATCAGCTAGTGTTGTGGAGAGATTTGGTTGAGGTACCACTGGTTTGAAAACGTAATCTCTGGGCTCTCTAGGTCCCGTGATTGTCATGCAAAGATGATTCAACTTTAACTGAAATGAATAAACTAATTATGAAATATATATCTACACTATGCATATATTCTTTTATTTTTGTATTTTTGATGAAGTATTTTAATGAAATTAAAAGAGTAGCTATTCTAATATATTCAGAAAATGGACAATTAATCTAATAACAGAATTAAAACAAGCAAGGTAGCTTGGTATAGCTATTTTCCTGTGCAGTTGTGAATTTATCCTAAATATTTAAATAACTAACTAGTTTAATCGAAAGACTTCCATCCTACCTCATAAGTGAGGAATGAATCATAGTTTCTCAAAAACTATCATTCCCCACAACTTCCCTGAAATATCGAAAGTGAGCTTTAACTGAAATGAAATAATTTACTACTCTATTTGATATATTGTAACTAGAACTTTGATAGCTCAAACTTGGAGTTTACAGAATAGTGGTAAATCCAGTTATGTCGTGACTTGTCCCCTCAGTGTGATCTCCTCATTCCTTCGTGTTCTCGTGAATCTAGAAAAGTGTGTATGTGATAGTGTCAGCAGAAGAAGATACTCGAACAATGGCAGCTTTGGATATAAACCAATACAATGCAAGTAAGAGAGGGATAGTGCAAGTGAACAGAGCTTGACTATGCAATTCCTAGTAGGATTTATTGCGGGGATATAATGCAAATACGCCAAGAATTCTAGGATCTATCTCTTGTGACAAACAAAACCTGCAACTCTAAGATGGATTCTAATCTAAAAATGAAACTACCTTATGCTAAACTGATTGTATGGGACAACAATGAAGTAAGATGAAAGAAAGAAGATCAAATGATCTCTAAAACAAAAATGAGAGGCTGATAATTCATGCAAAATATGAAACTATTGAAACTCATGCAAGAATTTCAAACAAACTGAATAATCAAACACAGAAGGAGAGGGGCCATTTGTTTGAAAACAAGTTGGCTATTTATAGCATTTGGATTTACCAGAGGGTAACTTGGAATTGATCTCTTTACTATAAACAAAGGGAAAACACTATTTACCAGGTGGCCAAAACATAAATGCAAGCCAAAGTGGTTGAAGAATGTAGGTGAAAGTTGAATTTTACGTTTGACGTGATCATTGGAACATTATGGAAAATGGGCACAAGACCACTACACATGGTGGTAGTTACAGGGGCGGCCACCCTATCCTGGGTGGTGGTCACAGGACCACCGCCCATGCGGGGTGGTGGTTCCTAGTAACTTAAAGACAAAAATAAGGGGAAAAGGGGGCAGAGACTAGAACAAGATACATGCTTTGGCTAGAAAGGCTTTCTAGGATGCACATGTACACTTGGCAAGCTTTTATGGATTTTGAACACCTTGTGAAGATATCTGAATCATCATTGGGGTTTTTGTAACCTCTTTCCAAAGAGTACAAGATACCTACATTTTTGGTTACGTACAAGAATCGAGTCATGGAATGAATAGATCGGTGTATCACCAAGTCATTCACAGCTGCATATGGTTATCTGTTATGAGATTGATTGGCATTGAATGTGTGTTCTAAATAATGTTTTATTTAGAGTAGTGAATATATGTAAAAACAAATTCCCTTGTTTCTAAAGTCTTAAAATTTGAATGTTACAAAGTGGTTTATTACATAAGTCATACACTTCTAGAATATGAAACTAGGTACACCCATGCTTTGAAAAGATTTTCTTAGCTTTAGTTTTTGTCGCTACTAAATCGCTGCGTCATTACCTACTCAACCACAAAACCTTTATCGTCACTAACACCGATCCCCTACATTACTTGTATTCCAAACCCTACCAACATCAACGTGCTTTGCATGTTGGCTCATACTTCTTACGGAGACCTTGACCTTGAATTCGTCCATCAAAATCATGTAAAATTCTAAGCCACCATTGACACACTAGCGAGACACACCTCTTTCTATAAGTCAACCCTCTAACTTTGATTTCCCAAACGAATCCATTGTTACCCTCTCTTTAGACGATACCACTTACCAAATGACCTTATATTTTTATGGTTCCAAATGTCAACATGGAGGCGGTGCGGTGTTATCCTCATTCCTCTTGATGGTGAACCTATGCATTTATCTTTCAAACTATATTTTGATTACATTAACAACATCTCCGAATATGAAGTACTCGTATTAGGCCTTCAAACCACCATCTCCCTAGATGTTAAATCAATTAATATCTTTGGTGATTCCCAACTAGTTGTAAACCAAGTTAATGGTATATACCAATGTCGTAACGAAATACTCTAAAAGTACAAATGTCACATCGACATACTTTTGAATACCTTTAACCGTTACTGAACTTCAAACTACCTCACATTGTACTAATAAATTTGTGGATGTCATGGCCTAGATGGCTTCTCGGATACTTCTTTGACTATTGACTCCAAAATCTTTGTCACAATACAAAGGTTGCAATCACCCTCTTATTTATCTCATGAATTCAACTCTATCGTAACCGTTGCACTTTGACCCACATGACCTTTGGTATAAGAAGTTTGTAAACTACCTTTCCCTTTGTATTCTACCTTTCAATCTCACTAGTAATAGATAATGTGCCTTTCTTAAAGGTGTCTTTTGATATGTCATCATGAGTGATCTCCTTTATAAATGTGCCTTCGATGGTATACTCTTCTCTTGCCTTACAAGTTCTAAACTTCCTTACACCATCAAGGAAGTTCACGGCATGAATTTTGGAGGACACTTTAGTGGCTTAGCTATCACTAAATGCATTATTCACCTAGGCCATTAGGCCAACCCTAAACCGTGTATTTATTGACTATGTCAAATGTTGTGTGAAATGTCAACAACATGCTAATCTTCATCACACTCGGTCATGCCTTACAAGTTACACGATACATTTGGCCTTTCTCTCAATGGGGTTTGGATCTAGTTGGAGAGATCAATCCTCATTATTCACAATGCCAACAATGGATTATAACCACCATTGAATACTACACTAAATGGGTAGAAGCCATTCCCCTCATTTCTACAAAAGTCAAGAAAATTTTTGAATTCATCAACCATCACATAATTTGTCACTTTGGTGTCCTCGCCGCTTCATCACTTATAACGGAAAGCAATTCAAAAACAAAACCCTCCGACAAATTTGTGGCGCTTTTGAAATTCAACTCGGTTTCTCATCACCTTATTACCTGAAACAAATGGACAAGTAGAATCAACCAATAAAACCTTGAACAAAATTCTTATGAAATTAGTTGATGATCTTTGGGAAGGATTGTCATACGCACATTCCTTTCGCCTTGTGGGCTTACCACACTAGTATTCACACTCTCACATGTTTCCACACCATTCTCTCTAGTCTATAATACCAAGGTTTTCTTGCCTCTCAAATTCCAAATTCCATCTCTCTGCATCTCACTCCAAGACAAGCTCAACGATGATGAATTTCGTCAGGACCGTTTAGCACAACTTGAGTTGTTAGATGAACGTCATCTCAATGCTCTTGATCATCTCCAAATCTACCAAAAACATATCAAACATGCCTATGAAAAATGTGTCCATGAACAAACCTTCCAGGTTGGTGACCTCGTCCGTATGGAAAATCAACATGTAACCAAAGAAGAGAAAAGCAAACAAGGAAAATTTACTCCTAATTGGCTTGGAACCTATATCATTACTCATGCCTACAGATTAGGTGTTTATCATTTGTTTTCACTTGAAGGTAAACCCAATCCCGAGCCCTCAATACCTTGCATATTAGACAATTTTATTTTTGAAATCAAGTCTTATATCGCCTTATGTCTATGGACCACTCGTCCCGAGCATCATTCACCTTCCATGTTACCTATTTTGAGGATCTACGACTAAACAAGAATCATGTGGTTACCTATCACCTTTCAAAGATTATCTTCAATATGAGTATTACGACTCTACTCGCAAGATTCTCATGGATACTTTTCCTCTTTTTCAAAGTTGGAATCCCATGGTCGCTCATCACTTGAGACTATCTCTTTCGTAAGTTAACCTTTGTGTGTTATGCTTTTGTCTTCTAAACAAAAACCTAATTTTATTCCATAGTCTTGTCCATGACTAAAAGGTCCAAAAGTAAAATGGGAATTAACTCCTTGAGTCAAACTTCCAACAAAAGGATGACTCCCTCAAAAGGGATATCTCTTCTCTCTATCTCACCGCTATGAATAGATCAGCTCCTCAAGGAAAGCTATATAAATTCATTGCAAAAACAATATAAAATATTTAGAAGCTTCCCGCATCGATCAACTTCATGAATACCTTAAGGAGATAATATATGTTAGGATAAATTATATTATCCTATTATTTAATTATGCATAGGATTATTATTTAATTAATTTTAAATAGTTATATGGTTAATCAACCATATTTGTCAGTATTCACATTGTTATATTGTTATAAACAATATATTTGTTTTTTATTTAATTGTTGCTTCCCGGGTGATTTGGAAGCTTGTTTATTCTGGTTTTTGGTTGCACCTGTGCAACTCATTCTTCTGGATGTATATGGCTGTGCAATATCTATAAATATTGCAGCCTATTCAATGTACTGTTTACTGATTGAGATTAATAAAATATCACAGGCTTCCGTCCCTGTTTCTCAATCAACATTTGGTACCAGAGTGAAATTCTGGCCCTGTGAAGGTGTGGAAGAGAGAGCAGCAGAGAGAGAGGAGATTGGAGACGTGTTTGCAGCATTTGAGAGCCTGTGCAGCCTCGTGCAAACTCCCAGCCCCATCCCTGCCTCCCCCACATCAGCCTGTTCCTTCCAGGTACTTGGAAGGCAAATTTTTGCACTTTGGTGCACTCAGCACCAGGAAAAAATTGCTACAGGTATTAAAAATAAAAAAATAAAAAAATTTCCCAATCAGGGTTTTGTTTTTACTGCATTTAGAGGTATATCTTGTTTTGGAGGATTGCTTTGCTGTGTATATGCAATCGGCAAAAGAATCAAATTAAAAAAAAGAAGGAAACGCTTTTTTTTAGCAAAAGAGGCGCCATTCCCCTCATGCCCACGCCATTCTCTCGTTTCCACGGCTGCATAAAGCAAGCTCCATTAAAAATGCGGCCCAAAGAATAAAAAACGCGCCAAAGAATCGCAAAACGCGCCAAAGGAAAAAAAACGCAGTCCAGGCATTCAAAACGCAGCCCAAGGCAAAAATACAGCAAAAATACATGCTGTACAGTGCGTGGCAAGAAAAAAAAGGTGCCCAAACTCAAAAAAACGTGACCTGCATCATACATTGAGCAAAGATCAAAGAAGAATCAAAAATGAAAAAAACGGTGAGAAATAAGGGAAAAGCGGCGGCCAAAGGAGATAAAGTGTCTTGTAGATGCTTGGATCTGGATTTTAGCTAAAAATAACCTAAAACGCCTCTCACCAGCTGCTGCCACGTGGATCCTTCATCTAGGTCGCATTTTCTAAGGTAAGCCATTTTTTCACATACTTTAAATACAAGTTTGTTCATCTCTACATCAAGCGCCCTTAAGTGGCCAAGTTGGATAGAGGGAAAGCCTTAGAAGTGGGAGGTGCATGGTTCAAATCCCACCCCCAACTTCACATTTTGCATTTGGCGGAATTTTTGGCGGAACTGCTAAATTTAGCAGATTTTTTGAATTTAGTTATAACTAACTAAATTTAGCGGAGAATCCCTAATTTAGGGTAAAAAAAAAAATTCTCCCATTTGGTCTGTTTTCTCATTCCAGACATTTTTTGCAAAAGGAGACCCACCTAAAAATTGCATTTTCAGCTATTTTTTTGCAATTTTTAGCATTTAGGGCTCAGGAGGTCACCAGGACCCCGAAACTGAAATTTTTTTGCCTGTCATTCAAATTGTATTGTATATTGTACTAATTTGCAGGTTGCCATAGTCAACTACAAAACTTTGTAACTACTCAGAAACTGGCAGAATTGTAATAAAAAAGTAAAATTGGTTCTGTAACACTCATGAGATCCTAGATCTCATTCGCAGCATTCGGTATATACAGTGCCTCTGGGAAGCGCTTACGGGTAAAGCCATCGCGACTACTACTGCACTTAACGCCTAATATAGCTACAACAACGTCGTCTGGGCATCGTCCCTATAAACCGATGGGGAGTAATAAGGTCACAGTGCACACACTATGAGCCATCCCATCCGTCTGTGAACGATTGCAAGACATAAATCCGGACTGAGAAATTATCCGAGTATATAGCGAAGTTACGCACGCGTATGAGGATATTTCTTTGAGCCGGTGTCAATAATCACACAGACCCCATCAGTACTGTCTTGGTACCACGTATCAAATTCTTTCACGTACGTTAACGCCTCTTTCACGTACCGGGGTATATAGAAAGGGCGAGCTTCTTCCACGTACCGACGGGTATATCGGAAGGGCGCATATATAGAAAGGTTCGGTATATCAGACCGACGGTATATAGATTGGGAGACTTAATACCTGGAGTGATAAGAGCCAAACCCTGTCAGTGAACTCTGCAAAATGGGCACCAATGCCCCCAAATTTTTTCTTCCGGATTCACAATTGCTCAGAGGAAGCAACTATGCTGCTTGGAAGACAAAAATCAAAACACAACTTGAGTTTGAAGAAATCTGGCCTGTTGTGACTGGTACTCTAACCAGATCACCAACGGATGCAACACAACAACGACAATTTGATAGAGCAGATCAGAAAGCAAAGCTCATCATTTTGTTTGGAGTGTCCGATGATGTGCAAGCCCACATTCGAGATGCCACATCAGCAAAAGAAGCGTGGGATAAGCTGAGCACAATATATGAGGCCAAGAACAAGAATGTCATACTCAATTTGCAGAGTCAGTTACATACATTGAAATTCAAACAGAATGAGAAAATTGAAGCCTTCCTAAGAAGAGTTGCAGAGTTGAGGGCTTCACTTCTAGCCCTAGGAGAAGAGGTCAAAGATGAGTCTCTCGTTCCCATTGTTCTGAGAGCTCTCCCTTCTTCTTACCGAATTTTTGTCACAACTCTAAACTTGTCAGATACGACAATTAGTTTTGACAAGTTAGTAAACCTACTGCAACAAGAGGAAGCAATGCACAACAAGGATGATGAAGAGGAGCAGGCACTGTCTTCACATCAAAAATGGAAAGGAAAAGGTAAAGGTAAACCTAAATCCTATCAGAAGTCCCCACATCAAAATCAGTATCATGGGGACAATCAACAGAAGAAGCGATGTCCCATTTGCAAAAGAGGACATGACTTGCAAGAATGTTGGTTTAACACATATAAGAAAGGTTCATCAAGCAATTCTGGACCACAACAACAACAAACTTACAAGGGACATTCAAACAATTATCACGGGCAGAAAAAGGGGAACTGGAAAAGAAGACCCCACCAGCAAGGTAATATTGCTGAGCAACAAGATCAGTCAGACAATGAAGACTTCTTGTTCACTGCTCGATCAAGTGAACCATCCATGTCATCTAGTGATGTCTGGTATGTTGATTCGGGAGCCACTCGACACATGACCGGCCACAGAGACTGGTTTATTTCAATGAGGGACACGCCATCGAAAAATCATGTTTCGTTGGGAGATGATTCTTCATATACAGTTCAGGGGATTGGAAACATTTCTCTACCCCTTGGTTCACGCAAATGCAAACTATCAGATGTTCTATATGTCCCTGGGTTGACAAAGAATCTTCTTTCGGTCAGTCAACTCCTAGATCACAACCTGAAAATTGACTTTGATAGTCAATCCGGCAAGAAAATGTGTCTGATTCGAGATAAATCCAGAGGCTCGAAAATAATTTCCAAAGCCTCAAATGTGGGACGAATGTTTCAACTTGATTTCATTCACAAAAATGATCAAGCACTCGTGGCTAAAAACTCCACCTCAGCTCAGTTGTGGCATCGGAGATTTGGTCATGTAAGTTTCAAATATCTCGACACACTTTGCCGGTGTAATATGGTACATGGGCTACCATCTCTTCAGAAGGATACAGACAAGTGTCCTCACTGCTTAGCAGGGAAACAACACAGAGTTTCATTCCAAACAAGTACTTTTCGAGCTCATGGTAAACTTGACTGGTTCATACCGATGCAGGCGGTCCAATGCAGCCAAGTCATTCGGGGTTCCAGTACTTCATGCTCTGTGTTGACGACTATTCACGCAAAATGTGGATTTTCTGTCTTCGCAAGAAAAGTGAAGCCTTTGAAACATTCAAAAAGTTCAAAGTGGCAGTTGAGAAAGAAACTGGTCGTCACATCAGAACTCTCCACTCAGATCGAGGGGGAATTCACCAGTGATGAGTTCAGAGACTATCTACAAACTCACGGGATTCGTCGATAAATGCCTCCTCCACACACACCGCAGCAAAATGGTGTTGTCGAGAGAAGAAATCGTACTATCATGGAAATGGTGCGATGCATGATCGATGATTCTCGAACTTGCAAAGACATTTTGGGCGATAAAGAAAAATGAGTGTATTTGTTAAACAGAGCGCCCACAACTGCTCTTGATGGAATTACACCACAAGAAGCATGGTCAAAAAGGAAACCATCCATTGCACACCTCAGAGTATTCGGGTGCAAAGCCAGCATGCACATACCCAAACAGAACTAGAAAGAAATTGGACATGAAGTCACAAAATCTCATCTTCATTGGATACAGTGAAGAGACTCTTGGGTACAGACTGATCGATCCTAAGACCAGAAAAGTCTACACAAGCAGAGATGTTGAATTTTTTTGAGAAGAAGGAAGAGACTCCTCCTCCTGGACTCGCAAGATGTAGATTTTTCACCGCTTATAAAATCGAAGCAAATGTTCCCTCAGAAGATGAAAGTGATGATGGGGATGATGGTGTTGATCAGATAGAACCACAACCCATGGGAATAGCTCAACGTATGCCTAAATGGTGTACAAGTACATTACGAGATGCAAGATTGGATGCTCCACCGGATACATCCACCCCTGGACCACGGACTCGCAGTAAAGCAAGAGAAGAAGTTAACTTTGCTTTGATGAGTAGAGTCATTGAATCAGACGAGCCCTCTACAGTCCAGGAAGCCCTACAGTCAAAAGCTTGGAAAGATGCCATGGATTCTGAATATCAATCAGTGATGAAGAATAACACTTGGCAGCTTGTCGATCTTCCACCAGGGAAGAAACCCATTGGTTGCAGATGGATATTCAAAACTAAGTACAAAGCAGATGGGACAGTGGACAAGTGTAAAGCAAGACTTGTAGCAAAGGGGTACGCACAGAAAGAAGGCATTGACTATGAGGAGACATTTTCTCCCACAACTAAGATCAAAACGATCAGGATGATCTTTGCTCTAGCTGCTTAGTTTGGATGGAAAGTTCACCAAATGGACGTAAAAGTGCCTTCCCGAATGGAGATTTGCAAGAAGAAGTCTACATGACTCAACCTCGAGGGATATGTTGTACACCGGTCAAGAAGAAAAGGTATGCAGACTCAGAAATCTCTCGTATGGCCTCAAACAGCACCTGGGCATGGTACATCAAGATTGATGAGCATCTCGCATAACATGGATTTGTCGAAATCCATACGATCCCAATCTCTACCTCAAAAGCAAGGGGGAGATGGTGATTGTTGTAGTTTATGTCGATGATCTAGTCATCACTAGCAGTTCAAAGAAGATGATTGATGAAACAAAGAAAGATCTTAAGTGATCATTCGACATGACAGATCTCGGGCTTATGCACTACTGTCTTGGACTAGAAGTATGGCAGAAAGAGAATCACATCTTTGTTTCTCAGATGAAATATACCAAGACAACGCTCGAGAAGTTTATGATGATGGATTGCACACCAATCACTACACCTATGGAGAACAGATTACGCTTATCTCGCTCTGATCCATCTCCCGAGGTAAGTGCCACTCTACGGCGGTGATTGGGAGTCTCATTTACCCGACCTACACTAGACCAGGATATCAGCCTTTGCAGTGAGCTATCTATCCAGGTTCATGCAAGAACCCAAAATTTGTCATTGGAAAGTAGCAAAGCGCATTTTGAGATATCTCAAAGGATCAGTGGATCTTGGTCTAGAATACAAGAAGAACGAAAACTTCTTCTTGACTAGATATTCGGATTCAGATCATGCAGGTAACATTAATGATAGAAAATCCACTTCTGGATTTGTATTCTTTATGGGATCTGGACCAATATCATGGGGAAGTAAGAAACAACACTTTGTTTCTCGCTCTTCCACCGAAGCCGAGTATCGCTCGCAGAGAAGCATGCCCTGTGAAGCGATTTGGCTACGTCGCATACTGGAAGGACTTGGAATACCACAGGACAAACCGACCACCATGTATGTTGACAACGAAGGTGTTCTCAAACTTGTTCGCAATCTAGTTTTTCACGAGAGAACAAAGCACATTGAAGTTCAGGTTCATTTCATACGCGAACATGTATTGAAGCACAACATCCAGCTTCAATTTTGTCCAACGGCTGAACAACGAGCAGATATTTTCACAAAGTCACTTGCACGTGACAAGTTCGAGTTGTTCAGAGCATTTCTCTCCTCATCTCTCCAGACAATGCACAATTAAGGGGGGGAATGTTAGGATAAATTATATTATCCTATTATTTAATTATGCATAGGATTATTATTTAATTAATTTTAAATAGTTATATGGTTAATCAACCATATTTGTCAGTATTCACATTGTTATATTGTTATAAACAATATATTTGTTTTTTATTTAATTGTTGCTTCCCGGGTGATTTGGAAGCTTGTTTATTCTGGTTTTTGGTTGCACCTGTGCAACTCATTCTTCTGGATGTATATGGCTGTGCAATATCTATAAATATTGCAGCCTATTCAATGTACTGTTTACTGATTGAGATTAATAAAATATCACAAAGCTTAGTCCCTATTTCTCAATCAACAATATACTGTCCCATATAGACTTCCTACATCGATCAGTCTATAAAAAAATGAAGAAAATGATAACATTTTTTCAAGGACTTACCTATTTTTGATCATGGGTTTCTTTCTAGATAAACATGTTGTCATACACTAAGTTACACTAAACCACCCATTTTTAACCTCATTTCCTTTTCACCCTAATTTCCTTCCCGCTCAACGGACTAGCCACAACTATGACATTTCATGATCACGTGATTTTCTTCACCCTTAGAATAGTTCATTATGTATTGCCTTTAGGGTCTTACGTTCATAAGCCCATCTATGGTAGGATGAACTCATTAGGGTTCTTATCAATCAAGCGGATCTTATACCATCTCTTACAATTTACCTTTTTCATTACTTATTGATTCTCTATACAGACTCGAACATCGACACATACATTTTAAAATATTTCCACTATCACCTAAGACTCAACCATGCCTATAACCTAGACTCAACCATGCCTATAACCTAGACTCAACCATGATTATGACCTAGACTCTATCATGCCTAAAACCTACTAACCCATTCCTCTAATTCATCATATTCTTCCTCGGCTTATGGGATAACTACATAAGCCGAGGCCCCTTTTCGTTGGGGCTATGTAGGCGCACTCCTGGGACATAGGACCCTTGGATGTTAGCTCGGCCACTCTTTACCATAACCTATTTTACCCTATTTTCCTATTTGTATTCTATCTTAATTTCCATTTTTATAACACTTGGAAAATTACCACACATACATATCTACCATGTTATTGCATTATAAAAACCTCCAATCAATCAAGACACATTTCCATAATATCAAATATTTTGGAAACTTACACCATAACATACATATAACTCATCATTCACTTCCCATGTTACCAATAACTTGGAAATTAAATCAAAATTAAAAACATGACTCAATCGTTGCTTAACAAACCTCGACTCCATCATGCCTAAACTAACTTGACTCCATCATGCCTAAACCGACCTGACTCCATCATGCCTAAACCAACCTGACTCCATCATGCCTAAACTGACCTGACTCCATCATGCCTAAACCAACATGACTCCACCATGCCTAAACCAACTGACTTCATCATGTCTAAACCACTGGTTTCAACCCATATACATATAACGATGAAAATTTTACAATACAAGTACATCATCCATCCAATATAAATCATCAACTATATAAATGGGAGAGTATGTGTATCAATACATATATACACAAATACAAATAAATACCAGTATCTCAAAAACTCTCATATACAGCCTCATTATCTTCGGCACACAGGCCAGTATATGATAAAAACTCTCATGTATAACCTCACTATCATCGGCACGCAAGCTAGTATATATCAAAAATAAATACTCAAAATGACGACATCAATTATCAGCCCATCTGATGTCCATGTCAGTCTCATATGTCTCCTCTCCTCCATGTCAACGCCATGTCGTCATCTCTCCGCCCTTTATGGGTCTATCCCTCACTTCCACCTTTCCTGCAACTAGGTCAAGCCTCCGTGAACTAGTGGCCTCCCCTAACTCTGTCTCTGGGGCTCGCCAACCCCTATACTCTCTGCACTATGCATGTGAGATCTCATCCTCTCACTTAAGGCCTGTTGCACCCTGTACTCTACATAGGACGAGACGTCTATCTCGGAAGTAGTCAAATGAACCTGATAGTATTTGGCCTCATTTAGGGCATCCCAAAATCTGGCCATTAGCACTTTCTATAGGGGTGTCATAGGTCTCATAGAAACATTAGAGCTTTTCCTACTCTTTGGTGGCCTCATCTCGTTGTACATGTGACCTCTTCCCTCATCCTTGTGCCATAGAACCATGTCCCGCTACTTCATGTATAATAGGACCCTATCCACCGGGCTGTGAGAGTGTTTGTCTTTATGACTGGGCCTATAAGGCCATAATCTGCGCCTGTTATGGCCAACTATCCCTATAAACATGCTACTCGCACTGTAACAAGGCCACCTATCCCCCCATCTCCATCTCCACCCTATGTGGGTGCTGGTCCCTGTGTAACCTAGGCCTAAAGGGCTACTACCTATGCCTATAATGTGGCAACATGTGCCTTAGATCTTATCAATGCCCATGCACTATTCCCAGGTATGTGAAGGGTAGCCACTACCCCCGTAATGTGTCCCTCTGAACAATAACCATGGCTAGATTAGGCTACCTGGCCTCGGTGGTGCTATACATAGCTACACTTCCCACCATTGCAAGTATTTGTCTATGACTTTGGCATCATCAATATGTTGGTCCACTACCTAATCCTCCTACCCTCGTTGGCACCATCAACTCTGGTAGAGGCATAGTCCTCTCCATTACGTCTCTCTTGTCTTGAGGAATGGTATCATCATGTGCTCTCTAGCACAACATCCCTCTATCCATCAAATAAATTGTAGCTCGTCTAGCTCTCTTGCCATCTTCTTGTATGAAGGGAAGCCACTTACGGCCTCCAAATGATGTCCACTCCAAATAACCCCTCTAGTATGTTCTTGTAGTATGTTACATCATGTGTAGCCCTAGCAGCCCTGTGTTCTCCAACAACACACACCCAACGCCTATCGCCAACTCAAACCAAGCCCACCTCAAATGTGTCAGTCAAGGCATCCCAACTATATGCACACATACGATTAGTTTGTATGCCTAAGATGAAGCAAAAATGAACAGCAAAAACCGAACCTTTATAGCCTCCCATAGGCCCATAAATCCCTGTATAACTACACCAAGAATGTTGGTGCCCAAGAAAAATGGGTCCTCTCCTCCATCATGTCCTATAGAACCCCCTGTCGCACCCATGGGAATCTCCCACCCTTCGCATTTGGTAGTGCAAACCAACACACTTTGCCTCTATAATCAAGACAACCAACCTCATCTCCCGAGGATGGGCCTGTACATATCTCTATAACATAGGCTTGCACTATGGACCCTCATCTTTTCCATCCACTCTCAAAACACCGCCACATCATCTCCTTTAATGCCTCTAAGGAAATAGAATACACCTACTCTCCCACTATAGAGTAGTTACAGAATCCTGTATATGTCCTCCGGGGTGATTTTGATCACACCATGTGGCAAATGAAATGTGTTGGTCACTAAATCCCCTTTGTCGATGAGTTTAACCATCAAGCTTAGATCACGAACAATGTGCCTGTAGCATAAGACCCCAATCAAGCTAAAGTTCATCACATGCTTCCACTCCTCAGATCCACTCTCGATCATACCGATAAAGCAATAGAGGTGGTACTTTGTCTCTCATCTGTATCCGGTCCCTAGCCTATATCTAAAAAACCACAACATTGTTAAACCTTGACTTCACCTAACATCACTCTTAACAAACCAACCTATTCCCAAGACCCTTACTACTTATTGCCCCAACACACCCCAACCCTAAAGCCCACCCCTTTTCCCCTCATCCTAATTTCCCATCCCTCAAAAAGTACCTATGTGAACATATTACCCTACCCATTCTCACTAAACATGTCGTTATATCCCATTACCTACCTTTCCCTCCCCCCTGTCTTGTTTATTGACCTATTTTCCTCTAGATCCAACTAGCGTCAATCACTATTGACCGACATCGTTTAATCATAACCGGCATTGGTCACCTAATAATTGACCAATGTCAACCAAAGCAAACCAATGTCAGCTAACCCTTGACCATCGTCGGTCACTTTTGTGGCCCTCAAAATCCACAAACCCCTACCCTATTTCTCACAAAATTCTCAAATCTAACCTAAATACCTATTCTAACCTACCCAAACCTATCCTAGCTTCATTCCCAATCCTATTTAACCTACATTGGACCTTCCCACCCCTCATTTCCTTCATTTCTACCCATAAATTTCAAAAATTAAAATTACACCCAAATTTTAAACAAAACCAATTTTAACAACCTATTTCAACAACAAATGAAGGATCGGGATAGAATCCTACCTCATCTCAAGTCATCACCGTGGTGGTACATCGACCATTACACCAATGGCCCACCCAATCCCTCTCCCACTTCTACCATGCCCAAGCCAACACCTCCCCCTCACAACCAATAAAATCACTCAACCCAATCTCGTGGACCTCGCCTACTAAATTCCAATCACCCACTACGAGCCTTGCCAACTCAAAGCACTACATCTCTTTCTGTTGCGTTCCACATGTCCACACTCTCCTCTGTCATTTTCTACAATTGGAAAATGACAAATGACTCCATAAAACATGGAATTTTCCTTTTTTAACCCCAATTCGACATGACCGTCGGTCATATTTGTGCCATAGCCCACCGAAGTCGGTCGACACATAAGCTGTCATCGGTCACCCCTTATAGTTGTTTGTTAAGGCTAGGCTTCTTTTTCTTAAAACCATTAGTTCTTCAACACCTTTTATCACTGTGGATACCTATTCAACCATACCTACACACCCAAACTACCCCTATATTTCCTTAGTTGCATCTTGGGATTTATTATTTTACCTATTCCTTGGCCTTACCCGTGTCATGACCTATTTTCCTGAACTTGACCTACTTGGTGTGACTATTGACCTTATGTACTCGATATACCTTGTGATGTTGTTACCTATGTTGTTTTAGCCTAATAACCATACCTTTTCTATGTTCATGTCATTTAACTTGACCAAACCTTTTGTGTCTTTGGAACATAGCTAAATGTTCCTATATCTAACCTAAGTTGTGTTTTTGGACCATATCCTATACCTTGGATACCTGAATCACTTCACCCTTGTTTGGATAAACCTATCAACCTTAGATGATGTAGAGTTTACAAGATCTTCAACCTGGTACTGTGTTGCAATCTATACATGTGGGTGCATTTGATTGTCATTTCCCATTACCCAATTTTGACCCTAGCCTATAACCTATTACCCAAGTGGACCATCCCCCATTCACATGGTTCTCTTACACTTCCCCACCTACCTTCACTTCCACCAACTACACATTTTTCAACCCACTCAGCGATTCTATGTTACACCTCCTCAGTGCTTGGTTTGAGGGGGATCACCTTCACCCACACATGGGGCAACCACTTCCTATTTTTCTCAAAGATCGCTTACCAATACAAGCTACATGAAAAAAAGGGGGAAAATGTAGAATAGTAATCCCTCAACTCATCGACTACCCAAATACTAACACCTATTCCTCACAACCTCCCGCTAATCAACAAAACAATCAACACTACCCTTTTACTCCCCTCTTCAATCGTTATTCCCACTAGTGCCCCTATTCAATTCACCCAAACATCATATCCCCTATCTAGACAATATGATCTTCTCACATCCAACATGCCTATCAATACTTCCCAACCACCTTTCACGAGTGTTTTACATTATTCAAGATTATCTAACCCCTTTTAACAAAAGTTTTAACCTTCATACCCACATTCCTACTCAATATTTTATGTAGCATCCTACCCAATCACAACAATCTTATCATGTTCCCATAACCCAACAACAATTCTTTCAAAGAACCACTCTTCCAATCACATCCCATGGCTTACCCTCAACAAATTCCCCAAACACCAACACATTCGCAAGTTCAAAAAATTTATCTCGACAACTTCTTACATGTAGCTGCCACTTCTTACCCCCAACAAACTCTTTCAAATGATCCCATGCATTCCGTTATAAATAGGTTATCCGACCTCTAAGCTTCTACTTTAGGAACCAAAGGCTCATTATCCTATGAGAAAATCTATAATTCCTATTCATCCATCCATATGAATTAAACCATATCCTCTCAGACTTGGGAATTACCAAAACTTGCTAAATTCAATAACAAAGAAGATCAAAAACAACATCTTCATGCATTTAAACATATATGTTATCTTATTGCACATGATCAGGACTTGATGCTCTAAAATTTCCCCGTGTCTTTGGTTGATTCTACATTGGAATGGTATAATGATATCCCTCAATATTCAATATTCTCTTTCTCCCAACTCACATAGTTATTTATAGAACATTTTTTTATTAACATTTCTCAAAAAATAACCATCAATGATCTATACGCCATCTAACAATTTGAGGATGAATCCATTAAATACTACGTTGCATGATGGCACCTCACTCTAAGCCAATTATACTTTCCTCTTCCACAAGTTGACCTCATCGACATCTTCTCACGTTCATGTACGAAGCATATATCTTCTACTTTACAAATCCAATTGTTCCAAACCTTTGATGATGCATTCACCATGGCCGGAAAACTTGAAGCATGTGCCCTCGAGCATGGTCATTTACAATTGAAAGCAAATAAACCCAAACATAAATTTAGTAAACCAAAATAAATGACAAATCAATGGTAACGGCCAATGTTGTAGTTCTTAAATCATTGCCTGCATCTACATCTAGCACATGGACTCAAAAATGAATCACTTGACCAATGCCTAACTACACTCCCCTTAGGGATTCATACAATACAATATTTGACAAATTAATGACAGCAAACCTTTTCACACTTCCTCCTATCCTACCATTTGATGATTCAAGACTGAATCTTGTATGGTATTATGAAGACTACTACTACAAGTATCACCAAGTCGAGGCCATGACATAAAATGATGTCGTACTTTAAAGGATATATTCCAAAGGCTCATTGATCAAGGTGATCTTCAATTCAACAATCCAAATGATTCACCCAATCAACCCCTTGACATTTTTAAAAATATTTCCCAAATCATACATCAACAAGCCAAGCTACCACTTCTACCACAACCCAAGAACCTAATGCTCATACTATAAACACCTTGAACAATGATGATCAGGAACCTATCCCATCCACAACTTCATCATTGACCACATCTATTCCCTTTGATATCCTTCCTACATCTATTAATCCTACATCCGTCTTAGAGTCTACTCCTACATCTACAACTAACAGAACCCCATTAGCAAATATATCATTCATGCCCTTAGATAAATTCATGAAGCAACCATTTCAACCTATTTACACATCTGGAATTAGTCCTTTGTCAAATTCCTTATCCACCTCATCATCTACTTCATCCATTCCAGTAGGCTTGACCACCTTGCCTATATCTATTCCACCCTTTCTGTCATACTGTCTATGGAACCTATACCAGTTCTTCATCCCACTCCCTTACCCACATCAACTATTGGGGTTACATACGCACCACCTTCTTCTTTTACCCCAAATTTTTCATTCTAATAATTCTTAAAAGTACATCACCTTGCCATGACCTCAAACGTATCTTCCATGTCATCAAGGCCAATCCTCTCAATCTCCATCTTCTCGTGGATCGTCTCGGATAGATGTTGTTTCTTGTGCCCAACCAATCATAACATTACCATTTGACTCATTGGTTAAGATTTTTGACACTCCTTTGGATAGAGTGTCCCCATATACAAAACCTATGATCCCTTCTAGAGGTAAACCATCTAATCCAAAATCATCTGCTCCCGTACCACAAATGTTTTAACTCCCCAATCCAAGATCATCCTACACTAAAACACTAATGAACATGAAAACTGGATAATCAAAGCATCAATACACTTGAGCTTTACCTCAAACATCCAAAGTATCCCAAAAGGCATCTTCTCAGTGCTCTAGCTGGAAAATATATGGAAATTTTCCAACACTTACTACAAACTTTAGCAATTACACTTCTTTCTAACAAGGCTTTTGACCCAAAATGAAAGAAGCCTTTATGGTTTAATTCCAACCTTATTTTTGTCTTTCACCACACCTCTGGACACAATCTGAGCATTGTAGAGCACTCCAGGACCATTATTCACAATCCCATCAAGAGGGAGACTTTCCCCTCGACTGAGCCAAGGCCCCTTCTATAACATTCCCATTTTAAGACTTTAGAAACAAGGGAATTTTTTTACATAATGTTCACTGTTCTAAATAAAACATTATTTAGAACACACATTCCATACCAATCAATCTCATAACAGATAACCATATGTAGTTGTAAATGACTCGGTGTTACACCGATCTATTCATTCCATGACTCGGTTACCTACCGATCTATTCATGTTTAACTTTAAGTATTGAATACTTATTGTATACTTTGTATACTTGGTTTTCCTACCCTAACCAGGTACTAAGTGATCTTGTTTAAAGAACATACCTAAATATTTGTTATCAATATTCATTCAATTCCTCATTAAAAATTATTCATTTACAAGACTATGTATTTCAGGCATGTTGTATAACAAACAACCTTCATTCCAAAAGAATACAACTTTTCTTTTTCAATATAATTCAAGAATGAATCAAAACTCTTTACATAAGGTTCAAAATTAAATAACCCAATACAACATGAAAGTTCTTGTCTTCTTTAATCACTTACGATGTCCATCTGTAAAATTGCTAGCATGGGTCAGTTCAATGAACTAAGCATTAAATTAAAATGCATTCCACTAATTTCTTCATTAATTTTTTTTTTTTTTATGAAACAATTAAAAAACATCATGCAATAATCATAAGTAATAACATCTAGAAATAAGTAAAATTAAGAAATCTGAATTTACTTTTAAGAAAGGAACATATTATAATCTGTAACATCAGAATTATACCACAAGACTTAATTGATCCTATCAATAACTATTAAATAGTCAACAAGTCTTGCCATTAAATTACTTCATAAATTCATAAGGATAGAAGGGCACATTTAAATTTTTCCCAATCTGCAAGGAGTTAGTTACAACATATCTGATATTAGTATGTTTCATCCCTCCATATAGACAAAGAAGAGAATCGAATAACGAGAAGTTCAATCAATAAACTTATCAGTCAACAGAAAAAGGATCTCATACCAACAAGGACCCAAACCATATTTCATTTCATTTATACTATGAAATGAAATCCATCATCCAATACAAACTTATAAATTCTTAAACTAGTTCCCAAAAGAGAACTCAAAACCAAATGCACAGTCAAAGCATGCATACTTCCAATTTCCACTGAAGATTTACAAACTAATTACCTCTTTTCATTCACCAAGCTCAAGTTCAGATTCCATTCTCAAAATAAAATTCTCAGTACTATTTCTAAATAGCATACTATCCCCAAGAGATCCTAATCTCTTCTCTGACTAAAAAATCAAAGATTCGTTCAAAGAGTCCAACAAGGAAGAGAAATATGCAACAGTGCAAGATAGAAAAGAGTCAATAAAACTCATAGACCCAAGGATAGAATTTCCAAGCATTCCAAACAGGGATATTGTATCCCTTCATACTATACTAGAATACATGGTTTAGATTCAACATACCGAGGAAATCCACAAATTGGATGAAAGGTCTAAAAAGAGTAAGGAACCAAACAGTTCATCAAAGACAAATATTGTCCCAATCTCTTTCAACATGACTAAACAGAATCACCACAAGATTCTTGAGTTCCATAAAAAGACTTATGACAGGTAAGAATTTTCTCAGCAATAAGACAAAAAGGAATAAGTAATACATTCAATAACCTCTACAATTGATATTAATGTCCCATAAAAATCACAATTCCATTCCATCAATTCCTAATAATTTAACGACAAGCTTCCCACACAAGATCTGAGATTCACTTAGGGCGAGAGAGGAGAATTTTTTCTTTGATATCTCCCACTGTCTGAGTTCAAGGAAAAATATACAGTCCAAAGGCATAAGCCATAAGATCATTCACACCCAAGGAGCGACACGAAGGAATTTTATGAGGAGGTTACCAATTCAGCATCCAACCAAAGCAAACTCTCAAGCCACCCTTGAGCAGACAGATCAAAAAGGAGATGAAGTCTCCAAAATCGATGCAGAACCAACGTAACCCGGCTCGTAAAAACAGGTAGAGAATAAAGATTTACAAAAATAGAATTACTTGCTCAGAGAAAAATACAAGCATCAAACATAAATTCTGGTTTCCCACAAGATTCCATTACCGGTTCAGATAAACAAAAGCAAATCCAAAGTGATTCTAGAGTTAATAATTCCATAAAAGAATAAAACCCTAGCTCGAGTAAAAGTACGAACAACTCACAACTCGACTACAAGTTCATCCTAAAGTATAGATCTTACCAAGTTCCATTCAGTCCAAAACATTCACAAGGCCCCAAAAAATCTCAACCAGGCACAAAGCTTCACACAAGCTTAGAACATTCATGGAGTTCTATTACAACTACCCAAACACAAACTTAGACAGAGATACAAAGCCAACCAAACAACACTGTCAGTTCAAATGGCCAAGGAGCTTCTACTTCAAACTCAACGAGCTTAAGTACAAGTCACAACGCAACAACTCAACAATGAATTTAGTATTCATAAGAATTGTATACAAGTTCAGTTGTTGAATACGAAGATTCAACCAAGGTTCAAAACTTCAATAAGTTCAAACATAGTCCAAACAACACACAGTCCCAATAAAGCTAAAACAAATCTCGAGCTTCAATACAAGTTTTAGAACCCCTACGGAGCTCCACTTCTAGCTCAAGAAATGCAAGTCTAAATAGAGATTTAGAACCCAAGAAGCAATAAGCCCATTCGATCAACATTAGTCTTAGATGATAGAAACAAAGTTTCAAAATACAAGCTACAGAGTTCAATAGAGCTTCAAGTACAGGTTATAGAGTTCCAATACAAATCACATGCAAACCTCTAACAACCAGTACCAAGAAAGTTCCCAAAATGCTCAATAACAACAAAGGATTCACATTCCAAAACCCACATAATTTCCAAGAATACATGCAAGTGAATAACCACATACATCATGCAAATATAAAATTTCTAGTGAGCAAGAATTGTTTTAATGAATCATTTAGAAGAAAGCAAGAAATCTTAATGGGTAGAGCCTATCATGCCTGATAGTGCCTCTACCGATTCAAAGAAGACTTCCAACCGAGTTTCCAACACCCTTTCTTCTCTAGGCAAGATCAAATAATAGTAATTATTTTCCACAAGTTGCCTCTTATACGTTCCTCGAACTGAAAATAGATCAAAGAATTCAAAAATAACCACTAAGTGTAGATCAAACTGTTGGTTCAAAAAACTAGATAGCTCCATGCGAGTAAAAATTGTGAAGCATGCAAAGCAAAACAACCCCCAAAAAATCCTCCAGCATGCCTTCCCAGATGGCTTGCTTGCCAAACCCGAGGCATATTAATGACATTAATTCCAAATTTCCTGCTTATCTTTCCTTACCACTACCATTCATAGTTGGCAAGACCTAATTGCACTTCAAAATACATTTCCAAACTTAGCGATGCCTCCATGTAGGTTCCTCTAAACTTTCACTAGCCCTTGCCAAACTGGCAGTACTTACTTGCATTTAAAACCAAATCAAAATCAAATCCCAATAAAAGCTTAGGAACCACCACTTAGTTCCCCACTTTCCAATGGCCCATAGGTCCCCTTTCATATCCCATTAGTTTAGGATAGATAGAATTTTCTTAGGTTAGATCTTAGGTTAGTTTAAATAAATAACCTTAGGATATAACCCCCAACAATAAATTGCCACCTTAGGATAGGATGTAGATTTAACCAAAAACAATAGGTTTAGAAATAACTTAGCATCCCCTAGGTTATTTCCTTTCAAGCTAACAACTTAGGTTAGAATGTCATCCCACGTAAAGTGGTGTAGTAGTAGTTAGGTAAATTACTTGAGTCCCATATCTATTAGGGTAGACCATATAGGTAAAGGGTACATAATAATTTCTTTTTCTCAAGAATCCGGAAGCAAGGTTTCTATTTCCCTTAACACCATTAAGCACCCTACAAGGGTCGATCAAGAAGAGCCAAGCACAACACAAAACAAAATGCAAGCACTTTGTTTCCAAGATGATAAAGAATTTACAAAAACAAAAGTTTAGTCTGTTAAGTCTCTTAATCGATGAATGTCAGTTTTTCATTCAGTTTTGATAAGAAGATTTAAAACATACCTTGGATCAATGGAATTGATCCAAAGATGAGTCCAATTGCAAGGATAAGTTTGCAACCATTCAAACCATATTACAACTTTACTCATAAGAAGTTAAATAGACTATTGTAAACAACAAAGAAACCAACCCTTCAATCAAAAGAGCATAAATGATTCATCCATTTCAAGCATGATCTTCAGCAGTAAAAAAACACATCTTTATCCAAAAATCACATGTCAACACTTGAAATGCAAAAGAGGAATATAACCATTATCGAGGGTGTTACATGCTTCCCTCCTAAAAAGAATCATCATCCCGATGATTACCTCATTTTAGTCATTGCATTTAGGATAATCAATTTTTATTCACTTTCTTAACATATGTTTGCAACAGTATCCAAATTTTAAGTTTTAGAAATCAACATTAAATAGTTGTTTATTCAAAACAAATAAATATCTGCCCAAAACTGGCATACTTATTGTATTATAAAGATAAAATCACAATTTTTTTATCAATCAATAGAATCAATTCTATTCAAATAGATATGGAAAAGTAGTTTTCATATCGTCCATGTTTTCCCAGGTTACACTTTCTTTGTTAAACTGGTCCCATTAGACCTTGCATTGACTTATCTCACGATTTCTCAAATGCAACTGGTGAGTTTCAAATACTCGTATGGGTTTAACCACAATTATTCTTGGGTCTTGGACCTACAAGGAATTCCAATTTAACACATGTGATAAATCTGAAACATATTTCTTAAGCAAAGAAATATGGAAAACATCATGCATTCGTGATAAAGCAGGAGGTAATGCTAAGCGGTAAGCTACAAGGTTGATTACTTCAACTATCTCAAAAGGTCCCACATAATGAGGTGATAACTTGGCAACCTTGCTAAAAGTTATAGAGCTCTTTTTCGGTTTGACCCGAAGAAAGAATTTCTCACCAAGTTCAAATTTCTTGTCTACCCGCTTCAAATCAACATAACTTTTTTTTCTATTTGTTGCTTCTTTCAAGCGTTCACAAATCAATTTAACTTTTTGTTCCATTTCAGTAAGGATTTCAGGTCCAATTACCTCTCTATCCTCCATGTTGTCCCAACTAACAAGGGTTCTACATTTTCTTCCGTATAATGCTCCAAATAGTGCCATCTTAAGAGAGTCATGATATGTGTTATTGTATGTAAACTCAACTAGTGGAAGGTACTCTTCCCACTTGTACTACTGATCCATATAATACATTTGTAACATATCCTCTAAAACTTGATTAACTCTTTCAGTCTGTCCATCCGTTTCCGGATGATATGCAGAACTAAAATTCAGCTTAGTTCCTAAAGCTGCATTAAGTGTTTGCCAAAATATTGACATCATTCTAGGATCTCTATCCAAAATGATTAATTTAGGTACTCCATGTAATCTAAAAATTTCATGTACAAATATTTTAGCTAACACAGGAGAATCATCCTTCATATTTCTAGCAATAAAATGTGTTACCTTTGTTAGTTTATCCACAACTACTAAAATAACATCATGTTTATTTCTTGACATAGGCAACCCTTGTACAAAGTCCATGCTTATCACTTGCCATTTGTACTACGGTATGCTATGAGGATACAATAAAGCGGTGGGTGCATATGTTTCACTTTAACACGTTGACATTCAAGGCAATGTGTCACAAAATCTATTACATCATTTTTCATTCCCTTTCGAAATATTGATGTTTTATATCAGCAAGCATTTTTGTAATACTAGGGTGTCTAGAAAAAGGTGAATTGTGGAATTCTGCTAACAATTTCTTTCTCAAATCATTTAGCGAAGGTACAAATAATCTATTTTCAAATCGTAAGATTCCTTCATTATCAAAGTGAAAACCTTTATATCTCAAATCACTAGAATCTACAACAAGCGTTGTCTTTACTTGCTGAAAATAAGAATCAGATTCCATAACACTTTTTACTTCATCCTTAAATTGAGTTCTCAATGTTATAAGAGCATAAATGTGCTTCCTACGACTTAGAGCGTCAACCACTCTATTTTCTTTACCCTTGATATAATTGATGTCAAAATCATATTGAGACAAAAACTCTAACCACCTTCGTTGTCTTGCATTAAGATTTGGCTGAGTGAAGATATACTCAGTCCAAGATGATTAGTTTTCAAGTTCAAAAGGTTTACCAAGCAGGTAATGCCTCCAAACTTGCAATGCATGAACAATGGTAGCAAGCTCTAAATCATGTGGAGCATAATTCAACTCATGTAACTTAATTTTTCTACTTTCGTAAGCTATGACATGACCATTTTGTAACAAAATGCCTCCTAGACCTTCACCAGATGCATCAGTTACCTTCATAAAATCTCCATTAGGATCTGGTACTACAACAATAGGTGCTGAAGTTAAGCTTGTTCTTTCAAATTTTTGAATGTAATTTCACATTTCTCATTCCAAACAAACTTTTTATCCTTCTTTTGTAAAGAAGTTATTGGTGCAACCACCTTAGAGAAGTCTTTTACAAATTTCCTATAGTAGCCAGCAAGTCCCATGAAGCTTCTAACTTCATGTACATTCTTTGGTGTAGGCCACTCAATTATAGCTAAAATATTTTAAGGATCTACAACAATTTCATTCTTACTTATTACATGTCCCAAATAGTGTACTTTTGTGTCATAGAAAGAACATTTAGACAACTTACCAAATAACCGTCTCTTTCTTAATATTTCCAAAACTATATTCAAATGCTCATGGTGTTCCTCAATACTTTTGGAATATATGAGAATTTCATCCAAGAATACGAGCACAAATTTTTCCAAGTATTCTTGAAAGATATTATTCATTAAATTCATAAATGTTGCAGGTGCATTTGTTAATCCAAAAGGTAAAACCGTGAACTCATAATGTCCATACCTTGTCCTGAAAGTTGTTTTATGAATATCCTCATCCTTAATCTGCAATTGATGATATCTAGATCGAAGATCTATCTTAGAATATACCGATGCTCCATGCATCTGATCAAATAAATCATCAATCCTAGGGAGTGGGTATCTATTCTTGATTGTTGCCTTGTTTAACATTTTGTAATCAATGCACAATCTAAGTGTTCCATCCTTCTTTTTCACAAAAATTACAGGTGCTCCCCAAGGTGAAACACTTGGTCTGATCAAACCTTTAGAAAAAATTTCTTATAACTAAGCCTTAAGCTCTACTAATTCTATAGTAGTCATTCGATATGGTGCTTTAGAAATAGGTTCAATTCCAGGCTTGATCTCAATCGTGAAATCAAACTCCCTTTTAGGTGGAAGACCTGGAAATTCTTCCGGAAATATGTCACTGAAGTCTCATAACAACGGATATCATTCCATAACATCACTATTCTCTTCAGTTGTTTCAGCAATTTTTACTGCATATAAGGTATAACCCTTATTTTTGGCCTTTGCATAGCTAATAGTTTTTCTAACAAAAATCTCACGTTTCACACCCTGAATCTTTGTTGTTTTCTACAAGTCATCTAAACAACTAATGTGTTTTTCAAAACAATCCACTTTAGCTTTATGTTACGCTACTAAACCAATTAACACCTATGATTACAACATAAGACCCCAAAGGTGCAACATAAAGATCAACTTCAAGTGGAAAAGTTAGGTAAATCAAGGATCGCTCCAAAAAGACACATACTAACTGCGTATGAACAACATTGTTTCCGTATTATAGAGTCCATGTTTTATCCATGTTTCCATCTTTTCTTTTTAGTTTTGATGCTAATTTATTAGAAATAAAAAATTCAAGTAGCTCATTGCTCAAAAAAGAATAGTTACTGAGTAAACCAAATAACTTACCCGGAACTTCTATAGGCGTGGCCTATTTCTCAGCCTGCTTGTCAGCTACTACAACATGTATCTTGTGTTGTTGATTACGATCATCCTTTTTCAAAGGGCATTGATTTGCATAATGATCTTTTCCATAGTTATAACAGCCTCCTATAGGTCCCTTCCTAGGCTCGGGTTTATTTCTAGCCTTAGAGTTATCGTTCTAACCCCCATAAGACTTATGTCCGTTATTATGGTTCCTAGCAAAAAAATTTGTGCATTATCAACGGACTTTTTATTGTTGATTTCTTATTAGTATTAGATGAAAACTTACTTTTCATTCTCGAATGTCTTCTATGGTCCTTTCTTAGGTGCAAAATATGATGAAGAGGAGTTAGGAACTTTCTTCCTTACTTCCTCTTTATGAGCAGAAATTTCATTTAATTTATGTTCTTGCCTTATTGATTTTTCAACAACCCCTTCCATCGTGGTTGGGCTGTGAACATCCACCTCTCCTCCTATAACGGGATTCAATCCCATGATGAACTTGTTGTATATATTTCCCCAGGGTAAATACGCATACATGAAGAATATAGAAATCAAAGAAGATCAAATCCACGACATTCCCAAGGCACACGAAATGGCGCACAACACGGGCTGCCGACACAGGAAAAGTTGCGCCCTTGGCGCACAGAAATGGCGCACAACACAGACTGTCGACACGGGAAAAGTTGCGCCCTTGGCGCCTGAAAATGGCGCACAACACGGCATCGCCGACACGGGAAAAGTTGCGCCCTTGGTGCACGAAAATGGCGCACAACACAGTGTCGATAGGAAAAGTTGCACCCTTGGCACACATAAAGGGATGTCGACACACATATGGATGCGCCAGGCGCACCTTCGAGAGGTGCAACATTACGAAAGCGCCGGAAGCGAGACCACAGCGCGAGATATTCAAATGGCCATAACTTTTGGTAGGAGCTCGGATTCATGCAAGGTTGGACTTTCTGGAAAGCTTACGAGGTCCTCTGTCCAACTACGACTGGATATCTTTAATTGGATAAGAACAAATTCTTAAAAATGAAAAATACAGTTAGCCACTTTTGGGGGTCGCTAGGGTTCTCACCTACCACCATAATGAGATGAATTAAATACAGTTTGGAGGTGGTTAGGGCAGATTTGGAATTCCTCTCTCTTCTCTCTCTCATTCTTCCTATAAATTGTAAGGAGAGGCTTCTTTTAAAGGTGGTTCATTCTTTCTGCTCTGCCCTCCCTTCTTTTCTTCTCTAGGGTTGAAAATGGAGTTCGAACCTCCTCCCTACTCTGTAATGGCGTTTTTTGCCTTTTACTAATGGAATGATGTTCTGTGCAAACTTCTGAAGCAACAAAACGTGTTTTGTGATGCATCTGTCCATCCTTTCTCGTTTTTGCTTGTTTTCTTCTTGCCTCTCTTCATTGTAGGTATCTCTGTGCATGTTTGAACGTTCACTGCAGATCTGGAGCTGTGTTCATGGAGTTTTGGGACACTTTCTGTGTGAAATCTATCCTTGGGCCTGTGATGCATCTGTCCATCCTTCCCATTGCTCACCTCTCTTTGTCCCATGGTAGTTTTGATAGATGTTCAACATTCTCCTTCTCTGGTGTATCACCGTTTTAGTGTAGGCTTTTGTTTTTTTTCCCTTCTCTCTCTCTCTCTCTCCTTGGCATGGTTAGATTAGGATTAGATTAGCTTGCCTGCACTGGAATAGCTTGTGGCAGGTAGTTTAGGAGCAGGAACCAGCCTTCTCTGGAGATTCCTCTCTCGGTTTCACAAGTCCCACGCTTGGAGAGAGGTTTCCATGTTGTGCAATCACCTTTGGATGCTGAACATCAACCTAGAAGCTGATGTGCGTCCGAGGTCTTTGTGATTCGACATCAGCATTTTGGCACGCCTTAGTGGGACCAAGAGGTCATTCCATAGATTTGAAGGAGTTTTAATGAAATTCGGACCAAAAATTTCAGGTTTTTAGTGATTTCGGGATTTCGGGATCCGAGAGCATCAAAGCAGAAGCAGTAGTGTTTCGGGTTTCGGGGGATGCATTGTATGGTCCTACCCCCGACAGCAGTGATTTCGAGATTTCGAGATCCGAAAACATCAAAATAGCCTTTCGGGTTTTGAGGGATGTCGGACATGTTCCAAGTTCCGACACATAGCAATTCGGGTTTTGTGAGTTGCATCGCATGACCTGAGTTCCGACTGTGCTTTTCGGGAATCCGTAGCTGCACAACATGACATGAGTTCCGAACTGAAGATTGCATTCTTCTGGGTCCTTCAAATTTTAAATCTCGATTTCGATATTGTCAAGTTTGGTGTGTAACTTGGCAACATCCAGCCTTTTAGAGGCATTTTTCAAAAAACACATCTGGCGACTCCACCTGATCAGCAACCCATTTCTCTGAGTTACAGATCCGTTCCCATTCATTTCCACCCATCTTTCTTTCCATCTCTTTCATTCTTTTCCATTCCATGAAGTTGTGCAACCATGACTTCATTTCCATCATGGAATCCACATCAACAGCAGCAATATATCACACCTCCAACATGTTTTACAAATCCTCCAAATCAGCATTTTGGTCAAGTTCAGGATCAACATGCATACCCATATGAGCAGCAATGCCAAAATCAGTTTGGCTATGGAGCTTTCCAAGAGCAAGGGTACGCATGCAATAAAGACAATGAAGAAGAAAATGCAGATCTGCTGGAGAAAATCCAAAAGATGGAGGTGAACATGGTGCAATCTAGGGCTCAGGCACAAATGAAAGCATTTGGAATTGGTTGCAGAGCACCTTGTCCATGGGTGGGACCTTTTCCAAGCATTACAGCTCTCAGAGAAGTTAGACTTCATGATTGCAACACTTTGCATTACTTACAAGGTGGATTGAAGGAATAGAGGTGTATGAGAGAAGTATTCTGCAACCTTATCAACGGGTAAGCACACCATCTCATACTCTTTCTTTTCCCCCCTCTCAATCTATATCATTTCAGCAGTATCAAGTTTTACATTCACCATCTTTGTCCTAAATGTTGAATCCATCCCTCCATCCCCTAGTCTTCCACCCCATCTCGATTCTTCTTTCCTTTTCCTTTCCAAACAGTCATCCCCTCCACGAGAGCTAACAGAAACACCCCCTCCTCCAAAGAAACAAGAGGTTTCACCTCCTCCACCACCGCAAAATATTGTAAAATCAATTGAATTTCAACCTATCCCTCCTATTGCATTCCCTAATCCATGTTGGGAGGATGAAAATCAGAATGCCAGCCAAGGAAAACCACAGCAAAAAGAGAGTGCCAACAAAGAGGAAGAAATTCAAAGTCTGAAGAGTTGGGCTCTTAGATTTGGGATGACGAAGATCCCCTTGATGGTTAAGCCTACAGAAGAGGCTGAGGTTGGAGAACAAATGGTGGTCAGGACTGATTCTGTTGCAGCAGAAGAAGATGTTGATCTAATAGAAGTTGCACAATCAGCCATGAAAGAGGAAAGCCCTGAAGAAAATCTTGCAGCCCCAACTTGTCCTCTAGAGCAGCAGATTGAAGAGTTTGACTTAAAAAACTTCATGCTGGAGGAAGAGTTATATCAAGAGCAAGATTGCCTTCGAGTAATAGAGGAGGGAGAAGCTGCTTCAACTCCAAAAGAAGAGGAGCACATCCTAGTTGTGGAGGAGAAAAGTGCAGATCCAAGAGCTTTGAACACAAAGCAGGCTATAGGAGAACCTTCAGTTCTTCTTTCTACTTCACCTCTCCCGAGTTCTAGTACTGAAGAGGAGTTTGATCTCTCAAACTCAATATTGGAGAGTGAAGGAAACCATGGTGGTCAAGTTGCAGATCCAGAGGACACCATGGAGGAAGTTGAACACGAACAGCGGGACAGCAATGAGGCAGTTTACCTGTCAGATTTGGAGGACTGTTTTGATGGAGAAGAACCGGTTGAGTTTTCACCATTCTCTCTTTCATCATCCACATTCCAAACACAAGAGTCTGATGTCATGAAGGAGAACATTCATTTGCAGCAGCCTGCATTTTATAGCAGCCCTTTGGAATCAAAATTGGAAGATTTTAATCTTCCATATCCTTCATTGGAGGAAGAGAAAGGACAGAAGGATTCCACCATTTCTTCCACGTCATCCATCTCGGAGGGTCTGCAAGAGAACTCCATTTTTGGAGTTGGAAATCAGAGCTATGGGCATATCAAACGGATCAGACCTTGCCCAATCAGGTATTTGGCTTCATTGGAGCCAAAGGAGAAGCCACAACCGGTCATGCTCGCTTCTGAGCATGAGGGTGAGTTACAGAGTACCAAGGATCAGCTGCCATACCTTTTCGATCCAAATGCAGAGCAACTAAAAGAGGTATTGGATTTTTCAGTTGATACCTTGATGATTTGGATAGAAGACCAGCTTCTTGTTGATTTTCCATCCATCCAAACACCATGATCGGTGCGAATCAATTGCATGGCTGCCAATTTTGAAGAAAGGAAGCTATTTCTCACAACCAGTTGCAGGGTTTGTTTAGCTTGCCTTTGTTTCCAGTTAGAGTAGAGTAGCTAGGTTTGCTTTCAGTAGAAGAAGTGCTTGTGCACACTCTGCATGTTCCATTTGGGGCATGTATGATTTTTAGTTTTGTACATAGTTTTTGGTGTTGCTGGTTTTGCTCTTGCACAGTTCATTTCAGTGGCATTTTGGTGAGGTCAACTCCAAGTTCAATGGGTTCCAAGTGGCTCAGAAGGGAAGTTTTCAAAGTTCAGATCAGTTTCCAGGCTTGCTTATGACTCCATGCCCAATGGATTGCTAAAAGGCCACTGATCTTCTACCTAGCAGGCAGGTGATCCCATTGAGTCGCCAAATTGTTGTATATATTTCCCCCCCGGGTAAATACAGACAACAGAAGAATATAGAAATCAAAGAAGATCAAATCCCTGACATTCCCAAGGCACACAGAAATGGCGCACAACACAGACTGTCGACACAGGAAAAGTTGCGCCCTTGGCGCACAGAAATGGCGCACAACACAGACTGTCGACACAGGAAAAGTTGCGCCCTTGGCGCACAGAAATGGCGCACAACACAGACTGTCGATAGGAAAAGTTGCACCCTTGGCGCACATAAAGGGATGTCGACACACATATGGATGCGCCAAGGCGCACCTTCAGGAGGCGCAACATTCTGAGCGCTGACAGGAAGCAGACCCTGGCGCAGATATTCAAATGGCCATAACTTTTGACTGGGAGCTCGGATTCATGCAAGGTTGGACTTTTTGGAAAGCTTACGAGGTCCTCTGTCCAACTACGACTAGATATCTTTAATTGGATGAGAAAAAATTCTTAAAAATGAAAAATACAGTTAGCCACTTTTGGGGGTCGCTAGGGTTCTCACCTACCACCATAATGAGATGAATTAAATACAGTTTGGAGGTGGTTAGGGCAGATTTGGAATTCCTCTCTCTTCTCTCTCTCATTCTTCCTATAAATTGTAAGGAGAGGCTTCTTTTAAAGGTGGTTCATTCTTTCTGCTCTGCCCTCCCTTCTTTTCTTCTCTAGGGTTGAAAATGGAGTTCGAACCTCCTCCCTACTCTGTAATGGCATTTTTTGCCTTTTACTAATGGAATGATGTTCTGTGCAAACTTCTGAAGCCACAAAATGTGTTTTGTGATGCATCTGTCCATCCTTTCTCGTTTTTGCTTGTTTTCTTCTTGCCTCTCTTCATTGCAGGTATCTGTGCATGTTTGAACGTTCACTGCAGATCTGGAGCTGTGTTCATGGAGTTTTGGGACACTTTCTGTGTGAAATCTATCCTTGGGCCTGTGATGCATCTGTCCATCCTTCCCATTGCTCACCTCTCTTTGTCCCATGGCAGTTTTGATAGATGTTCAACATTCTCCTTCTCTGGTGTATCACCGTTTTAGTGTAGGCTTTTGTTGTTTTTCCCTTCTCTCTCTCTCTCTCTGTCTCCTTGGCATGGTTAGATTAGGATTAGATTAGCTTGCCTGCACTGGAATAGCTTGTGGCAGGTAGTTTAGGAGCAGGAACCAGCCTTCTCTGGAGATTCCTCTCTCGGTTTCACAAGTCCCACGCTTGGAGAGAGGTTTCCATGTTGTGCAATCACACTGGATGCCTGAACATCAACCTAGAAGCCTGATGTGCGTCCAGGGGTCTTTGTGATTCGACATCAAGAACTTATGTATCCTAAACTTCTCATCAGTTTGATGTACTGAGGTACATACTTAAGGATTTCTGTAAATCATTCCTAGTACTTAGTTATAGTTAGCTTCCCTTGAGCTAATTTCTAAAATTCAGTCATTTTCTGATTATAGTAAAGTTACGGCAACCAACGTTGCCTAAAGTGACCTTTAAATTATCAATGTTTAACTCATCCTTATGATTGTCCCACCATGAAGATGCTTCGTGAGAAAGCTGATATGCTCCCCATATCACCTTTGTTTCTTATGAGAAATTCCTTATTACAAAGTATTTCTCCATTTTGCTGAGCCAGTTCTCAACTCCATCTCCTAATTTGGTGCCATCAAAATTAGGTGGACTTATCCTTTTTATATCATTAGTGATTTCAGCTGCCAGCCTAGCCTTTTTGTTTTCAAGCTGAACATGTATGTTCGCATTGTTATTATCAACACCTACATTGGCGTTGTCCCTAGGAGGTGGATGATTGTTGTTGTCAACATCTTCTTCCTCCTCAGCCAAAACAATCTCTTGAAGTACAATCAAACGATCTCTTGTGTCCAACAAAGCAGCAAGAATCTCATCAAGTTTCTGGGTAGTTGTTGCTCCTTCCTCAAACGGAGGGTTATTTGCAACATTTCCTCTTGTTCTAACCATTTTTTGTTACAAGAAAATTTAAGTTTCATCAAATTATGGACACAATAGGTCCAAGAGCTGTAACCTTCAGCTCTGATACCAAGATGTAACATTCCCATTTTAAGACTTTAGAAACAAGGGATTTTTTTAACATAATGTTCACTATTCTAAATAAAAATTATTTAGAACACACATTCCATACCAATCAATCTCATAACAGATAACCATATGCAGCTTTAAATGACTCAGTGTTACACTGATCTATTCATTCCATGACTCGGTTACCTACCGATCTATTCATGTTTAACTTTAAGTATTGAATACTTATTGTATACTTTGTATACCTAGTTTTCCTACCCTAACCAGGTACTGAGTGATCTTGTTTAAAGAACATACCTAAATATTTGTTACCAATATTAATTTGATATCACATGGCTTTAAACTAGGTGACTAGACAACGCAATCAGTAGCTTGCGATACTTTGGCCAAAGATTTACAACATACTATGTATGTCACTATTCCTAGATGGCATACTCATCATTTTGGAATACGTCCTTCACCTCACTCCTCTGTTATCATGAATGGTCTTTACTGACTACCATCAGTCCACTTGCCCAAAGTTTAACCCTAGCCCTGGTTAGAAACATAAATCATTATAGGAAGACACTCACAATGACTTAGGGTATATGGGCATACTCGGTTGACCTAAGTCAACCGGGTGTGCTAAGGTACCCTCGAGCCATTAAGAGCTACTACCTATCCTAAACATGCCACTAACTTGACCTAGAGAGAAACTAAGTTCAAGTCCTTATTGTGTGTAGATCTAGATGATCAATGCAGAAGGGTGTTGCCACATGTCAACTGTAATGTTGTATCCTCGAGAAAACCCCGGTCTTCAAGGTACAGCCTTCTACGGTTGGCGTGTGCCAAAGATCCTACGAAATAGCCTCATCACGATGTACATACCCCAAGGAGGTTATTAAATTTTAATTAATTTGGATTATAAAATAGATTACAGCATCTATGCTAGCCCTAATCCAACACTCCTTAAGTCCTTGTTCTATACTTGAATCAATTAAGCATTAAAGAACTTCCTTTAACTCATGATTGCTTTTAATGTTCGTTTATTTAGTTTAACAAAAATTAACCAAAATAGGACAACAATATCATAAGTTCCATTAAATATAACTTAATCATTCAAAGAAGGTGTAGCAACCAAATAGGTTCAACTAGTGGTAGACTTTATAAGAAATGAAGTCTAACGATTAACAATCATATCACCATTCTTTGGGTTACATTTCATTTATCGAGGAAGAACCTTCCTCTACTTGATTAAGTGTTAGGGTTTGTCAAACCCTTCTTATCTTTCACAAACTCTAAAGTTCTATCGCATATTCATTACACATTCCAATACTATATTAGAATTGTTTAGATAATATTGTTAACTTATGCAACTTAACAAGCTGCATCTTATTAAGGGAGATTAAACTAATTCCCTTTTATCTAACTTATCAATTTTATCTGAATTAAGCATATAACAGATATGAATAATATCATCCAGATAGGAATTCCATCTTCTTCATAAATAAAAGATAGTTTACACAACCAATACAAGTAAATCTCCAACATTCAATTCCTCATTAAAAACTTATTCATTTACAAGACTATGTATTTCAAGCATGTTGTATAACAAACAACCTTCATTCCAAAAAGAATACAACTTTTCTTTTTCAATACAATTCAAGAATGAATCAAAACTCTTTACATAAGGTTCAAAATTAAATAACCCAATACAACATGAAAGTTCCTATCTTCTTTAATCACTTACGATGTCCATCTGCAAAATTGCTAGCACGGGTCAATTTAATGAACTGAGCATGATAAGCACTAAGCATTAAAGTAAAATGCATTCCACTAATTGCTTCATTAAACAATTTTGCTTTTATGAAACAATTGAAAAACATCATGAAATAATCATAAGTAATAACATCTAGAAAGAAGTACAATTAAGAAATCTGAATTTACTTTTAAGAAAGGAACATATTATAATCTGCAACGTCATAATTATACCACAAGACTTAATTGATCCTATCAATAACTATTAAATAGTCAATAAGTCTTGCCATTGAATTACTTCATAAATTCATAAGGATAGAAGGGCACATTTAACTTTTTCCCAATCTGCAAGGAGTTAGTTACAGCATATCTGATATTAGTATGTTTCATCCCTCCATATAGACAAAGAAGAGAATCGAATAATGATAAGTTCAATCAATAAACTTATCAGTCAACAGAAAAAGGATCTCATACCAACAAGGAACCAAACCATATTTCAATTCATTTATACTATGAAATAAAATCCACCATCCAATACAAACTTAGAAATTCTTAAACTAGTTCCCAAAAGAGAACTCAAAACTGAATCCTGACAAATCAAAGCATGCATACTTCCAATTTCCACTGAATATTTACAAACTAATTACCTCTTTTCATTCACCAAGCTCAAGTTCAAATTCCATTCTCAAAATGAAATTCTCAGTACTATTTCTAAACAACATATTGTCCCCAAGAGATCCTAATCTCTTCTCTGACTAAAAACTCAGAGATTCGTTCAAAGAGTCCAACAAGGAAGAGAAATATGAAATAGTGCAAGATAGATAAGAGTCAATAAAAATCACAAACCTAAGGATAGAATTTCCAAGCATTCTGAACAGGGATATTGTATCCCTTTATACTATACTAGAATACAGGGTTTAGATTCAACATATCGAGGAAATCCACGAATCAGATGAAAGTTCAAAAGAGTAAGGAACCAAACAGTTTGTCAAAGACAAATACTGTCCCAATCTCTTTCAACACGACTAAACAAAATCACCACAAGATTCTCGAGTTCCATTAAAAAAACTTATGACAGGTAAGAATTTTCTCAGCAACAAGACAAAAAGGAATAAGTAATACATTCAATAACCTCTACAATTGATACGACTATCCCATAACAAATCACAATTCTAGTCCATCAATTCCTAAGAATTTAATAGCCAAGCTTCCCACACGGTACGAGATTCACTCAGGGTAGAGAGGGAGAAGTTTTTCTTTGATATCTCCCACTCTGTCGAGTTCAAGGAAAACTATACAATCCAAAGGCATAAGCCATAAGATCATTCGCACCCAAGGAGTGACATGAAGGAATTTTATGAGGAGGTTACTAGTTTGGCATCCAACCGAAGAAAAATCTCAAGCCACCCTCAAGTAGATATATCAAAAAGGAGATGAAGTCTCCAAAATTAGACAGAACCAACAGAACCCAGCTCACAAAACAGGTTGAGAATAAAGATTTACAAAAGCAGAATTACTTGCTAAGAGACAAATACGAGCATCAAATATAAATTCCAGTTTCCCAAAAGATTCCATTACCGGTTCAGATAAACAAAAGCAAATCCAAAGCGATTCTAGAGTTAATAATTCCATACAAGAATAAAACCCTAGCTCGGAGTAAAAGTACAGAACAACTCACAACTCGACTACAAGTTCATCCTTAAGTACAGATCTTACCAAGTTCCATTCAAGTGAAAAACGTTCACAAGGCCCAAACAAAATCTCAACTGGCATAGAGCTTCACACAAGCTTAGAAAATTCATGGAGTTCTATTAAAACTACCCAAACACAAACTTAGATAGAGATATAAATCCAACCAAACAACACCGTTTAAAATGCCAAGGAGCTTCTACTTCAAACTAAACAAGCTTAAGTACATGTCACAACTCAACAACGAATTCAATATTCATAAGAACTCTATACAAGTTCAGTTGTTGAATACGAAGATTCAACCAAGGTTCAAAACTTCAAAAATTTCAAACATAGTCCAAACAACACATGGTCCCAATAAACCTAAAACAAATCTTGAGCTTTAATACAAGTTTTAGAAAACCTACGAAGCTCCACTTCCAGCTCAAGAAATGCAAGTCTAAATAGAGATTTAGAATCCAAGAAGAAATAAGCTCGTTTGATCAACATTAGTCTCAGATGATAGAAACAAAGTGTCAAAATACAAGCTAGAGAGTTCAATAGAGCTTCAAGTACAAGTTACAGAGTTCCAACACAAATCATATGCAAACCTCTAACAACCAGTATCGAGAAAGTTCCCAAAAATGGTCAATAACAGTGAAGGATTCATATTTCAAAGCCCACATAATTTCCAAGAATACATGTAAGTGAATAACCAGATACATCATGCAAATATAAAATTTCAAGTGAGCAGAATTTTTTTAATGAATCATTTAGAAGAAAGCAAGAAATATTAATGGGTAGAGCCTAGCATGCCTAATAGTGTCTCTGCCGATTCGAAGAAGACTTCCATCTGAGTTTCCAACACCCTTTCTTCTCTAAGAAAGATCAAACAACAGTAATCTTTTTCCATAGTGCCTCTTATACAATCCTCAAACGGAAAATAGATCAATGAATTCAAAAATAGCCACTAAGTGCAAATCAAATTGTTGGTTCCAAAAACTAGATAGCTCCATGCAAAACAAAAATCGTGAAGCATGCAAAGCAAAACAACCCCAATAAATCCACCAGCATGCCTTCCAAGATGGCTTGCTCACCAAACCAAGGCATATTAATGACATTAATTCCAAATTTCCCACTTATCTTTCCTTGCCACCGCCATTCATAGTTGGTGAGACCTAATTGCACTTCAAAATGCATTTCCAAACTTAGCGATGCCTCCACGTAGGTTCCTCTAAACTTTCACTAGCCCTTTCCAAACTAGAAGTACTTACTTATATTTAAAACCAAATCAAAATCAAATCCCAATAAAAGCTTAGGAACTACCGCTTAGTTCCCCCACTTTTCAATGGCCCATAGGTCCCCTTTCATATCCCATTAGTTTAGGATATATAGAATTTTCTTAGGTTAGATCTTAGGTTAGTTTAAATAAATAACATTAGGATATAACCCCCAACAATAAATTGCCACCTTAGGTTAGGATGTAGATTTAACCAAAAACAATAGGTTTAGAAATAACTTAGCATCCCCTAGGTTATTTCCTTTCAAGCTAACAACTTAGGTTAGAATGCCATCCCACGTAAAGTGGTGTAGTAGTAGTTAGGTAAATTACCTAAGTCCCATATCTATTAGGGTAGACCACATAGGTAAAGGGTACATAATAATTTCTTTTTCTCAAGAATCCGGAAGCAAGGTTTCTATTTCCCTTAACACCATTAAGCGCCCTGCAAGGGTCGATCAAGAAGAGCCGAGAACAACACAAAACAGAATGCAAGCACTGTTTCCAAGATGATAAAGAATTTGTAACAAACAAAAGTTCAGTTTGTTAAGTCTCTTAATCAATGAATGTCATTTTTTCATTCAGTTTTGATAAGAAGATTTAAAACATACCTTGGATCAATGGAATTGATCCAAGGATGAGTCCAATTGCAAGGATAAGTTGCAACCATTCAAACCAAATTACAACTTTACTCATAAGAAGTGAAATAGATTATTGTAAGCAACAACAAACCAGCCCTTCAATCAAAGAGCATAAATGATTCATCCATTTCAAGCATGATCTTCAACATTCAAAAGAACACATCTTTATCCATAAAATCACATGTCAACACTTGAAATGCAAAAGAGGAATATAACCATTGTCGAGGGTGTTACACCTTCCTTCCACATCTAGTTCAAGACTCGACTATTTCACCTTCAAGAGATGACTCATCTAGAAATGACCCTCCTTTGTTCATCAATGTGGTTCATGTAACCACTCAATCTCGTCGGCGCAGAAGCCTAAATTAATCTCGGATCCAAAATCCAAGACCTTCATTGCCATCCCTCCTCCTAAGGAGTTGGCTACATTGTCAAAACCAAATGTTTGTGTTTTAGTGGCTCCTAATCCTATTGAACAGAGCATTATTAGACACTTCATAAATTCCCCGTAAAAATATCACTCTACAAGCTAATCCAAAGATTTTTAGATCATAGGCAAAGCTATTATTGAAGCCTTGAAACACATTCGACATCCGATGATGAAGATCAGCCCTTCGCATCTCTTATAGGGTCACTTACTGCTTCTACTATTATATCATTTAATGAAAATGAAATTTTAGATATCCCACAGAAGAGCATGACCTTCCCCTCTTTATTATGGTTAGGATCAATGATACATTCATTCGATGGTCCATGATTGATAGTAGGGCAAGCATTAATATCATCCCTTTACATACTTTTGATCAACTTAAGATTCCAAAGGAATCTGTCACTTAGACACTTTTAGTCCTTCATGCCTTTAATGATGGCATTTCCCTTCCTTGGGAACAATCATTCTTCCCATCTGTGTTGGTGAGAAGCTCATCCATTAGACCTTTTATATCATTGAAGGATAATTTCAATACAATGTTCTCCTCGGGCAACCATTATTTAATTACCTTAATTAAACTAATTTCCACCTCACCTAGACACCTCACCCCACCACATCACCTAGACACCTCATCATAAACCTATTCTTAACATGTTTCCTTTTACTAGGACTCAATATCCACTTACCATAACTAACTAAGACTTAGTCCTACCTACCTTAATTAACTAAGACTTAGTTCAACCCTAAAATCACATGCCTATTCTTCCTCTAACCACATTCCCACTTATCTAAGTGCAAAATTCCATTTTGATCCATGAAATGGACAAAGATGGCCAAAAATATTTCCAAGATCTGTCATTTTAGTAAACCTAGGATTTCCCACCTTAACCGATGCCAGTCAACCCAAAACCGATGCCGGTCACCCTAAACCATCATCGGTTACCATATATTCACTTTGGTAACCTTGTTTGAGAGGTTGGAAGAATTATTCAAGTTTTGGAGAAGAGAGATCTGCATGCAAGCACACACCAGCACTCCCGCACATCCAGACATCCTGAACCAACACCAAGCACTTGATCTAAAAGGAAAGCATTCATGGTAACATTCTAGGAAGCAAAACACACACTGACCACTAGTTCCATGGATCAACCATCACCTCCATCCAACCACCAGTCTACAAGTACAAGTAAGTACATTTAGATCTACATCTTTCCATATTTATTTAGATTAGTTTCTTTATCTCTGTTTGGGAGTCCTAGTCTCCTTTGCATCTCATCACCTCTCACCTCCTATCAATCCCTCCACCTAATCACCACCACAACCTCTCAACCCTCCATACCCACTCCAAACATCTCTCCAGTATTCCCAAACTTGTCATCAACCTCACCATTATCTTTCCATTCTCTGTGTAATCACAAAGAATCATCAAAACCAAACTTCATTGAGTTTCTATCATCCCAACCCTACCGATGCCGGTTAACCTAAACCATCATCGGTCTCCTCTCAACCGACATCATCATACCATACCGAACGCGTCTCTCTGTGTAAGTAAATCTTCCTATAACAACAACCTCATAACATTCACCCAAATAACCCAAATCACCTAAAACTTGACCCTGACTTGTCCCAACCACCTTATTTACCTATCTAACTTCCAGATCTGATCATAACCTAGCCTGATTAGATTATATTTTTTATTGTACTTGAATGAGACACCTAAATCATATCAACTATAGTAGGATATTATTGGTTTACATCATTTCTTGCATTAAGTTGTTTTAAATAATGGATTGATAACCATCTAGAAGTAAGTATCACACTTCCCGGATCTAGCATACGCTAGGCAGTCCACTACATATATATTGTTTAATATTCCTCTTGTGGTCTTGTTTTTATTCACAGGTAGTTCCTCCTAGCAAAAAGGAAGTTCTCACAATCAACATTGATCGGGAAATCAGAACGCACACACTCTACCTTCCACCTTCATTCACAGGTATTCCTCCTCACCCTTACCTTATTTTTTTTTCTCTTACGTACGCACACTATTCGGTGAAACATTTTGGCACACCTGGTGGGACCCTCTCTTGGGTTCATTGCATTTTCTTCATATAGGGAAATTTTTGTGTGTTTCTTTCCTTTTGAAAAATACACATTTAATCTTCTCCTGGTAATATTCTTTTCTTCTAATTGTCTAAATGACATTTGTCATTTGGTGCTTAAAATGAACCAATTCTTCCTTCTTGCATTTTTATAGTAGTGAAAGAGCATGTTCTTGACCTATTCATCATTTGCTTCATCAAATATAATTTGATTTGGGTTATAAAATTTGTTGCATTTCATCCTTGTATGTTGCATTATTAGCTCACATTTAAAAATGAGGGCAACCTATATGCTGAAGTCATGCCCAACTGATGGTTGACACAATTGAACCATAGAAAGCACATTTCTCTCTTCTCTCTCTTTTCCAAACTACACAAATTTGAATTTACACATCTTCTTAAACAACATCCCACCTAAAGAAGTTTTCAATGATCACACATCATCAGGATTGATAAAGTGGGCACCCAACTAGTTATCTCTGTCCAGTCATCACCTCAGAGAAAGGACCGCCCCCACCATAACATAACCTAAAACCTCACCTTTAGATTTCCTTCTTCATAGGATGCCTTCCCAACCAAAAAATTTGTTCTAAATTCACAAGTCATTCTTAATAAATATAAGCTAAAACAAACATAAATTCACTTTTAGGATTACGTGTTTTTTTAGCTTTGTTCTTGACTTTGCATTTTTGAGGTGTGAGTTACGATTCTTCATTTTTCTTCTTCCTTTCACACTCCCCATCATAGTTGGAGTATTCTAGTATTTTTGAGTGTGTCAGACCTCATCTTATCATTCTCATATTTTTGGGTTGATCCTTCATCTAGTTTAATTCACAAAAATCCATTTTTTCTTCATTTCTTCTAATTTCACAAGAATCGACGTTGTCGTCCAACCATCATCATCGGTTTACATCTCGACCATCATCGTTTACCTAACCGGTGTCAGCTTCTAGCTATTTTGGTTATTTTACCTAAAACAACCTTCATCACCTATTCTTTTTTATTTTTGGTCCTCAAGACACCATCATATCCCCCAACATTTTGATATCTCTATCAGATATATTTTCCCATTCATATTCATCAATTTTGTTTCATTTGCTGAAAACTGGTATTTCCATACAGTGACCGGTATCGGTTATCATAACCATCATCGGTTCCCTTTAACCATCATCATCATACTACCATCATCGTTTTTTTTTTTGATTTTTATTTTTAATAAAAACACTTGACTAGATTTACCCCCCACTTTATCCTTCTTCTTTTTGTTTTTTTTTGTCATTTATAGAATACAATTTTACCAGTCAACACTAATTCACATGGTGTTGACTCACAACCAAACTAACACCCTTGTATTTCACATGCCATCCATCACCACTCCCACCTAGTCCATCATCCATCCATCCTGTCACCTATGGATCCAACTCAACTTATCCCCATTGCTACTACTGAGATGAGGAGTTTGCAAGACTCCTTGATCAGAATCCCATGTGGCCTTACAATACTATCTCACCCACTCATCTACCCGAGACTCCTCAGGATAGTTAATATATGACATGCCTATATCTATCCCTCCCCTCTCTCCCCCACACCCTTCTCACTACCACCACTACTAGCTTCCTTTCCCTCATCCACATTACCCCCTGTGGTCTCTCAGTTAGGTTCCACCTCTACCATAACTACCACCCCAATGATGTCTATTTGCACCCATGGTGTCACCATTCCTTCACCAACTACCTTGAGCATAGCCCCATCTACCCCCTTTTCCTCATATATATACCAGTTTGCATCACAACCACCTCCAGTGTCGGCAACCCACACCCCTTTCCAAAATCTAGGTTCTTTCCATCCCTCAATCTCTACCACCCATTACCACGAGAGTCATTTCACCACCCCACCTATTTACACACATCACCAACAACCCCCAATCTCATCTATCACTTATTCGGGGTACATTCCACCTATATCTATCCCCCCTTCACATTTTTCATATTCGGCACCCCCATGTACTTGGGATGCCATCCACATCATACACCCATCATCAACCTCCCTTTACTACAGGAGGCACCCATTCCTCACAACCCACCAATGACCTCATTAGGATGATGATGGAAAATATGTAGACATTAGAAGCATCGGTTTCTGGCTCTCGTAACTCCTTGACCTATGAAAAAATCTGTAATGAGCCTATTCATCCATCCATTCCTATTCACCCATACCCTCATGCATTGGGAAATGCCCAAGTTCAACCATTTTCAATAAGTAAAGAGGACCCACAACAACACTTGTGGTCATTCAAGCATGGGTGCTACCTAATTTCCCATGATGATGCTTTTCTCTTACAAACATTTCCCATGTCCCTAACAGACCCACCTTAGATTGGTACAATAGTTTACCTAGACATTCCATCTACTCCTTCAACCAAGTGGCTCAAGCATTCCTAGACCACTTCTCATCAATGTAGTCAAAAAGGTCACCATGACCACCTATATTCGACATGACAATATGAAGATGAATCTATCACATATTTTTTTGCTCACTGAGTGAAGAGTCTTATCAACCAATTAACATTCTAGTTACCTCAAACTAAACTTATTGAGTTGTTCACTAGAGCTTGTGCTAGACACATCTCACCAACTCTATAGGTACAAACCTTCCAAACCTTCGATGAAGCATTCACCATGGCATGAAAAAAGCTGGAAATTCACGCCATTGAAGAAAAGAAAATCCAATTACAAAACAAGAATGCCCCATTCAAACCAAATGATTCTTCTTCATCTTCAAAACCCCAAAATAATTATTCAAAAGCCAAAGGATCTACCAACATCGGTAGTTCTCAAAGTGGGTCCATCTCATCCCTCTAATCAAGCCCAACCTTCTTCCAATCTTTCCCTATCCAGACCTTTTAGTTCCAGTGGGAGCAGCGGAAGTACACTTCAATTGAGAGCCCTATTCTTCAGTCTTGGAAAAGCTTCTTAAAGCTATGGAGCCATTACACTTCCTCCCATAAAACCTCATACTAGTTTCAATCCCACTCATCCTATGCCTACATGCATGGTATAAGGAACACGACTACTATAATTACCATCATGTCAAAGGCCATAGTGATGGTAATTACATAAATTTTAAGAACATTGTCCAAGAGATGATAGATAATGGAGACCTCATCATGGACAACCCAAATGCACCAAAAAATCAAAATTTGCACATCTTTAAAAATTCATTCCCTAACCATAAACCATCATCTAATCAAAATAGTGAACCTTCATCCAATGAAATGTGTCCATGTGAAGTCCACATGGTTTTTGATATCATACCATCCATTCCTCAAATTCCACCTATTTCATCTATTGAAGAAATTCTGGCACGAGATCCTCTACCCACAGAGGAGCATACCTCTTCTACTCCTTCACCCACAGAGGAGTCCCCTTCATCTCCCCTTCACTCTCATGGAGGAACCCACATTTTCTACCGATGCCATTTCACCATCTACCTCACAACCTACCAAAAAATCAACAATTTTTAATTCTCCCATCCATCCAGAGAATCATCATCACCTTCTCCTCCACCAAGGGAGAAGTCTACCTCACCCCACCTACCATCTCTCCTACCCATGGGAGATTCTTCAGACATGCCACTACCTATTGGGGGAAATTCTCCCTCAACATCCCAGACCCCATTGACATGATCTCGACTCTTTTACCCATAGAGTCCGAGGCTAGCCAATTCCCTTGTCTCACAGACATATTTTATAGGGATTTCCACCAAACCAACTCCATCTTCTCCTACAAAGTAGTCCCATTTTTTCATGGCTGGCCGATCACTTGGATTATGTTGATAATTCCATGCTCTGGGGACATCTTCGGCTCCCCTTTTTGACTCAAATGCAAATGTTTCCTAAAGATACTTCCATGATCTACCCAAAGGTATTTCCAACAACTAGATCGACACCGAACTCATGCCTATCAAAAATGGATTCTTCTTCATCATCCCATCTACCTACATCCAAACCTTTACCCATGACTAAAACCATTCCAATACCTAAAAACCTACCCACACCTATATCTTCATCTGTATCTAGACCCATCACTACCTTGGGTGTCATGCCAACATCAAGCCTTACTCACCCACCTATCAAATTAGACTTAGCCACATCTTCCCAAACCCACACCAACATTATTCCTCCACCTAAAAGGAAGACCCAACCTTCTAGGCCACATACACCAGTCTCACCTACCACACCTTTGTCACCTTCACCCCTTTCCCATCCATCCTAGGGCCCACCATCAACCAACCCCGACCAAATAGTCTCCTACCCAAGGCCAATCAAAAGCTAAGAAACCTACTTGCTTCATCACGAGCCTTCATTACACCTCATTTACCCACACAAAAAACACCCTCACCCTCACCCATGCACTTCTTACCACCTATACCTCCACCAGTTACTATAACCCCAACTTTTCCTATACGAACTTCAACCCATACCATCCACCCAACCTCTACCAACCACTTCCACCACAACTCTATTGTCCCCATGGGTAACCCATCCTCTTCCACCATCTTCTTTCCCTTCTATCATCTACTCCCCATGTCACCTTTACCCAAGAAGGTGCAACCCAAAGATAAGAACCCACTACCCTCCAATAAGGTAGTTAAACCAACAAAACCTTCCATCACTAGCTCTTCTACCACACCTTTACCCAAGAAGATGCCATCAAAACCTAAGACAATACCACTTACCAAACCAATGGGCCAACCCATTCCCCTCCTATAAAACCTCTTCCCTCATGATCATCCACACCTTTACCCAAACCCACACTCACTTCCCATTGTGATCCATTAGTGGGTCCTACGCCAACATTTTAACCAATCTCTTAGAGACTTCCATCATCACATTACCACCACTTCAACCTTACGATCCTCTCAAACCCAAACCAAAAGGGTTTGATGAAACCAAGATTTGTGCCTATCATCGTGTGTCAAGACATGATGTAGAAAATTGTAAGGCTCTAAAACCATTCTTCTCCAACTTTTTCCTCCTGAAAAAAATTTTGATGATGATGACCTTCTTGATGAGGACCATGTTCCACCTTCACCTATCACCACACATCATCATCCCTTTCTTCTTCAACAACCTACATCTCCACCCCCACAACCCTTTTTTCCACCTCCAAAATTTGAGATCAACATGGTCCATATCATAGAGTTTGGCCAAAAATCACCACCCAAATGCCAGTGTGCCATACACACTTCACAAGGATTTTCCCCCCATTAGGTTTTTTCCCATCATGTCATTACACTACTCATCCTACACCTTCTCCATTTACCACCTCCCCTCAAATTAACATGGTTCAAGTTGCCACCCGCACCCAGAAGGACAAAGGAAAAGAAAAAGAAACTAGCCCATCAACCAACCCCATGCCCAATATACCATCTACACCCGCACCCAAAATCACCATTCGAGGACCCACATACCCTATCTCTGATGAGGGTCACCCATCGCACAATGATAAAAAAATTACATCAATCCCCTCTAAAGATGTCTTTTGTATGATCTCGTCCAAACTTCTGAATCTCATAGACAAGCCCTTATGGAGGTTTTGCAATCCATCAAAGTTTTACCCAATGACCCCACACCAATGGCCTCCATTATCACCCCTCACCACATGGCCTCACTTACCAAATCATCTCCTTCTTCTACCCCCTTTCCCACTCATCAGTCACCACCCTCAGTTTCTCTGATGAGGAGATTGTACCTCTCTAGTCAGATGATCCTGATCCCACCCTTTTCATTTCCATCTATATCGATAACATATGCATACGATGCATCATGATCGATGGTGGTGCTAGCATTAACATCATCTCCTCCCACATGTATACAATCAAATGTGCATCCCTTCCAATTATATGCATAATAACCCAATTATGTTGTGCTCCTTCAATGATGCCATCATCACCTCCACCCTTCCTCACCATTATTATTCTCCACATTCATGTGGGCCCTCACACTATCCCTAAAAATTATTCTACATCTTAGAGGGAGAGTTCCAATATAACCTATTACTCGAAGACCTTGATTCACATCATGGGTTGTGTCCCTTCAACTTTACACCACTGTGTAAAATTCAAACATGAAGGGCATAACTATACCATCCCCACCAACCATCACCATTCAAAACTTGTAACATGTTGTACCGACCTAACGATGTACTTGTACTACACAAGGCATCTCGCCACTACCCCCTTCTCCTTCACCCATGACCCCATCCACCAATGTTTCCACCACCTCTCCCACACCTAACTCTTCTATTCCTACTACTACCACAGCCTCTACTAGCTGACCCATCTACTTCCCAACCAACCGATACCCCTCCTTCCCAATCATCTAGTGATTCATCTATCCCCGCTACCCACATATATCTACTACCGATCCCTTAGAAGGTGTTTTTTCAATGCCTCACTCTAGGGGGAGTACCACCTCTACAATATTAACACATTCCTCACTCCACAAGAGTATGGAAACTACGCCCAACACCCTCATCCTATGACTACACATAGGAGAGGTTTTTTCCCTTATGGTCCTCCCCACCTTCACACTAACCTAACATATGGGGGACTTGATACTGCCACTATTCACCCAAACCTCCATCCCAAACATGACCATTTTCATCTGACCTCCAATCTCTTACTAACCACCACTTTCCCACACTTTCCTTCACATCGCATGGAAAGGCTTTGGCTTCATTTTTTATGAACAAGGCCATCATACCATCATTTCATGTACCACCCATAAACACAAAATCATAGTGGGCATTGGCTTTTCCACACCATCTTCCAAGAAGGCCCACATCGACCTCATTGAGGAAGAAAACCTTCTCCACCCCATTCACCAACATCACCACCTTCACCCACAGAGTCCATAGATCCCAAATCTATTCCTCCTAACTTTTTTTTTTTTGAAACATGATTTCCTAGGACCTCTGACTTATCAACGTGATGGCAAGGCTCCTTCTTCTTTTCCCTTCCTATATCCTAACATGATCGATGATGATACACCTTCTATTAACATCATTCAATGTCAGGATGATGAGTCTATACTCACCTACCTTGTGTGGAAGATTCTTATATTCACCGGTCATTACCTTCTAGAGATGCAAAACCATGTTGAATGAATCAACTATCAAAATCAACATTAACACTCAGTGATGACCCACACTTCTAAAGATAGGCCAATCTTTAGATGTTGTTGAACAGAAGCTTTTACTTCTTTCCTCCGGACCATAACAATGCTTTTTCTTGGTCCTATGCTGATATGCCCAGATATTGACCCAAACATTGTGGTCCACAATATCATAACCATTCCTGATGCCAAACCCATAAAAAAAAGTTGCGGAAAATGCATCCTCACATTGCTCTTCTTGTCAAAGAAGAACTTCAACACCTTCTCTCGGTTTCCTTCATCCTACCCATTGACTATCCCCAATGGATTTCTAACATCATTCCTATCACAAAAGTGATAGGGGGACTCCACATTTGCATGGATTTCCATGACCTCAACTTAGCTTTCCCCAAAGATGACTTTCCTCTACTGATTGACCAACTAATAGTTGATCTCACCACCAGCCATGAGATGCTATCACTCATGGATGGTTTCTCGGGTTATAATCAAATATTACTCACTCTAGAAGATCAACACAAAACTACCTTCATCACTCCTTGGGGACCTTCTACTATCGAGTCATGCCTTTTGGCCTTAAAAACATGGTGCTACATATCAGCGAGCCATGACTTATATCTTCCATGACATCATGCATCACATATTGAAGATTACGTAGATGACCTTCTTTCCAAATCCAAACATCGGGCAACACCTGATAGTCCTTAAGGTCATCTTTGACCACCTCATCAAGTATTGTGTTCACCTTCAACCTAAGAAGTGTGTCTTCATGGTGCTTTTAGAAAACTCCTTGGTTTCATCATTTCTTTGTGTGGCATAGAAGTCGATCCTACTAAAGTAAAGGCTATTCTCAAAATGCCTCCACCTACTAATCTCTCATCAAACTTTGAAGTTTTCAAGGTAAGTTGCAATCTATCTATCATCGGTTTATTTCACAACTTTCTACCATTGTCAACCATTTCATCATCTCCTCAAAAAGGACATCTCATTCAAATGGGATGATGAATGCCACAAAGCCTTTGATGCTTAAAACAATACCTTCTTTCAACCACCGGTGCTCATTCCCCCTAAAGATGACCAACCCTTTTACCTATACATTTCTTTCTACTGACCATTCCTTAGGTGCCATGCTCACTCATCACGATGAGAAACACAGGGAGAAAGTGGTTTATTACATAAGTCATACCCTTTTGGACTATGAAACTAGGTACACCCATGCTGAAAAATTTTTCTTAGCCTTAGTTTTTGTCACCACTAAACTTCTTCATCATTACCTACTCAACCACAAAACCTTTTTCATCACTAACACTGATCCCCTACATTACATGTATGCCAAACCCTACCAACATCAACATGTTACACATTGGCTCATGCTTCTTTAGACCTTGACCTCAAATTCATCCATCAAAATTATCAAAGGCCAAGCCATCACCGACCAACTAGCTAGACGCACCTCTTTCTGGAGATCAACCCTCTAACTTTGATTTCCTAGATGAATCCATTACTACCCTCTCTTTGGATGATACCACCATTACCGATGACCTTATTCTTTGATGGTTCCAAATGTCAAATGGAGGTGGTGTAGGTGTTATCCTCATTCCTCTTGATGGTGAACCTATGCCTTTATCTTTCAAACTAGATTTTGATTGCACTAACAACATCACCGAATATGAAGCACTCATATTAGGCCTTCAAACCACCATCTCCCTAGATGTTAAATCAATTAATATCTTTGGTGATTCCCAACTAGTTGTAAACCAAGTCAATGGTATATACCAATGTTGTCATAACAATGAAATACTCCAAAAGTACAAAAAATGTCATGTCGACATACTTTTGACTACCTTTGACCATTACAAACTTCAAACCACCCCACATTCTACTAATAAATTTGTGGATACCATGGCCTTCCTGGCTTCTCAGATACCCACTTCACCTACGCCGACTCCAAAATATTTGTCACAATACAAAGGTTGCAATCACCCTCTTATTTATCTCATGAGGTCAACTCCATCAAACCATTGCACCTGACCCACATGACCTTTGGTATAAGTAGTTTAGACTACCTTTCCCTTTCCATTCTTCCTCCCGATCTCACTCATAATGGACAACATGCCTTTCTTAAAGGTGTCTCTCACTATGTCATCATGGGTGGTCTCTTTATAAATGCATGATTTGATGGTATTCTCTTACGATGCCTTACAAGTTCTGAAATTCCTTACACCATCAAGGAAGTTCACGATGGAATTTGTGGAGGTCACTTTAGTGGCTTAGCTATCACTAAATGCATTCTTCACCTTGGCTATTATTGGCCAACCCTAAACCATGACTATTGTGACTATGTCAAACATTGTGTGAAATGCCAACAACATGCTAATCTTCATCACACACCTAGTCATGCCTTACAGGTCACACGAGACCTTTGGCCTTTCTCTCAATGGGGTTTGATCTTGTTGAGAGATCAATCCTCATTCTTCACAATGCCATCAATGGATTATAACCACTATTAATACTACACTAAATGGGTAGAATCCATTCCCCTCATTTCTACAAAAGTGAGAAAATATGTGAATTCATCAACCATCACATCATTTTTCACTTTGGTGTCCCTCACCACCTCATCACTGATAATGGAAAGCAATTCAAAAACAAAACCCTACAAAATATTTGTGATGCTTTTGGCATTCAACTCAATTTCTCATCACCTTATTACCCACAAAAAAATGGCCAAGAAGAATCAACCAATAAAACCTTGAACAAAATTCTTATGAAAGTAGTTGATGATACTTGGGAAGGATTGGCATACGCACATTCCTTTCACCTTGTGGGCTTACCACACTAGTATTCACACTTCAACTAGCTGCCACACCTTTCTCTCTGGTCTACGGTACCGAGGTTGTCTTGCCTCTCAAAGTCTAGATTCCATCTCTCTCACATCTCACTACAAGACATGCTCAACGATGATGACTTTTCACTAGACCATTTAACACAACTTGAGTTATTAGATGAACATCATCTCAATGCTCTTGATCATCTCCAAATCTACCAAAAATGTATCAAATGTGCCTATGATAAAATGTGTCCATGAATGAACCTTCCAGTTGGTGACCTCATCCTGAAGGAAAATCAACATGTAACCAAAGAAGAGAAAAGTAAACGGGGAAAATTTTCTCCTAATTGGCTTGGACCCTATATCGTTACTCATGCCTATGGATCAAGTGCTTATCATTTGTCTTCACTTGAAGGTAAACCCAAACTTGAGCCCCTCAATGCCTTACATCTTAGACCATTTTATTGTTGAAATCAAGTCCTATATCACCTTCTGTCTATTGACCACTCATCCTTTGAGCACGTTCACCTTCCATGTTACCCATTTTGAGGATCAATGACTAAACAAGAATCATGTGATTACCCATCACCTTTCAACCTTATCTTCAATATGAGTACCATGGCTCTACTCATGGCATGATTCTCATGGATACTTTTCATCTTTTTCAAAGATGGAATCCCATGGTCATTCATCACTTGAAACCATCTCTTTCATATAGTTAACCTCTGTGTTATGGTTTTGTCTTCTAAACAAGAACCTAATCTTCCTCTATAGTCTTGTCCATGACTTAAAAATCCAAAAGAAAAATGGGATTCAACTCCTTGAGTCAAACTTCCAAAAAAAATGATGACTCCCTCAAAAGGGACATCTCTTCTCTCTATCTCACCACTATAAATAGACTATTCCCTCGAAGGACAACTATATAAAGTCATTGCAAAAAATACAATAAAATATTCAAAAGCTTCCCACATTGATCAACTTCACGAAGACCTCAAGGAGATAATATACTCATCCCATATAGACTTCCCACATCGATCAATCTATCAAAAAAAAAAAAAAAAAAAAATGATAACTTTTTTCATGGACTTGCCTATTTTTTATCATGGGTTTCTTTCCAGGTAAACATGTTGTCATACACTAAGTTACGCTAAACCACCCATTTTCACCTCATTTCCTTTTCACCCTAATTTTCTATCTACTCAAGGGATCCATAAACTATGACATTTCATGATCATGTGACTTTCTTCACCCTTAGAATAGTCCATTATGCAACACCTTTAGGGTCTTACGTTCATAAGCCCATCTTTGGTATGATAGACTCATTAGGGTTCTTATCAATTAAGTGGCTCTTTTACCACCTCTTACCATTCACCTTCTTCATTACTTATTGATTACCCTATACAAGACTAGACCATCGACACCTACATTTTAAAATATTTCCACTATCACCTAAGACTCAACCATGCCTATGACCTAAACTCAACCATGCCTATGCCTATGACTCAACCATGCCTATGACCTACAACCATGCCTATGACCTAGACTCAACCATGCCTATGACCTAGACTCAATCATGCCTAAAACCTACTAACCCATTCCTTCCTCTAATTCATCATATTCTTCCCTAGCTTATGGGAGAACTACATCGGCCTGAGGCCCCTTTTCACTAGGGCTATGTAGGCAACACTCCTAGGGCATGGGGCCCTTGGAGGTTAGCTCAGGCCACTCTTTACCCTAACCTATTTTCCCCATTTTCCTATTCATATTCTATCTTAATTTCCATTTTTATAACACTTGGAAAATTACCACACATACATATCTACCATGTTATCACATCATATAAAAACATCCAATCAATCATTTCACATTTCCATAATATCAAATATTTTGGAAATTTACACCATAACATACATATAACTCATCATTTATTTCCCATGTTACCAATAACTTGGAAATTAAATCAAAATTAAAAACAAGACTCCATCATGCATAAACCATAACTCAACATGCCTAAATGACCTAACTCCATCATGCCTAAACCGACCTGACTCCATCATGCCTAAACTAACCTAACTCCATCATGCCTAAACCAACCTAACTCCATCATGCCTAAACCATCATGCCTAACCTCACTCCATCATGCCTAAACCACCTGACTCCATCCATGCCTAAACCGACCTGACTCCATCATGCCTAAACCGACCTGACTCCATCATGCCTAAACCGACCTAACTCCATCATGCCTAATCCACCTAGTTTCCACCCATATACATATAACAATGAAAATTTTACAACACAAGTACATCATCCATCCAATAAACATCATCAACTATATAAATGGGAGAGTCTGTGTATCAATACATATATACACAAATACAAAAAATACCAGTATCTCAAAAAATCTCATATACAACCTCACCATCTTCAGCACGTAGGCCGTATATGATCAAAAATCTCAAAAAATCTCATGTACAACCTCACTATCATCGGCATGCAGTGTGCATATATATCAAAAAAAATAAAAAATGAAAAAATGACAACATCAATCATCAACCCCATCTATGTCCATGCCAGTCTCATCTGTCTCCTCCTCTCCTCCATTTGGTGCCCTACCATCATCTCTCCACCCTCTATGGGTCTAGGTCTCACCTCACCTAGCCTCGCACTCTAGCTTTGGCCAAGCCTCCGTGAACTAGTGGCCTCACCTTACCCTATCTCTATGGCTCTCCGCCCCTATACTTCTCTCTACACTATGTGTGAGATCTCATCCTCTCACTCGAGGCCTGTTGTACCATGTACTCTATATAGAAGGGACATCTATCCCAACAATAGTCAAATGATCCTGATAGTATCTAGCCTCATTCAGGGTCATCCTTGAATCTAGCCATCGAACATTATCGTGGGGGTGTCATAGGTCTCACAACAACCTCGCGAGCTCTTCCTCTACTACTATTGTGGCCTCAACCCTATATACGTGACCCTTCCTCCTCCTCCTCGTACCATGGGACCCTATCACTTGCCATCACTTTATAAAATGGGACCCTTGTCCCTGGGCTCGAGGGGGTGCATGTGTTGTGACCTGGGCCTATAAGGGCCACAATATGAGCCTGTGCAGTGGCCAAATGGCCCCTCTGTAACTACTACTACACTCGTAAGGTGGCCACCTATCCCCATCTCCATCTCCACCCTATGTGGGTGCCTGTCCCTATGCAACCTGGGCCTAAAGGGCTACTACTTGTGCCTATAATGTGGCAACATGTGCCTCGATCCTCGTCATCTCCCCTACACTACTACTCCCAACTATGTGTCTAGAAGGGTAGCCACCTTCCCCTATAATGTGTCCTCTAAACTATAATCATGGCTAGATTAGGGGCTTCCCTAGCCTCGTGGTGTGCCCATAGCTTGCACTTCCCACCACTACCTATATCTATCTAATCAGTAACTCCGACATCATCAATCCACCGGTCCACTTCACTACTCCTCCTCCTCCTTTTGCCGCACCATTGGCTGTATGTAGAGGCATAGGCCTCTCCATGTCATCTCTCTTGTACTAAGGGAATGGTGGAGGCACATCCTGAGGCAGCCCAAAATACCATCTGACCCTATCCATGGGTATCATCTCATGCTCTCTAGCATGACATCCCTCTATCCATCTGAGAAACAGTATAGCTCATCTAACTCTACTGCCATCTTCCTATAGGAAGGGAAGCCAAACATACGACCTCTCAAATGATGTCCACTCTGAAACCCCTCTAGTATGTGCACTTATAGTATGCTACATCATGTGTAGCCCTATGCAAGCCCTATGCTCTCCAACAACAGCACCCAATGCTATAGCCAACTCAAACCAATCCCACATCAAATGCATCAAGTCATGGGGCATACCAACTGACATGCACATATGATGTGCTCATATGCCCAACAAGTGAAGAAGAAAGGTACAACACAAACTAAACCTCTGTAGCCTCCCATAGGCCCATAACTCCTCTATATAACTACACCAAGAATGTTGGTGCCTAAGAAAATGGGTCCTATCCTCCATCATGTCATGGAGAACCCCCATCAACACCCATGGGAATCTCCCACCCTCCACATCTAGCAATGCAAAACAACACACTACCTCCATAATCAGGACAACCAACCTCATCTCCTCGAGGATGGGCCACGTACATATCTCCATAACTCAGCTCACACTATGGAACCTCATCTCTCACCATCCCCTCTCCAAACACTACCAACATCATCTCCTCTAATGCCTCTAAGAGGAAATAGAATAAATCTTCTCCCACTATAGGTAGCCACAGATCCTATATACATCCTCCAGGTGACTGTGATCTCACCTGTTGGTAAATGAAATGTGTTGGTCATTGAATCCCATCTATCGATGAGTGTGACCATCAAGCTCGGCTCTCCAAACTATGTTTCCTATAGCATCGAAACCCAATCAAGCCGACGTCCATCACATGCCTCCACTCCTCTATGGTCACACTCGACCATACCACTAGCAATAGAGGTGGTACTCTATCTCTCATCCACAACTGGTCCCTAGCCTACATCCAACAAACCACAACATTGTTAAACCTTGACTTACCCAACATAACTCTTAACCAACCAACCTATTCCCAAGACCCTTACTACTTATTACCCCGTAACCACACCCCAACCCTAAAGACTACCCCTTTTCCCCATCCCAATTTCCATCCCTCAACAAGTACCTATTTGAACATATTACCCTACCCATTCTCACTAAACCTACCTTTATATCTCATTTCCTATCTTTCCCTCCCACCCTATCTCATTTATTGACCTATTTTCCTCTAGAGCTAACTGACATCGGTCACTATTGACCAACATCAGTCCATCATAATTGGCATCGGTCACCTAATACTTGACCAATTTCAGCCAAGGCCAAACCGACGTCACCACCCTGACCGTCTTCGGTCACTTTGTCATGCAAAGCATCAAAATCTACAAACCCCTACCCTATTTCTCACAAAATTCTCAAATCTAACCTAAATACCTATTCTAACCTACCCAAACCTATCCTAGCTTCATTCTCAATCCTATTTAACCTACATTGGACCTTCCCACCCCTCATTTCCTTCATTTTTACCCATAAATTTCAAAAATTAAAATTACACGTACATCTAGAAGCTATACCAATGGCCCACCCAATCCCTCTCCTACTTCTTCCTTGCCCAAACCAACACCTCCCCTCATAACCAATCAAATCACTCAACCCGATCTCCTATGTAACATCCACTTTTAGTCAATTCATATCTAGAATTTTTGTTTTACTTTATGCACTGATTTAAATACCCATATATTTAAATCCAACATAAACCTTAATGTAATCCATTTCCAATAACTATCATGAACCATGTGCAGTTGCATGAGAGAGTACTGAACCTATTCATCCTCCCTCAACACTCTGTATGAGCCCATACATCAAATTTATCATTTGGTTATCCTTTATCAAGATATGATATATAAGTGAATACTCCTAAGTGTCTACTTGGGTTCCACCTATAAAATCCACAGACATCTCACAACTTAGATCATAGTGAAATCTTGACAGTGTAATCATCTTACCTTACCCTACTTTGCGAAAAGTTTCAAAGTCATGTATGTCGGGCTCAATTCCCGATAGCACACTCGTCATTTGGAATTTGTCATCTCACCTTAATCAGTTATTAATTTATATGGATTCACAAATGTGGATAATTTAAACAACTACAAGAATTGTAGAAGATACAAATCTAGTTTAATCTACAAGAAGACGTACCTCTATATCACCCTATGATGCCTATGGGAAAGTAAGTATCTTTGTAACAATTCAGCTTGATACTAGACCACTTCCCTCCTTATAGCCATCATACTTTTATCAAGTTTCCTAAACTATTAATGTCGGTCAACATCTCATCTTAAGCACACAATCGTTCTTTATTTTAAGCTTAACTAAAAATGTTCAAATGTGCATGCTTATATTAGATCATTCTTGACATCTACCATAAGCATTTATTTTGTAAATATTTCATTAAGTTTCACCACTTAATTACTTATTCAACCTTAAAGGTGTGCTTCCTTTCTTTCCTTTTATATTCATAATTTCACAAGGATTCATTATGGTATAGCCCTTGTAAGGGAATCACTATCATTTCATATGTATATAGTTTCACATTTCAACAACTTATATAAAGGACTACTAGCATATCAATTTAAGATCTTTGATAACCTGTATGTTTTCACCTTTCATATCTTCATTACAATTCATAAGTTACTTAGATATCAAATGATATTAACTTATTCATAAAGGCTTTATATAGCGTTACATTAGCTAACTCTTGAATTCATTATTCTTTCCACCCATTCAGACATAATTTCATTATATAATGGATTCCAATCATATAAGTCATTTAGCACTTAATAATTCCTATGCTTATGTATGATACAAGAATAGTTTGCCCACTAAACTACCCTTCATTATCATTTGTTAAAACACTAAATTCTTCTTCTTCTTTTTAAAAATAATTTCCATATAAGATAATGAACAAGATTCAGCTTTATTAGTTTCTAGAAAAGGTATCATCTCATGTTTATTAGATTGATCTAAGTCTTTCCGTACAAAAAATTTACGTTAAATGGCAAAGGGCCTTTCTCATTTCCAAACATAAGATATTCAAATAGGAACTTCATAATCAAATATCTCATCTAACTTCCTTCATCACAAGAGTAAATGAAACTTTATACACCTTCCTTCTTTACTAACTCCATCTACAAAAAATTTAGCATGATTCAGTTCACATGAACTGAGCATGATAAATGCTAACTATTCAGAACAATATGCTCTACTTAATAATTTCATAAAAGGAACATAACTCTTCAATGAAATTATTCTAAGGTCCAAGGAGGAATATAACTCTTTTTATCATGCCACAAGAACTTAATAAATGAAACCATCAAAGGAGGAAAAGTTAACATATACCATCCTTTCAAGTAATAGAAATCAAATAATAATTTAAATCCCTCAAAGGTGATCCGAACAATGAATGTGATTACAATCAATCATAAAATTAAAAGAGCAAGAATAATATGATTGTAGTCATATAAGCCCATACTTATATGACTTTAATCATACATCTTATTTAATTTTGTCTTACAACTCAATCAAATAATTGCTACATCATTATCAAGCAATAACAATGAAGTTAGTAACTTAATAATAGTAATAAGTACAAGTTTTCTAAGATGGCAGTCATATAATCATATACTTATATGACTAAAATATTTCATTTCTTTCATTAAGTTTATACAAATTTTCTTTCAACCCTTTTCTATGGTACTCAATATATAACAAGCCATGTATACAACATTATAATACAATATATCAGACAAGTAATTACACCTACTTTCTCTGCACACAAAGTTCCTAATACCTAAGCTCTTGTAGAACAGCCATCAAGTAAGGGTCGGTTTAACTGAATTATAATCGTAAGGAGTTGAAATATCATATTCCAATCAACAATTAGAAACTAGGTACATATAGATGAAATGAGACTACATTTCATACCATATCTTCCATCCAAGATTTTATCAGAAATGAACATTCATTTCTCACTCAACTTATTAAGTTGCTGCTTCAACACAACATAAATTTTTAAATCACTCTCACACTAACAATAATCACATTAATTACTCCATCCCTTGCTAATATATTTTCTCGACTAAAAAGAGATTAATGTCGGCATCACACTCCTACGAAGGAACTAGATAATCATAGTGGTTGCATGCAGACCATTCTACCATTAATTGACCGAAAAATCATAGATCAAGACATTTCATTATATTATTAAAAGAATCCCATAGGGATAGATTAACAAAACTAGTTCCCACTAAATATCCAAATTAAGTATTCTTACAGAATTAGCACTGTATGCTACAGTCATTAATAACTTCCTACAAAATCTCTCATCCGAGAACAATTTTACCAATTAAAAGACCATTAGCTCTTCAACCAAGCTCTAGCTTATGGACTTGATTAGTTCATCACATTTATCTCTAGAGTAAGGATATATCCTACCAGATACAAGTCTTACCAACCAAATGTTGGACACAACAAAAATCAATCACTTTAGTATCAGCGTGGGTGGGTTGAGTAAAAAAATTGACTTTTAATACCCCTACCATGCAATCATCTAAGAAATGATTTTTAAACCAATATGGGTTTGATAATGAATGAAGGATGGGGAAACATAATACAAACGTTTGAACAGAGTGAGCTTAAAGCTCCTAAAATTTTAGATAACCTATCAACATCCCAATTCCCTATTCCAGAATCCCAAAAATGGGTGTGCTGCTTAAATTTAGCCCTTCAGAACTTTAAATAGAATCGACAATCAGAGGGTTAGAAATCAATCATCTAGTGAAATAACAACCCAATACCTGAGTGTTTAAACCCAAGCCTCTGAATATACAATCACATTTTAAAATATGGTAAACCTTTATAAGGTTGATAAATTATAGGGAAAACATAATACCCTTTATCGTAATAGACCAGATGGTGAACATAATAGAAACCCAGATGATTCGTATCCAATCAACAATTATTTAAGGACAAAATCCAAGTTATTTACAGATGAGAAAGGTTAACCGTATATAAGGTTATTCACCTACCATTAACCCTACAAATGATTACTCAAAAAGAGAATCTAACCGGGACTTAAATATTTAATCACCCAACTCCAAGTATAATTATTTATCCCTATTTAATAAACCAAACTTGCATTATTTGCAGAGAAGGAATATCCTCACCCAAGGTCCTCTACTTAGGAAAAAACACACAAATCCAACGTGTTTAAGATAATAATGTTTTCTAAAAACAACATTACCCTATCATTTTTGAAGCCACAAACTTAAATTCAAGAATGAGAAACTGCAGATACGTTATAGAACCGTCTATAGAGCAATACTCAATATACAAACCAGATAGTCAAACAATGATTCAAAACAAAACTGGGAACCAGAGAATAAACTTCATTGTAGAGTAAGTTCTTTATTTGAAATAAGTAAATAGAGAAAGATATTCTATAGAGTTAGGGGCTATCATGCCTGAGAGTGAAATGAATTCGATTTCTTCTTCCCCGCCTACCAAGGTTCGCTTTGTAATTTCATGCTTGAAAATTCGGTCTCACCCTTAAGAAAAACCTCCAGAAATTATACCTTTGTTGAGTGGAATAAGTATTTATGCAAAAACTAAATTTGGCATCACATTGTTCATAGATTTACATGCAAAATTTCCTCATGGGTGGAGTCGATGAAGGAGATATTTCAGAATGAAAAATCAAACAGAATGTCTTCATGTAAACCATCCGGTAACTTCTCCATGAAGCTTTGGGATTCCCAAAATTTGGTCAGGTCATTAAAGCCTATTAATGTTCCTTAATGGTTTTGGGAGTCTAGGCACCACCGCCACCTCAAATCCCGCCATAATTAGTGGTTGAATAATTTAACAATGCACTTTAACTAGAACATGTCCTTAAATTAGCTCTGTGAACTCATGTTAACACTGCATTCCATTTTCCTCATTAACTAGGCTTAGTTGGAGTTCCATATAGTTTTCAAAAATAGTCTTGAAGCCATAGACTTTGCATGTCCGCAATTTTTAAGATGTGATAATGATAACAATAGTTTGACCATTCCTATTGCGTGCATGAGATTGACCTTTGCAATACTATTTTCAAACTTCAATAATAAAATAATCATTATGTGTTTGGATTAATAGCCATAGTCCATACAAGTATAACCATCATAGAATTAGTTAAGTTTAATATTATGTAGTTGGTCAAAGACCATCATTAAATTCATAATGGATCCACATTCATCTTCTCATATTTGGTTGATAAATTAATTAAAAATAAAACATATCAAGGCTTGAATATACCATAAGGTTGAAAGTAATAATTGAGATGAGCAATCAACAATACTAACCACTTACAAGAACTCAATTATGCCCAAAAATCTATTACACATCACAACATAATGAATCAATGTCACCCTTAGCAACTTGGCTTTACATTAGGGTAGGTCTAGGATCTTAGTTAGGTCTTAGATATTATAATATAAGATGCCAACCTTAGCTTAGGTTACATTACTTAAATGTAGATAGAACATAACTAGGTCCATCAACATAACTTCACCTTTGAATAGGATTTATCATGTCTTAATTCTTAATCGTATAGCCAAAACATCATCCTTTGAAATTATCGAATCAAATTAAGATTAAGCAATAGTATGGTTGTATTCATAATATATTATGAAACATTTCCTGCAACCTTATATTCATTTAAGCCTGAACATGATGGCATATAAGACGCATAATGTAGCCAATTTTTGACTTATTAAACAAAAATAATCATAACAATATATTGATCATAGATATGCCTTGGATCACTATAAATGATCCAAGATAATGCCCTTTTTCTAATATAGATGTCATTGTCTAAGGAACAAAATCCATATCAAAACTTAGATAGTTTAACAAGTTACCTGTTATTCTACTATCCCAAGAATCTGATATCACTTTCCGCAAGCTGAAATCATTGGGTTCATTTCAAAAACCACTCAAGTGAGTACTTGATGATAAATCAACATAATTACCACATTACCTTAAGAATGATTAGAGTCGGATCCTAAAATCAATTAATATCATACAAGAAATCATGATCTACTAGTTCGTAAGATCACAACAACTCGGATATAAATCACATATCAATGATTGCATACCTCGTTTAAAGAAACAAGTATATATATCCTCATAGCAGGGCACTACATCATGGACCCACCTACTGAATTCCAATCACCCACTATGAGCCTCACCAACTCAGCTCTCTATCTCTTTCTATCGCTTTCACCTTTCCACCTCTCTCTCTCATTTTTTATATAATTGGCAAATGACAAATGATTCTCAGAAACACATAATTTTCCTTTTTAACCCCAATTCAAAATGAGTGACATCGGTCATATTTTTACCCTAGCCCACCGACGTCGGTCACCACATAACCGACATCAATCACCCCTTATATTCATTTGTTAAGGCTAGGCTTATTTTTCCGACAACCATTAGTGCTCAAACACTTTTTATCACTCTGGACAACTATTGAACCATACCTACACACCTAAACTACCCCTACATTTCCCTAGTTGCATCTTGGGATTTTTTATTTTACCTATTCCTTGGCCTTACCTATTTCATGACCTATTTTCCTAAACCTTACCTACTTGGTGTGACTATTTACCTTATATACTCATTATACCTTGTGATGTTGTTACCTATGTTGTTTTATCCTAACAACAATACCTTGCCTATTGTCGTGTCGTTTATCCCGACCAAACCTTTGGTGTACCGAACATACCTAAACATTCCTATATCTAACCTAAGTTGTGTTTTCTAGACCATATCCTATACCTTGGATACCTGAATCACTTCACCCTTGTTTGGATAAACCTATCAACCTTAGACGATGTAGAGTTTACAAGCTCTTCAACCTCATACTATGTTGATATCTATACGTGTGGGTGCATTTGATTTTCATTGTAAATTACTCGATTTTGACCCCGGCATATTACCTATTACCCAAATGGACCATCCCCATTCCCATGGTGCTCTTACACTTCCCCACCTACCTTCACTTCCACTAACTACACATTTTTCAACCCACACACTGATTTCGTGTTACACCTCCTTAGTGTCTGGTTTGAGGGGGTCGCCTTCACCCACACATGGGGCAACCACTTCCTATTTTTGTCAAGCATCACTTACCAATACAAGATACATGACAAAAAGGGGGAAAATGTATACTAGCGATCCTCGACTCATCAAACTACCCAGATAGTCATCCCTATTCCTCACAACCTCCCACTAATCAACACAAAAATAAACACTACCCTTCTCTCCCTCTTCATTCGTTATTCCCACTAGTGCCCCTATTCAATTCACCCAAACATCATATCCCCTATATAGAAAATATGATCTTCTCACATCCAACATGCCTATCAATACTTCCCAACCCCCTTTCATAGGTGATTTACATTATGCGGTATCTAAGCCCTTTCATAATAGTTTTAACCTATTCATACCCACATTCCTACTCAATATTTTCCATGGAATCCTACCCAATCCCAAAAATTTATCATGTTCCCATCACCCAACAAAAATTTTATTAGCAACCACTCTTCCAATCACATCCCATGGCTTACCCTCAACAAATTCCCCAAACACCAACACATCCGCAAGTTCATCAACAAATTTATCCGACCACTTCTTACATACAACCACCACCTCTTATCCCCAACAGACTCTTTCAAATGATCCCATGCATGCCCTTATAAATGGGTTATCCAACCTCTAAGCTTCTAATTTGGGAACCAAAGTCTCATTATCCTATGAGCAAATCTACAATGAGCCTATTCATCCATCCATACAAATTAAACCATATCCTTTGCACTGGGAATTACCAAAATTCACTAAGTTCAATAGCAAACAAGATCAACAACAACATCTTAGTGCATTTAAACATGCATTTTATCTTATTGTGCACGATCAAGACTTGATGCTCTACACTTTCCCCATGTCTTTGGTTGGTCTTGCGTTGGACCGATATCTTGTTATCCTCAATATTCAATATTCTCTTTCTCCCAACTCGAATATTTATTTATAGAACATTTTTCGATTAACATTGCTTGAAAAATAACCATCAATGATCTATGCACCATCTAAAAATTTAGGATGAATCCATTATAGACTTTGTTGCATGATGGCACCTCACTATAATCCAATTATCCTTCCCTCTTCCAAAAGTTGACCTCATCGACCTCTTCTCACGTTTATGTGCAAAGCATATATCTTCAACTTTACAAATCCAATCATTTCCAACCTTTGATGAGGCCTTCACCATGGCCCATAAACTTGAAGCATGTTCCCTCGAGCAGGGTCATTTAAAATTAATATCAAATAAACCCAAACATGAATTTACTAAACCACAATAAATGAAAAATCAAAGGAAGCGGCTAATGTTGTAGTTGTTAAATCATTACCTGCATCTACATCTAGAACATGGACTCAACAATGAATCACTTGACCAAAGGTTTGCCTAACTAAAATCCCCTTGGGGAGTAATAAAATACAATATTTGACAAATTAATGACATCAAACCTTATCACACTTCATTCTATCTCGACCATTTGATGAGGCAAGACCGAATCTTGTAGGGTATTGTGAAGACCACTATTGCAAGTATCATCAAGTCTCGAGGCCATGACATAAAAATATGTTGTATTTTCAAGGATCTATTACAAAGGCTCATTGATCAAGGTGATCTTCAAGTTGACAATCCAAATGCTTCACCTAATCAACCCCTTGACATTTTCAAACAACCTTTCCCAAATCATACATCGACAAGCCTAGCTACCACTTCTACCACAACCCAAGCACCTAATGTTCATACTATAAACACCTTGAACAATGATGATCAAGAACCTATCCTCATCCACAACTTCATCATTGACCACATCCATTCCCTTTTATATCCTTCCTACATATGTTAATCCTACATTCATCTCGTAGTCTACTCCTACATCTATAGCTACCACAACCCCATTAGTAAATATATCGGTCATGCCCTTAGAGACATTCATGAAGAAAAATTTTGCCTATTTACACATCTTGCACTAGTCCTTTGTTAACTTCCTTATCCACCTCATCATCTACTTCATCCATTCCATTAGGCTTGACCACCTCGCCTATATCTATTCCACCCTTTCCTATCATACCATCTGTGGAACCTATACCAGGTTATTCATCCCACTCCCTTACCCACAACAACTATTGTGGTTACATACGCACCACCTTCTTATTTTACACCAAATTTTTCATCCTAATAATTATTAAAAGTACATCACCTTTCCATGACCTCAAACATCTCTTCCATGTCATCAACACAATCTTCTCTATCTCCATCTTCTCGTGGATCATCTCGGATAGATGTTGTTTCTTGTGCTGAACCAATCATAACATTACCATCTCGACTCAATGGTTAAGATTTTTGACGCTCCTCTAGATAGTGTGTCCCCACATACAAATCCTATGATCCCTTCTAGAGGTAAACCATCTAATCCAAAATCATCTCGCTTCAAAACCACAAATCTTTCAACTCCCAATCCAAGATCATCCTACACTAAAACACTAATCAGCATCAAACTGGATCATCAAAGCATAAATACACTCGAGCTTTACCTCAAACATCCAAAGTATCCCAAAAGGCATCTTCTAGTGCTCAAGCTGGAAAATATATGAAAACTTTCCAACACTTACTACAAACTTTAGCAATTACTCTTCCTCTTATCAAGGATTTTGACTCGAAAGGAAAGAATCCTTTATGGTTTAATTCCAACCTTATGTGTTCCTTTCACCGTACCTTTGGACATGATACTGAGTATTATAGAGTGCTCCAGGACCATTATTCACAATCTCATTGAAGAGGGTAGACTTTCCCTTGGACCGAGCCAGTGCTTTCCTTCCACATCTAGTCTAGCATCGACTATTTCACCTTCAAGAGATGACTCACCTTGCAATTACCCTCCTTTTTCATCAATGTGGTTCATGTAAACACTTGATCTAACCAGTGTGAGCCCAAATCAATCTCGGAACCAAAAACCAAGTCCTTCATTACAGTCCCTCCTCCTAAGGATTTGGTTACATCGTCAAAACCAAAGGTTTATGTTTTAGTAGCTCCCAAGCCTATTGAACAAAGCATCATTAGACAACTTCACCAAGCCCTTGTAAAAATATCACTCTACAAGATAATCCAAAGATTTTCAGATTATAGATAGGCTCTTATTGAAGCCTTGAAACACATTCGACATCCGATGATGAAGCTTAGCCCTTTGCATCTCTTATAAGGTCACTTACTACTTATACTGCTATATCATTCAATGAAAATGAAATTTTGGATATCCCACTAGAAGAGCATGACCTTCCCCTCTTTATTACGTTTAGGATCAATGGTATATTCATTTGATGGTCAATGATTAATAGTGGGGCAAGCATTAATATCATCCCTTTCCATACTTTTGATCAACTTAAAATTCTAAAGGAATCATCACTCGAAAACCTACAAATCCTTCATGCCTTTAATGATGTCATCACCCCCGCCTTGGGAATGGTCATTCTTCCCATCCATGTTGGTGAGAATCTCATCCATCAGACCTTTTATATCATTAAATGAAAATTTCAATACAATGTTCTCCTCGGATGACCATGGATCTGTGCCATGCATTGTGTCCCATCAACACTTCATCGCTCCCTTAAATATGAGCATGAGGTAAAAATCTTGACACTTCCTAGGGACGCTCCTCCTTTCCAAGGATGTAACATGACTTATAGAGAAAATTATGTTCTCATCCCTAAGGATAATCCATCTACACCGTTCACCGATTCGGTCATTCCCTCATCCAAACTCCCGACAAAGACTCCATAGATGAAGTGGTGAGAAAACTTATGATGGGGGAGTATCACCTTCTCATGCTTAACACCTTTCCCATTCCCAACCATATCGTTACACCCAATTAAGCACTTATATACCAATCGGAAATCAAAGACATTGTTCCTTTTGGTCCCCTCATCGTCGCACTAATCTTATTTATGGTGGTTTTGATACCCCTCTGTAGACACCAAATTTAGGTCACACTCCCCTTTACCCCATATGTATATTAATTTAATCACCTACAATTAAATTAATGCACATTCTCATAATATCAATTATTTAATTACCTTAATTGAACTAATTTCCACCTCACCCCACCACATCACCTAGACACCTCATCATAAACCTATACTTAGAATGTTTCCTTTTTACTAGGACTCAATATCCACTTACCATAACTAATTTAGACTTAGTTCAACCCTAAGATCACATGCATATTCTTCCTCTAACCACATTCCTACTTATCTAAGCATAAAATTCCATTTTGATCCAAACAATGGAAAGATTTAGCTAAAAAGATTGCCAAGATCTATCATTTTAGCAAACCTATGATTTACCGCCTTAACCAACATCGGCCAACCCTAAATCGACACCGGTCACCCTAAACCATCGTCGGTTACCGTATATTCACTTTGGTAACCTTGTTTGAGAGGTTGGAAGAACTATTTGATTTTTGGAGAAGAGAGATCTGCATGCAAGCACGCAATAGAGCACTCCTACACATCCATACATCCTGAACCAAAGCACTAAGCACTCGATCCAAAGTCAAGCATTCATAATAATGTTATGGGAAGCATAGTCATGGCAGCTCGACCACCGGTTCCATGAATCAACCATCACTTCCATCCAACCACCAGGTCTACAAGTACAAGTAAGCACATTTGGATCTACACCTTCCCATATATTTATTTAGATTAGTTTCTTCATCCATGTTTGGGAGTTCTATTCTCCCTTGTATCCCATCATCTCTCACCCTCCCCGCCAATCCCTCCACCTAATCACCTAAAAATACTCAACCCTCCATACCCACCTCCGGACATCTCCGAGTATACCCAAGACTTTGTCATCAATCTCACCATTCTTTGTCCATTCTTTGTGTAACCATAGAGAATCACCAAAACAAAACTTCATTAAGTTTCTATCATCCCGACCCTACAAACACCAATTAACCTAAACCATCATTGGTCTATCCTCAATCGCATCGGTCATACCAGGACTAACATCGATCTCTGCATCTAATAAATCTGTCTATAACAACAACTTCATACCATTCACCCAAATAACCTAAATCACCCAAACTTGACCTTGACTGGCCCAACCACCTTATTTACCTGTCTGACTTCCAGATCTGATCATAACCTATCCTGTTAGATTATATTTTCTTATTTTACTTGAATGAGACACCTAAATCATATCAACTATAGTAGGATATTATTGGTTTACATTATTTCTTGCATTAATTTGTTTTAAATAGTGGATTGACAACCATCTAGGAAGTATCACACTTCCCGGATCTAGCATAAATTATGCAATCCACTTGCATATATTGTTTAATATTCCTCTTGTGGTCTTGTTTTGTATTCACAGGTAGTTCCTCCTAGAAAAAGGAAGTTCTCGCAATCAGCATTGGATCAAGAAATCGAATGTGCGCACTCTACCTTCCACCTTCACTCATAGGTATTCCTCCTCACCCTTACCTTATCTTTTTTTCTCTTAAGTACACACACTACTCGGCAAAAAAAATTGCATGCCTGGTGGGACCCTCTCTTGGGTTCATTGTATTTTATTCATATAGGGAAACTTTTTGTGTGTTTCTTTCCTTTTGAAAAATACACATTTAATCTTCTCCCTAGTAATATTATTTTCTTCTAATTGTCTAAATGACATTTGTCATTTGGTGCTTAAAACGAACCAATTCTTCCTTCTTGATTACATAGTAGTGAAAGAGCGCATTATTGACCTATTCATCATTTTCTTCATCGAATATAATTGTCAATTTGGGTTATAAAATTTTTTGTATTTCATCCTTATATGATGCATTATTAGCTCACATTTAAAAATGAGGGAAACCTATATGCTGGAAGTCATGCCCAGCTGATGGTTGACACAATTGAACCATAGAAAGAACATTCCTCTCTTCTCTCTCTTTGCCAAAATACACAAATTTGAATTCACACATCTTCTTAAACAACATCCCACCTGAATATTTTTTTCAATGATCACATGATCAAAGGATTGACATTGAGCGCCCAACCGATTATCTTTGTCTAGTCATCACCTTAAAGAAAGGACAGCCCTTGCCATAACATAACCTAAAACCTCACCTTTATATTTCCTTCTTCGTAGGATGCCTAACTAACTAAAAACACATTGTAAAATTCACAAGTCAGTCTTAATAACATAAGCTAAAACAAACATAAATTAACTTTTAGGATTACATGTTTTTCTTAGCTTTGTTCTTGACTTGTGTTTTGAGGTGTGAGTTATGATTCTCCATTTTCTTCTTTCTTTCACACTCCCCATCATAGCTGGGATATTCGGCTATTTCGAGTGTGTCGGACCGCATCTTATCATTCTCATATTTCTAGGTTGATAATTTATCTAGTTTAATTCACAAACATTCATTTTTCTTCATTTCTTCTACTTTCACAAGAACTAGCAAATAACAGGCGGCGACCATCATTAGTTTACATATGACTATCTTTGGTTTACCTAACTAGCATCACTTTCTGGATCTTTTGGTTCTTTTACATGAAACAACCTTCATCACCTATTATTTTTTGTTTTTGGTCCTCAGGACACCATCATATCCCCCAACATTTTAATATCTTTTTCAAATGCAGTTTCCCCATTCCACGTTCATCAATTTTGTTTCATTTGTTGAAACTAGTATTTCCCATAGTGACCAATATCATTTATCATAACCATCATTGGTTACCATTTAACCATCATCGGTCATACTTGACTATCATCGGTTGTGTTAGATTTTTAATCAAAACACTAGTCATATTTTCCCCCAGACTTTATCCTTTTCTACTTCTATATTTTTCTATGTCATTTATAGAATACAGTCTTACTAGGTCAACACTAATTCACATGGTGTTGAATCACAATCAAACTAACACCCTTGTATTTCACACCAGCTATCAACCACTCATTCCTAGTCCATTATCGTCATCCATCCTGTCACTTATGGATCTAACTCAGCTTATCCCCATTCTATCTTTGAAGACGGGGAGTTCACAAGACTCCTTGATCAGAATCCCATGGCCCTATAATACTATCTCACCCACTCATCTACCTGGGAATCCTCAAGATATTTGATATATGACATGTCTGTATCTATCCCTCCTGCCCTCAAACCCACTTCCGCGTTAGCTACCATTAGGTCGATGCTTCCCTCATTAGCCTTACCCCATGTTCTCTCTTAGTTATGCTCCACCTCTCCCATAACTTCTACCCCAACGACATCTACTACACCCATGGTGTCAATCGTTCCTTCACCAACTTCCTTAATCATAGCCCATCTACCCCCTTTTCCTCGTATGTATTGATTGGATCACAACCACCTCCGGTGTCCTTAACCCATATCCCTTTCCAAAATCTGGTTCTTTCTATTCCTTAGTCTCTACCACCCATTACCACAAGATTCATTTTGACCACCCCACCTATTTACATGCATCACTAGTAGCCACCAATTCATTTGTCACTTATTCGGGGTACATTCCTCATGTATTTATCCCCCCTTCACAGTTTTCATATTCAGCACCCCCATATACTGGGATGCCATCCACATCATACACCCATAATCAACCTCCCTTTACTAAAGGAGGCACCCATTCCTCATTCTTCATGTGTTTATCCCCCTTCGCAGCTTTCATATTCGGCACCCCCATATACTGGGATGCCATCCACATCATACACCCATCATCAACCTCCCTTTACTAAAGGAGGCACCCATTCCTCATAACCCACCAATGACCTCATTAGGATGATGATGGAAAAGATGTAGACATTATAAGCATCAATTTTCGGCTCTTGTAACTCTTTGACCTATGAAGAAATCTATAATGAGCCTATCGATCCATCCATTCCTATTCATTCATACCCTATACATTAGGAAATTCCCAAGTTCAACCATTTCAATAGTAAAGAGGACCCGCAACACCACTTGCGGTCATTCAAACAAGGGTTTTACCTAATTTTCCATGATGATGCTTTTCTCTTACGAGCATTTTCCATGTCCCTAACAGGACCCGCCTTAGATTGGTACAGTATTTTTTACCTAGACATTCCATCGAATCCTTCAACCAAGTGGCTCGTGTATTCCTAGATCACTTCTCGATCAATGTAGTCAAAAACGTTACCATGACCAACCTATATTCGTGATTCATCCTAGAATTTACTAGTAAAAGCCTAGGCGTGTTGGCACATCACTCAACCAAGACTGAGTGCTCACCCGGTGCGCAAGGTATCGAGCCTCTTTAGGTTTTTGTTGCATTATGTTAGCACGATGAAGACGTAATGCATTCAAATCCATAATTAATACATCATTCTACAAATGCATGTTCGAGATCTATATTTAAAGAATAACAGACTTAAATGATAACCATGATGAAATCAAACATGCAATAACCAATTATACTCATGATTAATACTCTGATTCAACCAATACACTCCATGATATTAAACATGATAAATACACGTAAGCTTATTACAATAGATAATACCATAGCTTATGTGTGCATCAGATTTGTAGAGATAAATCTCCTCATTTAACCTAAGGAGGCTCCCGTGTCGATTTGTCAATAAAAATGTGTTATTATCTATCGTGGGTTTTACTTTAACCACTTAGTTCATGAACCATAACTAAGAAGTTCTCAAAAGTAAAGTAAGCATTTCAAGAAAGGAAGTATTTTATAGAAGAAGGAAGTAAAGGAAATATAGAGAAGAAATGGGGAAGATGTGTATCCCAATTAGTAGATAAGCAGAGCTAATTGCATGCACATAAAGAAACTTAATAGATATGAACACACAAATTATAAAACAAAGGTAGCTCTAGATCCAGATCTAAAATAACACAAAGTTTATTAAGAGATCTAAGATTAAAAGCAAGAAACAAAGTACATCGTGACACAAAGTTCTCCGGAAACCTGCTCCTTTGTATTCCTTTGCTCCAAGTTACTCTCAGGGGTTCAACACAAAGTCTAGAACACAAGATTGCTGCTTACAAATTCTCGATTTTTTAACTCGAAGGTTCTTCCTCTACTTATACAATGTAGAGGGGCAATTACAAGTTGGAAGCTTTTAGTTGAACTAGCACATGTGGAAGTCAAAAAGAAACAACTGGCAATCTTCCTCCTGGAATTCCTCTTTGCGTGACATGTATGATTTGTAACTGAAAATAGAACCTTCTATTTTACACGTGCCACCTATCTCCAAGTAATTGACTTCTTCAAGTAATGGCTTTTAAACCAATCACTTAAGTTGTATAATTTAATTGATCACTCAATTACTTTGTCGGAGGAAAGAAGAAAGAAGAGGAAAGTTGTAGTCTTGTCCTTTTTCATGTCTGCATGCAGCTGATTTTTTTGTCTTTGATTCTCACCAAACTGGATCTGGGAGTAGCTGATTTAGAATTGGAAACAACTAGCAAGATGGATATGGAAATAAGCAAGCTAGATCTGAAGCGGCGGAATTTTTCCTTCGCCTTGTCTTCTCTTTTATCCTTGAAGCTTTTGCAGTTCTTCTTCAGTACATGCATCAATGCAATGTTTTTCATAGATAACTCATCATCCTTATTTTTAATTGCATATGAGCAATTAAAAATTCTGGAAAGCACTCTGGATGAATGAAAATTCAATGAAGGCTTCAACTAGAAGATGGGAGCATTTGCACAAGATCTTGGAAGGAATTTTCCACGCACTAACTTCTTCACGGGCTGCATTCGAAACAAGAGGATGAAGCCTTTGTGCTAGGAATATTTTACAACTATGAGATCTGGATCTGGATCTGCATATGGATTTGCATCTCGCATCTGACATCTGGATATGGATTTGCACCTGCATAACAAACTTTGGCAACTAGGCTATGGATGGAAAAGCTACAACTCGAATAATTCCACTACTTTTAATCTGCATGCATGAGTGAAGTTTCTCCTGCTCTGGATTTTTCTATCAATTCAGCAAGAGGTTTCGAGCCTAGATCCGTGTCTCCAATATCTACAAATTTAGAAGTGATGCATGACTCTGTTGTGCTTTCTTTTCATCTTTCTTCACCATAGCTTTATTTATCTTTGTCTGAACAATTCTTTTTCTTCTTATTTGACTGGAATTCTTCAAAACTGGTGTAGATCTGGACAATTCTTCAGATTCAGAGGATATATGCAATGTATTGGACATTGATAAAAGCTCATTTTCCTTTGTAAAGCACCTATAATGAATTCCTGAGCACCTGTAACACTTATGCAAACAATTATGCAGACAAAGATCAACCTCCTTCAAAGCATGCACCAAATTTGGAAGCTTTTTTACACTTGAAGCTTTTAAATGCCTTGCTGCCACCTTGCCTGAGCAAAATCCTTCTTCAAATGGGGGCCTTTTTTTCCTCTTCTTCAAATGGGGGCTGCTGCATTATTTACCCGTGAATTAAATAATTCACCCATATGGCTCCCCATGCTTATATAACCTTCACAATTCTATAATTAATAATTGCCTTAACAATTAAAGGCAATTAATTAATTAAAAATCATGCTCTTCTCTTTTAAATATAACATGTTTAAGGACATCCATCCAATCAATTAAATTAATTCAATTTAATCATCCACACTTCACTTCACTTAAGCTTCACAGTGTGCTTTGACCATAGCCACTAAAAATAGGAATTAATATAATCATTTAATACTTTAAAAAGTATTAATTCCTTCTCAAAAGGGGCTGCATTAAATAAATTAAATTTATTTAATTTTAGAATTCTATTTTTAAATTCCTTATGTCCACTTCCCTTTGTTGACTTTTCCACAAGCCTAGGTTCCAAAATTGGGTGAATAAATATTAACAAATATTTATTTAATGCATTATTATTCACCCAAGGTGGGTCGCACTTTTTTGTATAATAGAATTCTATTTTTAAGAATTTCTCACAATGGGATTCTTTACCCTGCAAGGCAGCCCCGGAAATCCCATGATCCACTTAAGTGATTTGACTTTGACAATGGGATTATTTACCTTGTAAGGCAGGCAATAAAATCCCATGATTTCACTTAAGTCACTTTTCTTTTATTTCACCATGGGAATTTTTACCCTGCAAGGCAGGCAATAAATTCCCACCTCTCCGCGCCTCTAATTTTCCCACCAGCCTTAAGTGAATTTTATATCACGGAAAAAGTACCTGCAGGCAGTATAAAATTCTCACCTTGCCTCGCTACTTCTATTTTTTTCCCATCATAGCTTAAATCCTTTGTTTTCCAAAATGCGCCCATCCTCACAGGGGCTTTTCCGTGCACGACTTCGCTTTTTCCCAGTGATCCAGACCTCCGATGGTGACTTCCTCTGGGCATAATGTGCGTATATGTTTTCCAGTGCTCCAGACCAAAAATCGGGCTTACCCGACAAAGGAATTGTTCTAGAGAAATTTCACAGAAAACAAAACGGGACAACACAAAAACACGAAAAATTGCCAAAAGTTACAAATAAAGCCCAAAACTTATTCCTAGTTAAAATCCTTCTGGTACAAGGTAATAATGATATGTTCGATCATAACAGAGTTAAAATGGAGCACAAATAGCCTCAAACGGGGCTCAAAATAATTAAATACAAATTTTTCGCAGACAAATCCCGATGACATAATATAACAATTTTGGGTATCTAGGTATTTGGCGAAAAAGGCTAATATGGCTCTTTGGGAATATCTTGACGCAATACAAGAACTTTCAGGCAATAAAAACACAAAACAACCCATTATTTTAAAAGTACAAAAAAATTCGATAGGGTAGTCACAGATTTCAGGATGAAATCTGGGTACACCAGTTGGCTCCGTCTGTGGACATCTTTTTCTCTGTCAGAATGACAAGGGAAAAGATGAGATCCCAGCATCTCTAGTTTCATATCTTGTCCTTTGGGCACACAAATCAGGCAAACAAACACAACACAAAAACAAAAACAAAACAAGGAAAAACAAACAAAGTTTTATTTATGTACATATAGTTTTACCTCGCTTTTTTAGTTCATGAACAATTGATGCTTCTGTTGAAAGGCAATGGTAACTCAATTCCATCCCAGTAGGAAAGAAGAAGGTATCCATTCCTGCAACTCTTTTGATCACGAAGGGCCCTTTCCAGAGTGGATCAAATTTGTCGTGTATGCCCTTCGGTTCATGTCTCTTATCCCACCAGAGTACCCAGTCTCCGATCTTGAACTTCCTTTCTTTGGCCTTCTTGTCAAATACTCAGGGGCAAGTCCTTATCAACTTCATCTCGGTGGTGGTGGATCCTTTCTTCTTCCTGCAGTGGGTAAGTCTACATCAACTTCTCTCGCTCCCGCATTTATTTGCTGCATTTCTGAGGAAGAACTATCACCATATTCCTTGTTCTTCTTCAGGTACCGATCATGCTTGTTGAAAGTTTCCAAACCCTTGGGTATTTTGTTACCTTTTGGTTGGACTACTCCACTACTGTCATCATAACCTGGATCAGCTTTTCCTTTGACTGTTTGTCGTGGTGGTGATTTACTCCTTCAACATGCAGACATGTAGATGTTTGTTCAGGGACTCTGGGGTGGTAGACCATCTCCACTTTATAGTTTCCTTGTCTGAATATGGACGGTGGTCTATCCGGATTCAATAGTACAGCTGTGACTGCCAAAGAATCTGCCTTGGAGTTTTGATTTATTGGAATGAAGTCAATAGAGAAGGCTGCAAAATCAATGTGGTGGAAAGCACTTTATCTCTGTAATGCTCCAGCTTATCTCTTTTGACTTGACTTTGCCCTCGAACCTGCTTTACTAGAAGTTCAGCATCTCCTTGGGCTTTGAGGAGTCTTACTCCTTTCTTTTTAGCTTGCTCCATTCCTAGAAGCAATGCTTCATACTCCGTCGTATGATTGGTGTTCTCGAACATCAGCTTGTGAGAGTATGGGAATATCTCATGATCTGGAGATATTAACATAGCACCAGCTCCTGATCCAAAAGAACAACAAGTGCCTTTAAACTCCAGAGTCCAAACTTTTTCTTCTTCTTTTGCTGGCTCTGGTTGAAGTTCTTGCTCTGGAATGTTTTTATCCATTTCCAAGAAATAGACCCCACGGTCAGATTCCTGAAAAAGAATCTGAGATCTAGGATCCTCAGATTTTGTCACCATGTACTTGGACTTCTTTTCCGGCTCCAGCTTATGGTTAAGCCCTTTGATAGGAATATGAGTGCAGGACCAATCCATCTTTACTTCTCCTCCCAGCTCTTTGCAGAAGTTTCTACTCAGCAACATCCCGTAGGAGACAGGAATATCTGCAACTAAAATTGTCATCTTTAATCTTTTGTCAGGAAAAGCTGCCAGAACAGCTTGTGCATCTTTGATTTGTCCGATTAAAGGGACTTGTCTCTCCATGGAGTAGCACCTTTTTATGGTCTTTGTCAAGGTAAGCCCAAGAGCATCTGCAACTTTAGCTGGCATGATATTATCAGAAGCACCCGAATCTAAAATGCAATTGCTTAACTTGAAACCATTAAGCAATAGAGAAACATAGAATGGTTCCACTCTTTCAGAAGATGGTGAGGATTTAACAACTGCAGTGTTGTTCTGGGAGGAGTATCCTTGGGCTTAGGCAAAAGGCCTTTTGATGTACTGGATTGTCCTGGTGATTGCACATATTTGACTAGCATATTTAATTGCTCAAAAGCTCTCGTATTTAGCTTCTGACATTTGAACTTTAGTTTTCTTGGCATGATCAATAATGTCAAAAGAAGAAATAGATTCAGATACCTGAGCCGCTTTCTGTGGTTGAGATGAAGAACTTGCATTCTTATCTCTAGGAGCCAAGGAAGAAGGTAAAGGGTTGCCCTTTTTGTTCATCAATTAATGCCTCAACTTGGTGAGTTTGTGATCTTGTAAGTACTGTATATGCATGACCATGATCATCTTTATGAAGTTTCTCATCCTCATGTTCAAATTTATAGTTCATGTAATTAATGTTGGAGTCGCCAGCAGGTCCTATAAAATCATCATCCTCGAGCCGATCAAAGTCAACTTCCTGGTCTTCTTCATTCATCTCCATGTTGTTTTTGGGAGCAGCTTCAATTGCTAATCTCTGGGAACCAACAATGCGGTTCCGGGCTTGTTGTTGTTGAAATTTCACCAAGGGCAATATTGTTTCCTTTAAGCCATTTAATCCATTTGTTTCTTCATCTGCATCATCTCATTTGTTAACTTTTGCAGTAGTGAATCGGTAGTAGTAGTAGAAGATGAACTTTCAGCTCTAGAAGTGTTGCTCTTTATCTTTCCAGCCATGATGAGGTCATCTTCAATTTCAACCGCCATGTTTTGAGCTACTAACAAATCAACAAGATGTGCTCTTCGCAGTTGATAGCTTACTTCAGGAAGCAAAGCATTGATGAAGAACACCTTTTGATTCTCATCATTCAGAGAAGCAGAAGCTGGAATTTTGTATAGTAATCTTTGGAATTTTGCAATAAAATCCCGCATGTGCTCATGTGGTTCCTTCTTCAACTGAGTCAGCTGGGTTATCAAAGTGCTGGAATCTTCAGCTGCCTTGAATCTTTTCAGGAATGCATCCCGCATAGTAGACCAGTTGGTTATGGTACCAAGAGCTATCTGGTAGAACCATTCTCCAGCCAATTCATGCAGAGTCTCTATGAAGAGTCTTGATAGATACATCTTCATGTTCGACTGCAAGTACTCCACAAGATATAAAGAAAGCCGCCAAATGATCATCCGGGTTTTGCTTTCCATCTCCAAAGAATTTTGGAAAATTATTTCTCATCCCTTTAGGTAGATCATGCATAGGAGGAGTCAGATTCAAAGGTCCAAAGGCTGCACCCCATGGAACAGGTGCTGCAGGGGCAAGTGGGTTTCGGTTCAGCATGATGAATGGGGCATGTCCTCTCCAAGAGTAGACTTGATGAATAATTCCAGCTGCCGGATTATGCTGAAGATGATCCGGATCTAGATGTGTTTGCACTCTTCTTCCTGGTGAAAGACTAGATCTGCGGCTTCTAACTTGAGGAGGATGATTGAAATTGAATTTCTCTTGTAATCTAAAGAAATGATCAGCTCTTCCTTGTGCCTTTCACAAATCGGGTGAATGGACATTCAACCAAAGTTGATATTTGTAGGAAAACACTCGATCTTAAATAGATAAGCTTTGATCTCGCAAAGATAGTGTTCCCAAATGAGTCGCTAAAATCATTGGCTAGATTTTTTCGCATAGCATAGCATCAAACCTAGGCAATCATGAGATAAATCTCCTCATTTAACCGGTGAGGCTCCCGTGTCGATTTGTCAATAAAAATGTGTTATTATCTATCGTGGTTTTACTTTAACCACTTAGTTCATGAACCATAACTAAGAAGTTCTGCAGCAAGTAAGCAACTGTTCAAGAAAGGAAGTATTTTATAGAAGAAGGAAGTAAAGGAAATACAGAGAAGAAATGGGGAAGATGTGCATCCCAATTAGTAGATAGCAGAGCTAATTGCATGCACATAGAAAAAACTTAATAGATATGAACACACAGAATTATAAAACAAAGGCAGCTCTAGATCCAGATCTAAAATAACACAAAGTTTATTAAGAGATCTAAGATTAAAAGAAAGAAACAAAGTACACCGTGACACAAAGTTCTCCGAAACCTGCTCCTTTGTATTCCTTTGCTCCAAGTTGCTCTTAGGGGTTCAACACAAAGTCTAGAACACAATATTGTTGCTTACAAATTTTGATTTTTAACCTGAAGGTTCTTCCTCTACTTATAGAATGTAGAGGGGCAATTACAAGTTGGAAGCTTTTAGTTGAACTGGCACATGTGGAAGTCGGAAAGAAACAACTGGCAATCTTGTTCCTGGAATTCCTCTTTGCATGACATGTATGATTTGCAACTGAAAATAGAACCTTCTATTTTGCATGTGCCACCTATCTCCAAGTAGTTGACTTCTTCAAGTAATGGCTTTTAAACCAATCACTTAAGTTGTATAATTTAATTGATCACTCAATTACTTTGTCGAGGAAAGAAGAAAGAAGAGGAAAGCTGCAGTCTTGTCCTTTTTCATGTCCGCATGCAATTGATTCTTTTGCCTTTGATTCTCACCAAACTGGATCTGGGAGTAGCTGGAGCTGGAATTGGAAACGGTTAGAATTGGAAACAACCAGCAAGATGGATCTAGAAATAAGCAAGCTAGATCTAGAAGCGGCTGGAATTTTGCCTTCACCTTGTCTTCTCTTTTATCCTTGAAGCTTTTGCAGTTCTTCTTCTGTACATGCATCAATGCAATGTTTTTCATAGATAACTCATCATCCTTATTTTTAATTGCATATGAGCAATTAAAAATTCTGGAAAGCACTCCGGATGAATGAAAATTCAATGAAGGCTTCAACTAGAAGATGGGAGCATTTGCACAAGATCTTGGAAGGAATTTTCCATGCACTGACTTCTTCATGGGCTGCATTCAAAACAAGAGGATGAAGCCTTTATGCCGGAAGCTTTTGCAACTATGAGATATGGATCTAGATCTACATATGGATTTGCATCTGCATCTGTATCTAGATATGGATCTGCACCTACATAACAAACTCTGGCAACTGGGCTATGAATGGAAAAGCTGCAACTTGAATAATTCCACTGCTTTTAATCTACACGCATGAGTGAAGTTTCTCCTGCTCTTGATTTGTCTATCAATTCAGCAAGAGGTTTCAAGCCTAGATCCGTGTCTCCAGTATCTCGTAAATTTAGAAGTGATGCATGACTCACACAGGCTTTCTTTTTCATCTTTCTTCGCCATAGCTTTATTTATCTTTGTCTCGAACAATTCTTTTTCTTCTTATTTGACCGAATTCTTCAAAATCAGTGCAGATCTGGACAATTCTTCATATTCGAAGGATATATGCAATGTATCGACATTGATAAAAAGCTCATTTTCCTTTGTAAAAGCACCTATAATGAATTTTTGAGCACTGTAACACTTATGCAAACAATTAACAACCTCCTGCAAACAATTATGCAGACAAAGATCAACCTCCTTCAAAGCATGCGCCAAATTTGGAAGCTTTTAGCCTTGTTTCCACCTTGCCTGAGCAAAATCCTTCTTCAAATGGGGGCGCACTTTTCCTCTTGGCTGCAATTATTTACCTGTGAATTAAATAATTCACCCATATGGCTGCCCATGCTTATATAACCTTCACAATTCTATAATTAATAATTGCCCTAACAATTAAAGGCAATTAATTAATTAAAAATCATGCTCTTCTCTTTTAAATATAACATGTTTAAGGACAACCATCCAATCAATTAAATTAATTCAATTTAATCATCCACACTTCACTTCACTTAAGCTTCACAGTGTGCTTTGACCATAGCCACTGAAAATAGGAATTAATATAATCATTTAATACTTTAAAAAGTATTAATTCCTTCTCAAAAGGGGCTACATTAAATAAATTAAATTTATTTAATTTTAGAATTCTATTTTAAATTCCTTATGTCCACTTCCCTTTGTTGACTTTTCCACAAGCCTGGGTGCCAAAATTGGGTGAATAAATATTAACAAATATTTATTTAATGCATTATTATTCACCCAAGGTGGGTCACACTTTTTTGCATAATAGAATTCTATTTTTAAGAATTTCTCACAATGGGATTCTTTACCCTGCAAGGCAACCCAGAAATCCCATGATCCACTTAAGTGATTTGACTTTGACAATGAGATTATTTACCCTGCAAGGCAGGTAATAAAATCTCGTGATTTCACTTAAGTCACTTTTCTTTTATTTCACCATGGGAATTTTTACCCTGCAAGGCAGACAATAAATTCCCGCCTACCTACTACCTCTAATTTTTCCACTGCAGCTTAAGTGAATTTTCTATCACGGGAAAAAGTACCATGCTTTGCAGGTATAAAATTCCCACCTTCTCACGCTTCTTTTTTCCCATCATAGCTTAAATCCTTTATTTTCCAAAATGCGCCCATCCCAGGGCTTTTCCATACACGACTTCACTTTTTCCCAGTGATCCGCACTCTCCGATGGTGACTTCCTCCGGCATAATGTGCGTATATTTTTTTAGGTGCTCCAAGCCAAAAATCGGGCTTACCCGTAAAGGAATTGTTCTAGAGAAATTTCACGTAAAATGAAACGAGACAATACAAAAACACGAAAAATTGCCAAAAGTTACAAATAAAGCCCAAAACTTATTCCTAGTTAAAATCCTTCTGTACAAGTAGAAAATGATATATTCGATCATAATAGAGTTTAAAATGGAGCGCAAATTGCCTCAAACAGGGCTCAAAATAATTAAATACAAATTTCCCGCAGATAAATCCCGATGACATGAAATATAACAATTTTGGGCATCCGTGTATTTGGCAAAAAGGCTAATATGGCTCTTTGAGAATATCTTGATGTAATACAAGAACTTTCGTGCAATAAAAACACAAAACGACCCATTATTTTGAAAGTATGAAATTTTTTCGAATAGGGTAGTCACATATTTCGGGATGAAATCTGGGTACACCAAGACCTCTCCTAGTTAATCTGTCAAGAGCAATTCTATCTTTAGCCCGCATCCATTTAACATGCTCCATAACTTCTCTTACAAAAATAGCCAATACATGTCACACAAGTCTTTTCCCATTTTATGTTCTCTACACGTTGTCTCCAAAATAGCCCGTACATGTGAAAACATCTAAGTCCCAATTCTACCCTTATATTCTGCGTGTGTGTTTCTCACTATCCTTTCGCGCCTATTCTCTCATGCGAACCTCTTGTGTGCCTTCTACTAAGTATTCCACTTTGTCTGCTCAACATTACCCCACACTAAACTACATTTCTACCTAGCAATGGCTACTCCTTGAACAATAAAGAATAAAGTAATGGAAAGAATGTGAAATAATTTCTATACAAATAATAGTTATTTACTCTACATCACCCTCTGCTTCAACTGGAAGAATGAGTTCTTGATATTATTCCTTTATTTTGGCCTCTAATGTCTTTCATTCACTCAACATGGCCTCTTCCTTTTCTGGTATATTCACTGCAATAGAATTCAGCTCATCTTGTGTAATTTCTCCCTTCTCGGTTTTTAATACTAACATTATGTTAGCCATTGCAGACATTATCCCTTCCAACAGATCCATTTTCTGTGCTATAAGTTTTCCTAGTTCATCCAACCTATTCTTGTGTGGCTCTGAGCCGTTCTGAAAGGCCTCGTGTTTTTGCTTCACCACTACCAGTCTCTTCACACGTCCCAATGTTTCATCCTTCATAGATTTTAGGACTTCATTGTCCTCTACCATCATCCTTATTCTGATGACTGCTTCTAGAGCTATACAGATATTCAATGCTTGATCCGCTTTCTTCAGCTCCTCCCTCAAAGTTTGAAGCAACCCCTCATATGATGAAATTTTTCTAATCACTGCAGCCTTTGCCCTCTCTACTTCTTGTTCTGCGTCTTTTGGCACTGGCATCCTAACTGGTCCCTCTTCAAGCACCATATCAACCAAAGTACGCACATAGTTCATAAACGAAGGGAAATTTTTGGGCACCTTGGTCTCTAAGTGTGGTCTTTCTTGGAGGACATGATCCCCGATCTCCTCTGTCATGCCAATAAGAACCCCATTCTTTTTCTACTCCAAGTCCTCCACATATGTTTTTCCCTCCAACTTGGGCTTGAGCTAAAGGTATATAAGCACAGCCCCACTATCTCCAATTTCCAAACTCACGGGCTTCATACTTATCATATCTGAAATCAACCTCTCTATGTAGGTGGTCTTCCCTAGATAGACATAGGTCTTGCATAGTGTGTGGTAGTTGCAGTCTACCTTGTCTGCCACAAAGTTTAGGAATCACACATTGTTGAATTCATGGACCACTTCTGGAAGTAATGTGTTATGAAGGCATATGGAAAGCTTACACCAAGGGCTCCAAGTACCATCCTTCATCGCAAACTTCACGATAAAAAGTATTAATACATAGCGAATCGATGCCTTGCCCACCATCGAAGGTAAATCCTTGGGGATGCGCCACTCTTCTTAAAAAGCCACATGGAGCCTGTCATACCACATCTCCACCCTTTTCTTGAATGGCCCACTCATTGACCCTTCACACAAGTACTTTTCAAACCTTTCTACCAGAGACTTGTTCTGTATGGGGTATTCCCAGATTTTGTTCTTCGGCCCATCAGGCACCCCAATCTCCAAAAATACTAAGGACAACAAGACAACACCGAAACTGATTCTCTCACTGTGCACGCCTCCTCAACGATTGTGTCTCGCAATGTAGCTTTGTTATGTTGTAGATTGTTCCCTATGACATTTTCCTTGCAATGTGTAGCCACATTGTGTTCACCTAGGACCACCTCTCTTGATCATTTAACTTAGTGACCAGATGTACGCAACTTGCTGTACGATGGGATACTTCTTCAATTTATCTATATCCATTCCGTGTGGACCTTTGGTGTATCCTAACTCCTTTTATGTCTCCAAGATGGATACTTTATCTGTCAGGTCACCATTTAGGTCTACTCCTGTGCCCCTTAATCCTGTCATAGTGGAAATCAGAGCGGTTGTAATCCTTACCCTATGCCCTAAAAGTAGAAGAAATCCTCATGCACCCTACTCATCAACCACTGGTACAAAGGTGTTAGGAATTAGAGAACAAATATGCGAAACAATTCCTCAAACCACGGTAGTAGGAAACTATATAAAGCAGAATTATATTTGCAAAAATATAACAAACATAAATAAATAATGCACAAAAGAAGACAAGATTTAACGTGGTTCACCCAATGTGGGCTACATCCACCAATAACTTGCTCAGATTTTATTATCAACAAGAGTAAAAAAACTCTCACAATCTTCTCTTAGTTATGAACTCGTAACAGAATTCCAAAGATGCTAAACCACAATTGACACCCAATTGCTTAACCTTGATCACTCTTGATCACCTCTTGATCATTAAGACTCGAGACCTCTTGAACACTCAAGATATCTTCAAGATACCCTAACACCTCTATTTATAGGATTACAATACTTTTAAGAAGTCCTAAAGCTGACCCTAGAAGTTTGAAAGTTGTGACCTTTCAACTTCCCACGGCTGGAAAAACTATCACGATGTTAACAACCAATTAACAACATATTAACAGAACAAGACAACGACGACATAACAATGTCACAGCAAACAACTACAGAATGCTCCTAAAGTTTCCAAACTTAATCGTTCAAACTCCAACACTTTAATACTGATTCGAGAAGACCAAAAAGGCTCCACACCCCAAAAATCTCCCACTTGGAGACTATTTCCACTGAGAAAAGTTCTTAACCCTTCATTATCAACCATGAAGGCCAATCAAAGTTGAACACAACTTCAACTTCTCCCTTGTGACCACCTTGGTCATCATATCCAAGTAGGATTACAGACTGGTATAAATCTTTTCCAGGCTTGAACTCATCTTCTTCTAAAGCTTCCCGATGAAATGATATCTCAACAGAATGTGCTTCGTCCTAGAGTGGAAAGTGGAGTTCTTCGCCAAATGAATAGCAGACTCGACTATCATTGTGTAGTCTCCCAACTTCTTTCTTATGACCTAACTCCTCAAGAAATCAAGTGTTATATCCAAATCATCTCCTTGCTTGCCTCTATGGCAGCAACATACTCAGCCCCTGTGGTTAACAAAGCCACAACCTTTTGTAACCGTGAAGTCCAACTCATCGTTGTATCACCAACCATAAATACATAACCTGTCATGCTCCTCCTAGCTGTCCAAATCTCTTGCCATGTCTGAATCTACATAGCCATGTAATGTAGTGTTCGATCCACCGAAACATAATGTTGCTCCCATGGTCCCTCTCAAATACCGAAGGATCCACTTTACTGCCTGCTAGTTCTCTCTACCTGGATCACTCATAAACCTGCTCACTACTCCCACTACATGGGAAATGTCAGGCCTAGTGCATACCATAGCATACATCAAGCTACCAATTGTTGATGAGTACGGTACCCTGGACATCTAGATTCTATCCTCCTCATTCTTGGGACTCTGCTCCTTTGATAATTTAAAGTGACCTGCCAAAGGAGTACCAACCGGTTTAGCATCCTGCATACTAAACCTCTCCAAGACCTTCTTTATGTACTCTTCTTGAGATAATACCAGCTTCCTCTCCTTCCTGTTCCGAGTTATTCTCATACCAAGGATTTGTTTTTTTGCCCCCAAATCCTTCATAGCAAAGGAGTCACCTAGCTGCTTCTTGAGTATCTTTATATCCTACATGTTCTTCCCCGCAACAATCATATCATCTAAATATAGGCATAGAATAATATAACTACCATCAAGAAAATTCTTGATGTACACGAAATGGTCTGAGTGACACCTGGAGTAACCCTGCTCCTGCATAAAACTGTCAAACTTCATGTACCACTTCCGTGGAGCTTGTTTCAGGCCATACAAGCTCTTCTTCAATTTTTACACTAACCTCTCCTTCCCTTTGACCTCATAACCCTATGGCTGCTGCATGTATAATTCCTCCTCCAACTCATTATGAAGGAATGCAATCTTCACATCCAACTGTTCTAAGTGCAGGTCTTCTATTGCAACTAAACCAAGAATAGTCCTAATAGAAATCATTTTAACAACCGGAGAAAAAATTTCATCAAATTCTATACCTTTCTTTTGTGCAAATCCCTTGACCACCAACTGGGCCTTGTATCATTTCCTACCTCCATCTTCCTCTTTGATTATATACACCCACTTGTTCTGTAATGCTCGCTTGCCCTCGGGTAGCTACACCAGATCCCAAGTCTGGTTTTCCATAAGAGACCTATGTTCTTCATCCATGGCCTACTCTCACTTCTTCCTGGCATCCACTTGCATTGCGTCCTCAAAGCACTTTGGCTCTCCACTGTCAATGAGCAATAAATAATTCAAAGATGGAGTAAATTGTTCAGGTTCCCTTCTTACCCTAGAAGACCTTCTCACCTCAATATTTTGAGGTTCTGATGAGTAGGTACACGAACCTCTAGGCCGTGCTTGAGAACATGTTGTACCTAAACCGGCCCTTGGACACCTTGTTGTCCACAATGTCTTCTAACACTGTGTATTATTTCTTTGATTCTTCTTTCTATTCCTCAGAATCGCCATCTTTATAAATGAATTTTTCATTAAAGATAATATCTCTAGACTGAAATATTATCTTGTCTTTAAGACTCCAAACAAAGAAACCAAAATCATCTTCACCATATCCAACAAAGGTGCATTTCTTATACTTAGCCTCTAACTTGTTCCTATCATCTTTATCAATGTGAACAAATACCTCACATCTAAATACTTTAAGAAATGAGTAATCAATTTTATTACTAGATTTAAGCCTCCTCAGGTATACCTCCATCTAAAGCCATAGAGGGTCCTTTGTTAATCAGATAAATAGCTATGCTTACTGCTTCCACCCAAAACATGAGTGGAAGCCCCGCATGTAACCTCATGCACCTAACACACTCCATGATTGTCCTGTTCATTCTCTCTAACACTCCATTTTCCTATGGAGTATTTGGAACCGTTCTTTGCCTGCAGATCCCATTTACCAAACAGTAATCAAGAAATTCATTGCTGCAATATTCCCCTCCATTATCCAACCTGAGACATTTCAACTTGAGACCTATTTCATTCTCAACCAAGGCTTTCCATCTTTTGAAAGTTTCAAACACATCAGATTTCTTTCTAATGCAATATACCCAAACCTTTTTAGTTGCATCATCAATGAAAGTGATGTAATAACATGAACCACCAATAGATTTTACCTTATCTGGCCCCCATACATCTATATGCACTAACTCCAACTTACCCTCCTTCCTGGTAGGTCTAACCTTGAGGAATCTCACCCACTTCTGTTTCCCATAAACACAGTCCTCATAGAAGTCCAAATCTAACTCCTTTAATCTGGGAAACCTATCCTTTATAATATGCATTCCCTTATGACTCATATGACCGAGTCTCTAGTGCCACAAAGTTGCATCTCCATCTGTAGTAACTAAATTACAATAATCAGCACCACTGGTTAAATACAAAGTACCGGTTTTCTTACCTCTTGCAACCACAAGAGCTCCCTTGGTAACCTTCCAAGAATCCATTGTAAAACTAACTGTACAACCATCACTACCTAGCTGACCCGTTGATATCAAGTTCTGCCTCAACTTAGGCACATGTCTGACGTCCTTAAGTAGCCATGTGTTCCCATTTTTTATTTTTACCTGAACACAACCTTTCCCTACTATGTTGCATGGTTCATCATCACCAAGATATACATGTCCAAAATCACCTTGAAGAAAATCAGTAAATTATGTCTATGTGGGGTGGCATGGAAAGAAGCCCTTGAATCTAACACCCAAGATTCAACAATATTATCTAAACAAAGAATTAAGACATCCTGACAAACATCACCTACTTCCAAATTTACCTCTTTAGTTTCCTCCTTCTTGTTCTTCTTATCCCAAAGAGCCCAAAAATCTTTCTTAGCATGACCAACCTTCCCACAGTGCCAACATTCTAACTTACTCTTGGACTTTGACCTTCCGCAATCATTCGAATTCCCACGGTTACCTTTCCCTCTATTCTTTTGTCTCCCTCTACTCTCCACCATCAAAGCATTTCTAGAAGTAGAAGAATCTCCAGTGCTCTTCCTTCACATTTCCTCACTTAGGATCACACCTATTACATCCTCAAACTTCATCTTTGAATTATTAGAGACTGAATTACTTACAACCATAACCAAGTTATTCCAACTATCTCGGCAAGGATCAAAAAATCAACAAAGCCCGACTTAATCATCAAAGTCATTTTTTACCGAGTTTAACAGACAACCATATTAAATTCATTCAAATGATCAGTAATAGAACCATTCTCAGACATCTTCATATTAAATAAATTTTTCATCAAAAATATTTTATTAGAGGCAGAGGGTTTTTCATATAACTTCCCCAACACACTCATGAGACCTTCCGTGGTCTTCTCCTGTGATATGTTGAAAGCAACCGAAGATGCAAGGCATAAATGAATTGCCCCAAGTGCCTTTCTATCCAGCAACTCCCAATCCTCATTCGACATGGTTGTAGGTTTCTTTGCTTTTCCAGCCAAAGGAACATGGAGGTCCTTCTGATATAAGTAATCCTCCATTTGCATCTTCCACAAACCAAAGTTCTACCCATTAAACTTCTCAACCCTCGATCTACCCTCATCTATCATAGCTCCCACTCAAGCTAAACTTTCCCTATGATTTACAACTTCAGCAAAAAACCACCAAAGCTCTAATACCAATTGTTAGGAATTAGAGAACAAATATGTGGAAACAATTCCTCAAACCACAGCAGTAGGAAACTATATAGCAGAATTATACTTGCAGAAATATAACAACATAAATAAATAATGCACAAAAGAAGACAAGACAATATTTAACGTGGTTCACCCAATGTGGGCTATGTCCACCAAGAACTTGCTCAGATTTTATCATCAAAAAGAGTAAAAAAACTCTCACAGTCTTCTCTCGATTATGAACTCACAACAAAATTCCAAAGATGCTAAACCACAATTGACACCCAATTGCTTAACGTTAATCACTCTTGATCACCTCTTGATCATTAAGACTCAAGACCTCTTGAACACTCAAGATACCCTAACACCTCTATTTATAGAATTACAATCATTTTAAGAAGTCTTAAAGCCAACCCTAGAATTTTGAAAGTCGCAACCTTTCAACTTCCCATGGCTGGAAAAGCATCACGACGTTAATGACCAATTAACAACATATTAACAAAGAACAACAACACGGTGGCGGCACAACAACGTCACAGCAGACGACGCATCTATGAATGCCCTGAATTCTCCAAACTTAACCATTCGAACTCCAACACTTTAATACCGATTCGAGAAAACCAAAAATAGGCTCCACACCCCAAAAATAGGTTCATACTTGCCAAAATAGGGAAGCTCGTACAACTTATAAACTCCAATCTACTTTAGTAGCTTCTCTCCCACATCATTATACACTAAAAAGATCTTCGATTGTGTGCACTTATTTTCTTTGTATTCAATAGTGCATCTAATTCCTTTTTCCTCCGATGTGTAGTATTTGTAGTCACTGATCTTGCATTTACAGATGTGAGAGTCCCATTCTTGTCCCACTATTACACTTTTTGGGTATTGCACTTCTGAAAATTTTCTCTTAGGAGCAATTTTAACCTTTACTTCCACCTTCTTCTTCCCTTTTACTCCCACACATGTGATTTCTTTGGTGCCATCTATAAATCACAACCTTCTTTCCTCAAATGCTCATTTTCTAGCTTCGCAATGTGCAACCTCAAACCCTAGCTCGAATCTATGTGCCCTAGTTGAAAAATGCGTTCCCTAGTTCTTTCGAATGCTCTGCTTCACTCAAACCCTTCACCAACAGGGACATAAGCTTCTCCTACACACAAATCTACTTTTCACATCTGGTTTCACACTCTTCACACCTCAACACTCTTTTTCAGCTCGTTCGCACTTATCTCTTTAAATTTTTTTGTGATTTACAATAGTAAGAATGAAATTGTATCCCTCCCTTACATATATTTTCAAAATTTTGGTGCATTTATTTCTCCTTCACCTACCAACATTCCTTATTAATTGACCCTTTTGACAATTTTCCACGTGCTACATCTTCATACCTCGGTCATAACCTTTTAGCGTGCCTTCCTACCTTCTTGTTATAAGCTTCTCTTTAGCATGCTTCATGCACTAAGTACTTCATCATGCGCCTTCTCCCGGTAGTCTTCATGGCCACCTCTTACCTCACGTTATATTGTTCCTTCATTTATCTCCATCCATGGTCCTCATTTGGAAGCAATCTTCTTTTCACCAACTCTTAAAACTTTGAATAGCACCTGTAGCAGTTTTGTTCCTTTATGTGTACCCATTTCTCAACAACCACCCCACACAAATAGTATGTGCAGTCCTCTACGCATAAAAATACTGTAAATGGTAATTAGCTTCTGGCACGCAAACGCACTTATTTCACAAAAAACAACTAAATTGACAAAGAATAGCGACGAAGAAGGAAATACATTAAGGGAATACATAATTAAAAACCTAATCTAAATGGAAATATTGCCTTATTACAAACACCAAGAAGACTTATTTATAGTAGGGCTTCAACCGACTCCCATTGAACTAACTGGGTAACCGTATTCCATTAAGCATTTCTAACTGACAAGCTCTTGTTTAAGGTATGTGAGTGTGTTTCACATTTTTCTTAGATTGTTTCTTTTGAATCGTTGATGAAACAGATAGGGTAACTAGGCGTAGGAGGAATACATGTTCAAATTTTAGTTGATGGATTGTTGTGTGCGTATGACTTCTGAATCCACATATGACCATGAGAGATTCCTTTTGGCTAGGAGGAACTACCTGTAATGAAAGCAAGACCACTAGAAAGAATTAAATCATATAGGCAGTGAACTGCCTAGCGTGAGCTAGACTTGGGAAGTGTGGTACTTCCTAGATGGTTGTTAGTCTACTATTTTTTAAAAAATTAATGCTGAAAATAAGGTAAATCCTATTATTACTTTAAAATGATTTAGGTATCTCACTTAAAACACAATAAGAAAATGAGATATAATGTAACAGGCTAAGTTAGAATAGAATCCATAAGTCAAATGGTTGGTTCTGGGTTCTGCAGTCGATAAAAGGTGTTGGGTAGGTCAAAGTGAGTGATGGTGTGATGAAATTAGGTGGGTAGGTCTTTGTTCTAGGTCAGTACGTAAATACATATACTTGGTGTCGGTCGGGGTGACCAATGCGGTAAGGTATATAACCGGCGCCGATTCTTGTGAGATTTGGAAACGTCACAGAACAAGGTTTTGGCCTCCTTTGTGATTGCACAAAGGACTTTGGTTGGTCGAGACGAGGTATTGGGTGGCTAGAGTGGGATTTTGCGAGGTTTTGATGGGTATATGGAGGTGAAAATGTCAGAGAAGGTCAATAAGGAGCAAGATAAACAATAGGTGATAAAACAATGATGAAATGAAATAACCAGGAAAGTATGATATTGTACTTACTTGGATTTCATTCCTGAAGGCTTTTGTGTGATGGATGGAGGTGTTGGTGATGGATTTGAAGGCTGCAAGTGATTACCAACTGAAGAAAATCTTCTGCATGGGCTACATGCACACTCCTCTTTTGCTTGGATAATTCAGAAGGTGGTTGGGATGGTTGTGCAGGAGAAGATGCTCAATCTCCTTCCTTGGATGTGAGTTCTTACTAGAATTGGCTCTCTAAACATGCGTTATCTTTTGAACTCTCATTCTTTCTCGTCAACTTTCTCCCAATGTTTGCCAACCTTGAGAATAAGGTAGTTCAGGAGTTAAAAAGGGGTAACCGACGGCGGTCCAACTTAACTAGCGGTGGTTAGGGGAAACTGACGTCGGTCAAGGTGGGATTTTCTAGGTTTACCAAACTTAGGGGAGATCCTCCTGATTTCCTTGGATCTCATGTCATTATCCCACAGATTAGACTAGGAGCTTCTATGAGCATGCGGGAATGTGGTTAGAGGGAGTGTAGGCATTGATTTTTAGGGTTTGGGTAAGTCTTAGTTAGTTATGGTAACTTGCTAAGAATAGGTCTTAAGGTGAGTTAGCTTGATGAGGTGTCTAAGTGAACTATATGTGTAGATATTATTTAAATAAGATATTTAAATAATAAATATAGTGAGGGTAAAGCATTAATTTAATTTAATTAATACTAGTGTGGTGAAGGGGGCCATGGCTAGGTGAAAGTGATGAAGGGTACTTATATGTCAAAGGACGAAGGGGGAGTGTGACCTAATTTTAGTGTCTACAGAGTGATAACATATGGCCCTAACTAATGTACTTTGAGTTTTCTTGGATGGTGCGAAACTTGGAATCATAGAGAATCGCCATATGTCCGGTCTTAAGCTTTTTATCCCCGATGTGCCTATCATGCCATGCTTTCTACCTTGTTTTATCTTACTTTTGACTCCAACATGTGATTTCTCATCACTCATATAACTTAATCAACTTGTTAATTCATTCTTCTAACGTTTCATCATCGCTAGACCTCTAGCATGCACAATACGCAAAGAAGGTAACATGAATTCCATAGGAAGAATCTGCCATGCGACAAACACCAATTAAAAATGTGTGGCCTTTTTAGCTACTTGTACACTGCTCTATATGCCCAAAGTCTCGTAAACACTTTATCATCCCAATCCTTCCTTCTAACATCAGAATTTTTTTCAATGTCTAGCTCAAAATCTTGTTGAAAGCCTCAAAGAATCCCATTTTCCCGAGGATGATATGGTTTAGTTTTCTTGAGTGCAATCATGAATTCATCTAATAAAATTCTGATCATCTCATTCAAAAATGTTTTCCCTATCACTCGGTCAAACTCAAAGGACATCCATACCTTGAAATAATATTTTCCCATAGAAACTTGGTTGTTGTAGCCATTGTACAATCCTTTGTAGGCGCTAATTATGCCCACCTTGTCAAATAATATGTGCAAGTGATGATATAGCACGATCTAGTCCTATGCGTAGATGGTGAAATAGGACCCACAAAATCAATTCCCATTTCTCAAATGGTTCTGCACTAGTAATAGGTCTTAAAGGCATTTCATCTCATTGACCTAGTTTCCTAAGGCACTAACAATGATCACAAGCCTTACAATATGCCTTACAATCTTTATACAAGGTCTCCCACCATAATCTAGTGAGTAAAATCTTGTGTGCAGTGGCGTCACCTACATAGTGGCCACCTGTAATACCACCATGAGCTTCCTCTATGATATCTATGCGCTCATGTTCTAGTACACAATGGTGCAATACTTCATCTGATCTAACTTGTATAGGTCACCGTTAATCAACATATAGGGTGCCACATGTATAGCAAGTTGTTTCTTCTCTAAGGATTTCATTCCTTCTAGTGTCATACCTATTCGTAGAAAGACAACAATGTCCTCTAATTATGATGGCACTCATTATAACCTATATAAATATGCATCAGACATGGTATCTTCAATTACATGTGCTTCTTCTCCGACTGTATTCTAGATAAATGGTCTGGTCCAATTACTTTTCCCTGGTTTTACCACAACTATGAAATCAAATTCTTGAAATAAGAGTACCCATCTGCATATGCACCCCTATAAAATGGGCTTGTTTACTAAATACTTCAATTCCATGTGATCTGTATAAAATACAAATGGTGTAGCTAGTAGGTACTGTTTTAATTTATGTAGTGCATAGATCATATACAAATCTTCACTCTGTAGTTGTGTACTTCTACTCTACAGGAGTCAACTTTCTACTAGAAAAGTAGATAGGATGATTGATAATACCTTCTCTAGGATGACACAACACCGCGCCAATGGTCATGTCGAGGCGCCCACATGTACATGAAATGGTTGGTCCCATGAAGGAAAAAGCGTAGAATAGGCATAGTAGTAAGTTCCTCCTTCAATGTCTTGAATGTGCGTTGCTACTATTCTCCCTAGTAGAACATACCTTTTCCTTTCAGTAACTCCTCCGAAGGTTCGAAACTTTGGCATACCCCTTTTTGAATTTCTTATAATACCCTATGTGACCCAAGAATTTTTGCACCTCACTTTGACTGGTAGGATCTTTCAGGCCGATAATGACCGCAACCTTAGCTAGATCAACCAACAAACCTTCCTTGCAGATTATGTGTCTTAACAATTCCAACCAAGGTGTAGCAAATATGCACTTCTTGATGTTCAAATAAATACTCAATTGTATACATCTTTCAAACACTAATCGTAGATTGTCACAATGATCCTTAATAAGTCCATACACTATCCAATCATCTAAATAAACCTGGAAGAAGTTGTGAATAAAATATTTAAACGCTTTGAACAACTATACGCAAAAAGACAACAGCACGTTTTTCACCAAAAGGAATCACAATATAGGAAAAGCTTCCCCATTCGGTAGTAAAATAGTCTTTTCTGATCCTCCTGGGAAATCCTAACCTAATGATACCCGATAACCCATCTATAAATGAATAGATTTCATGCCCTGCAACGCCTTCTATTATTTCCTCGGTGAATGGCATAGAAATGGACTAATCACACATGCAACATTCATCTCCCTCTAGTTCACACAGATCCTAATTTGACCATCCTTCTTGATACTAATCACCATTGGACTAACCCATTATGACTCATCCAGGGGTCTAATGATTCTAGCCTTCAACATTTTTTCAATATCTTCTTTGACCTTTTCGTGTAAGTTGGGGTTTATCCTGTAGTGTCTCTTTTCGACTAGGAGTGCACCCTCTTTAAGCTTTATCTTCAGCTTCCCTAATAATTCATGCACGCCTTTAAGTTCATGGTACCCCTGAGGGAATACGTCCTAATAATCCCATAGTAACTCAATGATTTTTGTCACTTCATAGTTTGACCAATAGTCTCCAATTATGGCCTCCTTAAGCTCAACATTTGATCCAATATTCACTTTATTTGTCTTCATTGGTTCATGATAGACGTGCATGGTCTTATTTGCATTTTCCAAAGCACCTCACACCTACTTCTTGAATTTTCTACATCCTTATTTTCTACTTCTTCATCATTCACTAAGTAGACCATTTTCCCTTTTTCTTTCTCAAGATAAGCACGCTGAATTATTGTGGCATCATCCTCTATTTCTCTAGCAAAACATGCTCCTGAGTCTCCTTCATCAAATAACTCTTGAATGAGTTCTTCCACCTTGGCACTATCCCCCATAGTTAAGTTCTTTATAACCTTTAATGCTTCTTTTACCGGAAGTTTAGTAGAGAAGAATTCAAATGTATGGGTCATTCCTGTAATTAAATCCTGTCAATTTTCAGTCTCTTTATGGAGTTCTGCATATACATACCAAGCACGCGCAAGAACCATGTAGAGTGGAATAAAACTTTTACACCTAGAGAAAAGGTGGTAAAGCTTCCTACCCCTCTATCTAGAGTCTCTCACACTATTGAACGTGGTGCTGAATAGGTTGATTACCATGATAAGTGCAAATTTGAGTAGGTGCATTGCTCTTGAAGAACCTAGTGGCAAGAGCAATCCTAATTTCATTCCATCCTACAAGATTATCCTTGTGGACCACCCACCAACACATTGTTGTCCCACGTAGGGTATATGCTAGCATATTCCTTCTCTCCAACTTTTCTATCCATTATTCCTCCATGGCGCGTAGGAACATCATATGGTCTCCTTCTTTGGTGTAATGAGGTACTAATTTGTTACCTATTCACCTGATATAATGTGGTTTGTTATCCTAGTAAATATACTCTTTGCTTCGCGCCCTACCAACTCATAAGTTCTATGAGCCCAATTATCACAAGAACCACTTGTAGTATCACTAATAGACTATGCATCCTCCCACTAAAGGATTCCTTCTTTACAAGGCTCATGCACCTCTAGGTCTCAGACGATGCGTACATAAATCCTATTTAGGTCTTCCTCACTCAAGGGCTCAACATAGGGAGCATATTTGCCATCTGTTAATGGGATAATAACCCTTTCCTCCTTGTTTTCAAAGCTGATATAACCCTTATTGAACCAAAGATCAAAATTATTTACATAGCACCAAGGATTCCCCAATAGAGCTGGGAAGTTATCTACCTCTTCCAGTGCTAAAACCTCAAAATCCCAGTGAACTTGGCTCCATGTATGGTAATGGATGCATCTTTTAAAACTCTGATGGGAGTGGCCTTAGTCCAGTTAGCCATGAACAATACATTAGAGGATGGCTGTAATGGAGGTCTCCCCATTTGTACCCATGCATCTAAAGTAAGAACATTGACTTTTGCGTCTATATCAATAATATATTACTCAAAATCCATGCATTCAAAGTGATTTCCTTGTCATAATCTAGGCTATGAGGGGGAATATTCGCATGTAGGATCTTCCATCTAGTCTCAATACTTGCACATGGAGTGTTTCCCTTTAACCAATTCCTTAATATTGGAATGATGTTCTCCTAGCGCAACATTTTGCACACTTCTTTCAAGTCATCCGTCTCATATTGGACCATCTCTAATGTTTTCTCTTGCTCCATCTTCTCGCGAATGCTCCTTTAAATATTGTATTTCACCCTGAAGATTTTTGAGTACCTCCATGGTTTCCTGGTAAACCTCCTTCTAATGGGCAAGATCTGGGTACCATGCATGTAGAACCTCCTCCTTAGTGATGGTAGGCTTCTGCTATAATTCTTCTTTGGTGCACGTCGCTTTAGTGCGGGTAGTGATATTTACTTGCAATGCCTCAAATTTTGGTTCCAACTTGGGAATCCACTAATTTTCCATAGCGTGTTGTATCCTAACCATCCCTGTGCCTTTATTTTCTTGTTTATGTTGCTTACTAAGATGCTCATACAAGTCTAGGCATTCCTCATAACTATGATTCTTTACATTGAAATAACATGTAATATTCTCGAGGGAATTCACACCTGTAGTGGTTAGGGGATCCACATGAATAACACGTTCCATGAGGGAACTCACCTCATCCACCACCATAGCCTTGGCCTATGAATCCACCATGGTATCCTCGACCTCTGCCACGTCCTCCTTCAAAACGCCCTTCATTCCAATCATAGTGCGCTTGATTGTGATCCCAATCCTTCTGCTCATTCTTTCCTTTAGAGTTATATGAAAATCATGTTTGTTATACACCAATATCTATAGTGTCATGGATCTGACCAATCATCCGGTAGTCTTCCGTATCATGAGTCATGGACCTAAATAGTTTATAGTAGCATGAGACGTTCTTCCTTATTGCGTTGTAATAATGGGCAACGGCTAGCATCATGGTTTAAATGGCATATTTCATAGTCTAACAATAATGAGTGCATTGATCTATGGGGACAACAATCCTTTGTGTGACCTTCCACTTCACAATCCATGCACTAAATCCTATGCACGTCTCATGTGTTGAATTTTTTTGATAGCTTCTCCAACTCGCTTCACCATAGCTGCGATCATGCTTCTAAGAATGGGCTCACCCTAACATCTATACTTCAAACTACCTCAAAGCCACGTAAGGCTTCTTCAAGTGCTTCATGCGGATCGAGTGTATGTCTTATGTGATAGCACCCTTATAAAAGGTGTAATCATACCTCCAAAAACCATTGAAATCTTAGATAACAAAGAGTTTTGAAATGAGTATCATACTCTTTGACACTCTCAGTAGTTCCTTTCTTAATATCCTTGAGCGTGCTTATACTCTTCTACTTGAAATTAGGGATGTGAAACTCTTTAAGGAAAGCATATTTTAAAGCTACATAGTCTACACAAGTCGATCGAATATGTACTCCCTGTGTCCCAACAGTAGTACTAAACTGCACCCCTATGGTCTGCGAAGTGTTACTACTCCCCGAAGAGAGTCCAAAATTCTATGCACCTAAATTTTGTGTGGAAGATACACTGAAAGGTACCCCCAAATAATAACAAATACATTTGCGCTATCATCGATGTGATTTTTATATGACTCAATCCTACTTTTCCACTACTTAAATTATCTTGTTGACTATTTGTTGTACTAAATCTCGGAAGACCAAGCACAAGGGCAAGGTTTTCGTGTAGACTCGATGCGTGCTCATGGCCCAGGTTGTCTTTGATTTCATGCTTCTACATGAGGCCAAGGGGGGTTTCCTATCATGCTTTCCCAAATGGGGAGTTCCTAATACTCGTGGTTCATGTCTTCTCGTGTGAAATTCAAAATCTTTGCAAGCCATCTCTCTCCTCAATGCCATCCACTCTACAATGTCACACTTCTTCTCTATCTCCCTCTCGTGTGCCTCATTGTATTTAAGCCACCTTTCTTCTCTCTACCTCTCTACCACTAGGTCTTCCATCTTTCACCAAACTCCGATTCCGCCCCTGCGCGTGGTGGGGTTTATTTTTCCATTGGTTTTCTCTCCAATTTCGGGTTACCATCAATATTTTGATTTCCACTGGAATGCCTTGCAGTAAGTTCCCCAAGGATATTAGAAAAATTAGAATTCTCGCTACCTTTAGGCAAGAATAAGTGGAAATTGAGTACTCTTGGGTGAACCACGTTAAATATTGAATAAGAGCAAGTGTTCTTGGTGGATGTAGCCCACATTGGGTGAACCATGTTAAATATTGTCTTCATGTTGTGCATTTTTCATTTCTATAATTCTATTCATACTTCTTATTATTGCGATTCTAAGGAATTATTCCACATTAGATATTATTAATTCCTAACAATTAGTATCGAGCACGGCTTGGTTTGTTGAAGTGTCGAATCACATGGAAATTTTTTTAGCTTGAGTGGGAGCTATGGCGGATGATGGAAGATCTAGGGTTGATAAATTGAATGGGAAGAATTTCAGTCTTTGGAAGATGCGAGATGGAAGATTACTTTTATCGAAGGATCTTTATACCCCATTGTTCGAGAAGGTGAACAAACCCTCGAGCATGATAGATGCAAAATGGGATTTGTTGGATAGGAAGGCACTTGGGACAATCTGGTTGTGTCTTGCATCTTCGGTATTATTTAATGTTTCAAAGGAAAAGACTATAAAAGATCTAATGGATGCATTAGGGAAGTTGTATGAAAAACCCTCTGCCTCTAACAAGATATTTTTAATGAAAAAATTGTTTAATATGAAGATGTCTAAGAATAGTTCAGTAGCAGATCATTTAAATGATTTCAATACAGTTGTGAATATGCTAGCTTTGGTTACAATAGAATTTGATGAAGAAGTTAGGGCTTTATTAATTTTGTGCTCTTTACCTGAAAGTTGGAATAGCCTGGTAATGGCGGTAAGCAACTCGGTTCTAGCTAACTCGAAGTTGAAGTTTGAGGATGTTGTAGGGGTGATTCTAAGTGAGGAAATGTGAAGAAAAAGCTCTAGGGAATCTTCTACTTCAGGGAATGCTTTGACAATGGAAACTAGAGGGAGACAGAAGAATAGAGGAAACCATGAAAAATCGAAAGATCAAGTAAGGTCAAAATCCAAGAGCAAGATTGTATGTTGGAATTGTGGAAAGTCTGGGCACACAAAGAAGGATTGTTGGGAGCTTCGGGATAAGAAGAAACAACAGGAAGAAAACAAGGAGGCAAATGTGGCATTGGGTAATGTATGCCAGGATGCTTTGATTCTTTCTTTGCATAATATCACCGAATCTTGGGTTTTAGATTAGGGCTTCTTTTCATATTACTCCACATAGGCATTATTTTGTTGATTATGTTCAAGGGGATTTTGGGCATGTTTTTCTTGGTGATGATGAGCCTTGCAGTATAGTTGGAAAAGGTTTTATTCAGGTTAAGATGCAGAATGGGAATACATGGCTATTGAAGGATGTCATACATGTGCCTACATTAAGGAGAAATTTGATATCGGCGGGGCAATTGGGAAGTGATGGTTGTACTGTGATATTTACAAATGACTCTTGAAAGGTTACCAAGGGTGCTCTTGTGGTGGCAAGAGGTAAGAAGGTTGGAACCTTGTATTTATCCACTTGATAGTACTAATGATTGTAATCTTGTGGCTTGGATGCGAGATACAACATTATGGCACTATAGGCTCGGTCATATGAGCCATAAGGGCATGGACATCATAAAGAAGAATTTTCCTAGATATACGAAACAGAGTTTGGATTTACGTGAGAACTACATATATGGGAAATGTAGTGAGTAAGGTTTCTCAAGGTTAGACCTACAAATAAAGAGAGTAAGTTAGAGCTAGTATATTCTACGATGTGTGGGGGCCACAGTATCATCTCTTGGGGTTCAACTTATTATGTTACTTTTATTGATGATGCAACAAGGAAAGTTTGGGTTTATTGTATTAGAAACAAATCTAATGTATTTGATACTTTTGTTAAATGGAAAGCCTTGGTAGAGAATGAAACAGGCCTTAAGTTAAAATGTCTCAGGTCAGATAATGGAGGGGAGTATTGCAGCAATGAATTTGATGATTATTGTTCTAAGAATGGAATCTGCAGGAAAAAGATAGTTCCAGGAACCCTGCAGCAGAATGGGGTGTCAGAAAGGATGAACAGAACAATAATGGAACATGCTAGGAGCATGAGGATACATGCAGGACTGCCTCTTTATTTTTGGGAAAAGTGGTGAGCACAGTTGTGTACTTGATAAATAGAGGACCCTCAAGTGCCTTGGATGGAGGCATACCTAAGGAGGCTTGGTACGGTAAGAAATTCGATTACTCATTTCTTAGAGTCTTTGGATGTGATGTGTTTGTTCATATTGACAAGGATGATAGGACCAAGCTAGAGGCTAAATCAAAAAAATGCACTTTTATTGGTTATGGTGGTGATGACTTTGGATTTAAATGTTGGAGTATTAAGGAAAAGAAAATCATTCGGTCTAGGGATGTGGTCTTTAATGAGAAAGTCATGTATAAGCAACAGCATTCAGAAAATAGGGAAAAATCTAAGAAAGAATATGCGGTGGTAAAGGATCTTCCAGATGGGAAAGTGACACATGAATTAGTTCAGAACCTACTCAATAGAACCCCAAACTCCTACAAAGTGAGGAGGTCTTCTAGGGTAAGAAAATAACTTGAACATTTTTCTCCTTCTCTTTATTATTTATTACTCACCGATAGTGGAGAGCCGAGAGCTTTGATGAAGCAATGTAGGTAGATGCTAGTAAGAAGTGGGAGCAAGCCATGGATGAGGAGCATAATTATCTCATGGATAACCAAAATTGGGATTTGGTGAAGCTACCGGGAAGGCATAAGAGAATTACGAACAAGTGGGTGTATATATTTAAAGACGAAGAAGAAGGAAAGAAAAGATATAAGGCCCAATTGGTGGTCAAGGGTTTGCACGAAACAAGGTATAGCTTTTGATGAGATTTTTCTCCCTGTAGTAAAAATAACTTCTATCGAAATTTTTCTTGGAATAGTGGCGGTAGAAGACTTGCACTTAGAATAGTTAGATGTAAAGACTGCATTTCTCCATGGTGATTTGGAGGAGGAGCTATATATGCAGCAACCAAAAGGATATGAAGTCAAAGGTAAAGAGGAGATGGTGTGCAAACTGAAGAAGAGCATGTATGGCTCAAACAAGCTCCACATCAATGGTATAAGAATTTTGATAGCTTCATGATGGAGCAAGGTTATATTAGATGTCATTCTGACCATTGCATGTATACAAAGAAATTTGAGGATGGAAGTTATATTATCATGTGTTTGTATGTTGATGACATGTTGGTTACACGTAAAAACATGCAGAAATAAAATTACTCAAGAAATAGCTAAGTGAATCCTTTGATACGAAGGATTTGGGGGCAGCCGACAAATCCTTGGTATGAGGATAACTCGGGATAGGAAGGAATGGAAGCTAACTTTATCTCAGGAAGAGTACATTAAGAAGGTATTGGATAGGTTTAACATGCAGGGTGCTAAACCGGTTGGGACTCCTTTGGCAAGCCATTTTAAGTTATCAAAGAAGCAAAGTGTCCCAAGATAGAGCAGGGAAAGAAACCGATGTCCAAGGTACCTTACTCATCAAAGGTTGGCGCTTTGATGTATGCTTTATGGTGTGCGAGGGCTCGATATTTCCCATGCAAAGTGGGAGCTATGAGTAGATTTATGAATGATCCTGGTAAAGAGCATTGGCAAGTAGTAAAGTGGATCCTTCGGTATTTGAAAGGGACCATGGGGACAGCTTTGTGCTATAGTGGATCAGACACCACTTTACGTGGTTATGTAGATTCAGACATGGCTAGAGATGTAGATAGCAGGAGGAGCATGATAGGTTATATTTACACTGTAGGTGGGACAACAGTGAGCTGGATTTCATGACTATAGAAGCTGGTGGCTTTTTCAACCACGGAGGATGAGTATGTTGCTGCCACAGAGGTAAGCAAAGAGATGATTTGGTTACAACAATTACTTGAGGAGTTGGGGCATAAGCAGGAGGAATGTAAGCTGCATAGTGATAGTCAGAGTGCTATACACCTAGCTAAGAACTCTGCTTTCCACTCCAGGATGAAGCATATACAGTTGAGATATCACTTCATCAGGACAGCTTTGGAGGAAGATAAGTTGAAGTTGGAGAAGATTCATACTAGTCAGAATCCTATAGACATGATGACCAAGGTGGTCACAAGGGATAAACTAAAGCTATGTTTAGCTTTGGTTGGCCTTCTCGATGACAGTGAAGGGTTGAGAAGCTTGCTCAGTGGAAATCAGTCTCTAAGTGGGAGATTGTTATGTTTGTGGAGCCTGTTTTCATGTTAGAGTTTGGTACACCTTCCATGTGTTACACTCGGATATTTTTACGGCGGTCCCACTCACCGGTGAGTAGTTCAAGGGGTTCGGGGTGAAGCCCCGAGTGGGGGCCTGTGGCGAAGCCCCAAAGCAAATTTTCATGGGTGGTTTATTAACCCATGGGTAATGGGAAACCGTTATGGGTTGTTTTTGGGCCCATGGCTTTTTGGTACCCATTGTTTTGTAAAACACCTCTTCAACTACCTATTGATGTACTTATAAATAGATGGACATACAATAGGATTTATATGAGTGTGTTTTGTGAAGGTGAATAGTGTGTGTGAATTCAAGTGCGAATTCGGGAGGGTTTGTTGAGCACAGCTCCAAACAAGATCTGATTATTGTAATTGTGAAGACTGTTGGCTTGTAATAAAATTTGAGCAAGTGTTCTTGGTGGATGTAGCCCACATTGGGTGAACCACGTTAAATATTGTCTTCGTGTTGTGCATTTTTCATTTCTGTAATTCTATTCATACTTCTTATTATTATGATTCTGAGGAATTATTCCGCATTAGATATTATTAATTCCTAACAAAACCTCCATGTGCATTCTTCTTCTAGGTTGTGTATCCACTCCTTAACACTTATTAGGGTCAATCGGTATGTCTTTATCGCGAACCATCTTGAAAATAACTAAAAAAGAGGTCTCGTCAAAGGAACCAATAATGTAGCCTAGAATTTACCAGTAAAATCCCAGGTGCACTTTGCACATCACTCATCCTAGATTGAGTGCTCACCCGAAGCATGCAAAGGTACCAGGCCCCTCTTTAGGGTTGTTGTTGTAGGATGTTAGCATGATGAAGACTTAATGCATTCAGATCCATAATTAATACATCATTCTATAGTGCATGTTCAGATCTATATCTAAAGAATAACATACTTAAATGATAACCATGATGAAATCAAACATGCAAGAACCAATTATACTTAGGATTAATACTCTGATTCGATAATACACTCCATTATATTAAACATGATAAATACATAGAAGCTCATTACAATAGATAATACCATAGCTTATGTGTGCATCATATTTGGCAGCATAACTTCACAATAATTCAGTTCTCACACACCTCTACTATACTACGCAAATCATTACATATTTATAAGGGTGGGGAATTCCCTTCACCACTTGCATAACTCCAAAAATAGGTTGCATGTTGGAAATAGCCATGTACCTTTACAATTACAGCCACACATGCAAGTGTGCTAACAATAGATCTCTCCTAGTTAACTGTCAGTAGTAATTCTATCTTTAGCCCACATCCATGCAAAGCGCTCCATAGCCACTCTTCCAAAAATAGCCAATGTTTGTCATGAAAGTCTTTTCCTAGTTTATGTGCTTTGCACACTATCTCCAAAAATAGCCCGTACATGTGAAAATGGATAAGTCCCAAATCTACCCTTATATTCCACGTGCGTGTTCTCCCCTATCCTTTCGCACCTTTGACTACACCCTATTCTCTCACATGAACCTCTTGTGTGCCTTCTTCTAAGTATTTCACTTTGTCTACTCAAAAATTAGACACGACAAGTATGAAGACAAATCTATCGTAGATTTTGTTGCTCATTGGCGAAGTCTTATCAACCGATTAACGTTCTAGTTACCACAAACGAAACTTATTGAGTTGTTCACTGGAGAGCTTGTGCCGGACACATTTCACCAAATTTGTAGGTAGAAACCATCTGAATCTTAGATAAAGAATTCACCATGGCATGAAAACTATAAATTCATGCCATTAAAGAAAATAAAATTTAATTATGTAACAATAACGCCCCATTCAAACCAAATGATTCTTCTTCATCTTCAAAACCCCAAAATAATTATTCAAATGCCAAAGAATCTTCCAACACGGTAGTCCTCAAGGTGGGTCCATCTCATCCCACTAATAAAGCCCAACCTTCTTCCAATCTTTCCCCTATCCATACCTTTCAGTTCTAGCTGGAGCAGTGGAAGTACACTTTAATTGGAGAGCCCTATTCTTCAGTCTTGGAAAAGCTTCTTAAAGTTGGAGCCATTACACTTCCTCCCATAAAACCTCATATTGGTTTCAATCCCACTCATCCTATGCTTACATGGTATAAGGAGCATGACTACTATAATTATCATTATGTCAAAGGCCATAGTGATGGTAATTGCATAACTTTTAAGAACATTTTCCAAGAGATGATAGATAGTGGAGACCTTGTCATGGACAACCCGAACGCACTAGAAAATAAAAATTTACACATCTTTAAGAAGTCATTCCCTAAGCATAAACCATCATCTAATGAAAATAGTGAACTGTAGTCAATTTTACTCCCATTATAAGAGGAAGGAATCCCATGCGTGCCATCCTATCACCCAACAGAAGCTGAGTGCTCACCCGAGGCACGTGCGGGTGCCGAGTCTCTCTTTTATGTGAGTTTTTAGTGGGAATCATTCATCAATGATTAGTATAGGAGTATTCAGGAAAGAAGTTTAGACATACAAGGATTACAGGGCTTAGGATGGCCTCCAGATCCTTGTATTTTCTTCTTCGACTATGTGTTTTAAAAGACTCCATAACATATAATATAATAGAAAGAAAGCTACAACCATTCATTCATAGCATGAAAGGAAAGAGAACTTCTATGAATGAAATATACATGAAACCCATTGATATTCATATCTAATTACAATAGGTAACTTCATTATATTCATCGTTTCATTACAAAGAGCCATAGAGGGCAAACTGTAGTCATGCACATCACTAGGCTTGTATAACTACACAAAAACAGAAAAGAAATTACAATTCTGAGCTCAATACATCAGAGCCCCACTCGCAGTAATCCTGCAGAGCTTTACCCATGTTATCTCTCTCTGTGTGTATCTCTCCTATCTTCTCCTCTTATGTCTATATCTCCTTCTTGGTCCATAGGCACTTGTATTTATCACCTTCCTACACTACCAACTTACCTTGTCGCGCCCTCAGATCCATCGCCAAGTGTCGAATGTGGTCCTTCAACGAGCATGTTTCCTCAGGCTGAGCTCTCCACTCCATCTCATGATGGTCTTCTAGAAGATTCCTTTGCTAGCATGCTCTTTCCTGGCCACCTATGTTTGTGGTGACATGTTATCCGTGTGCAACCGATCACGCTTTTCACATGTTCTACCTTTGTTGCTTGAATCGGCTAAGTCTTGAATCTCCTTTCGTATGTCGCACGCTATATGCTTCCTTGAGCCTTTTCTTTTGCACGTTTTTTCCTTGCATGCCATCCTATAACTAGGGTCCCACATGCCCACGCACCTTCATACTTAGTCAATATTTCAGGGCCCAACATCACCCCACACTACGCCTGTTCTCCACCCTCGGAAACATTCTACTTGACCAAGGTGCAAGTTGGTTCAATGGAACCAAGATGTAGATAAATATTACAAAGATGAATAAGGAATGAAAGAATAGGGGAAAGAATGAAGAATGGGGGGGAACATTAAACCAAAAGGCTAGGGAAGTCCTTCCGCAAGACTACCTCCAACTTATTCCATGTATCGACCTCGTTCTACGCCTTCTAACAGAGGTCGCCAACTAGGAGGTTTACCTCATCAAAACTTAGGCCAGCTCCCTAGGCACCCAAAGTGTCCACAATTTGTTCCATATCTTTACCTAGTTTTGTGAGCTTGTCCATTCTCCTAGTAATTTGAGGATATAGTTCCTTCAGTCATGTCTTGGTTGAGCCCCTTAGTGCCTCAATCTCCTTAGATCTTCTTTCTACTTCCACCAAGACTCTATCCCGCTCCACCCTGTTTCCTTTATTCTTTTCTTGGAACTCTTTTAGCTCTGCTTTGAGTGTGGCAACCAAGGATCTCGCCACCTTATCTCTATCTCGTGCATGTGTCATATGCGGCCTCAGCAGATTGGGAAGCAACCTTTACATCTGTGAGCACCTTGCTATACTCGAAACCAAGCTATCACCTTCAACCAGTCCTCCTCCTTTAGGCGTGCGGCTACTTCCTCCGTAGATTCCAATGCCAAGGGTCACCTCTCCATGGTGAGGATGTGCGTTAAGTCTTCTAGGCATTCTAGCATCGATGCATACCTCTGGGGATAGGCATTAGATCTAGGTGTTTCAAGATGATGGCACTTTTTATCGAGTCTACTTTCTTGTAGACCTCCTACACCTTTGCCTTTTCCTCCTTGAGCTCACACCTTAGTTGTGCACTAATTAATTCCTCCTGTTTCAAGCTTCTGGCCACCTTAGCCAACTCTTCCTCCTTCTTGGCCAACTTTCCCTCTAAATCCCTTATGTTGTCGTTCCATGTGAATAGTCTTGCCTCCGTTTCCACCGCGACCTTGTTTAGAGCATTACATACTTGCTCGTCTATGAGCTCCTGGGAATTTACTAAGGGGTTGTCTCCCTTAGAATCTGGCAGCGTGATAAGTGCCTTTTGGTAGACTTCAAAGTTTGGCTCATCAACATGGGATTCAAATTCCCAAGAAAGCATCTTCTTGGTCCTGGGGTACATGCCCTCCTTCTCGAACAATCCCATGGCTATAAGTCTTTCGGTGGGTACCATGCTCTGGAATTGTGTGCGTAGCACCTTCCTTGATTCATCCACGTAGCCCATTATCTACCTCTATTCTACATCCAGAGGTCTTCTACCCAAGCGCGTGCCTTTGGGGAAGCTGACTATCAGAGTGGGGCCTCCTAGGCTATCATGTCCCTTTTCACCGCTCTCTTCCCTCCCTTCCTTTAGCACTATGTCTGCGCTCCACTCTAATTCCTAGTCTACAAGGATCTCGAGCATCTTCTTCACTTCTCACTCTACCACTTTGGTTATCTGCTCCTTTGTAAAATCTATGGCCCTCTGTCCCTTGGCATCCCTCTCATCTGCCCTTGTATCTTCAGTGCTTTCATCTCCTTGTGCACCTTTCCACCACACGAATATGAACTCTTGCTTTTCTTCTCCACTCTCCTCCTCTCGAGTCATAGACACTAACTATGCAAGGTTCCAAGGTTCCTTGTCTTTTTCTGGCTCTTTCTCCTCGTCACCACCCTCTTCACTCTCATCCTCTCCTTCTCCCAGATATCTCTCCATGTTGTCGGTCGCCTCCGAGTCAGCTTCTTCATCTACCTTTTGCTTCTTCCCGAGAGGTTACTTCTGGTCAAGAGATTCTACCTTCTCTTCTTCCTCTTGTGACTCCTCTAAGGTGGTGGGTTATTTAGGCACCTCTACTTCTGCATCTTCTCCTTTACTTGGGGACTTCTTCCTCCGAACATAGGTGCTTGGCTTGGTGCTCGTAGAAGGCATGCTCACTGTCTGAGCAGTTGGTACACTTGGTGCTCCTTCCTCTCCTCTGCCCCTCTTCTTAGACACTAGCTTCTTCATTCCCGGGGGTCTTCAGGTATGGAGATTTCATCTACCAAGTACATGTCATTTTCGAATTTTGGCCTTATGCACATGTATACGCATGTTGTGGATCCTCCAATGCAATAGGAAGTGTTATTGGTCTAGTCATGTGGATCTTGTGTGACACGTACTTCTCCACGTACACGCGCTTACCTCCGGGATAGTTTAGTTTCTTCCTCATATCCCTATGTTCCTGGTCCAATTTTCCTAGCTCTAGCCTTAGCTTTTTCGATTCTTTAAATTTGTTCACTCCTGCTTGGAAGTACTAGGTAGTGAACGTGAAAGGGAGCTTGCACCAAGGGCTCCATGATTCATCAACAAGTTTGAACCTACCCAAGCAATAGTGTTGGTACACCACGAACTCAGCTTCTCCTTGTGTGGTTGTTAGGAGTTGTTCGGGATCCTCCACTCCACCCCGAATGCATTTCTCAAGCGTGTATACCATTTTTCGAGCCATGCTTTGTGGGGAGCCGTCATTATATCACATGCATACTTTTCAAACCTCTTCATGGGCGAAGGGTCTTCGGCTAGGTACTCCCACACAAACTTATCTGGTGCATCCGGCACTCCAACTTTCTAGCAAATACTATGGTGAGCAGGACATTGCCAAAGAGGATCTTGTCCCCTTCCTTTGTGCACTTTATAATTTCCTTGGCAATGTATGTAGACAAGTTGTAAATAGTCCCCTCTGCGATCTTCCTGCAGACATGTAGCCATGGCTTGTTGACTTATGTCTACCATTCTTTGCCATTCGGTGTCATTACTGGGTGTGCGACCATCACCATAGCTGGGTCCTTGATGTCTGAGATGTCATAATACCATGACCCTTTCTTACAGGCATACTCTGTGATGGTCTCCTAAATAACTTCCTTATCACTAAGGTCATCTTCCAGGCTATCTCCCTCACATATGAGGCCTATAAACTATGCAATCAACTAGGGAGTTACGCACATCTTACACCTAGTAAAGTGGAAGTAGTCCTCATGCACCCGAGACATCAACCACTGGTACAAGTGATCTAGCTTCCCAAAATAAGGAAACTTGTAGAGTGCAACAACCCTGCCTTCGCCAACTTGACCTTCACGTCATCATTGTAGATAGGAAACCCTTTAGGTGTTTGCTTGTTGGTTGGGCGTACCAGTTCTAATGTCATTTCTTTCTCTATAGTGTTGGTGTGGTGATTATAGTCACTGATTGGTATGTTTCTCAAATGGGATTCCCATTCCTTTCCCATCATCACTCCGTCAGGCTACATTTCTGCATACCATTCTTCGTTTGTTTCCACCTCGGGTTCTGGTTGTTTAGCCTTCGCTTTGCCCTTCCCTTTCTTCGGTGCCATGGTTGAGGTAATTGTATTACTCCAGTCCTCTCCTTATTACTCTACTTTCCTTCTCCCAACCTTCGATCTTAGATCCGTGATACAAATCTCCTAAACCCATGCCCTAGTTTGTTGAACCCTAACTTTGATACATTCTTCACAAGACAACATCTTTTCACTTCGTTCCAAGCCCATGTAATTCCTTCCTTCTGGTTCACAATCTCAAACTAGCTCTTTACTTGTTTGATCACATAGATCTTCTCTCTTGATCGAATCTGAAAAAGTCCTAGCTTATATCTTTCACTTATATCTCCAACTCTTCATTTTCGCAAAGTAAAATGAGAGTGCCCCAACCCTCTATTTATAGTTTTTCCTTTTCCTGGTCATTAAATGCTACTTTACCTACCCCGTACTTTTTTCATTTAATGCAGATTTTTAAAACAAAACCCGTCTTCGCCTTTACTCACGCACCCTTCCTGTGCGAAAACTCCTCCAACCTTTTGGCGTGCAACCAAACCAACCTGACAGGAGACTCTTACACACGCTCAGCCCATGCCGAAGGCACTTCTTCTATCTAGATTCTTGATTTTTCCTACCTCATGTTGCTTTAAATGTGCTTCATTTTCCTTTGTACATGGGATCTATGAGTAGCTTTACCCTGGCACCAACCATTCTATCTTTTCTCTTCATCTCTCTTTTAACCAGGCTACTCAACAAGGCTCTTCAACACAACTTCCTTGGTACTTTTAATCACGTGCTTCTTCACTTTTCTCCACCCCACACTTAAATGATGTGCGGTCCTCTGCGCACTCATAAATTCTCCAAAAATAGCAATAAGGTTACCGCACCCGAGGCACAAAACAAAACAACAACGTGAAAGGGAAACATAAGGAAAAGAAAATGTGTAAAGGAAAATTCTAGACTAACTAGAAAAACTACCTTATTTACAAACACCAAGAAGACTTATTTATAGTAGGGCTTTAGCCTATTGCCATTGAAGTGTCCAGGAAACTCCGTTCCATCCAACACTTGAATCGGCACGCACCAAATCAAGGATGTACGAGATTGTGTAGGGACCTAACCAATGGACTTTCAACTTCCCAGGATGGTGTAGAAATTTAGAATCATACAATAACACCATCTGCCCAACCTCAAACTTTTTGTTTCTAATATGGTGATCATGCCAAGCCTTTTGCTTTTCCTTTTCCACTATTTGGCTCCAACGGGCAAGTGATCGTCTCTCATCTAGTTTCATTAGTTCATCAATTCTTTCTTCCAACACTTGTTCATGGCTAATCCTCCTACGTGTGCTATTCGTAGAGAAGGTAACATAAATTCAACTGGAAAAATAGCTTCCACACCAAATTCCAATTAAAAGGTGTGGTTTTATTTAGTCTTTTATGTGTAGTCTTGTAAGCCCATAAAACTGTTAATACCTTGTCATCCCAATCTTGTCTTCCAACATTACATATTTTGGTCAAGGTATGACTTAGTATTTTGTTGAATGCTTCCACGGTTCCATTTGCTTATAGATGGTAGGGCGTAGTCTTATGATGAGCTACCATGAACTCAGATAGTAGGATCCTCATGGTCTCATTTATAAAATGTGTACCCCTATCACTGGTCAAACTTAAAGGGCATCCATACCTTGTGATAATGTTCTCCCATATGAACCTTACCACCATTGTTACCATGCAATCTTTAGTTGGGGCTGCTTCCACCCACCTTGTGAGATAATCCATGCAAGTGATGACATAACGTGACCCATTCCTACATGATGTCGGTGCAATAGGTCCTACAAATTCTATCATCAACTTTTTAAAAGGCTCTGCACTAGGAATAGGGCACAACGGCATTTCATCTCTCCTTCTGGCTTGCCAATGCACCGACAGTGGTCACATGCTTTACAATAATCTCTACAATCCCTGTATAAGGTTTCCCACCATAAACTTGCCATTAAAATCTTACATGTAGTGGCATCATCTCGTAATAATGCCCACCCACACTTCCTCCATGTGCTTCTTCCATGATGGACAGACGTTCATGTTCTAACACACATCTGTGCAAAAATTCATCACGTCCCAATTTGTATAAGTCTCCACTAATCAACATGTAGGGTGCGGTGTGTATGGCCAACTGCTTTTTCTCCAATGCCTTCATTCCATCTCGGTGCCACACCTTCTTTTAAAAATACAATAATCTCTTCCAAATCTGAGGGTGTGCACCACAATCTAAAAATTTACGTGCGTCTGGATTTTTCCTCAATACTTTGCGCATCCTCTCCTGAATCAATTCTTGATAGATGATCAAGTCCACAATTGCTTTTTCTAGGCTTCACTACAATGGTGAACTCAAACTCTTGAAACAACAACACCCATCGACATATGCGCCCTTGAAGAATGGGCTTGTTTACTAAATAATTTAATGCCATGTGGTTGGTGTAGAATACAAAGGGTGTTGCCAACAGATATTGTCGAAATTTGAAAAGTGCATAGATCATTAACAATGCCTCATGCTCGGTTGTGGTATAATTTTGCTTTGCTGTGTTAACTTCCTACTCGCGAAACAGAGAGGATGATCAACAATCCCCTCACCTGGTTGTGCAAGTACTACTCCAATGGCGGTTCCTGAGGCATCTACATGGACATGGAAAGGCTTGTCCTAAGAGGGAAATCACAAAATAGGTATGGTAATAAGCCTATCTTTTAATGTATCAAACACCCTTTACTATGCCTTTCCCCAATGGAAGGTACTTTTGTGTCTAAGCAGCTCCTCTAAAGGTGCGGTGATCTTGGCATACCCCTTAATGAATTTTCTATAATATCCCATATGCCCAAGGAATCCACGCACTGCGCTCTGGCTAGTAGGTTCCCTTAACCCCATAATAACTGTAACCTTAGCGGGATCTACCAGCAAGCCCTCCTTACATATGATATGCCCCAATAAATTCCCAAACATTGTAGCAAACAAACACTTCTTAATGTTGAAGGATATCCTCAACTACCTACACCTTTCAAACATTAATCTCAAGTTCTCACAATGGTCCTTAACCGTAACATATACTGTTGAATCATCCAAGTAAACTGAAGAAACTTATGAATGAAGTTCTGGAATGCTTGCACCACTATGCGTGAAAAGATAGCAGAACATTTTTCAACCCAAAGGGCATGACTGTAATGCAAAACTTCCCCACTCGGTGGCAAAAGTGGTCTTCTCTTGGTCTTCCTTTGTAATCCAGACTTGGTGGTATCTTGAAAATCCATCCGTAAAGGAATAGATTTTGCGCCCAGCGACTCCTTCCAAAATCTCTTTAGTGAAGGGGGTCAGAAATGGATCAATGACACAAACTGCATTCAATTCCCTATAATCCACATAAATTCTAATCCACCCATCCTTCTTGATGCTAATTACCATCGGAATTATCCATTCTGATTCTTCTACTACCTCAATGATCCCAGAAGCTATCATCTTATCTATCTCCTCCTTAACCTTCACGTGTAAGTTGGGATTCATCCGGTAGGGCATTTTTCTAATTGGGTGCACACCTTCCTTTAGTTTTATCCTCATTTCCCCCAAGGAATGGTGGACACCTTTTAGCTCATGGTACCCGCGTGGGAATAAATCCTCAAATTCACGCAATAGATCAATGATCCTTGATACTTCCTTCTCCGTCCAATAATCCCCAATAATAGCTTCCTTAGGTTCTTCTCCTGAACCGATGTTAACCTTCTTTGTCTTTAAAGGCTCATGGTAGGCACGCACGCGAGCATCTGCACTGCCCACTACTTCGTGCATCCCCATAGAATGGCTAACATTTAAAATCTCTGTTCCTCTCCATCAATCACATATACTAACTTTCCCTTTTCCTTTTCCAAACATGCACACTCAAACTAGGATTCTTTTATTTCTTCAATCTCTTCAAAGTGCGCCCCCAATCCTAGTTCACCTAGTAGTTCCAACAACCTATCTTCCATTCTAGCACTATCCCCCATTGTAAGGTGCTTGATACCTTACAAGGCCTTATCAATCAATGGTTTGGTACTCTGATACTCAAAGGTTTGAATAAGATCATCCGTAAGCTCTTACCAATTCCTTGTTTGGCGATGTGACTCACTGAACGAGTATACCATACACATACACAACTGATCTGAAAACGTGATGTGTATTTTTATCACTTTATAAGTATTCAAAGATCGTGATTTTTTTTAACCAATTTTAAGTATTCTTGAATCCAAAAATTGATTAGGTTCTGATTATTTTGCATCCATAGAAGTGCGGAAAACTTGTGTAGCAAATAAAAAATCAGAAAAAACTGAAAAAGACTCAGATAACAAAAGAGATTGTTTACGGGGTTCGGAATTCCTACGTCCCCGGGTTCAGATTGAACCGATCCATTAATAATATTGAATTGCAAGTACAATAACCCTTACAAACAACCAATAATGAATCAAAACCTGCAAATGAGCTGATCAATGTCCCAAGAACTCTGAAAAATAGCAGAAACTGTCCCAAGAACGATCCGTGGCTCCTACAATTAAGAGTTTTCCATGAATGTGATCTCCCTGCAACTGTGTTAGAAAAACACCTACAAATGGATATTTAAAAACATTCCATGAAAACAAATCATATGTCTGAGATCAGATCTGAATTCTGAACACTTTTCATGTTTACACCAAGTCACAATTCGGACTAGAAGTGCATTGAAATTCGTGTTTTCCAACTGGCTGTCTTGAAGATCCCTGTTAAAATCTGCATTCAAAGCTTCCAAAAACAGGTTAAAATTCATCAAAAAAGATCAAACCTTATATCGTTGGAATCGTCTCAGAATTCTCTACATTTCATCTTTTTACTCCAAAAGCCCAATCTGAGTGCACGGCCTTCAAAAATGGAGTTCTCTGCAAGCTGGTCCTTGAGCTCTTTACACAGACCTGTACCTTCCCTATTCAAATAGAATATAGCTCCTTTTATACTGTTTGCAAACAGCTGGCGCATTGGTTAGGCGCCTACACTTTTGGATGGGAGGTCAGCTGTTCCAATCCCCTCCTTGTCTTTCTCCTTAGGCGCCTTTTAAGAGTTTTATCCCACATTGGGCGCATGAAGGTTAGCTAATAGTTTAAAATAGAAGGTGAGTGCGCATTTCAAGTGGCATGGAAGCCACCTAAGCCTATTTAATAGGCGCTTTGACCTTGGGGCGCATTGGGTGGCGCATAGCATGTATTTTAGGCGCCTAAATCCCTAAAAAGGTGGACAGTTCCAAATGTGGCGTGGGTAATTTAATATATGCTTGGAAATGATTAAATATAGGCGTGGAATATGAAAAGATTATATTTTTTTCGACCCAATTAATATAATGACATTCCAAATGAAATGTGGCAATAAAATACCACTTGTCAGCTCCCGATAGGCAAATCGATCGAAAACCAACAACAATTCCCTTTTTCCTTTTCGCCATGTGTCGTAGTGCGATTGGTCCAATATCGACCAGTTGACCAGAGTTGACCTTCCGTTGACCGATACCTTGACCGGACATATCTAGAGCTCCCGATGTCCGTTTTTCGCGTTCTCCGATCGATCAAAGGTTGGAAAAGCTCTCGAGATGATCTACTGCACTGAAACCATTTAGGGATGTTTAGGAATGTTTTCAAAAATGATCCACGATCAACAACCCCGCAGTGTAGAATATAACTTGTGCACCCACGGGGATGGTGGGAAGGCCTCCGCGCCTTCTCTCGGACCCATTCACACTCCCGGATATGGAAAGAGGTGAGCTCCTTCCCATGGTACTCCTTGATGATGGTGGGTATATCACTTCTAGAAAATCTGACAGAGAGAGCAATTCTTACCTCATGCCATTCTAAAAGGCTCTCCTAATGCATGGCCCACCAATGAGCTATTGTGCTGAGCAAGACGTAACTTAGCATCCCCTTTGTTGCTTTTTATTTTTCCACTAAGCTTCTATCTCCTATAAAAATACCTCAGGGAAGGCTCCTCTGAGTACTTGGGTAGTTCTTTTCCCCCAAGGTGTCGAACCATGTGTGCCTTAGTTACCTTGGTCACCGATCCTCTCAACTATCATCCCATTAATTCATAAGTCCCATGCACCCAATTATCACATGCCAGGTTGGTGGTATCACTCACTAACTGAGCATCCTCAAACTGGATAACCCCGTTAATAGGGTGTACCATCTCAGGGTCTCTGATTGAGTGCACATAAATCTTGTCCAAAACCTCTTCTCCCAATGGTTCAATGTAGGGTGCTTGACTTCCCATCAACCAGGGGTATAATGACCTACTCCTCTTTGTTCTCAAAACTATGTACCCTTTGTTGAATGAAGGTCCGCATTGTTCTTATAACACCAAGGGCGCTTAAGTAGTGCTGGGAAATTGTCCGCCTTGGCGAGCACCAAGACTTCGAAGTCCCCAATAAACTTGGCTCCCTAGATAGTAATAGTTACATCCTTCAAGACTCCGATGGGAATTTCCTTAGTCTTATTTTCCATATACAACACATTTAAAGATGGTTGTAATGCAAGTCTCCCCATCTGATGTCATGCATCCAAAGTCAAAACATTAACCTCCGCACCAATGTCAATGAGTATATTATTGAGGATCCATCCATCCACAATTGCATTCAATGTAATATCTTTGTCATAGTCGAGGTTGTGAGGGGGAAGGTTTGTGTGCAAGACCTACCTCTCGCACTCTTCTCCGGTGCATGGTACCTTCTCTCTCAATAAGGATCCTAGCAAAGGAATGATGTTCTCCTGCCTTAGCATTTTACACACCTCCTTGACCTCATCCAGGTCATCTTTCTGCACCTCGATCCTCCTTCCTTGTTCCTCCCTCCTGGATTACTCCTTTAGACACTAGATCTCCCCTTACAAGATTCAAATAACATCCATGGTGTCCTGATATATCTCCTTCTGATGTGCAAGGTTTGGGTACTTTCCATGAATGACCTCTTCTCTTGAAACAAGGCTCTTATGTCTTGGTATATCTCTTGCGTGTGCGGCTTCTGCCCTTGTTGTTACCAAAACAGGCTCCAAAATTTCATCCCATGTTACCCGAGGCATCCATTGTATGTCTTCCTTCTTGATGCTGACCATCACAATGCCTCTATCCCTCCGATGCTTTGTTGATTCATATGCTCATATAACTCCGGGAACTCCTCATACTTATGCTTCTTTCCACACCATGAGCACTACAACAAGTCTGGCACTCACACTTGTAATGTTCTGTAAATCCACAGTTGAAACATGTCCCTTGCGGAAACTCACTCCTTCCTCCGCAGTTACCTCGTCCACGGAATCCTCCTTGAAAAAATTTTCCTCGCACACCTCCATCTGCGCGCTCCTCATAACGGTGATCATCATTTTTAGAACTACTGGCAATGCTTGGTTTGGTGCACCCCATGATCAATGGCCTCATGTATCTGATTAATGAGCCTACAGTATTTAGTATCATGGGTTGTGAAGGTGTAAATTTTGCAATAATATGATACATTTTTTTGATCACGCATGTTGTAGCAAGGGACATCTACTGCATCATGGTCCCCATGATAGATTTCACAATCTAATGTTACAGCGCATGTACCATCCTCCGGGGAAATTATCCTTAACATGCCCCTCTATCTCACAATCTATACACCACAAACCACTGTGAGTCTCATGGACCGAGTTCACAGATAGCTTTTCCAACTATTTAGCCATAGCAACAATTTGAGCCTCCAAGAATGGGCTAACGCCAGTATCGATACTACCAATGGCTTTGGCGTGCAAGGCAACCTCCAATGCTTCACATGGATCTGTGAAAGTCTTATGAGACAGGGCCCTTCTAAAAGGGGTGATCAATCCTCCAACAAACCACTATGCATGTTGAGAAGGATGTATATCATATGATAATTTAGACAAGAGAGTCTTAAAGTGTGCATCATACTCTTGCACACTCTCTACCATTCCTTGTTGTATCTCCTTCAAAGCACTAATGCTTTTTTCTCAAACTCGGGAGTGTGGAACTCTGCTAGAATGCATTCTTTAAGTAATTTTAATCCACCAAAGTATTTGATGAGGATCATACTTTCTATACCTACTATGTGCATGCCCTCGCAACATGGTTATAAATTGACTAGCCTTTCGTTCGGGGTTGTGATACCTTTTACATGTCATAGCAGTTCAAACTTGTGATTATGTTCCACAAAGATCCTCAATGCCCCTGTAATTTGGTAAGTGTAGAGAAATTTCAAAATAAACTTGAGGTGGTGGCTGGGGTCCTTGTCCTGAACCAAAGCCTTGGTTCCCTCTGGTGTTTCCTCCACCGCCTGATCCACCAGTCCACCGGTCCTATACCTCCAGAGCCACTAGATCCACCAGGACCACTAGGTCTAATAGGGCCTGTAGGAGCTATGCCAAGTGCCCCCATGGTCCCACTAAACTGTGCACTGATGGTCTGTGATGGTGCCCCACCACCACTACTTTTTCCATGCCACCCCCTGATGTGAGACCAAAAGTTTGTACACTTGCCCCTTGTCCAAAAAATCCTCCAAATACTAGAATATGTGTAGCCATAGAAGAAGGGAATGTAAAATTGTATCTCCTAGGTGCGGATCTATTTCTTCCACTAGTTTCAACTGGTTCAATACTTCTTCCTAGTTTGGGAAAACCAAGTGCTAGGGCTCGGTCACTAGGTGGGTTCAGATATGCACCAATGACTCTCCTTTCTCCATGCGACGAACTCTCACCAGAAGCTGAAGGGGTCTCCCTCACGCGCTTGCCAAGATGGGGTAGCATAGACTGCTCAGGCTCCATGTCCTCCATGTGAACCTCAATTCCTTCTCGCAACATCTCGTTTTCCATATATCCATCACACTAAGCAGTGGCTTTCATCATCTAGTAATCTCCCTTTAACGTGCTTCGACATACTTGAGTCATCTTTCTTCCCTCTCCTTTTTTGTCATGTCATCTGCCATCTTCCTCCACCCGAGCTTCCTTACCCAACACTCAGAACAATTTAGCCAGCCATTGGGAGCGCTTCTAGACTCATGGTAACCATCAATATCTTCATAGCTAGAGGGATAACACGTAGAAATGATCCCCTAGGTTCTCATAGAAACTTGAACTCAGCAACCTCTGGACAAGAATACATGGAAATGGCATATTCCAGCAGTGTAGCTAGCTAGTACTCCTCCCCACTAGTGATCTATAGCACGGGTCCATGTCGATCTACATCCTACAACCTTTGGTAGTCTTCTTTGGTCCATATCTACGATCCATAATGCCAACTTGATCTAGATGCATAGGCTGAAAGCCACCCAAATAACTCTACTGGGAAGCAACAAAAAAGTCTCATACAGATCATGGTAGAGATTCTCCTCTACCCATCTACATGTATCAAACTCAGGTCCAGTGTTGAATCTCTGGGAAAATTCATCCTCTGTGCTCTTGAACCATGATTCAACATTTTCCAATGTCAACCAATCCGTCATTACTCTTTACACAGATCATGATGCATGTTATATCCCACTACAACTTTGAAAAGAGGTCCCGAATGAAACCAAGATGTAGTCAATTTTACTCCCATTATAAGAGGAAGGAATCCCATGCGCATCGGCCTATCACCCAACAGAAGCTGAGCACTCACCCAAGGCATGCGCAGTGCCGAGTCTCTCTTTTATGTGAGTTTTTAGTGGGAAGCATTCATCAATGATTAGTATAGGAGTATTCAAGAAAGAAGTTTAGACATACAAGGATTACAGGGCTCGGAAGGCCTCCAGATCCTTGTATTTTCTTCAGACTGTGTGTTTAAAAGACTCCATAACATATAATATAATAGAAAGAAAGCTACAACCATTCATTCATAGCATGAAAGGAAAGAGAACTTCTATGAATGAAATATACATGAAACCCACTAATATTCATATCTAATTGCAATAGGTAACTTCATTGTATTCATCGTTTCATTACAAAGAGCCATAGAGGGAAAACTGTAGTCATGCACATCACTAGGCTTGTATAACTACGCAAAAACAGAAAAGAAATTACAATGCTGAGCTCAGTACATCAGAGCCCCACTTGCAATAATCCTACAGAGCTTTACCCATGTTATCTCTCTGTGTGTGTATCTCTCCTGTCTTCTCCTCTTATGTCTATATATCCTTCTTGGTCCGTAGGCACTTGTATTTATCACCTTCCTACACTACCAACTCACCTTGTCGTGCCCTCAGATCCATCGCCAAGTGTCGAATGTGGTCCTTCAGTGAGCATGTTTCCTCAGGCCTGAGCTCTCCACTCCATCTCATGATGGTCTTCTAGAAGATTCCTTTGCTAGCATGCTCTTTCTGGGCCACCTGTTGTTAGGCTGGCATGTTATCCGTGTGCAACCAGATCACACTTTTCACATGTTCTACCTTTGTTGCTTGAATCGGCTAAGTCTTGAATCTCCTTTTGTGTGCCGCACGCTATATGCTTCTTTGAGCCTTTTCTCTTATGCACTTTTGCCTTATGTGCCATCCTATAATTGGGGTCCTATGCGCCCACGCGCCTTCATACTTATTCAATATCTCGGGGCCCAACATGAACCTTCATCCAATAATAGAAATGTCCGAGAAGTCCATGTGGTTTTTTATATTGGACCATCGTTCCTCAAATTCCACCTATTTCATCTATTGAAGAAATTTTTCACGAGCTCCTCTACCCATAGAGGAACATACCTCTTCTACTCCTTTAACCATGAGAGGAGTCCCCTTCATCTCTCCCTACTCTCATGGAGCAACCCATTCTTTCTATTGATGCCATTTCACCATCTACGTCACAATCTACCATACAAATAACAATTATAATTCTCCCATCCACAAGAGAATCGTCATCATCTTCTCCTCCACCAAGGTTAAGTGTACCTCACCCACCTACCATCTCTCCTACCCATGGGATATTCTTCAGACATGCCACTACCTATTGGGGGCAGTTCTCCCTCAGCATCCCAAGACCCCATTGATATGATCTCGGCTCTTTTACCCATAGAGTCTGAGGCTAGCCAATTTCCTATCTCAAAGACATATTTCACATGGATTGCCACTAAACCAACTCTATCTTCTCCTACATCAGTCTCATTTTCACACTGGATGATTGCTTTGATTACGTTGATAATTCCATGTTTTGGGGGACGTCTTCATCTCCCCTTTTCGAATCATATGCAAATTTTTCCCCGAAGATACTTCCACAATCTACCCAAAGGTATTTCCAGCAACTAGATCAACACTGACCATGCCTATCAAAATGGTTTCTTCTTCATCATCTCTCCCTACATCCAAACCTCTACCCATGACTAAAACCATTCCAATACCTAAAAACCTACCCACACCTATATCTTCGCTCATGTATCTAGGCCCATCACTACCTTGGGTGTCATGCCGACATCAAGCCTTACTCACCCACCTTTCAAATTGGACTTAGCCACATCTTCCCAAGCCCGCACCAACATTATTCCTCCTAAAAAGAAGACCCAACCTTCTAGGCCACATATATCAGGTCTCTCACCTACGACACCTTTGTCACCTTCACCCCTTCCGTCCATCCTAGGGCCTCACCCATCAACCTTGGCCAAACAACCTCTTACCCAAGGCCAGAAAAAGCTAAGCAACCTACCGTCGCATCATGATCCTTTGTTACACCTTATTTACCCACACAACAAATACCCTCACCCTCACCCATGCACTTCTTACTACCTATAACTACACCAGTTACTATAACCCCAACTTTACCTATACGACTTCAACCCATACCATCCACCCAACCTCTACCAACCACTTCCACCACAACTTGGTTTCCCCATGGGTAACCCATCCTCTTCCCCGTTTGATTTCCCTTCGCACCATGTACTCCCATGTCACTTTAACCCATGAAGGTGCAACCCAAAGATAAGAACCCACTACCCTCCAATAAGGTAGTTAAACCAAAAAAACATTCCTTCGCTAGCTCTTCTACCACACCTTTACCCAAGTATATTCCATCCAAACCTAAGATAATGCAACTTACCAAACCAATGGGCTAACCCACTCCCCATCCTATAAAGCCTCTACCCTCACAATCATCCGCACCTTTACCCAAACCCACACTCACTTCCCATTGTGATCCGTTAGTAGGGTCCTACACCAATATTTTAACCAATATCTTAAAAACTTCTGCCATCACATTACCACCACTTCAACCTTATGATCCTCTCAAAACAAAACCAAAAGGGGTTGATGAAACCAATATTTGTGCATATCATCGTATTCTAGGACATGATGTAGAAAATTGTAAGGATGTAAAAACCGTTCTTCTCCAACTTTTTCCTTCAATAAAATTTTTGACGCCACAACCTTCTTGATGAGGACCATGTTCAACCTTAAACTTTCACCACACATCATTTTCCCTTACTTCTTCAACGACCCGCATCTCCACCCCCAAAACTATTTTTTCTACCTCCAAAATTTGAGATCAACATGGTCTATATCGAGACTTGGCCAAATCACCACCCAAATTTCAGTGTATCATATGCACTTCACAAGGATTTCCCCCATTAGGTTTCTACCCATCATGTCATTACACTACTCATCCTACACCTTCTCCATTTACCACCTCCCCTCAGATTAACATGGTTCAAGTTGTCACCCGCTCCCGTAAAAAGATAAAGGAAAAGAAAAAGCAACTAGCCCATCAACCAACCATGTACCCAAAATACCATCTAAACCCACACCCAAAATCACCATTCAAGGACCTACATACTCTATCTCTCGACAAGGTCACCCATTGCACAATGATAAAACAGCTTACATCAATCTCCTCTAAATATGTCTTTATACAATCTCGCTCAAACTTCAATCTCATAGACAAGACCTTATAGAGGTTTTGTAATCAATTGAAGTTTTACCCAATGACCTCACACCAATGGCCTCCATTATCACCCCTCACCACGTGGCCTTGCTTACCAAATCATCTACTTCTTCTACCCCCATGCCCACTCCTTGGGTCATCACCCTAATCTTCTCTAATGAGGAGATTATACCTCTCTAGTTAGATGACCCCGATCCCGCCTATTCATTTCTATCTATATCAATAACATATGTGTACAATGATTGATGGTAGTTATAGCATTAACATCATCTCCTCCCACACGAATAATCAAATGTGCATCCCTTCCAATTGTATGCATAATAACCCAATTATGTTGCGCTCCTTCAATGACACCATCACCTCCACCCTTGGCACCATTATTCTCCATGTTTACATAGGCCCTCGCACTTTCCCGGAATTATTCTATGTCTTAGAGGGAGATTTCCAGCATAACTTATTGCTTGCAGCACCTTAGATTCATGTTATGGGTTGTGTACCTTCAACTTTACGCCACTGTAAAAATTCAAACATGAAGGGCATAACTATACCATCCCCGTCGACTGTCACGATTAAAAACTTGTAACATGTTTTACCAACCTAACGATGTACTTGTAGACACCCCAAATTTACATTCATGTTTCCACTTGTTCCCAGATTACGCTAATACACCCTTTTATTAACCCATTTACAATTAATTAATTTAATTAATTAATTAATACACATTGTACCACTTTGCATTAATTAAATTAATCCCATGTACCCTTTGTACCCCTTTGGCTAAATTAATTATTATTTATTAATTAAATAACTAATTAATTAAGTGTGTGCACATCCTAGTCATCTGCCACTTGATCAAACTCCACTTTGACTACCCTAGTTAATCGCACTTCTAGAATCCTAGAAAGGTGGGAGCAATTAAAATTCACATACAACCACATTTCTCGGATGTAGATTTTTGTAATCTATTTCATTATTGCCCCGTCACTATCGCAACTACCCATAATGATATTTTTAGCATGTTAAGTTATCCGTGTAACCAATTCTAACTACCTTATGTTTCTATAAATTACAAGCTTACCTTCCTTCCAATCCCTCTTTAATTTGAAGCACAAAACTCTGTTGAACTGTGTCTGTAGAATTTTCCTTCAAAGCTTGGAGAGCACTCAAGAGCACCCACAAAACACTTCTAACATTCTTTCTACAAGGTTTCATAGGAGACCCTTATTTGAGGTTTGCACAGAAAGTTGCTAGAAAGGTTTACATGTTTGTTTGTTTCTTTCATTTACGGTAATTTTCTCTGCTTACATTTTGGCACACCCGGTGGGACTCGCACCCCTCCTCTCTCATTTTTGTTTCATTTTGTTTATTTAAGTTTGTTCTTGTAGTGTTCCTATTATTTTTTGTGTTGTTGTGCAGATTTGGAAGCAAGCACTTGTGCGAGTTTGGAAGTAAAATACTACTACAAAGAAATCTTTGTTGTTGTTTTAGTGTTTTTTTTTTGTAAAATAATGTTGTTAATATTGTGTTGCAATTTTAGATTTGTCAACAATATTGTGTTTGTAGATTTTGATCAATTTTTGCTAATTTCTCTGCACACAAAAAACAATATACCCTTACACACAACACACAAGAGCTTATATTATATTTTTATTAAAAATCTAATTGAAGATATATCTATAGTTTCTATTTCTATATAGAAGTTTGTTTTGTTTTTGATAAACTAATTTAAAAATTAAAAACAATAATTTTGAACATAATTTAAAACTTAACAAATAAAAATCAGCCTAACTACCCTACCCCTCCCTCCTCCATACCCGACTCGGTCAAGCCCCTCCCTTCCCACCTCACCACCATTACTCACCTCCATTCCTCACCTCCCACTCGCCCCTACCATTTCCCATAGCCTACCCCCTTACACCCCACATCCATGTCAACTACTCCCTTTCTCCTGCTTGGTGAGCTCACCTCGCCGAGCCATCTCCCACTCTTCTTACCTAACTACCCCATAACCCGTGCTCACCTCTCCCTTCCCACCTTACCACTCAACTCCCCAAGCCTAGCCTGGCACCTATCCCGATCACCTCATTTCCTAACCCTCGTCCCATTCCCACTACCCAACTTGCACCTCCCTACCGTGTTCTCCATTCCCCCTGTCAACCCACCCCATCCCAAGCTCATGAAACCCATCCCATTTCCTCACCTTTCATCGACCCCTATTCCCCTCTCCTCAAAGCTTCCCTTACCCTTCCCGAGCCCTCGGCTCACCCGCATGCACTCGATCCCGACCAAACCCTCAACCCACTTTTCCCATTCCCTTCAACTCCCAACCGAGCCATCTCCATACACCCCACTCCCCTCTACGCTACCCCTACCTTGAGCCCTCAAATCTCCCATGACCCCTACCTGCGACCTTCTCCCCGGATCTCGATCCCTTCCCAGCACTGGCTCACTATCAAGCCGTCCCAACCCCATTTCACCCTCTAGCCTTTCCTGAGCCCTCCACAACTTTTCTCGAGCCCTTCCCACATTGATGGAGCCCTCCTTGCTCACCCTTCCACACACCGAGCTCATCCACCTTTTTCACCTTCAACCTACACACACACACAGTAATACAATAACATTAGCTTTTTTCCCTTTATGTTGCACATGTGTATAGTTTTGCTTTTAGGGTTAGGTTTTCTTGTTTATTTAATTTCTTTTATTTTATTTTTAATTTCTTATTTATAGTTTAAGTTACAACTACATTAGTTCTTTATTTATTTTTATTGGCCTAACTATGTCATTTCCTTTTGCAGGGTTCACGGACACGTTTACGTACTCTCTTGCGCTAATTGTAAATGTTGCAATTTTAGTGTTATTAGACGTTTCGGTCCAATTTTTCCTACTTTTTAGCCATTTTGTACACATTTTATTGTTTTCTAACCCAGACTAACACTTTGTCACGTGTTTTTACATACTTTTCCTTTATCATTTTCTTTTGTTTTTGTGAGACTAACACGAATCACCCACATGTATGCTCTTCCCTCGTGCTTTTTAAAGCGATCTTGGGAATTAGAAACATGGTCGTTTCTTTCTTTTATCTTTTTTTGGGAATTAACGTTTCACTTAACCAAAACCAATCCAAATGTATGCTCTTTCCTCGCTCTTTTTTAAGCGATCTTGGAAATCAGAAATGTGGGTTCACTTTTGTCATCTTGTTTGTTTGTTTTGTTATTTTTACCTCATTCTGGAAAAAAATCTAATCATTGTTTGCAAGACCCACTCTCATACAAGGTGGTTAAAACATTGAAAACTACAAACTATAGGTTTCCAAAGGAGTTCAACCAAACCACACCTAAATCAAAGATTAAAAACACCATATTCAAAACATTTGATTTACAGGTTTGGTTAAGAGCTACGGCTCGATCGCTTAACTAGAACATAACCCCCTTGGCATAAGCCTTAAGCTATAAAAAAGGGGTTGGTTCTAGGAACCCCAAAGTAGTCCACACCTTGAGGGAACTGGTGGAAAAAATGGGAACCTTTTCTCCTACCTGACTAGTAAAGCCTTTGTGAGTTAGAGTCACGGGATATCCTTAGTGGCGACCCTAGTGCGATTCATTTTTAGCTAGGTCTTTTCTCAAGGTTTCAAAGGGGTACAAGTAAAGTTGTCATCTAGTAATAACATCGCACTCACTCAAATATTTTTCGACACCTAGTTAAGAGAGCCACCCAGGAAGCCAAACACTTTCCAAGCCAATTTAAGGTAGAGGCCATAAACAAAATTTTAAACAAAAACTTCTTTTTCAATTTCTTCTTTGTTTTCTTTCTTTTTGTAGTAGTGTTCCACACTCACTTTTTCCCAAATACTCCTTGTTTTAGATCCATCTTTCACTTTTCTTATCTTTTCATCACTTTTCCAAACTATCCTTGCTTGATTCTACTTTCATCCTCATTTCATGTGTTCTCATTTCCTTTTCTTCTCATCATCAGGTCATTCACTAACCTTCATTTTACTCTCTCAATTTTCCCTTTTTGTAACTTTCATCTCTTTTTCATTATTTCAATTTTCTCTTCTTTTCATCCTCATTGTCTTCTCCATTTGAGTTTCTTTCACTCATTTGGATTTTTATTCACTTATTTGATTATTCCCCTTTCACAATTATAAAATCCTTCTATCTATTGTATTCACCTCCTCAATTTAATCTCCCATTTCATTCAACACTTTAACATTTGGATTACATTTCCTAAAGTTTAAGTTTTTATCCTCTTTTCGACATCAAGTCTTGAGTTACAAATATCCACATCCTCACTCAAGTACTTGCATCTTGCAACTCACATCTTATCGGTGTTGTGTTTCACTTTACCACATCTTATTTCATCACATTTCATCTTCATTCTCCTCTTACGACATTTTAGTTTGACAACATCATTGTTAAACTGAATATGTTTTCTTTCTTCATGTCTCTAACTTGACAACATATTTTTTTTGTAACACTTACATTGTCATTGTTTGAGTCTTATCTTTTCATTAGCCTCTTCCTTCTTAACTAATTCTTGTTAAGGGTTGAGCACATCGCATATGATTCGACTCATTTTTTCATACTCTCTTCCCATTTAGCATTCATTTTTACTAGGTGGTAGAGTGCATTTTTCAAGCAATCTATCCTCACTTCTTCACTCTAGCATTCACATTGCTTTTTTTGTAAGGGTAAAGTGAGGGATTTGAAAGGGCCCACAACCTCCTATAAAGAATAAGGGGGAGAGAAAAAAGGAAGAAGATTCACATACAACACCGAGGAGAAAACAAAAGAAATCACATCCGTAAGAGAGGAAGCTGCCCAAAATACGAGACTCAACAAGAAATAAGGGTTAGAAGAAAAGAAGGAAGAATAACTCCAGCCCACTTAAAGGCAAAGCAAGAAGGTTCCACAAAGATGAGAAGAGGAGATACAACAAAAACAAAGCTGCCAGATGAAGAAGTGGAGACCACCAAATGGTAACCATAAGAAGAGTAGAAGAAGGGGAAGAGGGAACAAAGGATAAAGAATCAGAGCCTACCCTTCTTTCCCTTCTTCGAGCGCACTATTACCGCCAATGTTTTGTTAAGTGTTCCTCTCGATTCATACTCTGAAACGGCCAAAATCAGAGGGTTATCTATCTTTTTTCCCATGATTCAGGAGAAGGGGCCTTCTTTATCCAAATCAGAATGATCAGATTCATGGGGTCTTTTGATTCTCAAGTTGGATTTGTCCCCCGATTGGTTAAACTACTACTTGGCCCAAAGTGTAACATCCTTATATGCTGATGTATGTTGGGCCTCGACTAGTGTGTCAACACTCTTAGTTTCTTGAATCTCCACATCTGAATCTGATTCCTCATCGAGGTTAGGGGTGGTCCAATACTTAGAAGGATTTTTGTGGTAGGGTGAACTTTTTTATGAGGATAGGAAGACTGAAGATGACCCGAAGTCCTACATTTTCTACATCTGAAATCCATATTTTCATAGTCAAGAGGCTGAACATGAGATATATCACCCATCTTGAGGGTCATCTTTTCTAGAAGTCCTTTGCTAAGATCAACCTCAACACAAATTCTAAAAAAAGTGAGTAGCCCACTATGAAACCTCGTAACATCCTATTTTATAAATTTTCCTAAACAATTTTTGATCTCCTTTGCAGCAAGGTAGAAATGCAGAGGGAGGTTGGGTAGCCTCACCCAAACAAGAACTCGCGAGATGGAATAGGAGCATGGGTAAAAGTGAGGGAACCAAGGGATGGAAAACAAACTAGCTAAACCCCAAAACCATGGTCCCTCATTCAAGGCCCTCTGATAATCCTCCTGAGAAAAGAACAAAATGATGAAGAACCCTCTTGCATAGAAAAAATGGTCACAATTTTTAGTCCAATTAGAGTGAACCCATTGGATAAGAGCATTAGTCGAAGGCCAAACACCATTAAATCTGCAGATGAGGGATTTTTTTCCAGATTATTTTTGAGTGTTAGGGAATCAGAACTTGTGATTTCCAAAGAACGGGAGTCAGCCTCTTGCTCCTTACAAGATAGGCTAGGGGGAGGACCTTTCAGGGCCACAAAGGTGGAAGCATCATTCTTAAACAGAGATTCCTCAAGGTAGTAGTGTTACGAGATCTAGAACCCCTTTAAGAATCTCATCATAGAGATCAAGGAATCCTAGAAAATCCCATAGGAGACAAGAGGGAATTCATCCAAAATTATTTTTCCCGCAAAAGAGAGACCAAAGAAACCCAAATGAAAACCTATTTTATGAGAGATAATATGTCGAGTCCAACCCGAAGAAAATCGGTGGGTTTGGAGGTAGAGGGTAGTACCATCAAATAGTTTTGACCATACATAACTTGAAATATCTTTGAGTAGTCATCGAGTGGTGAGCACCCACATGGTCGTGGGATAGTCTAGGTGGGAAGGGGAAATGGTCAACAAAGTGAGCTCCACATGTACAAGTCTAAACATTAGCCACAAAAGGGGAGCCACATAACCTTGCGTAACATCCTCAATTCTAGACAGAAACCTACATCCAAAGTCACATGAACATCTAGGTTCAAGAAAGTAACAATCAATTTCATAACAGGACTCAACACAACTGCCTTAAAATTAGGGTTAGGGCGGAGGGAACACACCATCTAATTCATTTCTTTCAACCGATAAGTTCAAAAGTGGTTTGGGATAACTCTCATGCCGCAATGCCAAACATGCCTTGTCACTTAGCATTCACATTGTTAGAGGTTGAACACATTTGGAATTTTGGCACTATAACCCTCCTCTAGTATAGCATTCACTTTGTTAGAGGATGAGAACCTTCATCACATCACTCCACTCTTCTATCTTGGCATTCAATTTGTCAAGGGTTGAGTTTATCAAACACTTTACACGCTTCCATCTTGACATTCACTTTGTTAAGGGTTACTTCATTCATATCTTCCAAACCTCTTGCCCATCTTAGCCCTCACTTTATTAAGGGACAAGTTAGTATCAAACTTAATCTCACACCTCTCTTCCATCGTCACATTCACTTTGATGCGAGTTGAGTTATCTTTCACATATCTCTTTTTCTCCCTCCCTCTTTTAAAATGGTGGGACACAACACACGATATTATAGTCCTTTTGGAAGGGGTGAACAAAATCCTTTTGGAAATTTTGATAATGATAATGACTAAAACTTTGAGGATGATCAGAATGACATCTCACTTGAAGAACCATCCCGCGTTGAAAATATTTTACGTATGAATAAAGACCAATTTTTTCTTTGTCTCCTTGAGATGGGAGAAAAATTACCCTCTGACTTCGATGAAGCCACTTTACAAACATTACTTGGTAAACCACCACCTAACAAGGGTGAACCTTTCATTTCGACAAACAATGATGATGAGGCAAGACCTAGTCACACGAATAATGATGATTGAAACAATTCCACCTTGAACAACGCCAAAGGTAATAAATCAAACAAAGAAAAATATGACAAAAGGAACAAAGGAAAATCCACTTCCATTCAATGCTACTTATCCTACTCAAGCCCTCATGGATCAAATTAATGACATGGCTAAACAACTTGCTATTTTAAATTCCAAAGTCACAAATGAATCCCATGACAAGGAGGTACAAAATAAATCTAGTGATGCTTCATTTAAGAGTCATACCGTGCACACCAAAGATAAAAATAACTTTACAAGTGATGGATCCTTATATTTCTTATAAAAAACTCACCATTTTCCCAAGAATGGAAAATGATGAAGGATACCATCTCTAGTATGAAACATCAAGGAAAATAATTCAGCTTTGAATAATTGTGTCCTTACCCATTCGATAAGGACATTTTGCGTGTTCCTTTTCCAAAATATTTTGAGATGCCCAAATTTGACAAATATAGGGAAAGAGTGACCCTAGAGAGCATTTCAAGGATTTTTATATGGATTTCCAAGAGGTGGCCTATAGTGATGTCTTCTTAATGCATCATTTTCCACAAGTCTAGAAAGACAAGCCTTGACTGGTTCTTACTTCTCCCAAGGGCTCTGTGTAAACTTTCATGGACCTCTCGAGAATTTAGTCAAACATTTCTCATTCAACATAGAGTCTAAAATTACAATGATGGACTTGTGTAATGCCAAAAATGAACAAATGAAACTTGCGCACAATTCCTACAAAGATGGTGTGGGATTGTTAGTCATTTCCCATGCTCCATGCCTTGAAAAGCAACTCGTGAGCATATTTTAATCTAATCTCAACAATGAGCTATCCTTTCACATGCAAATGCATGCATTGCCTTAATAATTTTAAAGAAGTTATTGAGAAAGGATCGCATATTGAAAAATCCCTTATTGCAAAAGGTTTGATTAAACCCCATTCAAAATACAATGGGAAACATAGTTACCATTCTAATAGTTCTCACCAAGACAAATCTAAACATGTTAACCACAATCATAATATGGTCAATGATGGTATTACAGATAACCGAAATGTCCACAACATCCAAAACATTGAGAATAGACCAAACAAAGGTAAACAACATCTTGTTGTTTCTAGCAAAGAGGTTTTGTCCGCTCTCCCGATTCTAAACGATGTCATTTCACTCCTTTGGGAGAACCTCTACTAAATTTCCTTCAACAACTTGTTAATGCAAACATTATTACTTATCACATCACCAAACCTTGGGTTGAGGGAAAACCCAAGCCTACTTGGTACAAGGTTGATACTTATTGTTATTTTCATCGCATTAATGGTCACCCGACCGATCGATGCTTTTTCTTACGTCACTTTGTCAAAGATCTCATTGATAGTGGTGATATCACTTTGTTGAATAATCATCACTAAATAAGACACCCAACGACAATATTAAGGTGTTCTCAAACCCATTTCCCAAAAATGGTGGTGATAATAAAAATGCTTGACAAAGGTCCTCTTGCCAATAACGTTGATTTTAGTTCAATTATCTCATTTATTGAGGAAGTACCATCTACAATGGTGACCATTAAATTCACACCTTCGATTAATGTCGTGACCACACTCCAATGGAAGATATGGGTTCCTGTGGCAAACCAACCTTCTACATCTTCTGTAGAACCTCAAACATCCAAACCAACAGCTCCTTCAAATCAAAATTCAAATTCTAATGTCTAATCTTACACTCCATGTCAATATGATTTCATCAAACAATTAGCAACCACGCAACACATATCTCTCTCATGGAACTACTAAAAGAGTCACCTAGCTTTTAAGATATTCTCACTTGTGCTCTAAAAGAATCGTGTGTTCCTCATACTCTTAATGTTCAATAGTTTTAGACTATGATCATGAACCTTACGCCTAAAAATCCTATCCTATCTTTTGGCCCTCAAGATATTTTGAACCCGAATTTGATTAACAACAAATCCTTGTACATCAATCCTATATTACCAATCATAAATTCAAGAGAGTTATTATTGAAAATGGACCAGCCCTTAACATCTGTTTATAAAAATTCTTCATTTCCTTGATCATATAATAGATGACTTAGATGCTAATATCATTACCATTCATGGTTATGATAATATTGAGTGCCAGTCCTGTGGCACCATCACTCTTCCCATACAAGTAGGCCCACAACTCCTTGACACTATGTGTCATGTAGTTGATGCAGACACATCATATAACCTTCTTTTGGGTAGACCTTGGATACATGTGATGCACATTGTACCTTCCACTTTCCATCAATGCATAAAGTTTCCACATAATAGCAGAGAGTTCACCTTGCATGGTGATACTGACCCCTTTGAATACTATAAGTTTTTCAAAGAAATGTACAAAAAGGAAAACTATTTTCCATCCACTTATAGCATAATCAAACCTAGCCCAACTCCTATTATTACCAACCGTATTGACCCGGATATACTATTGAGCTCTCATGCTTCCACGCCTTCCTCTCGAAGCATCTACATCTAAGGTGTCACTTGACATTACATTCTCTCATAAAGGTTTAGGCAAGTATGTACTTGACAATACATTCCTTGTTGAAAAATCCTATTATCGCCTCATAGCTATGGGTGTCCTAATGCTCCTCATCTACAAGAACATTCAGCTTACTATCTTGGAAAAACTCTTTAGAGACAATATCAATATCTAGAAGATGAAGATATTCCAATCTCTGACGACTCTTGGCTATACGATGACAGGGATGGCGAATGTTATGAATCCATCAATTACACCAAGAGCCATAAAATGATGAAAAACATGAAGTGGAAAGGAATAGGCCTTGGCCCACAAGGGCATGGTTTTCTTGAACCTATGAATATCAATTCTAACCTTTACACATATGGTCTAGGATGTGAGACATATGAGAAGAGGCCTATAGTCTTTGAGGTATTATCTAGCGATGCAGACTTAGATTCTGAAATTGAGACCAGTTCCACACATAGCCTCTTCAAAGACCTAGCCGAAACTACACTTTTCCTAGACTACTTATCCATTCAAACCCTTGATGTTGTTTATCCTTCCCTCAATTATCGGACAAAAAGTGTCATATTTTCATGGATCTCTTTCAAAATGATGAGGCCATCCAGGAGTTTCTCGGGGCTCAGGACCATTTTCCCTTTTCGGATCACAAGAAGGGTTTCGATATAAAGCTTGATGTTACCACTTATTTTGGTGAAGAACTTACAATCTCCAATCCTAAAGAAAAATAAATTAAACATAGAAAAAATTAAAATTATATCTCACATAGTGAAAACCTTTCTGAGGCATTATATGAGAAGCAAAAATGAAAAAGAAAAAGACGCATCTCCTAGTGAAAACCTTTCAAAGGCACTAGATAGAGGAGATTTGGATCCGAGAATATCCAACAATCTACACAATCCCCTAGCATCATTTCAAGATAATGACACTTCTAAGTTGTTGGTAGAAGAGACGACAACCATTAACATTGGAACTAAAGACCAACCAAAATTGTTATAACTAGGTGCTAGTTTATCAGAAACCAAAATCAAATCCTTCATAGCACTTCCAACTGAGTTTCACAATCTATTCACTTGGTTTTACAAAGATATGCCTAGTCTTGATCATTCTCTGTGGTTCATCACCTTGTGGTGCACCCAGATGCTAAACATGTCAAGCAAAAACTACGTAAATGCATCCCAAGGTTGTATTGCTTGTTAAGGCCGAACTACAAAAATTATTGGATGCGAGGGCTTCATACGGTATTGATTACTCGAGTGGATATCTAATATGGTACCATTGCAAAGAAGACCTCCGAATCCGTATTTTTACATATTTTCATGACATTAACAAGGCATGTCCTAAGGATGATTTCCCTTTGCCTAATATTGACATGATTGGCAATTCTCTGCGGCCATGAGATGTTATCCCTTATGGATGGATTTTCCGGTATAACCAAATTCAAATTGTTGAAGAAGACCAAAGATAAAACAACTTTTACAACCCCATGGGGGACACTTTTTTGCAAGCAGTCATGCCTTTTGGCCTTAAAAACGCTAGTGTAACTTATAAATGTGCCGTGACTGCTATTTTCCACGACCTTCTTCACGACATAATGGAAGATTATGTCAATGATATTATTGTTAAATCAAAGACTCAGGGTGGATCATCCAAGAGTTCTAAGGTGTATATTTGAGTGGTTAATGGAGTACAAGGTTTTCCTTAATCCAAAAAAAGGGTCTTTGGTGTCATTTTAGGGAAACTTTTGGGATTCATTATCTCACGAAGAGGAATTGAAGTGGACCCTACCGAGGTCAAAGCTATAATAGATATGCCACCTCCTCAAAACCTTTGACAATAAAGGGTCCTACAAGGAAAAATACATTCTATTCATCGATTCATCTCGCAATTGGCATATAAGTGCCATCATTTCAACCATTGCTAAAAAAGGATGTCCAGTTCAAATGGACACAAGATCATCAATACACCTTTACAAAATTGAAAGAATACCCGACATCTCCATCGGTACTCATGTCGCATATATAGAATAAGCCTATGTTGTTGTATACATCTGGTAAAAAACATGCTATTGGGGCATTATTGCTGCAACACAATGATAAGGGTTAGGAACAAGATGTGTATTACTTGAGAAGAACTCTCCTTGAACATGAGACCAAGTACTCGCAGGTTGAAAAGGCTTGTTTAGCAGTTGCTTATACTTTCAAAAGTTATGACACTATCTCTTAAATCATACCACCAAGATAATTTCATGGGTTGATCCTCTTAAGTACCTACTTTAGAGACCAATCATAATAGGATGCATGTTTAGTTGGATTGCACTGCTTATTGAATTTGACATTGAAATTTTCAATCAAAAGGCTATCAAAGGTCAAGTGTTGGCGGATCAATTAGCCACAACACCATTACTAGGTTGACAACCACTAAATTTTGAATTTCCAAATGAAGAATTATTGTACATAGAGGCAACACCCTTATGGACATTATTCTTTGATGGATCTTACAATATCCATGGTTCGAGAAGGAATTGTCTTGCGTACACCGAATGGAGACCTCATACCTAAATCTTACTGTATCAAGTTCCCTTGCACAAATAACATAGCAGTATGAAGCACCGATAAAGAAGCTTAGGATTTGTTATCTCATGGTGCCTGCAAGAATTTACCGTTCTTGGTGATTCTCTTCTAGTCATTAATCAAGTTAACGAGAATATCGTAAAAGATGAAAAAATCTTACCTTATAAAAAATGGTTGATAGCCTTAGAGGGTATTTCCAGTTATCAATTTTGAACAAATTCGTCATGTAAAAAACAAACAATAGATTCCATGGAAACTGTCTCTTCCCTTCTTTCATTCGACACTAATAGAACTCGCAACAAGTTCCTTGTTGAACATCTTTTGTGCCCACATACAAATCACCGAGTCCACCATGGTTTGTGATATTGTTGCTCCCGAGCATCCCTAGTACCACAATATATACACCTTCATTCAAACTAAAGCCTATCCTCTTAGTTTTAATTCAGCTAATAAAAGATCTTTATCACAATGTGCTCCACGCTACACCCTTCTTGTTGAAACCTTGTATCAAAGAGGCTATGATGGGACTCCCTTAAGATGTCTCAATCAAGATGAAGCTAATCGAGATGCTAGCTGAAGTACATTCGGTATTTACGGTGCCTATACCAAATGGATGAGTCCTTACAAATAATATTTTACACATTGGATACTATTGGCCCACAATGGAGGAAGATTCACACAACATTGTGAAGAAATGTCGGGCTTGCCAAAAACACGGTAATATCATTCATGCACCATCCCAAGACTTGTAGCCTATTACTTCACCTTAGCCTTTCTCAAAATGGGGACTTGATTTAATTGGAAAAATAAATCCCACGTCTTCGATGGCCACACTTTTATTATAACCGCCACCGAGTATTTCACCAAGTGGGTTGAGGTTATGCCTATTACTAACATTACTTTGGGTGCGATATTTCTAAATTCATCTTAAACCATATTATCTGTCATTTTGGCATCCCCACTGCTATTGTCACCGACAATGGTGGGTCTTTCAAAATAAGGATCTCAAGGCCCTAGCTAAGAAATATAATATCTTCCTAAAATGGGTTACACCCTATTATCCACAATGCTTGTCATTTCACTTTGTTTCTAGCTTGTAACTTTTCACCTCCACGTGTCTCGCATGTTCTCCTTGGTAGGTTTTCGTGCCCATTGTCTACCACCATTGTTCACCTTCCATTTAGTATGTCGGTTTTGACTTGCGAATTTCCTTTCCCTCTTCTTCGGCATGTGGTTCACAATTCCAAAAAAACCAAAAACATTCAAAAATGTTGTGGAAAAACTACAAAAACAATATAAAATTGTTCAAAATCCCAAAAACAATATAAAATTGTTTAGACAATAAAAAAACATACAATCACCATTTTCTTTACCTGATTGTTCCCAATCATCTTTTCCAATCAATCAAGTCACTCTTTGCAATGTAACTTTGCATAAGGACATCACTTGGCTTTGGATTTCTCTTGGGGGAAACTTGACATCTGTATATATTAACTTTTTTATTAGAATTTTTACATTAGTGTGTTTTTGTTCACTAGGTTGTTTGTTTGTTTAACATTTGTACATATGGAATTTTGTATTGACTATTCTTGGCTTAGTTTCTAATGTGTAATAGTTCTAATAACCAGTTGTCTGTGTATCTGAATGCACTCATGGTCCAATTGTAGGAAATTTATTCACATCCTAGTTCACATATAACGTTGGTGCGGTTCCTTCCTGCTTCATATTGGGTTTCTTTACTGTTGCTTTTTTATATCTTTTTGTCATTTGCACGTGTTATGTTTTCCTCCCTCGGTTTATTTAAGCGATGGAATTTCTTCATTTTTTTACATTTGTATTTCCAAACTTGCAAAAAATCCAAAAATCAAATATTTCAAAAATAAAATAAAAATCACAAAAAAATTGAAAAAACATTCACTTCTCACAAAAATCATACAATTGAAAACCTTTGAAGTAAATCATTCAACATCTCAATACAATATTTATAAACGTCATACTTTTTTCTATTACTCTAGTGCTCATGCCAATCTTACAAGTGTCACGTTCTTCCCTTTGCATGATATGCTAACTCTACTTGGGGAAAGTCACACAAATTGTTTTTCCTTCATGATATAACTTCACCTCTGGGGCAATTTCAACTTTGATCATTTACACAATGGATTCAACAAGAGTTTCATAAGGAGTTGCTTTAACTTTTCTCTACTAGTTTGTTCCTATTCACATTTGGGAGCATTTGTATCTACTTAATCATCATTGTGGCATGTATTACGAGCATAGTTGATTGTCTTATTTTTCAACTTTGTGTTGCATTGTTGACGTTTACTCTTTTTGGAAAACTTACAAGTAGTGTGATCACATCTTGGTTCCTTTATAACCATTATATCGGCACCTACTTTGTATATTGGGTTTTTTTTCCTTTTTATCTTTATTTTGCTATGTGTGTTTGTTTACGTACATCTAGGTTAACCATCTTGATTCTTTCATAATCATGGTGACAAATCTATTGTGCAACAAAAAAAATCAGGTTTCTCTAAAACATTTACTTTCCAAATAACACTCATGTTATGAACACAGTCCTTTCCTATCCTTGTTTTAATCCCTTGCTTTCTTTCTATCAAGTGGTTTTCCACCTCCTTCCTACGTCATCCATCCCCTTGAGGGGGCATTCCTCTACCATTTTGTTTGTTTGGGCATCCCAATGCTTCACAATTTTTCGCTTGCCGATATGCATGCGTCTACTATCTTTAAAGCACTATTACTCTACAATAGCACTTTAAAGACGGAAAATGTAGACACCCCAAATTTTCATTCATGTTTCCACTTGTTCCCGGTATTATGCTAATACACACTATTATTCACCCATTTGCAATTAATTAATTAAATTGATTAATTAATACACATTTTACCCCTTAGGATTAATTAAATTAATCCCATGTACCCTTTTTTGTACCCATTTGGCTAAATTAATTATTATTTATTAATTAATTAATTAAGTGTGTGCACATCCTAGTCATCTACCGCTTGATCAAACTCCACTTAGACTCCAGTTTGACAACCCTAGTTAACTACACTTCTAGAATCCTAAAAGGTGGGGGAAATTAAAATGCATGTACAACCACCTTTCCGATGCATATTTTTGTCATTAATTTCATTAGTGCCCTAGCACTATTGCAACTACCCATAATGTTATTTTTAGCATGTTCATTTATCTATGTAAATAATTCCAACTACCTCCTATTTCTATAAATTACAAGCTTACCTTCCTTCCAATCCCTCTTGAAGTTGAAGCACAAAAACTCTATTGAACGTGTGCTCTGAGAATTTTCCTTCAAAGCTTGGAGAGCACTCAAGAGTACCCACAAAACACTTCTGACATTCTTTCTGCAAGGTTTCACAAGAGACCCTTATCTGAGGTTTGCACAGAAGGTTGTTGGAAAGGTTTGCATGTTTTTTTGTTTCTTTCATTTATGGTAATTTTTTCGCTTACATTTTAGCACGTCAGGTGGGACTCGCACCCCTTCTCTCTCATTTTTTGTTTCATTTTGTTTGTTTAATTTTGTTCTTGTAGTGTTCCTGTTGTTTTTTGTGTTGTTGTGCATATTTGGAAGCAAGCGCTTGTGCATGTTTGGAAGCAACAATACTACTAAAAAGTAATATTCGTTGTTGTTTTAGTGTTTTTCTCTTTTTTTGCAAAATATTGTTGCTAATATTGTGTTTGCATATTTTAGATTTGTCAACAATATTGTGTTTGCAGATTTTGATCAATTTCTACTATTTTCTCTAGCACACAAAAAGTAATATACCCCTACACACAACACACAAGAGCTTAGATTAGATTTTTATTAAAAATCCAATTGAAGATATATCTATATTTTCTATTGTTATATAGAAGTTTGTTTTGTTTTTTATAAACTGTTTTAAAAATTAAAAAACAATAATTTTGAACATAATTTAAAACTTAACAAAAAACAATCATCTAACAACCCTACGCTACCCATCTCGGCCAGCTCATTCGAGCCCCCTCCCTTCCCACCTAACTGCTCTACCCATCCCCATTCCTAATCTTCCACCTCCACCCCTATCGCTTTCCCATAGCCCACCCCCTCATACCCCCACGTCCCTATCGATTGCTCCCTTTCTCCCCTGCTCGATGAGCTCACCTCACTAAGCCATCTCTCACTCTACTTCCCTAACTACCCCATAACCCACACTCACCTCTCCCTTCCCACCTTACCACTCAACTCCCCAGCCTAGCCAAGCCCTATCCTATTCACCCCTTTTCCTAACCCCCATCTTGTTCCCACTACCTAGCTCGCACCTCCCTACCTCCTTCCTCATTCCCCCTGTCAACCCACCCCATCCCAAGCTTGCCAAACCCATCCCGTTCCCTCACCTCTTAGCGAACCCTATTCCCCAACTCCTCGCATCTTACCTTGCCCTTCCCGAGCCCTTGTCTCACCCATACTGGACCCCGATCCCGACTAAGCCCTCAACCCAATTTTCCTGTTCCCTACATCTCTCAACCGAGCCATATACATACACCCCACTCCCCTCTATTCTACCCCTAACCCCAAGCCCTCGGCTCTCCCATAGACCCATACTTATAACCTTCTCCCCGGATCATGTTCCTTTCTCGAGCCCTAGGCTCACTCTCAAGTCGTCCCAACCCCACTTCACCCTCTACCTCACCCGAGCCCTCCAAAACATCACCCTCTTTTAGATCTTGACCTTGAATTCATCCATCACAAGTCTTTCAAAGGCCAAGCCATCGCTGACCAATTAGCGACACACCTCTTTCTAGAGATCAACCCTCTAACTTCAATTTCCCATACAAATCCATTGTTACCCTCTCTTTGGACGATACCACTTACCGATGACCTTAATTTTTATGCTTCCAAATTTCAACGTGGAGGTAGTGCGGGTGTTATCCTCATTCCTCTTGATGGTGAACCTATGCCTTTATATTTCAAACTATATTTGATTACACTAACAACATCACCTAATATGAAGCACTCATATTAGGCCTTCAAACCGTCATCTCCTAGATGTTAAATCCATTAATATCTTTCGTGATTCCCAATCTGTTTATAAACCAAGTCAATGGTATATACCAGTTGTCGTAACAAAATACTCCAAAAGTACAAATGTCAAATCGACATAGTTTTGACTACCTTTGACCGTTCTGAAGTTCAAACCACCCCACGTTCTACTAATAAATTTACGAGATACCATGGCCTGCCTAGCTTCTCAGATACCCGCTTCACCTACCAAATCCAAAATCTTTGTCACAATACAAAGGTTGCAATCACCCTCTTATTTATCTCATGAAGTCAACTCCATCGGAACCGTTGCACCTAACCCACGTGACCTTTGGTATAAGAAATTTACAGACTACCTTTCCCTTTGCATTCTACCTTCCAATCTCACTCATAATAGACAACGTGCCTTTCTTAAAGGTATCCTTGGTATGTCATCATGGTTGTTCTCCTTTATAAACACGGCTTCAATGGTATCCTCTTACGATGCCTTACAAGTTCTAAAATTCCTTACACCATCAAGGAAGTTTCACAATGGAATTTGTGGAGGATACTTTAGTGGCTTAGTTTTCGTTAAATGCATTCTTATCCTAGGCTATTATTCGCCAACCCTAAATTGTGATCATTGTGACTATTTCAAATGTTGTGTGAAATTTCAGCAACATGCTAATCTTCATCACACACCCAGTCATGCCTTACAGTCACACGAGACCTTTGGCATTTCTCTCAATGGGGTTTTGATCTGCTTGGAGAGATCAATCCTCATTCTTCACAACACCATCAATGAATAATAACCACCATTGAATACTACACTAAATGGGTAGAATCCATTCCCCTTATTTCTACAAAAGCTGAGAAATTTTTGAATTCATCAACCATCACATCATTTTTTTCTTTGATGTCCCTCACCGCCTCATCACTAATAATGGAAAGCAATTCAAAAACAAAACCCTACAAAAACTTTGTGATGCTTTTGGCATTCAAATCAGTTTCTCATCACCTTATTACCCAAAAACAAATGGCCAAGAAGAATCAACCAATAAAACCTTGAACAAAATTCTTATGAAAGTAGTTGATAATACTGGGAAGGATTGGCATACGCACATTCCTTTCACCTTGTGGGCTTATCGCACTAGTATTTACACTTTGAATGTTGCCACACCTTTCTCTCTAGTCTATGGTACCGAGGTTGTCTTGCCTCTCAAAGTCCAGATTCCATCTCTCCGCATCTCACTCCAAGACATGCTCAATGATGATGACTTTTGCCAAGACCGTTTAGCACAACTTGATTTGTTAGATGAACGTCGTCTCAATGCTCTTGATCATCTCCAAATATACCAAAAATGTATCAAACATTCTTATGAAAAATGTGTCCACGAACGAACCTTCTAGGTCAGCAACCTCGTCCTGAAGGAAAATCAACATTTAACCAAATAAGAGAAAATTAAATGAGGAAAATTTGCTCCTAATTAGCTTGGACCCCGTATCGTTACTCATGCCTATGGATCAGGTGCTTATTGTTTGTCTTCACTTAAAGGTAAGCCCAAACTTGAGCCCCTAAATGCCTTGTATATTAGACCATTTTATTGTTGAAATCAAGTCCTATATCACCCTTTGTCTATGGATCGCTCATCCCTTGAGCATCATTCACCTTCCATGTCACCTATTTTGAGGATCTGTGACTAAAAAGAATCATGTGGTTACTCGTCACCTTTCACCTTATCTTCAATATGAGTACCACGGCTCTACTCATGGCATGATTCTCGTGGATGCTTTTCCTCTTTTCAAAGATGGAATCCCATGGTCATTCATCACTTGAGAACATCTCTTTCGTAAGTTAACTTTTGTGTGCTATGGTTTTATCTTCTAAAAAAACCTAATTTTCTTCCATAGTCTTGTCCATGAATAAAAGGTCCAAAAGTAAAATGGGATTAAACTCCTCGAGTCAAACTTCTAGAAAAAGATGACTCCCTCAAAAGGGATATCTCTTCTCTCTATCTCACATGCTATGAATAGACTGCTCCTCGAAGGACAACTATATAAATTCATTACAAAAACAAAATAAAATATTCGAAGCTTCCCGCATCGATCAACTTCACGAAGACCTCAAGGAGATAATATACTCATCCCATATATACTTCCCGCATCGATCAGGCTATCAAAAACAAAAAAAAAATAAAGAAAATGATAATTGTTTGTCATGGACTTGCCTATTTTATATCATGGGTTTCTTTCCAGATAAACATGTTGTAAATGCATACACTAAGTTACACTAAACCACCCATTTTTACTTCATTGCCTTTAAACCTCATTTCCTCATCCCTTGCACTCCGTGACCTCCGCCCTCATCACTATACCATGGGACCCTATCTTGTTGATGCCTATACAATGGGACCTTGTCCCTAGGCCTGTGAGGGTGCCTGTGTTGTGACCTGGGCCTGCAAGGCCACAATCTACACCTGTGTAGTCACCAACTCGGCCTTGCAAACCTTCTACATGCACTGTAGGGAAGACACCTTTCCCCATCTCCATCTCCACCTGTGCAAGGGTGCGCATTGTGTAACCTTGGCCTAAAGGGCTACTACCTATGCCTGTAATGTGGCAACTTGTACCTCACATCCTATCAGCTGCCCCTACACTACTCCCACTGTGTGTCGAAGGGTAGCCACCTTCCCCTGTAATGTGTCCCTCTGAACTATAACCATGGCTAGATCAGTTTGTCATGGCCTCGGTGGTGTTGCACATAGCTGCACTACCCACCACTACCTGTATCTATCTATGACTCTGCATCATCATCAATCTATCGGTCCACCACCTGCTCCTCCTGCCCTATTAGCATCGTCGGTTGTGGTAGAGGCATAGGCCTCTCCACGTTGTCTCTCCTATACTGAGGGAATGGTGGAGGCACATCTGAGGTAGCCCAAACTATTGTCTGACCCTATCCATGGGTATCATCGTGTGCTCTTTGGAATGTTTTCCCTTTATCCATCTCGAGCAATTCAAGCTCGTTTAGCTCTATTGTCATCTACTCGTATGAAAGGAAGCAAATAGATGGCCTCCAAATGATGTACACTCTGAAAAACCCCTCTAGTATGCACCTATAGTATGCTACATCATGTATATCCCCGCAGCCTGCGTTCTCCAATAATAGGTGCCCAACACCTGTAGCCAACTCGAACCAAGTCTCGCCTCAAATGTGTTCGGTCGAGGCATCCTAACTCGACACACAGATATGATGTGTGCTAATCTACCCAAAGCAGTGAAGAAGAAAGGTACATCACAAACTAAACATGAGTAGCCTCTCATAGGTCCATAACTCCCTGTATAACTACACCAAGAATGTTATTTCGCAAGAAAAATGGGTCATCTCCTCCATCATGTCATAAAAACCCCATCAACGCCTATGGGAATCTCCCACCCTCCACATCATCAGCACACAAAATAACACATTGCCTCTATAATCAAGACAACCAACCTCATCTCATGAGGATGGGCCGCATACATATCTCCATAACTCAAGCTCGCGCTATGGAATCTCATCTCCACCATCCCCTCTCAAAACATCACTAGCATCAGTTCCTCTGATGCCTCTTAGGAAATAAAATACACCTATTTTCCCATTATAAGTAGTCCCAGGATCTCGTATATGTCCTCTAAGGTTACTGTGATCTCACCCATCAGTAAATGAAATGTGTTGGTCATTGAATCCCATCTGTCGATGAGTGCGACCATCAATCTCATCTCCCAAACAATGTGCCCGTAGTTTTAGACCCCAATCAATCTCGACCTCTATCACATACCTCCACTCCTTGATGGTTACTCTTGAATGTACCACTCGTAATAGAGGTGGTACTGGTCCTTCATCTGCACTGGTCCCTAGCTGTATCCAACAAACCACAACATTATTAAACCTTGACTACACCCAACATCACTCTTAACCAAACAACCTATTCCCAAGACCCCTACTACTTATTTCCCCGTCAACGCACCCCAACCCTAAATCCCACCCCTTTTCCCCTCATCCTCATTTCCCATCCCTCAACAAGTACCTATGTGAACATATTACCCTACCCATTCTCTCTAAACTTGTCGTTATATCCCATTCCCTCCCTTTCCCTCCCACCCTGTCTCATTTATTGAACTATTTTCCTCTAGAGCCAACCGTCATCAGTCACTATTGACTGGCATTGGTCAATCATAACCAACATCAATCACATAATATTTGACTGATGTCGGCCAAGGCCAACCGATGTCAGTTAACCCTTGACCATCATCAGTCACTGTCACAACGTCAAAATCCGCAAACCCCTACGCTATTTCTCACAAAATTCTCAAATCTAACCTTAATACCTATTCTAACCTACCCAAACCTATCCTATCTTCATTCCCAATCCTATTTAACCTACATTGGACCTTCAATTTGCTTCATTTCTACCCATAAATTTCACAAACTAAAATTACACCCAAATTTTAAATAAAACCAATTTTAACAACCTATTTCAACAAAAATGAAGGATCGGGATAGAATCCTACCTCATCTCAAGTGCATCGGCATGGTGATATGGCTGGTCACTACGTGGCTTTGGTGGCCCACACATCCCTCTCCCACTTATTCCATGCCCAAACCAACACCTCCCCTCACAACCAATCGAATCACTCAACCCGATCTCATGGACCCGCCTACCGAATGCCAATCACCCACTATGAGCCTCACTAACTCAGCTCTCTGTCTCTTTCTATCACTTTCCACCTTTCCACCTCTCCTCTATCATCTTCTACAATTGAAAAATGATAAATTATTCCGTAAAAACCCGAATTTTCATGTTTTAAACCTAATTCAACATGCTTGACGTCAGTCATATTTTCCCTAAGACTGCAGTGACATTGGTCACCACATAACCGGCATCTGTCGATCCTTATAGTCTTTTGTTAAGGCTAGGATTCTTTTTCTTGTAACCATTAGTGCTCCATGTCACTATTCAACCATACCTACACACCGGTTGTGTCTTGGTTTGTTATTTTACCTATTCCTTTGCCTTACCCATGTCATGATTTTCCTTAACTGCCTACTTGGTGTGAAGAAATCTATGTATGATGGGTGTTATTATTCCCTTCATTTAATCAACTCTTTGTTGATGTCATATTCAAACTAGGGGTGGTGTCCGAAGCTATATGCAACAAGAAATCTTAGTGATCTAGTAATTGAATTTTATTTCAATTCTTGAGGATTTCTTTTATATTTTTCTCAATGTCCTTATTGAAATCAAACTATGAAAACTTGTTGGAAGTAAACACTCTCTGCAAAAATAAATTGTTGGAAATAAACACACATTTGCAAAATGGAATAGATTGTTGTAAGTAAACACATGTTACAAAAATAAACACACTTGCTTTGGAAATAAACACACAATTGAGAATGTTGAAAGATGATTGCAAAGAAATAAGAATCTAATCTAGAACACCTGCAGGAACAAGTATACGACATGATTTCAACTTGAGTAATCAAAAGCATTTACAGAATTAATAGATCTATACTATTTTCTCTAGAAATATAAATACCAATAAAACAAGATCCTGTTCTCTTGGAAGAGTGGGCCCTTGCTCCACCTTGAAACAGGATTTGACAACTTAATATACTCTCAAAATAGAAATGGCTATTTTATTGATAAAATGTTCTACATTACAAAAACGTATTGTCTCTTTCTATCTCTTTGTGCCTTTATCTATGTATATATATATATCTATCTATATATATATATATCTATCTATCTATAGGTATGCATATATATACTTCTTCCACAGGTGTATTTATAGCCATAGTTGTCCTACCAATTCAGATAGAACCGAATCGTGCCCAAAATAGATGTTGAATTGGATCATGGCTGGACGTACTGTTGTATGATAGTTATCCCTAGATCTACGAGTATGAAGAATCAGAAATCTTCTAATCTTCTCCTAATTGAAAGGATCATTGATTGCTAAATCACCGGATGTTGTTGGAATAAATAAATTCTCATCGGTTCCGGAACTTTAGAGAAGTTCCAAAACTAAAGGAAATCATTCTCAGATCTAACTGTGAGGGTTCTGAGCTACATGCAGGAGTTCCGGAACTAAGTCCAAAAGTTCGAAACTAAGTGATGGAGTTCTGGAACTAAGTCAAAATTTCTAGAACTAAGTGATAGAGCTCATAACTACGTAATGGAGTTCGAAACTAAGTCTGGAAGTTCCAGAACTAAGCCCGTATTGAAACCAATGCTTCCAAAAACATGTTGACCACTTCATACTTTGTTCTTTCCGACTGATTGTGACCTATTTTATTACAAAACTGAATTTCCAAAGCACTTTGTTAGGAATTACATAGTTTTTAAATGTTAGAACTACAATCAACAAAATATGGACAATTACATCCTAACTTATATTAGATCAAACAAAAGTCACAAAATGTAATCAAACTTGATAAAAAGGAGAGTAAAATAAGATCATTTATTGTACATTAACGAGACATATTCTAGCCTCATCATCTCCCCTATACTTACTTGTTTGTAAGTCCTCTTACAAACTTTACTCTTCAAACCTTGGGTTGTGTATTCTGCATTCCAATTGACTGCTCAGGTCAAATGGCTGAAACTAAATATCCCAGTGTTTTAGTTCAGAAACACTATACCCTGATCTTATTTCTACTTTCCTCTTCCATTCCTCAAATTGAGTGGGATCTTGAGGTTCTCTATTTTTCCATGGAGACATGGGAGTGAGAAGAAGGGGAGGCCTTGTTCTCATTCCCATCCATATGCCCTATGTGCTTTTCATTGATATGAGGGATTAGTGTGCATAAAGATTTTTCTCTTTCCAGACTCCAGATCAAATTTGTGGGAGATATTACTTCCCTTCTCCTCAAGGAAACTATAAGAAGCTCCCATCTTTTCAAACATCCATCATAAATCTCCTCAAAATTTTCCACCTCATAAAAGGTGAAGGCATCAATACTTTTTATATAAAATTAGGCAAAGATAATGTGTCTTGAACCATCTATCAAAGGCATGGGTTCTAAAATGTTTAACAAAAGTAGATGGTTTACCATAATGAGCCCTCATGCAGAGACCAGATGAGCTAGCTTTCAATAGATGCTCAGAATCCCTTTCCTTCCATGCAATCTGATTTTGAAGAATAAAAACAAATGCATTAAGTTGGCTTTCTCCCACATACAAATTGATCATGAAGCTTGTGTTCTTTTCTAGCATAAGATTGCAGAGATAGAATTCATAGAGAATATTTTTCTACTCTGCACTTGGCTGAAGAATAGGTTGTCATGAACTCAAATTCATCTTTTATTTCATGTGGAAGGCCACATGCAATTCTTGATAGCTTCTAAGTGAATGAATTGTTCTTCTAGAAACACATGCTATATATGCAGGAGAAGGTCTCTGCATGCATGTAAGCAATTTTTCACTCATTATGCAAACCATTTGTATTTTTACAAGACATTTAAATTTGTCTCCCTCTTCTTTGTAAAAATTTTCTTCCCATTCCTTTCTTTCTTTCTTTTCATCTTCCATCTTGCTTCTCAAATCCTCATTGGATGTTTTGATTTCACTTGAGTTCCCTACAAGTATCATCCCATAACTACTTGAGTGGCCAATAAGTTAATTCATTCTGTGCAGAGACTATTGACATAGTACTTTGTCTTCTAGAAATTTTACATTCTTCCTCTTTCTCCATCATCTTGTCATTTAACTCTTGTTAATTCCTCAGTCCTGTCTGTGAGCTGAGTTGTTAGTTCCCCAATGAGCATTTCTCTCTGTTCCAATTTGAGTTTGAGGAAGTTCAACTCCTCATCCTTTTCTTTGATAATGAGTTCTTCTCTGGACAAAAACAGAGCATGTCTAACCTATTGTTTCTCTTCTTTCTCTAAAATTTCTTTGGGGTTAAGCATTCCTCTTCTACCAAAGGAAATTTCCCTTTCCATCTCCAAGATGCCAACTCTTCTTCTTCATGTGATAGTGTTGTTGATTCACCCAACTCTTGAAAAACATGTTCCTCAAATCTCTCATCTTCTTTTTCCATCTCAGTTTGGCTTGGTCCAGGAGGAGTCATGGCCATGCTACCCAAAATATCAAAACTTCTTTTTCCAACTTGTCTTGTTCTTTCATCTCCTCTAGAATTTCTCTAGACCTCTTATGAATTCTTCTTCTTTGAGGAGCTTCAGTATGTTCAGAAGTAGGTTTCCTCCTAGATATTCTTCTAATTTTCACTTCTTGCTCTTGCCTAGGTGAACTTGTCACTGTCAGAGACAAATATTAGCTCTCATAGCTAGCTACAGAGCAGAGGAAGGAGTTTCTTTTAAAGGTACAATAGGTTCTGTAGTTTTAATTCTTCTTCTTAGATCTTCTCCTTTTTGGTATAGTCTCCCCACCTATTTCCTTCTTTTCCTCTGTAGGGGCACCAATTTCCAAATTAGTTGTAGGAGAAAAAGGAGTTGATATTACCCTCCTGATAATATCAGGGTTTTTCTTAAACTTGTTAAGAAATTTCTCCCATATTTCTTCTCCATTTTTCTTTGCAAGAAAATGGTGTTGGCACACCAAATGAACTAACCCATGATGTTTGATTGTTCCAACACCCCAGAATACCTCTGGGCCATTGTATGAATGGATTCAAAAAGAAACCCTAGAAGGTTTACTATATATTCTAGTTTTGTAGCTCCATATCTAAGATGTATGAGCATCTTCAGACTTCTCTTCCTACCGACCCAAATTGACCATCACAAGTTAAATACTTGACTATCCAAAATGCCACTCTATCAAAGGGTTTGGGAAAGCTTGGCCCTTCTTCTGACCCCTTTTATGATTTTCTTAGTGTTGTAAATATATTGGGGTTCCATTTCCCCCTCTTGTAGTAGGGTTTCAACTAATTCTTTTAAGGTCCCTTTGATAGGATTTGGGACATGCACAATTGGCACACTAGATACATTGCTTATTGTTTTCACATAAAAAAGGAATTACAATATTTCTAACCTTTTTTTGGATTGTTCTAAATTTATAATGAATTCTCTTACCAATTCATCATTATACTTCGAGAACTTTTTAGAATTCCAACCACCCTACCTGTTCAAAGACATCTGCCACTTCTTCATCTGCAAGAAGTTGGGTATCATCCTCAGGTTCCGACTTCTTTTTAATCCCCATGGTAAAGAGGGTGATTCAGATTCATTCTCCTTCAAATTATTTCTCTTCCCAGATTGGCTACAAAAATCTTTTCTTAGTACTGGAATGGATGGGTTTAGTTGGAACTATTGTGCTTAGCTGCGGAACTTGTTGTGTTTAGCTACGGAATGCAAATTTAATTCTTCTGCTTCTTCCTTGAAGTTTTTTTCACAACTGCTTCTTCACTTTGTTTATTCTCACACAAATGATAGATCATTATAAACATGCCACCACTTTTGTTCCACCGACATCACCCTCATGATTACTCTCTTTTAATCATAATGTACAATAGATGACTCATCATACCACTTTTAAATCAAATCCAATCACACATGTGAAATTTTAATCTAACCTTTAATAAGTTAAAGACATAATTACCATCCTTGATGATGTGATCCCTCCATCATGATGACTCATCATTCCTAAAAGTGAAACAAAAAAAAGGAAAATGGTTAGAAAAGATAGCTGGAATTTCAAGGAAGTTCCTTTTATTTTGGATTAGCCATTTATTTGAGGAGATCAACCACCATTGCTGGTTTTCAATTGATCTCTAGAGAAAATTTTTTTTGGGAAGAGAACGCCATTTACTTGGTTTTCATTCCTTCCCTTTTTTTTTTTTTTTTTTTTTTTTTTTTTTGGAAGAGAACGCCATTTACTAGTTTTCATTCTCTTCCCTTTATTTTGGATTTATCCATCTGATTATTTGATCATTTTGGAAGAATTGGGTTCTTCCATATGATCAAATTCTTTTTCTACTTCAATCTGCCTCAAGAATTCATCCTTAGTAGGAGGCTTCCTATAAAGTTTTAGCCTATGTCCATTGACCAAAAGTGTCCTTCTACTGCCATCAATGGGAAGTAACTGAATAGAACCATTGTCAAATATCTTCTCAATCTGATAGGGTCCCAACCATCTGGTTCTCAACTTTTCCCTTGAATTGTTGGTACTTAGAATCAAACAGTAATGCCCAATCTCCTACCTTGAATTTCTTCTTGATATGTGTGTCATGTCATTGCTTTCTTTGATCTTGGATTATCTCTGTCTGTTGAAGTGCTTCCATCCTTAACTCATCCAACTCATTGAGTTGAAGAATTCTCTCCTTTTGTGTTGCATCCAACTCAATACCTATTTTAGTTGTTGTCCTCAATGTTTGTAGTTCAAATTCAATAGGTAACAAGGGATTTTTCCCATAGACTAACTCATATGGTGAAAATCTTGTTGTAGTCTTCCAAGTTGTATTATAGGCCCAGACAACTTTAGGTAGTCTCTTTTCCCAATCTCTTCTGCTTGATTCAACTATTTTGGTAAGGATGTTTTCCAATTCTCTTGTTTGTTACTTCAGCTTGTCCATTTGATTGTGGGTGATAGGGAGATGACTTCCTATGATTGATCTGATAATGCATTGTGAAGGCTTGGATCATATTAGACATGAATTGTGGCCCCTGATCTGAAACTATACTTCTTGGTGTGCCAAACTTTACCATAATTTTGTGCCAAAGGAAATCAGCAACTGCTTCTTTAGTGGCATTTGTTAAAGCCTGCACTTCTACCCACTTTGTCACATAATCAGTACACACAAGAATGTACTCCTTTCCTTGTGAAGGAGGACTAAAGGGACCAAAAAATCCAACCCCATCTTTCAAATGGTTCAATCACCACTTGAGGTTGCAGAGGCATTTCATTGGTAAAAGTTGGTTGTCCCATCCTTTGATAGGGATCACACCACTTGATATATCTCTTCACATCCTTGTATAAAGAGATGGCCAATAATAGCTAGTGCCAAGTATCTTGTGAGTTGTTCTTTTCACTAAAAAGTGTCCTCCACTTGGTTCATCATGACATGCCCTCAGTATGTCAAATATTTCATCTTCTCTCACACACCTACATAAAACCAAATCAAGACCACATTTAAACAACATTCCATTTAACCATTTAAATTGTGCACTGGTTTTGATCAACTTTTTCATTTGTTTCTTAGTGAAAGAAGGAGGAAACTTCCCTATTGCAAGATAATTTTCCATATCAGCAAACCATGGTGTATCAACTGAAATAGCAAACAATTGTTCATCTAAAGTTTTCCTTAACTGGATCTTTCTCCCCTAGTGGTGGTAGTCTTGACAAGAAATCAGCTACCACATTAGATTTCCTGGATTATCTACTATGGTAATATCAAATTCTTGTAAAAGTAATAACCATCTAATTATCCTACCTCCAACCACTGGTTTGTTCATTAAGTACCTAATTGTTGAGTGATCTTGTATGTACAAATATTTTGTACCCTGTGATATAATGTCTAAATTTATTAATTGCATAGATCACAACAAGAAATTCTTTTTCAGTGGTAGTGTAATTTCTTTCAGTGGGAGTAAGATTTTTACTTGAGGTAATAAATAGCATACATCTTCCTTCTTCATCTTTTTGTCCCAAAACTACACCAATGGAGTTATTTGAGGCATCTGTTTGAATGTGAAAAGGTTTTTCCCAATTAGGTCCTCTCAATATTGGGGTAGTGATTAATTTTTCTTTGATTTCCTCAAAAGCATGCTGACATCTTTCATCCCAAAGAAATTCATAGTCCTTGGTAAGAAAATTAAACATGGGGGAAATTTTTACTAAAATCCTTGATAAAGCACCTATAGTATCCAACATGCCCTAAAAATGACTTGATATCTGTGGGGGTTTGAGGAATAGGTAAGTCTGAAATAATTCTGATTTTGTTTTGGTCAACCTGAATTCCTCTTTTTGAAATGTGGTGTCCTAATACAATCCCCTCATCAACCATCATCAAACACTTCTCATGACTAAGAGACAGATGGTGTTGCTCACATCTTGTTAATACTCTTGTCTAAATTCCTCAAAGCATCATCAAATGTGTCTCCATGTACAGTGAAATCATCCATGTATACCTCTACACATATCATTTGTTAGGTCTACAAAATTGCTAATACAACTCTTTGGAAAGTTTTTGAGCATTACATAATCCAAATGGTAATACCCTATAGGAAAAGGTACCCCATGGACATGTAAAGGTAGTTTTCCTGATCCTCAACAACAACTCTGATTTGATTATATCCACTAAATCCATCCAGGAAGGAAAAGTATTGCTTACCTGCAAGGTTGTCTAGGACTTGATCTATGAATGGTAAGGGAAAATAATCTCTCAGTGTGGCTTTGTTTAGTTCCCTATAGTCAACAAAAATTCTCCATTTTCCATTCTTTTTAGGAATAATTACAAGAGGAGACACCCACTGACTATCTGAGATAGGGTAGATAAAACCTACTTGTAATAGTTTTTCAATTTCTTGCTTGACTATATCTCTTAAGGCTGGATTAATCCTTCTTTGAGGTTTCCTAACTGGTCTAATGTTTTCAGTATAGATGTGATGAGTGAAAATACTTGGATGGATTCCTTTCATATCTTTGTAGTCCCAAGAAAAATCTCTAGTATGATTTTTCAGAACATCAAACAATTTAGCTTCTTCATCATTCTTCAACCAGTTGTTTATGTTCAAAATCTTACCCAACTCAATCTCAACATGTTTGGTTCCAATGTGATGAACTAATTTTTTGAAAGGGTTCCATTAAGGTATTTAGTGGACATGCATGTGGAAACAACATATGATATGTAGCAACATCTCCAAAATTTCCTTGAGATAGAATATTGGAAAAAGGATAGTAGGCAGAGTTATGATACTTATCTTGTTGTAGGTCAAACTCCTCATCACTGTTGCTTTCCAAAAATTCTTCACCATTTCTTGATATCTTAGAAACTGAAGCTACCGATTCTTCCTCCCCCAAGATAAATCTCATTCCTCAGAGTGAAATTATGTATAGTCATAGGGAATTGTTGTTGGTGTGGTTCTAGAACTAAATGTGATGGTTCGAAACTAAATCTGATGATTCGGGATAGAGTCTGCAGGTTCTAACTAAGTTCATAGGTTCCAACTATTCCCGATTTCTCCAAGGATAATTGGTGTTCATTCAATGGTTGATTAATCATATCTTCTACCTCATGTATGTGATCTTGTAACATGATCATGGCCAAAGAAGACAGTTTTGCTTATTAGTATCAGGAGCATCAACCCACAATTGTTCTTGATTATCAATAGAAGGTCATGTAGAAGGATATAAGGAGATTTTCTTAGAATTCTTACCATTTGAGATAGTCATATCACCTGATCTGCAATCAATTAAAGCAACAATTGTAGCTAACCATGGTCTGCCCAAAATAATGGGATAACCAAGTGTTTTACCTTTTGGATGCAATATAAGGAAATCAACTGGATATTCCCATGACTCCACCATAACTACCACATCTTCAATAACTCCTTCTGGTTTTGCTACAGACTGATCTTCCATCTGCAATATGGTGTTAGTAGGTTGTATACATGTTAATGGTAATGTTTTCAAAGTGTCCACTGTCATCACATTTATAGCCACTCCCAAATCAACCAAAACATTATGTATATCTTTATTCCCTATAGAGACAAAAATAACAGGACTTCCAGGATCTCCGTATTTGGGAAGCAAAAGTTTTCCTGCTAATAAATCAACAAGTTTCCCATCTACCTTAATAGTCTTGGGTACTGCTTCTTCCTTCCAGGTCTTTTTAAACATAGCATTTTGATTAATTTGTTCAATTCTGGAATGTCCTTAATTGCTTGTAACAATGGTATTTCAATATTCAATTTCCTTAGTTCTTGTACCAACTCAGATTCCTTAGTCTCTATGGCTTCTTTAAATCTCTCTAGAAATGGAGTCTCAGTAGAGTTGTTATCTGGCTCCTTATCTTTTTTTTTTCATCCTTCTTGGGAACAACCGTACTAGGGGTTTCAATTTCTTCTATCATCTCAATGATTATAATAGGTGGACTACTAATTATTTTTCCAGATCTAGTTTGAATATCCTTACAATCCATGGCATTCAGATCAACTAATTTTTTTAGTTTGTTTCCAGTAGACAGAGAGTTGTTTGTTTGTTTCTTGGGTTTGCTACTGGTTGTGTTGGTATTTGGGTTTGGACCACATTTTCATTTTGTGAATTTTTGTGTTGGGAACCCATTATGGCTTGTTGATTCTGATTGGGATATGTCCTCCTTGAACATAATTATTAGGGCTCCACCTAGGTTGTGACCAAGCATTCGGGTTTCCTTGACCAAACCATGGTTGTTGGTGTCCTTGGGCATACCAAGATTGACCTGCCCAATCCTGAGGATTCCATGTTGGTTGAGGTGCCCAAGGTGGTTGTCCCCAATTTTGTGGCACTTTGTCTGAGCTACCCATGGCATCATCCAGGGTTAGGAACTGACTTGGGCATGAACTTCCCTTGGCTAGGTTGTCTCTGGAAAAAATTTACTTCTTCTGATGTGGATGGAATGTTGCTTTGTTTAAGCTGATTTTTAATAAATGGAAGAAGAGAACATGCATTACTCTCATGGTCCCTAGATTCACAGATAAGACACATTTCTATCTTATCCAGGGACAATCTCTTATTGCATGCTTCTTCCTACATCTAGGACAATACATAGCTAATGGTTCAGTTTTAGCATTTGCTTTAGCTTGCAATCCATCCATGGTGGAGGTTAATTGAACTAAAATGTCTGTTTTGAAATTTTCCAATTCATCCATTAGTTTGTTCATATCTGGGTTTAAATTTTTAACTATTTTTCCTTTTCTAGGTCCACCCCTTGTTCGTGAATAGCTTCTACAAATGTCTTTAATATCATTCATTCTTATTTGATCAATATTTCCACCTCCCATCAGATCAAGTGCCTCCCTTGATTCATCATCCAGACCTTTAAGAAAAATGGTTTTTCTTAACTCTTCTTGTAGTACAAATCCACATCTTTTTCTCACAAAGAGGAATCTGTCTAAATAATCTTCCATATTCTCATCCTCCTCCTGCTTGATTTTGAAAAATTCTTCCTTCCTATTCCTCCCTCTATAGTAATCTTGATACTTGTCTAGGAAGGCAACTTCCATTTGTGCCCAAGTGGTAATAGAATTAGATGTTAATCCCATAAACCACCTCATTGTTGCATCCTTTAGGGTAGATGGAAACAACTTGAGTTTCTAATTATCTATTTTGTAATCATAAGTTTGACACAATACTTTAAATTCAAATAGAAATTGGTCAGGGTCTTCAGATGACATCCCTCTAAATGTGGGTAAATGTGTAGGTGAAATATTTTTCATAGGTGTATCATCATCATCCAATTGAATTGGATAAGTGAAGGTCCTATCAGGTTCTCTTTCAACTTCTCATGCCATTTCTGTAGTACCTTCTAGAATTTTTCCCAATCAATATGGTATGTGATTTTTTTTGGGGAAGGTGAAAAGTCAGGAGTAGGAGGTTGACTACTCAATTGTGAATCAAAACTTTCTCTAAACGGGTCTTGGGATATGATCTTTTTCTAAAGGTTCTACTTCCTTCTGGTGATTGATCTAAGAATTCCAAAGGTGGCAATTTTGCTTCGTGCCTAACAGGGACAATGGTGCTTCTAATTCTTGATCAACTTCCTTATTTGATCAAGAAGATGATGATTCTTGTTCAGATATTTTTGGGAGGAATCGACCCTTGAGTCTCTTGGTCTACTCATAAATTTTATGATGACGTAGGGAAGATCCTGCAATTACTAGATGTATGATTGCTTCTCTTGTTGACACCTAATTAGACAATTCTAACTATTGTTTCCTAAAATGGTGCCAAAAATGATGGGTGTCATTATTCCCTTCATTTAATCAACTCTTTGTTGATGTCATATTCAAACCAGGGGTGGTGTCTGAAGCTATATGCAACAAGAAATCTTAGTGATCTAGTAATTGATTGTAGGTATTTTTTTTTTTTTTATATATTTTTTGGGGATTTTCTCAATGTCTTGAGGATTTCTTGGCCAAAACCTTATTGAAATCAAACTATGAAAACTTGTGGAAGTAAACACTCTCTTGCAGAAATAAATTGCTGGAAATAAACACACATTTGCATAATGGAATAGATTGTTGTAAGTAAACACACATTACAAAAATAAACACACTTGCTTTGTAAATAAACACACAATTTGAGAATGTTGAAAGTTGATTGCAAAGAAAGAAGAATCTAATCTAGAACACCTTAGGAACAAGTATATGACCATTTTTCAACTTGAGTAATCAAAAGCATTTACAAAATTAATAGATCTATATTATTTTCTCTAGAAATATAAATACCAATAAAATGAAGATCTTGGTTCTTGGAAGAGTGGGCCCTTGCTCCACCTTGAAACAGGATTTGACAACTTAATATACTCTCAAAACAGAAATGGCTATTTTATTGATAAAATGTTCTACATTACAAAAACGTATTGTCTCTTTCTATCTCTTTGTGCCTTTATCTATGTATATATATATATCTATTATTATATATATCTATAGGTCTGCATATATATACTTCTTCCACATGTGTATTTATAGCCATAATTGTCCTACCATTCAGATAGAACCGAATCATGCCCAAAATAGATGTTGAATTGGATCATGGTTGGACGTATGTTGTATGTATGATAGTTATCCTTAGATCTGTGAGTATGAAGAATCAAAATTTCTAATCTGCTCCTAATTGAAAGGATCATTGATTTCTAAATCACTAGATGTTGTTGGAATAAATAAATTCTCACCGGTTCTGAACTTTAGAGAGTTACGAACTAAAGGAAATCGTTCCAGATCTAACTGTGAGGGTTCCAGAGCTACATGCAGGAGTTCTGGAACTAAGTCTGAAAGTTCTAGAACTAAGTGATGGAGTTACGAACTAAGTCTGAAATTTCCAAAACTAAGTGGTAGAGCTCGAATCGCGTAATGGAGTTTCGGAACTAAGTTTGGAAGTTTCAAACCGAACTAAAACCAATGCTTCAAAACATGCTGGACTCTTCATACTTTATTCTTTCATAATGGATTGTGACATGTTTTATTACAAAACTGAATTTCCAAAGAACTTTGTTAGGAATTACAGTGTTTTTAAACATTAGAACTACAATCAAAAAATATGGACAAATACATCATAACTTATATTAGATCAAACAAAAGTCATAAAATGCAATAAAACTTGATAAAAAAGGAGGGTAAAATAATATCATTTATTGTACATTATCAAGACATATTCTAGCCTCATCAATGTACTTGATATACCTTCGATGTTGTTACCTATGTTGTTTTAGCCTAACAACCATACCTTGCCTAGATCATGTCGTTTATCCCAAGAACCTTTGGTGTCTTGGAAACGAATAAGACCTAAGTTATGTTTTCCGACCATATCCTATACCTTGGATACCTAAATAACTTCACCCTTGTTTGGATAAACCTATCAACCTTGGACGATGTAGAGTTTACAAGCTCTTCAACCCGTACAATTAAATTGTTGCAATCTATACATGTGCGTGTATTTTATTGTCATTTCCCATTACCTAATTTTGACCCCGGCCTATTACCTATTACAGTGGACTATCCCCCTTTCCCATGGTACTCATACACTTCCCAATGTACCTTCACTTACACCAACTACACATTTGTCAACCCACTCATCGATTCCATGTTCACCTCCTCAGATGATTTGAGGGGGATCACCTTCACCCACACATGGGGCAACCACTTCCTATTTTTGTCGTGGATTCGAACTTACCAATACAAGCTACGCAAAAAAGCATAAGGGGGAAAATGTAGACTACCAATCCCTTGACTCATCAAACTACCTAGATAGCCACGGCTATCCTCCTCCCACTAATAAACACAACAATCAACACTACCCTTCCCCTCCCTTTCATTCATCATTCCCACTATTGTCCCTAGTCAATTCACCCAATCATCATATCCCTTATCTAGAAAATATGATCTTATCACATCCAACATACCTATCAATACTTCCCAACCCCCTTTCACGTTGCTTTACATTATGTGGTATCTAACCCCTTTTAACAACAATTTTAACCTATTCATACCCACATTCCTACTCAATATTTTCCACAGTATCCTACCCAATCCCAACAATCCTATCATGTTCCCATCACCCAATAAAAATTCTTTCAGCAACCACTCTTTCAATCACATCCCATGGCTTACACTTAACAAATTCCCTAAACACCAACACATCTGTGCAAGTTCATCAACAAATTTATCATGGACCACTTCTTACATGCAACGGGTTACCTCTTATCCCCCGATGAAGACTCTTTCAAATGATCCCATGCATGCCCTTATAAATAGGTTATCCAACCTCTAAGTTGTTACTTTAGGAGCCAAAGTCTCATTATCCTATGAGAAAATCTATAATGAGTCTATTCATCCATCCATATGAATTAAACCATATCCTTTACACTAGGAATTACAAAAATTTGCTAAGTTCAATAGTAAAGAAGATCAACAAAAATATCTTCATACATTTAATATTTGAAAAATTAATGACAACAAACCTTGTCACACTTCCTCCTATCTGACCATTTGATGAGTCGACACCAAATCTTGTATGGTATCGTGAAGACCACTACGCAAGTTTCACTAACTCTAGGGGCATGACATAAAGGATGTTGTACTTTGAATAATCTGTTCCAAAGGCTCATTGATCAAGGTGATCTTCAAGTTGAAAATCAAAATGCTTCACCTAATCAACCCCTTGACATTTTCAAATAACCTTTCCCAAATCATACATCAACAAGCCAAGCTACCACTTCTACCATAACCCAAGCACCTAATGCTCATACTATAAACACCTTGAACACTCGATGATCAAGAACCTTCCTCATCCATCATCTTCATCATTGACAACATATATTCCCTTTAGTATCCTTCCTACATATGTTAATCCTATATCCATCTCGAGTCTACTCCTACATCTAAAGCTACCAAAACCCCATTAGAAAATATATCAGTCATGCCCTTAGAGACATTCATGAAGCAACCATTTCAGCCTATTTACACATCTAGCATTGGTCCTTCGTCAACTTCCTTATCCACCTCATCATCTACTTCATCCATTCTAGTAGGCTTGACCACCTCACCTATATCTATTCCACCCTTTCCCATCATACCATCTATGGAACCTATATTGGTTCTTCCTCCCACTCTCTTACCCACATCAACTATTGTGGTTACATCCCCACCACCTTCTTCTTTCACCCCAAATTTATCATTTGAATAATTCTTAAAAGCACTTTACCTTTCCATGACCTCAAATGTCTCTTCCATGTCATCAGCACAATCCTCTTAATCTCCATCTTTCGTGGATCATCTCGAAATATATTGTTTCTTGTGCCGAACCAATCATAGCATTACCATCGACTCACTTTAGGTTAAGATTTTTTATGCTGCTCGGATAGTGTGTCCCCACATATAAAACCTATGACCCCTCCTATAGGTAAACCATCTAATCTAAAATCATCTTCTCCAGAACCACAAACATTTCAACTCACCAATCCAAGAGCATCCTACACTAAAACACTAATCAACATCAAAACTAGATCATCAAAGCATCAATACACACAAGCTTTACCTCAAACATCCAAAGTATCCCAAAAGGCATCTTTTAGTTCTCTAGCTAGAAAATATATCGAAGTTTTCCAACACTTACTACAAACTTTAGCAATTACACTTCCTCCTATCAAAGCTTTTGACCCAAAAGGAAATAAGCCTTTATGATTTAATTCCAACCTTATGTGTGTCTTTCACCTCACATATGGACATGATACTAAGCATTGTAGAGCACTCCATACCATTATTCACAATCTCATTGAAGAGGAGAGACTTTCCCTTAGAATGAGCTAGTCCCTTACTTCCACATCTAGTCTAACATAGACTATTTCACCTTTGGGAGATGACTCATCTAGCAATGACCCTCCTTTGTTCATCAATTCGGTTCTTGTAACCACCTGGTTCAGTAGGGCGAGCCCAAATCAATCTTAGAGACAAAAGCCAAGACCTTCATTGTCATCCCTCCTCCTAAGGAGTTGGTTCTTGTTTCACTCGGAATGACTCGGCCACTAGGAATAGAGTTGCTTCTATCCTTTCATTCCTTTTAGAAAGCAGATGAGGTTAGGGTTAGGAGGAATACACATGTTGAATGTCGAGATGGTGTGCGCGTACTCAGAGAAAGATCGGGTTAACTGCGAAGAACTCCTTTTTGTCTTGGAAGGACTACTGTGAATAAGAACACAAGACCACAAGATTTTAATTAGACAATAAATGAGGGAACTGCTTGGGCCTGAAATATAAAACTTCCTTTCGAAGGTGGTGGTTCCCTGCTAATATGAATTAACACAAAAGACTGTAAAGTATCAATTAAATTGTTTCGTTGAAGTAGGTAGGGAAAGGCTGGTTTTCTGGTTTTGATCGAGGAACCGATGGCGATTCTTGATAGCCGATGCCGGGCATCGATAACCAATGCCGATTCTGATAGCGATGCTTGCGATTCTGCGATAACCGATACTGGGGTGGGTTCTAGGATCTTCTTAGTAGCTACGGTGTTTTGTAAGGCTGGTTTATGGATGATATTAAGAAATGGGATGATTAGAAGCAAAAGAATAACAGTTAGATGCAATGACACGTTGGGTAGTAGATTCAGAGACGGATTTAGGAGGACTGAGATTCAAGAAGCATAAGAAATGTTATAACAGAGGACATGCAAGATGTGACTTACTGGTTTTGACAAAGATGCAAGTTGATCTCCTTGGTTGTAAACACTTCTGGTATTTCCACTTGTCTCTGCTTTGTCAAGTGAAGATCTGGCCTCTGTTTTTCACTCGCAATGCTCTCTGTTGATCCAGAAATCCTTTGACTGATCTCCAAAAATGAAATTCCGATCCGTTGTTTTGGTTTGGGGAGCCCATTTACAGGGAACTGATGGCGGTTACGTAACCGACGGCGGTCGAGTAGGAACCGGCATCGGTAAGGAAAAAGTAGGCTATTTTTAGTAAAATAGCCCACCTTCCCTGCTTCTCTCGAGAGATCAGTTGCGGGCTTGGTCAAGTGGCTAGAAGGTCGGCTTTGGGTGCGAGTAAGGAGGCATTAGTTATGGATGTGAGTCTAGACCAAGTCATGGGTCTTAATTAGGTTAGTTTAGGGTTAGGGCTAGGTCATGATGAGGTGGCAAAGTGAGGTGGCGGGTAAGGTGATGTGGATTTATCAATTATAAGGTAATTAATAAATAATTGTGTAAGGTTTAGGTGATGAGGTTAGATTGCGAGATGAGGTGCGGGTCACAAGGGGTCGTAAGACACAAATTTGGTGTCTACATTAGCCCTTTATTGTCGTGTAGCTTGTTTTGTAAAGGCTACTGCACGACAATAATATGAATTGGTTACTCTGTTAAGGGTATAGGTAATCCCCCTCAAATCTATCACGATTGAGTGAATGAGAAATCGGGGATAGGGTTGATAACGAGTAAATGGGGTAGAGGGGATGGTAAGATGGTGGGGTAGGTTCAGGAAGCGGATGCATATTGAAATGCCATAAATACGACTAGGGTACATGATTTGTGAGCAAACCAAAGGTGCAGAGGCAAAGGTCGATAGTTTATCCAAACAAGGGTGATATAATCCACGGTATCCAGGCATAGGAAGTAGCCCCGGGGTATATAACGGGTAAGGTACGAGAACGTTTAGGCATGTTCGGCATGCAAAAGGTTGGTTTGGTTGAGATAAACGTCACGGTCTAGGTCTGGGCAAAGTTGGTCGACAGATCAAGTCAAGGACCCTAATCATGCTAAAACACGAACAGGTGAGCTCGATTGAACAAAAAACTACCGGATGGGTGGATAAAAGTGTATGGTGTTGATTTTGGGTAAGGGATGGAAGTGGTGCGGCCGTGGGTCGGGCCAAGTTGTTGGGTTGCGGCCTTGGGTCGGGCCAGAAGGGTAAAGGGAGGCCTTGGGTCGGGCCAAATAGTGAGGGCGAGGCCTTGGGTCGGGCCAATTGGTAGGTTGAGGCCTTGGGTCGGGCCAAATTGGTAGGGCGAGGCCTTGGGTCGGGCCAAATGGGTAGGGCGAGGCCTTGGGTCGGGCCGAATAGGTAGGTTGAGGCCTTAGGTCGGGCCGAATAGGTAGGTTGAGGCCTTAGGTCGGGCCAAAAGGTAGGTTGAGGCCTTAGGTCGGGCCGAATAGGTAGGTTGAGGCCTTAGGTCAGGCCGAAAAGGTAGGTTGAGGCCTTAGGTCGGGCCGAATAGGTAGGTTGAGGCCGTAGGTCGGGCCGAATAGGTAGGTTGAGGCCTTAGGTCGGGCCGAATAGGTAGGTTGAGGCCTTAGGTCGGGCCGAATAGGTAGGTTGAGGCCTTAGGTCGGGCCGAATAGGTAGGTTGAGGCCTTAGGTCGGGCCGATTGGTAGGTTGAGGCCTTGGGTCAGGCCAAATTGGTAGGGCGAGGCCTTGGGTCGGGCCAAATGGGTAGGGCGAGGCCTTGGGTCGGGCCGAATAGGTAGGTTGAGGCCTTAGGTCGGGCCGATTGGTAGGTTGAGGCCTTGGGTCGGGCCAAATTGGTAGGGCGAGGCCTTGGGTCGGGCCAAATGGGTAGGGCGAGGCCTTGGGTCGGGCCGAATAGGTAGGTTGAGGCCTTTGGTGTAGGGTTGGGTTTTGGGTTTTGGGTTGGGTTGTGGGTGTTGGGTTGGGGGTGTTTGTGTGGGGGTTGGGTTGGGTTGTGGGTGGGTGTGGGTTGGTGGTGGAGAAGGGTTTGATGTAGGGTTGGGTTTTGGGTTTTTGGGTTGGGTTGTGGGTGTTGGGTTGGGGGTGTTTGTGTGGGAGTTGGTTTTGTGTTGGGGTTGGGTTGCGTATGTTTTTGTTTGGGTTTTGTTTTTTAACGTATGCGGGCGAGAGGTGGGGATAAGGATGAATGATAGTGTGCAGTGGCTGCATCACACGAATCCGAGCGGATGTAACACCAGTGAATGGATATTGATAAATCGTTTGGGGTTAAGTGGAATCCGCTTATTATTCACGAATTACACGGAACCATGCTATGTTGCAGGCATTGATTGAAAGATGGAATCTGAGAAAAATACCTTCTATCTCGCCAACAGGTGAAATGACAGATAACATTGGAAGATGTGTTCCGTATTTTGAGACTCCCTATTACAGAGAACCAAAGATATCGAGCACTACCTAGCGCGGCACGGGAGCGATAACCGATATTTGGTCCATACGCACGAGACTTAACACAATGAGGTTTGTCATTCACATATGGGGTAATGTATAGACACCCCGAGGAGATAAGGTTAGCGTGATATTAATGATAGCGGTAGGGTATTATGCGTTACCGAGGGCGGAAGGGGGAAGATTTCCAAAGGCATTGATGTGTGTTATTTGGGAGATGATAGAAAGGAACGTGACTTTTGCATGGGCACCTGCATATTTGGCGGAGCTATACAGGGGTTTATGGGCTTGTAGGTGAAATCACAGGACGACGCTGGATTGTTCATACTTATTACACTGTTGGGCCTATGAGCACATTGTTTGTGTGCGACCAATAGGCCAATCCCTCTAGCGGGAGAGAGACCGGAGTACAGAGGTTGGGATTCAGACGATGGGTCCAGACAGAACAAGAGGCAAGATCTCAGGCCGTGACGGGTGACATTGTGTATTACAGGCAGGTATGGGAGAGGGTGATGGTTGCGGACATCTGTTGGAGGCCTTACGGTAACTATATGGTAACAGAGAGCATAGCTGAGGAGTTAAGGGGTGTAGAGCGAATGAGGTGGATCGCGGGGCACAGGCCAGGTGAATATGAGAGGATTCCTATAGATCGCGTGCGGTGACAATTTGGATTTGTGCAGGATATACCCCTGGCTTATAGACCATATATGAGGATCGACGCAGAGGCAGTACTCTCACCTCCCCAGCCAACACCTCCAGAAGGTCCTGAAGAGGTAGCAGCCGATCGCAGGGTAATGGACGCAGGAACGACAGAGGCCTATAGATTATGGTGGGCAGCGGAGCTGCGAGGTATACGTGATTGTCCTGACATAGCTGTGATTACAGCAGAGAGGGATCGTCTGCGCTGTTTAGTTCAGCAGCTCCAAACGCAGGTGAATGAGACAAGAGGATTGTTAGCAGTTGCGGAGTCACGGGCGGGGAGACTAGAGGCTGGAGTCCTCCATGCGAGAGGGCGTATTCATATGTTACAGGAGAGATTGGCAGATCGGTGGGCGGTACCAGCAGTAGCCGTGGTACCGTTGAGGACGAGAGGCCCGGCGAGAGGGTCGACGATCACGATCATCACCTAGTTCGGGATGAGGCGTGAGGGTCTGAGTAAATGTTAGCAAGGTATAAGAATAAATAAGGATGCCGACCTGCGTGTCGATGATAGAGAAGATGTATTTGTTTAACATCTAAATAAAACTGAATATGTATGGTGATTTGAGTTATGATAATAATAAGAATGTTTGCGTTGTGACTTTTGGTGTTTTGAAAAAGGATAAAGAGGAATGTGATTAAATAGAAATACACAGAAATATTTATTATACCACACATGATAGATTATGGTAGGGGATGGTCGAGCTAACCTTGGGAGACCCCATGTCTCCGAAGTGCTGCCTACATAGCCCATTGCACAAAGCAAGGAGGGGCCTCAGACCGATGTAGTTCTCCCTTAGGATCAGGGAGAGGCGAATTCAGGCAATTTGGTACGGTTTAGGCAATTGGTTGGTTGGTAAAAATATTAAGATTGGTAAAGGTAAGGTTGATGGTGTTGGTAATGAATTGGTGATGTTGTAAAAGGTATAAGGGAAGCGAAGGTTAGCCTACCCAAGTAGAAGGGAACCATGTCCTGATTAAGGTCAACACACAATCCTAGATGCGAGGCAAAGCAGAAAGAGTGCTCCGTAGGTGAAAAGAGCTAAACAAACCACACAACGTAGAACGAGCTTGGAGCCCTAGGTACCGTGCATAGACGAGAAGTCAATAGGTGAAAAGAGTTGTGTGATCACAATATATCGAGCGTACATTACGTCCCTTGAGTTGAAACAAATGGTGAGGTGAGGTGGATGGTATAGCTGAGGTGCAGAGAACTTATTACAAAGTGAGTGTTCTGATGAAAGAGAACCTACCCTAAATAGACAAGTCCATGACTCAAAAGTCCTTTTGAATGAGGCTTTTATTTTATTGAATGTAGACTGATCGATGCGGGAAGTCTACAAGGGATATTGATTGTATTATTCTTGAGGTCTTCACGAAGCTGATCGATGCGAGAAGCTTCTGCTAGAGGCTGACTGTGTATAGCTATCCTTCGAGGGAGCAGTCTATTTATAGTAGCAGATGTGATTTTAGTGCATAGCTGTCCTTCGGGAGCAGCGATCATAGAGAATAGCAGCAATAATTTGGCATATAGTTGTCCTTCAAGGGAGCAGTCTATATTTAATTTAGATGACTAGATGTTCTTTTTAGCGTGAAGCATCTAGTTTAGTAGGAAGTTTGACTCAAGAAAATCCCATAAGAATACGGCTTATTTTAATACGTTGAAGTCATGGACTAGACTAAAAAGGGGAAGGCATCGTTAAGGGGAGGTGAGAGGTGAGCTTGATTTTATTTCGAGATGTAGGAAACAAGTGCATGTGGTGGTATGGGAGCTCAAGGGACGAGCAGTAGGCGGATAAGAAGTGATATAACACTAATTTCAACAATAGAATGGTCGAAGATGCAAGGCATTAAGGGGTTCAGGCTCAGGTTTACCATTAAGCGAAGCTAAACGATAAGTACCAGATCCATAGGTGTGAGTGATTATATAAGGCCCAATCCAATTGGGAGCAAATTTTCCACGTTTGCTCTTTTCTAGTTTGGTTACATGTTGATTCTCTTTGAGGACAAGATCACCAACCTTAAAGGTACGCTCATGAAGTCGCTTATCATAAGCACGTTTAATGCATTTTTGATAGATTTGAAGGTGATCAAGAGCTGTAAGACGGCGTTCGTCAAGAAGCTCCAATTGGGCTAACCGCTCTTGGCGGAAATCATCGTTGGTGAGAATACCTGAAGAGATATTCTAAGGGAGGGTATTTGTATTTCGAGAGGCAAAACAGCCTCGGTACCGTATACCAAAGAAAAAGGTGTGGCATTAGTGGAGGTACGAATACTAGTGCGATAAGCCCAAAGGGCAAAGGGGATGTGATCGTGCCAATTTCTTCCGGATTCATTGACAACTTTCATGAGGATTTTGGTTAGTGTTTTATTAGAAGATTCAGCCTGACCATTGGCCTGCGGATAGTAAGGTGATGAGAAACTAAGTTTGATACCAAAGTTGTCACAAAGGTCTTGTAACAACTTGTTTTTAAAAGATTTACCATTATCTGTTATTAGGCGATGAGGAATACCAAAACGACAGATAATGTGATGGTTAATGAATTCGACAATTTTTTCTTTTTTGATTGAAATGAGTGGAATAGCCTCCACCCATTTTGTGTAATATTCGGTCACTGTGATTATCCAACGGTGACGTTGTGAAGAGGTCGGGTGAATCTCACCAATAAGGTCTAAACCCCATTGTGAGAAGGGCCAAAGATCTCGAGCGACCTGGAGCGGGTGGCTAGGAGTATGTTGAAGGTTGGCATGTTGTTGACACATAACACAACGCTTAACATATTCGTAGCAGTCGTTATTGAGAGTAGGCCAATAATAACCAAGGCGAAGGATTCGTTTGGCCACGGCAAGGCCGCTAAAATGTCCACCACAAATACCGTCATGGACCTGTTGGATGGTATGAGTGGCCTCCGCGCCAGTTAGACAGCGAAGGAGGATGCCATCAAAGCCACGTTTATAGAGGAGTCCCCCCATGACAACATAACGTGAAACACTTTTAAGAAAAGCACGTTTGCCGTTACTAGTAAGGTCAGGTGGGAGGACAGAGATTGTAAGGTAGTCATGAAATTGGTGGTACCAGGTATCCTGCGAACTAGTAGACACAGTATTTATCGTACAAACTACCGGGGTTGAATAGGATGGGACAAAAAGTTGTTGGACCACGACGAATAATTCAGAGTCAGTTGGTGCGGCGGGAATTTGCGAGGCTAAGCAAGCCATAGTGTCCGCAAATTTGTTAGTGGAGCGTGGAATGGTTTGTATAGAATAGTGAGTAAATAAGGCTAGAAGTGAATCCACGTAGTGTTTGTATTTTTGAAGTTCCTCATTTTTGCATTGGTAGACGCCCATAACTTGATTGACTACCAATTGAGAGTCGCCAAAAATGTTGATAGATTTGATGCCTAAGTGTAACGCAACTTGGAGACCCAGAACAAGGGCCTCGTATTCCGCTGTATTATTAGTGCAAGGGAAATCAAGCCGGAATGAAAGAGGCATAGGTTCAGCGTCGAGAGGAATGAGAACAACGCCGGCTCCTCCGCCGCGCTGGCATTTAGATCCATCGAAGAAGAGGGTCATTTGATACAACTCTTCCCAGAGTGAAAGAGTGGCGATGAGTTCGTCGGGGAAGGTAAAATTGGTAAATTGTTCCCCAGGTAAAGGGGCCTCCGCAAGTTGGTCTGCAAGAGTTTGTCCTTTGATTGACTTCTGTTGTACGAATTCAAGGTCAAGGTCAGCGAGGAGCATAAGCCATCGAGCGATACGTTGGTTTAGATGCGGTTTGGCGTACATATAATGAATGGGGTCTGTGTTGGTGATGACAAAAGTTTTGTGATTTAGGAGGTAATGTCGGAGTTTGGTGGCTACAAATGATAGGGCAAGGCACAATTTTTCTACATGTGTATACCTAGTCTCATAATCCACGAGGGTACGACTTATATAATAAACGGCCTGTTCTCGTCGTGCCGAATCCCGATGTGCGAGCATAGCACCTATAGCATGGTCAGTGGCGGAAAGATAAAGGTAGAAAGGGCGGTCGTCCTGGGGTGGGATAAGCACGGGTGGCTGCAAGAGATAGGATTTGAGAGCTTCGAAGGCTTGGTGACACTCCTCACTCCATTGAAAGGCAATGTCCTTTTTAAGAAGGTGATGAAAAGGTTGACACCGATCCGAGAGTTGGGAGATGAAACGTCGGATAGATTGGAGCTTACCTTGTAAACTACGCAATTGTTTGAGATTTTTGGGTGGGGGCATTTCTAGGATAGCTTTGACTTTAGATGGATCAACCTCAATGCCACGCAAAGAGACGATAAAGCCAAGAAGTTTTCCCGAAAGAACACCAAAGACACATTTCTTTGGTTGAAGGCGGACAGAATATTGTAACAGGCGATCAAAAATAATGGTTAAAACATCGAGATGTTCACTACGATGTTTAGACTTGCCGAGAAGATCGTCGACATAATCTTCAAGGATAGTGTGCATAATGTCATGAAAAATGTAGGTCATAGCCCGCTGATAGGTTGCACCAGCATTCTTAAGGCCAAACGGCATGACACGATAACAGAAGGTTCCCCAAGGAGTTATGAAAGCGGTCTTATGTTGATCGGCGGGTGCGACCAAAATTTGGTTGTATCCTGAAAAGCCATCCATGAGAGAGAGCATCTCATGACTGCGAGTTAGATCAACAAGTTGGTCAATGATCTTTGGGTAAGGGAAGTCATCCTTAGGGCAAGCGAGGTTAAGATCCCTAAATCATGCATATCTGAAGTCCCCCTGTCGCTTTAGTGCGGAGTGCGATGTTAGAAATCCATTGAGGATAGTCAATAGGCAAGATGAAGGAAACAGAAAGGAGTCGTTGGAGCTCCTCTTTGACCAAGAGAGCAATGCGTGGATGCATTTTTCTCAATTTCTGTTTGACTGGTTTGGAATCGGGGTTTAGGGTGATGTTATGGACGCAATGGTAGGATCAATTCCCTGGCATGTCGGCGTAAGACCATGCAGCTTGGTTGCGAGCACGGAGAAAGGTAGTAAAGGCGGCTTGTTCTGATGTGTTAAGGGATTGTCCAATCTTCACAATGTGAGGATCCTCCTCCGTGTGGATGTTGATTTCTATAGTAGATTCGTTCAGCATGGTTTGGGTTTCAGATGGTAAGGCTCGTTGAATATAAGAATCATCCGCGCCAAGGTAAGTGAGGATGGAGTCATCATCCTGGCATTCAACAACATTAATCAAAGGCGAATCCTCTTCGATCATGTCTGGATACAGAAGGGGAAGAGAAGATGGGTCCTCATTATCACGTTGATAAGTGAGAGGACCTATGAAGATAGCATTTATGAAAAAAAAAAAAGTTAGGAGGGATGGATTCAGGGTCTATAGATTCTGTGGGTGATGATGGCAAAGTGGGTGATGATGGTTTGGTAGGGGCGACGTCTTCTTCTTCCAGGATACAGCTGACAGGAGGTGTCTCCTGTGTAGGTGTTTCGGGAAAACCGAGACCACTGCGATCATTATGTTTACGGGTAGTCACGGGAATGAGTGTATGTCGGCCTTGTTCGTAAAGGCCAAAACCAAAGCCTTTCCACGCACAGCGAGTCAAGAAGGTGAGGGCAAAACGACGATTTGTCAAGTATTGAAAATCGGATTGGAAGGGAACCACACCAAGAGGAGGTTCAGGGGTAATGGAGGATGCGTCAACACCCCCATACGTTAGGTTAGTGCGGCAATGGGGTGGTCCGTAAGAGATTACCTCCCCCACGCGACGGTCGTAGGTGGGATGCGCATGTAATTGTCCGTACTCTGCTGGGGGTAGGAAAGAACTAACGTTATATAGGCGGTACTCCCAGGTGTAAGGCGCTGAAAAACATCTACTAAGGGGTCGAGAGGTTGGAATGTTAGTTGCTGCGGAAGGGAAGTGGTTTTTGCGATGGTGGTTTCATCACCAAGGCGTAGGCGCGGTTGAGGTGGATGGTTGAGGTACATTTGAAGAGGATGGTTGGGTTGAATTTATGGGTGTCTTGATTGGTATAAGCACATCGTTAGGGCGGTATAACATATTGCAGGTTTTAAAGGGGGGAGGGTCAGCTTTTACGGTGTAGGACTTCCCCTCGTACTCAAATTTTATGCATCTATGTAATGTTGAGGAACACATCCCATGGCTCGGATCCAGGGACGACCAAAGAATATATTATATTGGAACTCTCCCTCCAAGACATAGAAGAGTTCGGGTAAAGTACGTGGTCCTACCCGAATGTTGAGGATCACGGTGCCTAAGGTAGAAGTAATAGCGTCATTGAATGACCGCAACATGATGGGGTTGGCACACATGCAACTAGAAGGGATATTCATTTGTTGGAAGGCTTTTGAAGAGATGATGTTTAGGCTAGCACCCCCGTCAATCATAACACGACGTACTGAATGTCCCGGATGTAAGCTGAGATGAAAAGAGCAGGGTCAGGATCTTCTGTACCAAAGTCAACAATTTCGTCTTCGGAGAAACTGACTGCAGCAGCTTGTTGTATAGAGACAGAAGTGGTTGGGGCAGTGGGTTGTTTGGTGAGAGAAGCAACGTGATTGGGTGTTAGAATGGAGGCGACAGGCAGGGTTTCATTAGGTAAAACCTCTATCCCTTGAAGGATCTCAACGAGAGCTTGTCGATGAGATTGAAAGTCCAATGATATCATACAAAGTGTCATTTTTACGGGTGATTGGTGAAGCTGTTTAATCATATTTCGGTGGGCAATGCCATTAGAGACAGGATAGGCGGGTCCGCGAATGACCACTTTAGGTGGTGGTGCAATCGGGATGTTTGACGGAGAAAGAGATGCCGCAGGTGTGTTTTCTTTTGCTTTCCCATTGTTTTTCTGCCCTCGAGTAGCGACACTAATCATATTAATCTCGTAGACCTAAGATGAGGAAGATGGTTGGGATAACTCATGGTCTTCAAGAGGTGGGGTTGTAATAATGATAGATCTTGGTGAGGCGGGGACAGATGGTATAGGAGAGGGAATGGAAACTAAAGGTCTCTCCCTTCGTAAGTTGTCTTTCTTAATCTTTCTATCCGGGAGAGGTGACTGACGAAGGATGGTTTTTAGAGCTTTGCATCCCTCCACATCATGTCCTGGTGTGCGGTGATAAGCGCAGATTTTAGACTCATCGTAACCCATAGGTCGGGGTTTAGACAGTCATAAGGTCTAAGTGGAGGTAGGGAAATGGTCGCATTCTCCACCAACATAGCAAGGATTTTGGCGTAAGATCCTTTGAGTGGGTCAAAATCGAAAGAGGATGAGGGTATTGGTTGTGCGGGTTTTGGTAATGTTTGGGCGTGGTTGGTTCGCACGGGGTGGTGGTTTAGCCGAGGGTGTTGATACGTGGTTTTCACTAAACGTGATTTCTTTGGCGCGAAGCTATGTTGGATGATGAGGCCGCGAGATGATGTGGTATTAGAAAACAACCACGGGAAATAGGAGTGACCGAAAACAAATCCTTTGATGATGGAATTTGTTTAGGGTTGATAGGTGGATAGGATACGCGGAGTGACGGTGTTGCTATACCTGGAATTTCTGTATGGGTGCGGAAGGCGTAGGTTGTTTTGAAGAAAACACAGGAGGTATGATATATTGATGTAAGGTAGAGGGATGAGGTCCCAATATGGAAGGTAGGTATGACGATGATGGTTTTGATTGTGATAGGGGCACGGATTGAGTTTGTCTCCTAGGTGGCGGGACGGATTTATTTTTGGATAGATCGAGTCGCTTAGGCGGGTGCGTTAGACTGGGCATTGGTGAGGTCCCAAGCGTAGGGGAAGATCTGGTTAAGTTGATAGAAGTGGACGGGGCATTTGGTAGAGGTGAGGGGGGTGAAGGTGAGAACAGGGGCATTTTAAGCTTCTGTAAACACTTCGGGTATATGGTGGAGACATCAGGATCAGTCATTTGCATTTGAGTAGAAAAAGGGGTACTCAAACGTTCCCATAGGGCCTGTCTATCTTCTGTGGAATGACAGTCCTCACGTGTGAATATGAACTTTTGTGCGGAAGAACGACGGGTTGTGATTCCGATCCACTTTGTGGGTGTGACACGGGAGGTAGATGAGGCAACCTTTGTATCAATAGATGTTAAGAGGTCAACCGGTCGTTGAAAATATTTAGGCGATGAGGGACTAATAGGTAGGAGGGTGTTTGAGGGGATCTGTCATGTTTAAAGAATGTGGTGATGTCGGTTTAAGAGATTTCTTGTCTAAGGATGTCAAAAGGAGTGGCGAGCCTTCCTCTTGTGTAAAGCAAGAGCGGTAGAAGGGGACGTTTGGGAAATAGATAAATTAGATAACATCCGCTCACGCCTTGTAGGGATGTGGTGTAAGAAGACTCATCGATGAGAAGAGAAGTCCTGCGCTTAACTCTTTTATGGGTAAAGGAACGATTTCGCTTTGGCTTGATGGTGGTAAAGGAGGTTCGGGCTCTGTGTTAGTGAAGAGGCTTGATTCAAAATTTTCTCGATAGAGGCTTTTGGCTGGGTATCGAATACTGCATGGATCTCATGAACACTCTCCTCCGCTAAGATATCTTGGTTTACGTTACTGTTGGACGAGTGATTAGGGAATGGCTTGTTGAAAATTTTCAGATTTTGGTTAGCAGGGGCGTTAGGATTATCGAGGGTTATATCCCCTGCATCAACCATTTCCTGCACTATGTTTTTCAACATCTTGCAGTTTTCATGACTATGTCCTTTTACGCGGTGAAAGTTACAAAAGTCATTTTCTTTGTACCAGGAAGGTATGGCGCGAGTGGAATCAAACCCGGAATGAGGTTTAACAGGAGGTAAGGTAATGGCTCCTGCTTTGAGCAATTTTTCCAATATCACACCATATGTTTCTCCCAAGGGAGTGTAGTTGATGGGTTCTGCTTTGTACTTATAGGTGGTTTTCAGCGGAGTATTGGACGGTGTTTGAGATTTGACCATTACCGCGTGGACAGCTCCTTTTGATTTAGAAGAAGTGGACGCGTGAGGAGTGGTGGTGGTGTTTGGCTTGTTGGTAGAATCGGAGTTCGGAAATGGGGTTTTTTGCAACGCAACCGCAATTTCTCTTCTTCTAAGGCTCAAATTTCTAATTTCCGAGCCATGGTAAAGGCCTCGTCGAATGTGCGGAAAGTTTGAATTTGAAGAGTAGGAGAAATGTGCTTAGCACGAGGCCCGCGTAAACAGATTCGATAAGTTCAGCTTGAGGCAAGGCATATGTAAGTTGGTTGATAAGGCCACACCATCGTCCCACAAAATCTGCGATAGATTCGTCTTGAATTGTAGGATGGCATAAAGGTCGGTGATAGATACTTTCTTGGCAATGTTAATGGAGAAATGATCCAAGAAAGATTGGGCTAGTTGGTTAAAAGAGAAGATCGAGTCTTTGGGTTAAAGCACTGTACCACTCAAGGCGGGTCCCGATAAGGACATGGGAAGGTGCGGAGTAACAGGCGTCATCATGGGCGATCAAATAACAAGCGTATCTAAATGATCGCAAGTGTTGTTGAGGATCCTCTTTACTTTGTTAAAACGAGTAAATTTTGGCAACTCCCATTGAGGAGGATATGAATGAAGGGGACGAGAAGGGTGAATGGGCTCCCGAAAAACTTGTTCGTATGTCAAGGCGCTACGACTTCCCGAAACCGAAGCCTCCATATTTTGAATTTTGTCCATCATTTGTTTGATGAAATCGTGGTTGGATGAGATGATGGTGCGGTTGTGGTAAACGGAGGCAAGTTGGACCAAGGGCTTCCATTTGGACAATGGTGGGGGGCTAAGTGTTGATAAGGTATGGAGGATGAGTATGTTGGAGCAACGAGAATAGTGATGTCCCATATAAGGTGTTGAGGTTACTGGATACGTGTATGGGAATGAAAAGGTAGGCGGAGCTTGAGAAGGAAAGCTCATGTGAATAGGTGGCAGAGAGCAAGTCATGAATGGAGTGGTCTGAAAGAGAGATGAGGTAGGGGCAGTTGGTGGTAACGATACGTGAGGTCCAAAATTAGCCAAGGAAAAGCCAATCTGAGTCGTATGAACCTCTGAAGCTGTCGGATTGGGAGAAGGGGCTAAAGATGCAGGAAGTAAGGCGGTGTTATCAGGAGGAGTGGGAGCTAAATGAGCAGCTATACTAATAGGCATGCCAACAAGGAGCTGACCATCAGGCGTACGGTCAGGGGCATGAGACAAATAGTATTGTACAGCGCTGGGATTGGCATCCAGAAATTTGGCAAAGTCCTTGTCTCCTACAGGAATTTTAGGAACCTCGCTGGTATCCGTAGGATTTCCCACGAGAATGTGAAGGGGGTGATTGGCAAAGAAAAGCGAGCAAGCATGTGAAACCATAGCGGCGGCTTGCTTTGGTGATAACAACCATGGACGAAGTTCACGATGGGTTTCAATCATCAGAATAGAAACAAACTCGGACCAGAGTAAAATTGTTAGGTTGCTGGTTTGTCAGGAATAGGAAAAGACAGTAACCGATATCGGTCTAGTAACCGATGTCGGTTATACTATAGCCGACGTCGGTCAAGTAACCGATGTCGGTGTAAGAAGTCTGGGCTAACAAGATATAAAAAGGCTGCTAATTTGATTTTTAACAACGTTTAGTATACTTGTCCAATTATTGATCACAGAAGACAGAGTATGAGAAAGAAAAACAGAACTAAAAACAAGCAAGATGCACACGCAAATCCAGAGATTAACCCTAGGGTTAATTTTAATTATCGTGGGCTTATGCCTTTAGACGTAGAAGGATGTCAGAATCCTAAACAAGAGACTTAGGGGAAATGTCAAGTTGTTTTGGCTTATAAGGTTACCTCAATCGGGCGGAGGAATACCGCGGAAAAAGGGGGATGTTTGAGCTGTTGTGTTAATTGTGAAGTGATTCGGTATGTGTTGTGCAGTGAAACTAGGGTTAATTTCCTGTCAATACCGTGGATATCACCCCCACGTGTACGACCTGTTATTTAATCTATGTTCACTAGAATTGAAGAACAACAAGCAGGAATGCAAAGCATGTGTTTTAAACCCAAATTGAAAATTATGTTCGATGAAGCAAGAGAGATGACTTTCACTAATGCGAAACTAGGAAAGCAAGACAAATTCTTTACGAAATATATAACAAAAGCAGCAACAGCAAGTATGCTTCCTAAAATGAAAATAAGCAAGAGAAAGAAACCCAAAATGGGTCCCACCGGGCGTGCCAAAATTTTTCACTCGGAATGACTCGGCTTCTGGGAATAGAGTTGCTTCTATCCTTTCATTCCTTTTAGAAACAGATGAGGTTAGGGTTAGGAGGAATACCTGTTGAATGTCGAGATGGTGTGCGCGTACCGTAGAGAAAGATCAGGTTGACTGCGAAGAACTCCTTTTTGTCTTGGAAGGACTACCTGTGAATAAGAACACAAGACCACAAGATTTTAATTAGACAATAAATGAGGGAACTGCCTTGGGCCCAGGAAATATAAAACTTCCTTTCGAAGGTGGTCAGTTCCCCTGCTAATATGAATTAACACAAAAGACTGTAAAGTATCAATTAAATTGTTTCGTTGAACTGGGTAGGGGAAAGGCTGGTTTTCTGGTTTTGATCAGAGGAACCGATGGCGGTTACTGATAGCCGATGCGATTCTTGATAATCGATGCCGATTCTTGATAGCCGATGCGCTATTCTTAAACCGATACCGGTGGGTTCTAGGATCTTCTTAGTAGCTACGGTGTTTTGTAAGGCTGGTTTATGGATGATATTAGGAAATGGGATGATTAGAAGCAAAAGAATAACAGTTAGATGCAATGACACGTTGGGTAGTAGATTCAGAGAGATTTAGGAGGATGAGATTCAAGAAACATAAGAAATGTTATAACAGAGGACATGCAAGATGTGACTTACTCGTTTTGACAAAGATGCAAGTTGATCTCCTTGGTTGTAAACACTTCTGGTATTTCCACTTGTCTCTGCTCTGTCAAGTGAAGATCTGGCCTCTGTTTTTCGCTCGCAATGCTCTCTGTTGATCCAGAAATCCTTTGACTGATCTCCAAAAATGAAATTCCGATCCGTTGTTTTGGTTTGGGGAGCCCATTTACAGGGAACCGATGGCGGTTACGTAACCGACGGCGGTCGAGTAGGAACCGGCATCGGTAAGGAAAAAGTAGGCTATTTTTAGTAAAATAGCCCACCTTCCCTGCTTTTCTCCCGAGAGATCAGTTGCGGGCTTGGTCAAGTGGCTAGAAGGTCGGCTTTGGGTGCGAGTAAGGAGGCATTAGTTATGGATGTGAGTCTAGACCAAGTCATGGGTCTTAATTAGGTTAGTTTAGGGTTAGGGCTAGGTCATGATGAGGTGGCAAAGTGAGGTAGCGGGTAAGGTGATGTGGATTTATCAATTATAAGGTAATTAATAAATAATTGTGTAAGGTTAGGTGATGAGGTTAGATTGCGAGATGAGGTGCGGGTCACAAGGGGTCGTAAGACACAAATTTGGTGTCTACAGATTACATCGTCAAAACCAAAGGTTTATGTTTAGTGGCTCCTAAGCCTATTGAACAGAGCATCGTTAGATAGCTTCATCAAACCCTAGTAAAGATATCACTCTACAAGCTAATCCAAAGCTTTTCAGATCATAGATAGGCTCTTATTGAAGCCTTGAAACACATTCTAACATCTGATGATGAAGCTCGGCCCTTCACATCTCTTTTAGGGTCACTTACTACTTTTACTACTATATCATTTAATGAAAATGAAATTTCATATATCCCACCGAAGAGCACGACCTTCCCTCTTTATTATGGTTAGATTCAATGATACATTCATCCAATGGTCCATGATTGACAATGTGGTGAGCATTAATATCATCCCTTTGCATACTTTCGATCAACTTAAAATTCCAAAGGAATCATTGCTCATACACCTGCAATCCTTCATGACTTTAATGATGTCATCACCCCTACCTTGGTAATGGTAATTCTTCCCATACGTGTTGGTAAGAATCTCATCCATCATACCTTTTATATCATTGAAGGATAATTTCAATCAAAGTGTTCTCCTCGTGCGACCATGGATCATGCCATGCATTGTGTTTCATCAACACTTCATCGCTCCCTTAAATATGAGAAAGAGGGAAAAGTATTCACGCTTCCTAGGATGCTCCTCCCTTCCAAGGATGCATTATGACTTATAGACCAAATGATGTTCTTGTCTCTAAGGACAATCCATCTACACCATTCACCAATTCAGCCATTCCCTCATCCAAACTCCCTAACAAAGACTCAGTAGATGACGTGGTGAGAAAACTTACGATAAGGGAGTATCGCCTTCTCATGTTTAACACCCTTCCCACTCCCAACCATATCAATAGACCCAATTAAACACCTATGTACCAACCGTACATCAAAGACATTGTTCCTTTTGGTCGCCTACATCATTGCACTAATATTATTTATGGTGGTTTTGATACCCCCTCTGTAGACACCAAATTTGGGTCACACTCCCCATTTACCCCACATGTATATTAATTTAATTACCTATAATTAAATTAATGCACATTCTCATAATATTCATTATTTAATTACCTTAATTGAACTAATTTCCACCTCACCCCACCACATCACCTAGACACCTCATCATAAACCTATTCTTAGCATGTTTCCTTTTTACTAGGACTCAATATCCACTTACCATAACTAACTAAGACTTAGTTCAACCCTAAAATCACATGCCTATTCTTCCTCTAACTACATGCCCACTTATCTAAGCACAACATTCCATTTTGATCCGAACAATGGATAGAGCTGGCCAAAAAGATTGCCAAGATCTGTCATTTTAGCAAACCTAGGATTTCCCACCTTAACCGATGCCGGTCAACCCTAAACCAACACCAATCACCCTAAACTGTCGTTGGTTACCATATATTCACTTTGGTAACCTTGTTTGAGAGGTTGGAAGAATTATTCAAGTTTTGGAGAAGAGAGATCTGCATGCAAGCACGCACCAGAGTACTCCTACACATCCGAGACATCCTAATATAGCACCAATCACTTATCCGAAGCAAGAATTCACGGTAATGTTCTAGGAAGCATAGCCGTGGAACTAACCACCAATTCCATGGATCAACCATCACCTCCATCCAACCACTAGGTCTGCAAGTACAAGTAAGTACATTTGGATCTACACCTTCCCATATATTTATTTAGATTAGTTTCTTCATCCTTATTTGGGAGTTCTAGTCTCCCTTGCATCCCATCATCTCTCACCCTCCTGCCAATCCCTCCACCTAATCACCTACAACCTCTCAAACCTCCATACCCACCTCCAAAATCTCTCGAGTATACCCAAAGCACTATCATTAATCTCACCATTCTCTATCCATTCTCTCGTAAAACCACAGAGAATCACCAAAACCAAAGTTCATTAAGTTTCTATCAACCTAAACCTACCAATGCAAAGTTAACCTAAACTTTCATTAGTATATCCTCAATCGGCATCGGTCATACCGCACCGAGGTCGGTCTCTTTCTAGTAAATTTATCTATAACATCAACTTCATATCATTCACCCAAATAATCTAAATCATCCAAAACTTGACCTTGACCGCCCAACCACCTTATTTACCTGTTTGACTTCCAGATCTGATCATAACCTAGCCTATTAGATTAGATTTGATTATTGTACTTAAATGAGACACCTTAATCACATCAACTACAAGAGGATATTATTGGTTTTCATTATTTCTTTCATTAAGTTATTTTAAATAGTGGATTATCAGCCATCTAGAAGTATCACACTTCTGGATCTAAGCATACGCTAGGCAATCTATGTTCATGGATAAATTAGATATGCTTTATGGAAATGAAGTTAAAACCTATAACCTCAAAGCATGAACCTAATCTACACTAAAATATCATGATAAGAAATAAAAAATACTAACATCTATCATTGTATGAACTAGATTAAATCTAAACTAACATGATAAAGCTACTCTCTACTCTTTAGATCACTTAATTAAACATTGAACCTAAGAAGATCAACTTAGCAATCAAAGGTGTGATTAGTTGTTTTATGGTTCTCAAGCTTTCAAGAATGGATTCTCACCATTAACGGCTTCAAGGCCAATGGTTCTCTCTATTTACTCAAAACTTGGATTATGGATGCAAATGGAGGTAATTAGCTCAAGATCAATGAAGGGAGTAATTTTAAGTTAAAATGTCTTATAGCTTAAAGCTAATACAAGTGGAATCCCAAAACTAGGTGTTATTAGTGTTAATAAGATATCCTAGGTGTGAAGGTGTAAGTTGAATGGGTAGGCTTAGCCTTGTATTTATAGTTTTCCAAATATAAGAGTTTGGAATTTAGGTGCATGTGGGACTAAATCTCAAAAGAACTTTTAGATTAGATTAGGATAAACATGCTTTAGGTTTAGTTAAGTTGGGTTTAGGCTAGTTAACTAGGGTTTATGCTAGTTAAACTTGATTAGTAAGTGATCGGAGACTCATTGAGAGTTGGGAGGGGTCCGTTAATCATTTGTGACTGATAGATAGCCTATGAAGCATGCATAAATGGTTCGAGAGAGAACTAGGGAGATTCTAAATGGTCGAAAGGAGGAATCTTTAGCTAATAAGAGATATATTAGCCAAAAAATTTAAATATGGGAAGAATACGACCAAAAGAGTGTCGTGAATGGGCATCCGAGAATGGAGTGAAGAATAGGGAATTAACAAAGTGTCGTCAATCGGTTGAATGGGAGGAAATGCTAAGTGTAAGCATATTTTAGGTGTCTACATTTGCCCCTCTTTGAGGTGGCGTAAGTGACATCACTTCAAAGAAAGTAGACAAGCATAAAAAGTAGAAAATTTTGAAGGGATAGAATAAAAATGAGTATAATGGAGGATGCCCCTCGATTGTTGATGGGGTGATAAAAGAACTCAATTGACGATCGAAAAGATGATATAAAGAGAATAAAAGAAATAATAGTGTGAAGAAGAAGAAAGGGGGGATATAGAAGAAAAAGCAAGTATGAGGAAGAGGGAATGAGCTAACATCCATCCAAAGTGCATTTTAAAAAACTTTATTTTTCATCATATTGCTAAGGATCTTCATCATTGGTCCTTATTAAAAAGAATGAACAAAAGTGTAGTATGACATGAAAAGCCATATACAAACAAATTTCTATTGCTAAAAACACCAACTTCATGCAACATACAGGATGCAATGCAATATGAGAAATTAAAAGATTCCTAACTTCATGCAACATACAAAATGCAATGCAATAAGAGAAAGTAAACAAGCTAAACTAACAAAGAAACAAGATGCATATGTTTTGTTATAGAGATTCGATTCCAACCTATGCGAGTTAACGACAAGGGTTGATGATGGTGCCCCAAGGAAGGATACATGTAAGGGGAATAATGGAGGACACTTGGGTCCAATGAAAAAGTAATGTGCACTACAAAACAATACGCAGCAACTCGTTAAGCCCCAAAGTTCGGATGAAGTAAACAACCTATATTTTGTTTATGGAGGTAGATCAATATGATCCATGAGTCACGCACATGAACAGGTGAGAACCAAAGAGCGACATTTTTAGGATGATTTTCAATTTTTAGAATTTTTCTAACATATTTGAATGTTTTTTATTTTGAAAGTTTTCTAAAAATATGTACAAGAAGATGAGGAAGCATGGATTCTCCTAGTGATAGATGGGATGTACAAGGGCATAATGCCACACGCATGAGAAAGGTGAAGATGCAAAAATTCCCCAGCGATTAGGTGGGAGTATTCAAAGGCAAATTCTTCACATGTAGAAGTAGGAACCAAGGCTATTATGGATAGGTTCAACATGATGGTGAACATAAACCAATGAAGTGATGGGAAGAAGCAAGGATGCCCCTTAGAGTAAGTTGGCCTAAAAGCACATGATAAAAATAAAGGAGAAGATTGTTTTTTGAAAGGGGACACAAGTGTCCGAAAACATGGTTAAAAGGTAATATTATACACATGGATGTTGTGAACAAAGTAGAATAACGATGTGAATGATATGAATGTAGCTTAGAAGCCTCCCATGAAGAAGTGATTAGCCAAAGGCACAAATCATGAGACGAGATAAGGACTAAAGCAAGAGTTTGAACAAGGTCCAAAAAAAGACACTTGGTAACATACTAATCTTGTTTTTCTCATAGATATCCAAAGGTGTGTGAAGTGGTATTTAATTACCTCTTGAAGGGAAGGTTTAATAGACAACAAGTGAAGACACACCCTAGCCAATGTGTAGGAATGATTTATGTTTGATAGGTGATAGGTGATTTTGAATGGATGGTGAAAGTATAGCCATACATTTCTCCGCTTTGCCACCAGTGCATCCATAGCCCCGATGGAGATGCATTTGATTCTAATCGCAACATTTCTCTACTACTAGTTAGGCATCTATAGCCCTGATAGAGATTATTGTAAATACCCCAAGAGAGAGTAATATATCAATTTACTTTTGCTTTGTAGCTTTTAGCTTTTGATTTTTGATTGATTTTGATTCTTTTGCTTTATGAAAATGTATTTCAGCTCTCTTGTTTAACAAGGGGTTAAGAACCACAGATGGCTTAATGGAAGGATATGAAAGTGATTGTGATGATGACATTAGCTAGTGTCAACAAATATGTCCAAAATTTCTTCGCAACAAGTTTATTAGATGTTGAATGTGATAGGATATCTAAGAGGTCAATCATTCTTTAATTTACCAAGGTGATAAAAGACCAAGGTCAAATGGATACCATAGAGATAACTATCACAAAATGCGTGCAAAAGGGTTAACCAGAATATCACCGAAGAGATGAAAATGGCAGGAAGACTTGCAAAATTAAGAGAAAGAAAGGGAAGAAATAACATCCATTTGTATGCAATACCTGATTGCAATGTTTGATCTTTGTACCTTTGATTTTTGTTGTGTTTTCTCATGTTTCTTGTATTTTTGCATTTGTTTTTTTATTTTTATATTTTTAATAGTTTTTGGAAAGGTGGGAACAATAGAGTCACTCTGAGTGGTAAGATCCAACAACAATGTCTGCGACTTCCTTGATAAGGGATACTAGGCATGTTTGTTTATCAAGCATAATACTTTCTCTGATCTCGATGATCGAGGTGAGCTCGTACTCAACAAATGACTGTGATTTTTCTTGAAACATGGATTTCATATGCTAGAGATTGAGTTCCCTATCCATAGGTTTATGAAATTTGTGCCATACTTGATGATTGTGTTGGTGTGCATTCTTGAATCGCATTTGATTTATAATTTTGAGATTGTTCGATTTGTTGGGAGCTTTGGGGCTCTTGGAAGTTTTGAACTAAGCTTGATAATGAACCTGTTTGGGTTTCTTATAAGCTGACATGTGACTTTTTTGACCCCGAGAAGTGGGAGAAGAGAGTGAACGTTTATGATTGATGATAGGAATGAGAGAAATTATGATGGGCTTTCCCGGTCATTGTAGAAGGATGATGTGATGGATGAATAGGATATGGTCCAAGAATTGAAGAGGATGGACTACCAGGAGGTGAGCCACTAATAGAAGATGATGAAGGGCTACCAGGATATGGCCCTAAGATGGAAGAAATTGGTCTATGAGGACATGGCCCAAGAATAGAAGAAGATGACGAAGGGATGCTAGGGTGTGGCCCAAGTATAGATGAGGAGGGACTACTCAGAGGTATCCCATAGATAGAAGAGGATGAAGGGCTACTAGGATGTGGCCCAAGAATAGAAGGTAATGGGATACCAAGAGGTGACCCACAAGTAGAAAATGGAGGACTACTTGGGGGTGGCCCAAGGATAGAAGAAGACGATGGGCTACTCAGCGGTGACCCATAAGTAGAAAATGGAGGACTACCCGGGGTGGCTCCAGAATAGAAGAAGACAATGGGGTACTTAGCGGTGACCCAAGGTGAGATTTTGATTGAGGAATGATGATAGATAATGAATGATTTGGTAATGAGAAGATAGGCCATCGCTCAATGCTAGACCCTGGTATCTCATCATGCTCAAAGGAAGGTGAAGATGGAATAGAAGAAGAATCAAGTTCCATGACCTTAGGCTCCTCATCTATATTATGAAAAAAGGGATAAAATTATTTTCCCCAATACACAAGTGTATCGAGTTCTAGAAATAATCCTTGTTTGCAATCCTCTAAAGGGATATCATCATGTAGTTTGATTGTTCCTTCATTCTGAGAGAAATCAATTAGTAGAGGTTGTTGTTCTTTGACTATGGGAGGTTGACTAGAAGAAACAGGTTTGACAAGAGGGGAAGATTGATTGACAGAAGAAGATGAAGATGGTCAATGATGTAGACGAGGGGAAGGCTTGACCTTATCACTCCCACAAAGAGTTTCGATAGTTCTTTGAAAAGATATCTTAGCACATGGATTTTTTTGTAATGGTTTGACATGGTCACGTAGACATTGATCATTAGAAGATGGATGAGGAAATGGCACAATATGGTTGAAGGGATCAAGGGCCGAAGAGTAATGGGAGTTGGACTGATAGTAGAAGAAGACTCGAAAGACAACACAGGATTGGTGGCGGTATCTCATGAATGGATAATTTGGATTTTGACCTATGTCATTTTCTAGAAGATGACATAATGTAGGTTGGAAAGTAGGATCACATAGCCATTCATTAAGTTGTGACGTAGGATTTGAATTAGATGATTGACTAGAGATAATCTGAGTCATGGAACTCTTCGATGAAAGAAGAGGTCGTTGAGATGATTGATGAAGGAGGTCCCGGGAAGAAAGGGAGGACCGTGACTCAAGACCAATTAGATGTTCGATTGATGGAACTTGGAATCGCATGAGTCTTCAAAGAAGGAAGACATCGTTGAGGTGATTTGGAATAAAGGTCCTACAAGGAAGGGAGGACCATGATTCAAGATTTGATCTATGGGTATCCGAACAATTGTTGGGATACGAGTCTTGAAGAGAAGAGTTGGATTCTAAATAGTAGTTTGTATCTGAATCAAAAGAAAAGAAGAGTGGGGGAACCCAAATAATAATTTGGATCAAAACATCCAAACCATACCACCGACTATGAGATGAAGGTGGGCAACAAGGAGGTACCCGAATGGACTCTCTAGCATGAAGAACCAAACAATGTTTAGTTATAATGGGAATCTTTTGATTTGAATGCCTAAACCTATGTTCGTATTGGTGTAAATGTGAGAAACCGCACGATACTCGGTCTTTTTGGCTTCTTTTTAAGTACAAATGTCTAGATCTAGATAGTGTGATGGAACTCCTTCAAAGGGAAGGAAGTGACATGTCGATTCAGGAAGCATAATGACATCTAACTAGACATTTCGTAAGTATAGAGATGCGTGCATGATTTTCTAAATAAGGTATAAGGAAAATAGACATTGTGATGATGCAATCTTGTTGAGATCAAAAGGATTTGTCTTAGAAAGTAAGTTTTTCTAGATGAATGATCACAAGGAAAAATCATGCAAGTGTGAAAAACAAATCCAATCAACAAGGAAATATACCTATGCAAATGCACGTTCAAAGTAATAGTTCGATACAAAGATGATCAAATGATAAATCAATCTGAACTATGATGATGATCTTGAAATCAAGATCAAGTGGCCATCAAAGATATAAGGATGCATCCATGCACTTTATACGTTTAACAACTCATCCACAAACATGGATGAGCATAAACGGACAAAAAATTGGTGAAAACTATCTATGAAAACACTCTTGAAAGATGCCTTCTCTTTTCCCAAATGGGCAGCAACAATGCAAAGGTGTGGATCAAAAGATGAAAAATAAACTAAGCACCACTTAGGTAGAGCTTCTCCTCATCCGAAGGCAAGAAAGAAGCTAAGCTAAGTGAAACGTCATCTAATTTCCGTGATGAAAGGCACTTAGATCCAACTTAAGTGGATTATTTTCCTTGTTCGAAAAATAAGGTTCTGAATCCAAACAAGTTATCACTTCATGATGGCCAAGATGTAACAAAGGACTAGTAAAGTGGGCCTCAAGATAAAATGGCCTCCTTAATAAGATCTCTCAACTAGGTGTTACAAAGTCGTCTAAGTGTGGACACAATTTACCTAAAAATTCACACTAACTTACTTGGGATTATCTTGGCTTTTCCACCTTCAAGTACAATGGGCACTAATTGCATCCATCATGTACTATTGCCAGGTTTGTGATGTGGACAACTATGTAATGCTAACTCACAAGGAAAACTAGTCAAGTGGGTAAGCGAGGCACTTCCTGTTTCATCCATGAGGTTACACAATGGTGGACTACTTTAGGGTTCCTAGTACCACCCCCATTTTTATAGCTTAAGGCATTATGCCAAAGGGCTTACGTTCTAGTTAAGTGTAGAGGATGTACCCTTTTCCAAAACCTGCAATATAGTGTTTTGAATATGGTGTTTTTTTATCTTTTTAACTTATTGTGGTTTTAAGTGGCACACCATTTGGCAACCGACTGTATTAAAACACGTGTATTAGAAGGTTTGTATTGTTTGGTTTTGATGTCTTTCTTTGACAAGTGATTTTGGTCCTACATACCAAGGTTAGTAATTTTCCAAAATGTCATACAAAGGAGATAAGATGTTTTTTATTTCCTAGATCATCCTAAGACGCAAGGAAAGAGCATACGCAACAAGGTATCTCACTCAAATTTGTAAATAAATGGAAAATTCCTAAGTACAATGCGAAAAGGAGTTCTTTTTAACCAACTTTGAAAGCTAATTAAATCATTTTGCAAGTATGAAGAAAGTGGTGAAACATTTCTGATTCCCAAGATCACCTAGAAAGGCGTGAGGGAAGAGCATACGCATTCACAAATAAAGATGCAAATGTTTTTGATTAAGTTAGTATAAAAACTTAATGCAAAGGAAACTTGTAAACCACTGTTAGAACCCTGCAAGAGTTAGAAAACCAAGAAAATCAAAAAATTCTAGAAATCTAATTTTTGCACTTTTTTAACAGTTTTAGTATTTTGCATTTTTGGAGGTCTCCAGGGCACTTTGGGAGTTTTATGATAGAATTAGTATACTTAAGGTATATTACTTTTGGAATTTCCTCGTAAATACGTTTTGGTATCTTTCTGATGCCTATTCAAACTCTGAAAATAGGTTAACAAGTTAAAAGATATGATCAAAACAAGGAGCACTAAAAATAAAACAAATGAATTCGGACTACACAGAGACACCTGCGGCGTCCCGAATGATGTATGTGCACCACATCCAATGACGATGCTCCCTAACCAACATAGATGCATGCAAGGTAAAAATGCAAAGGGGGATAACACCTACGCGGGATTTTCTGACAGGTACGCTAGGGTTCCGAAACAAAACGCGCCTAACTCAACGGATATGCCTGCAAAACAAAATTAGTAAAATCCATAGTATACCAAAAAACATAGACGCGTCCAGATAGATAGAGACACTTGCAAATCTACATGGATGCTTAGGTTTCAATAGAGATGCGTCCAAGAATAAAGCGAAAGTTTTAAATTTTTACACAGTGAGGTGATTTACATAGATGCGTCCAGAGAGACAGAGATGATGACCCACCGCGGCGGAGATGCATGGGCATCCTTGTAGAGAAAAATTTTTATTGATGAGGATAGCCGGATAGGTGCGTGCTTGTTCGACGATGATGTTTGGGTTTCGACATGGATGCACCCCTTTACGACACCAACGCGTGCCCTGTGAAAAACCTGTAAAACTCACAGATTTTCAAATTTTCAAAAGCAAACAGGTTAGTTGTTAGTCAAAGTTCCCTATTTCTATATCAAACCCACAAAATACATGCAAATAAAGGTCATTTATCTAGTGTTAGAAACAAAAATGAGGAAATAACAAGTTATTTGATCCAAAAAACTTGAAAATGAACTTTGAAGAACTCAAAAGACGTCCATTAATGGAGGATGGACATAAGTGTCCCACCAGGTATGCCAAATGTGTTCATGGATAAATTATATATGCTATGGAAATGAAGTTAAAACCTATAACCTCAAAGCATGAACCTAATCTACACTAAACCATCATGATAAGAGATAAACAAGACTAACATCTATCATTGTATGAACTAGACTAAATCTAAACTAACATGATAAAGCTACTCTCTACTCTTTAGATCACTTAATTAAACATTGAACCTAAGAAGATCAACTTAGTAATCAAAGGTGTGATTAGTTGTTTTATGGTTCTCAAGCTTTCAAGAATGGAGTCTCACCATTAATGGCTTGAGGCCAATGGTTCTCTCTATTTACTCAAAACTTGAATTATGGATGCAAATGGAGGTTATTAGCTCAAGATCAATGAAGGGAGTAAGTTTAAGATCAAATGTCTTATAGCTTAAAGCTAATACAAATAGAATCCCAAAACTAGGTGTTCTTAGTGTTAATAAGATATCCTAGGTGTGAAGGTGTAAGTTGAATGGGTGTGCTTAGCCTTGTATTTATAGTTTTCCAAATGGAAGAGTTTAGAATTTAGGTGCATGTCGGACGAAATCTCAAAAAGAACTTTTAGATTAGATTAGGATAAACATGCTTTAGGCTTAGTTAAGTTAGGTTTAGGCTAGTTAAACTTGATTAACAAGTGATTAGAGACTCATTGAGAGTTGGGAGGGGTTTGGTTAATCATTTGTGGTGATAGATAGCCTACGAAGCCCACGAAGTGGTTCGAGAGAACTAGGGAGATTCTGAATGGTCGAAAGGAGGAATGTTTAGCTAATAAGAGATATATTAGCCAAATAAGTTGAATATGGGAAGAATAAGACCAAAAGAGTGTTGTGAATGGGCATCCGAGAATGAAGTGAAGAATAGGGAATTAACGAAGTGTCGTCAATCGATTGAATGGGAGGAAATGCTAAGTGTAAGCATATTTTAGGTGTCTACATTTTCCCTCTTTGAGGTGGCGTAAGTGATGTCACTTCAAAGAAAGTAGATGAGCATAGACAAGTAGAAAATTTTGAAGGAATAGAAGAAAAATGAATATAATGGAGGATGCCCTTATACTATTATATCATATCAACTATAGTAGGATATTATTGGTTTTTATTATTTCTTGCATTAAGTTGCTTTAAATAGTGGATTATCAGCCATCTAGGAAGTATCACACTTCCTGGATCTAGCATACGCTAGGAAGTCCACTAGCATATATTGTTTAATATTCCTTTTTGGTATTGTTTTGTATTCACATGTAGTTCCTCCTAGAAATAAGGAAGTTCTCGTAATCAGCATTGGATCAGAAATCAAAATGCGCGCACTCTACCTTCCACCTTCATTCACAGGTATTCCTCCTCACCCTTACCTTATCTATTTTTCTCTTACGTACGCACACTACTCGTGAAACACCCTTTTCCCACACTAATGATATTCCACATGCCAGGGATTTATACTTGTTGGCTTTAGATTTCTTGACAACCCATCTTTTTCCTATAATTATTTCCACCGTTGAGCATGGAATGGATTTGGCTCGGGTTGTTGTGAACATGGCCCACATGGTCTTCTTCCTGATCAATGTCGTAAACTATATGAAAATCTTGCGTTAGGCTATAAGGAGTGGTCCCCCGATCCATTTCCACCATCCGAGATATTCATGGAAATACCTCCTCCAACTCCTTTTTATTTTTTGACTTTCGACAATGAGGGCATATCTTCTCTACCTTCTCCATATTTTCCAACCCTCAAGGATCTTGTCATGCTCAAAGATATGGACATACCTTCTTTACTTTCTCAATATCTCTCCCGACGACATGAACATACCATCCCCATATTTCTTGACTTCTTGAGGACATGGAATTGGATGACACCATTTCCATTGCTTCTAAATTTTATTTTAGTCTCCACCATAACTTTGGGACTGGTCACCTATCAATGTGACAATCATACTAGGTCCCTTCCTCTTTTCCATCTAGAGATGATAGAAGAAGATTATTCTACCATTGATGTCCTTTAGTGTGCCAATGAATCCACTAATAAGACTTTGCACAATATCCTAATGAAGACTATTGATTAAGTAGGTCGAACCGGAATCTCCAACTCCCTTTTTCCCTTTAGGCCTATCATACTAAAGCATCCGTACCTCCACCGAGACTACACATTTTTCTCTTGTTTATGGATTCAAATATGTTCTTTCCTTGAAGTCCAAATTCCATCTTTATATGTATCCCTTCATAACTTCATATCTGATGAAGACTACCACCAAACTCATCTAGCACAACTCGAGATACTAGATGAGCGTCACCTTCTCGCTCTTGAACACCATCATGTTTATCGGAGTGCATTAAACGTGCTTATAATAAGCACCTTAAGGAATGTGACTTTAATTTCAGTGACCTCATTCTCAAAGAAAATTATAATTTCACTACTCTAGAAAGGATCCAACGTGGAAAGTTTTCCCCTAACTAGATTGGACCATACATTATTACACATAAGTATGGGTTAGGAGCCTATCATTTGGCCTCCCTTGATGGTAAACTAGAAGTGGAACCGCTTAACACATTGCACTTATGACCATTCTATTGTTATCACATTTACCAATGTGCCCTTAGTCATGTCTTCATATCATTCCTCCATCTTATCCCCTTCCATATATCATCGTGATGATTTGGAACTATGTGGTCTTTTGTCACTTCCTAGATGTGACCTTAAATACAGGCACCACGGCTCTGCCCATAGCATATTCCTTATGGATAGGTTCTCCCCATTTTGAGGACTCGTGATCATTACATCCATCACATCTTATTCACCTATTGGAACCATGCAAAGGGTCTAGGGGTGTCTCTTGTATAATCTTTGTCCCCTCCTAAGTGGCCTACTTAGCTAATCCCAGCTCTCCCCCATACGCAAAATGAAAGTTATCAAAAACAGATTGATCCCTCAAAGGATAGTTGTTCTTGCAAAAAAGAGAGAAAACAAAAAATTATCATAAGCATGAAATCAAAATCAAAAGTAAATAGATTGATCCCTTGAAGGATGGCTATCATTTATTTTTTCCATCTATATATTATATAAAGTAGACCATACCCTCAAAGGATGGCTACTCCTTATGGAATTTGAAGGCTTCCCGCATTGATCAACCTTCCATTTTATTAGCATCCTAAGAAATCTTCCCGCATTGATCAACTTTCTTCTAGCAGACTTCCCGCATTGATCAATTTGCTCTTTCCCCTTCCTAGAGTTGGGGCATAGTTTTAGGGAACACCACTTTTGGAGAACCTTCTTCCTCTATACAAGTGCATCTCAAACCCCTTTGTCATGTTAACATTAGGTTTATGAGATCATATCATCCATTGCTTTTTTATAATCCTTGAAAGACTAATTATTGTTGATTATTTTCTAGCATTTCCTTTGGTTACATGTGCCTTGCATTACCCAAGATCCTTTCTTGTTTACCTCTAATGTAGTTGGAGGCATTTTTTCCCTCGCATGCTCCTTGAAACAATGTAGTCTCATTTGTACCTTCAGGTTGTTATGCTTACAGATTGCGCCTTATCTTCTTTTAGTCTATCTATATCGCCAAATGTCCCATTGGGCCATACGTGTATCCCTTTTTCATCCTTCCTTCAAATTCCACCTTTGTGGCCATTTTTTTTTGGGGAATTTTCTTTTCAATCTTGAATTCCACTTCTATGGCCATATTTACTCTTCCTTCAGTATTTTACCTTAGACTATCCTAATCTAATTTGTGTACAAAATCTACTTGGTGTCTATACCTTTTTCCCCAATTGGGGCATATTCTAATTTTTCCTTTTTACCTTCATGGCCATAATTTCCCCCTCTTGGGATATATTATCTCATCATCCATATTTTTCGTACTCTACCTTCTTGGCCTTTTCTTATCCCATTGGGCACCATCCATTTTATCCTTGTTCATGGTGAACGCATAATCTTTTCATTTGATTCCTCGTGTACACAAGATTTTTCATACTTTTCACATATAGTTGTGCATACTTTGATGACTTTCCTATGACCCGTTGGTCATCCCATCCTGCATCCATACTGCAGTGATTTTCACCCACTCAATAGTCCGTAAAACATTGTTGTCCATCTCCATTCGTACCGCAACTTTCCCCTACCAATGTGATATTGGAATCACCTCCATAGTTTTCATTCTTACTGCAATCCTTTTTTTTTTGCATGCGGCATCTTTCCTTAGTTGTGATTTTACCCATCTATTTTTCACCCACCCACCCTTTTTCATCTACCTTTTTTAAACATGTCATCAATTTCCTTTGACATCATCAATCCCCCATTTGAGGGGGAGCTTATCATCAATCCTTTATCCTCATCCAATCCTTTTTGTTTTTGTCTCGAGGCTTGCTAAGGAAAACCACTCAACAAAAAGGGGCAAAATGTAGACACCTAAATTCGAATCTATCCCTTCATCACTGTGTGTGCATATTTAATTATTCACCCTTCTTATTTAATCAAATTCCCTCTTTGAATCTAATTAAAGAATCCCTATTAATTAATTAAAATCCCATCACCTTTAAATCCTATTTAATCAACATTCATTAATTAATTAATTAATTAATTAATTATGCCCTTACTAACTTCCCATTTTGGAATTCTTTCATTATAAATATACACCCTTGTTTTTACCTATGATTTTTCTAACCTATCTCCACTGCCAATTCACCTACATCCCATCCCCAAACAACCCCTTCCCGCCTAAAGCTTTAAAGCATTCATCCAGCTCCAAAAAGACATGGAATCATGCCAAGATTAGGAAAATCTTCCCATTGGGGAAACTTTCTCTGTGATCAACGGCGACCCACCCGATCATCGTCAACCCTATAAATCTAAGTGATTTATTACTATTCTTCACCAATTGCGTATGTGGGTCCAAAGCTCTCTTGATAGCCTACGACAATCTTTTGTGCTGAATAGTCTTAAAGTCGCTACATACCTCACGCACCTCCTTGCAACGTGCATCGTCAATTGAGATTGGCGTTTTGTGAGATTATCACTTTTTACATGCCTTTAATCAACTTTATCATATTATCTTGTATTTTTCGTATCTAACCTTTTGAAGGTGTAGATAATCAAAGATCACAACTCACATTTTTGTCCTTAACTTTTTTGTGAATCCATTCTTGCATGTTGATCATCTAACTTTCCTTCCCTCATCTTTATCAATCCCCTGTCATAGTCATCATTGACCCTGTCAGTAAACATTGACTCAACCTCATAAGCCCTTACCTTTTGTTCTAGAGCTATCCTCATCCCTTATATGTTCTTAGCCTCTATTTTAGTCTACTAATCCCTCATCCAGCTCCTCTATTAGGGAAAATCAACCTACTTGCACCCTAGTCACCATTGACCAAGGTCCTAGTTTCAAATCTCTCCCCATAGAACATGTTTTTTGATATTTTTCCTAGTTTTTGTTTCTTTAGATCTTCTCTACAGAAAGATCCCAACATCTTTAGACTTCTGCAGCTACGATTTCAATCAAATCCTACATAGTCTGCATATTTTCCTCATGTTATTGATCCAGTCTCCCAGGCACCACCAACCTACCTTTGCATAATTTGGGTCATTGTCGACCCAGACTAGGTACATTTATCTTTTAGTTATTTAATCAGATCAATATCTAAATCAACCAATATTTCTTTTATATTTTTTCTTCTTTCAGTCTCTGCATATTATCATTATATCATTTTTATTACATCTCTTTTGTTTAACAACGGGGTTGACATCCACCGAGGAAGTTAATGCTTCTCGGGTCCACTTTTTTGAGGCAAGCCCCACCCCCAATCATCTAATCAAAATCATTTTTAGTCTTATTTGCAAGTTCCATCTGGTTTACTGATCAAGGATCTAATATCATCTAGTTCCCATATCAATTATCATGTATTGAGGTACCTTAAACCCTCCATCATTTGAGGTTTTCTAGTTTCTTTAGTAACTAGCTATTTTCATTGGTAACAAAAGAGAAATTTGAAGACAACAAGATCCCACTTAAGGTGTAGGATTAGGGATCCTATTGTGGATCTAATGACTAGAGTGAATCACTATGGTGTGGGAACCTCCATGTGTCGATCAATGAGTGTGGTTGTGAGAGTACCCATGTGATGGGGTAGGTGATATACCATTGGTAGTAGTGGCTCCACTATATGAATGGTATCGCCTGTCTCCTCTCATTCAGCTCGTATCTAGTAAATTCAGCTCTCATATGGGTCGGGGCCTCTACGGCATGCCATGTCAGCATAAACACGTCGGTGTGAAGACTAGACATTGTTGGTTTCCCAAAGATTTGCAAGCAACTACTCTCGTGTCTTCCCGTAGGGAGTGCAAAGGCATCTAGGAGAATCTGCTTTGAATAAGATCTCACCAAATGCCATCGTAGTAGTAGCTATAAATTACAAATGAAAACAATGCCTAGTTAGAAAACCTCTAAAAATAAAAAAGAGATAGTGTGTAACTTTCTAACAATCCAGATCTAGAGAGTAAATTCGAGAGAATATTATTTCACTTACTCGGATCTCTATGCATTTAGGATGGATCAGTTGGTGTTGGTGGTGGTGCAGGAGCTATAGTAGGCATCTCCTCCACTCTAACCTCCTCTTCTATTATCTCCTTTTTTCCCCTCCATCATCCATAAAATAACTCCTCATCCCCTCCTCCTCTGGCGGTCAAAGGGTCCTCTCGAGTGTAGTGTCTCTGCCTCGGCCTATGCCTCAACCCTAGTTATTGTGGAAGCCTCTCCAAAGTGGTCACCCACATTATGTCACTCTCTATCTCCACCTATGGTTCATTCTCCACCTCTACCTCCACCTCTACCTCAGCCTCCTCCTCCTCCTCCCCCATTGTGTGCGAGTACTTCCTCAATCAGTATAATCTACATCACCAAGCCGGGTCCCATGCAATATGAGGCATGTCAATCAAAACTACAGGGAGTGATGATGGCCCACCCAAGATTTCCCTTCGAGCAAGCTCTATCCTCTCAGATCCCTTTGTATACTATCGGAACTAATGGGGTCATCAATATAAGGAAATCCAAAATTTTGTGGCACCACCGTGAACTAGATGGACCTCCACTCTGTCAATATGATCCACTAACTGTGTAGTAGAACTGCATGTAGCCAAGGTAATAGTCTCCTCACCCCATAGGTCAGTCATGTCCTAATATGGTTGTACGACCATGTCATTTGTGGTGATTGTAGAAACTAGTTAATTTGGCCCCTTAAGTGGAGCCATGTCAACCCATTTGGCTTCTCTAATCACCCCAGGATCTACTATCCCAATGCCCCTCTGATAGGGGATCATGTGCTCATACACCTAACTCATGACTAATGTGGGATGACTAAGGGCCTTTCCCTTCAATCGGATAACTCTGTATAAATCATGATAAGTGGCACCAAGGATATCAATTCCCCATGCATATATGTGGTCATTTTGCTTAGTGCTCTAAATGATGGGTGCCTAACAAAGATAGTATCTTATCTCAACCTTTGTCCCTAACTAAGTGCAAATCCAAGATACCAATAATGACCTTATGCAAGGTAGAGATAGGTGTGGAGACAACCGATAACAACCGCATTCCATGTTTGGTTGTTGTGTCGTGCCTATGCATCCCCGTATATGTTTCCCAGTGCAGCCTATATAACCGTGCTCAAGCTAGCCAACACCAACTTCCTATCAGTGATAGGAACCCCCATAATCTGGTAGACATCCTCTAAGGTGATCATCCACTCCCCGCTAACTCTAGGAATCTAGAAATTTTTGTGTTCTACATCCTAGTAACTCAATAGATTGCATAACAAGTGGATAACAAGTGCAACTAACTACATCTATGATATCCTCCATATCTCATCCCTGTGTAATAATTCCCTCTTATCCTGAGTCAATGAGTCCAATATCGGAGGTAACCAATCACACTCACAAGCTCTACTACATCTAACATACCTCCCTTGCATCCATAAACATCAAAAAGAGAAATTTAGAATCATTTCAATTCATATAAGCTCGCTTGAAAAACATTATAAAAAAATAATCAAATTTACAAAAATTGTGATACTTGGTCAAAATATAGAACATGCCTCGATAGTTACACAACCTCCACTCTGTGAAGAGCGGTGGTATTGGTGAGAAACTTTGTCATGTGGACAAACTTGTGGATTTCTTGCCAATGATCTAGGAATCTAAGTCCCTCTACTTAACCGGTGCAGCTACCGTATATGCATGCACGTGAAAAGGTGGATTTCTGTGGTGGCCTTTCGACCGGGGATCCAACAGGGCACTCCATTGACCCTGCGGCAAAGCTAGCAATCTCTTGCTAGAGAAGACTTTGTCTAAAAGCGGGGAAGGGAGTGAGAAAAGAGGTAGGAGAACTAATGCTACAGGTAGATAATCAGATTCCTACACACACACTAGTTAGAAACTTCAACACATGCATTCATGAGAAGAAACAACTCTGTAAATAACAACAAGACCAAATAGAATTTATCAATCACAAAGTATCAAGAAACCCCTTAGTCAAAGAAAGCTGGAAACTCCTTCTTCTTATATTGATTGCTCAAACCAAAGTTGTACATAGTGGAGAAATAGAGGAAATTTGAGAATGAGGGGAATGGAAGAATTTGGCTATCTCCTTTGTTCTCTCAAGGTACAATATACTCTTGAGTTTACAAGATCAATCACCAACCCTTTGAAATGGGAATGGCGTTACAATTTATAGAGTGAGAGGTGACTTATCATCTACCCCCAATGGCTTTTCAAATACCTTAATATGACTTAAGTTTGTTCGTATTCCACTTTAAATATTTAAGTCCCTTTTATAATAGCAAGGTGACTTAAAGTTACATTATATTTCTAAAGTCACTTAAGTCATATTAAAAAGTGCAAACCCCAACGTGAAATTAGAATATTGGAAAGTGAGAGAAAGTTGGGGGGAAGAGGAGAGAGAAAGAGAGGGAGAAGAAGAGGAGATGCCATCCCAGATGAAGTTCGATGATCCTTGCTGATGGAAAGCTCTGATGCGACAAAGTTCTGAATGTCCCATTGTGCCAAAACTACCCTTTGAGTGTGACTTACTATTTTTAGTAAGTGTGAATTGCGAGCCGAGATGACCTTTTTGGTGACCTTTCCTACGATGCTCCCTCTATGTTCACTACCTTACTCATGGCATCTTCAAATGGTGGCTTACCCAAGTAACATACCCCTATGCAAGGAGACATGCTATTTTTAGTAAGTGTGCCACGAATGTCAAATTGCAACAAAACGGGTCTTGAAATTCTGGGTTTTATTCCAGGGTTCCACGCTCGAATTTTGAGTAATTCCTTCATCTGAACAAGTGATAAAATGATGTTTTCATCCACGGGGTAGAATATTGACAAAAACTCAGTCCTCCATATCCCTAAAAATAGGGACTTCATGGCACAAAAACTAGTTTATGTGAAACTAGATTTTCCAACGATCATTCCCTCCAATTTTTGGATGATTTCACCCGTCGGGTCTTCGGGAATTTGAAAATTTCTTCAAGGAGGGTAGAATGCTGATAAAAAACACATCCCTCCATATCCCTAAAAAATAGGGACTTCATGGTGTGAAAAATAGTTCATACGAAACTAGATTTTTTGACGATCGTTTCTCTGAATTTTGGGCGATTTCGCCCACTGGAACCTTGAGAAGCGAGAGGTAGCTCGCTGATTTTTTCCATTACTATGTCATGGTGGCCATTAATGGAGCTTGAAAATTATAGGTCTAGTTTTTGTCTCCATTTGTGAAGAAAATTATATTTTTGATGTGGGTTTTTTCTTCTGGTGCTTCACGTGCGATCTTACTTCAATCCGGCAACCGGTTTGACGAAATCCCACTTCTTTCTTCGTTGAGCCGGAAATGAGATTTCTTCATTATGGATGCTCTGTCACATGAGGGGGGAGTTTGAAGGTGTCTTTTTGATGGTCTTGGGCAAAGGAATGAACAAAAAAATGGTTTGTTGTTTCATGCACTGGCTTGTAATATTTCTTCATATCTTCGTTTTTAGGCTATGGAGATTTTCATTGTTTTCTTCCTCTTGTTCTTTGTTTCTCCTTCTCATTTTGATGAAAAATCCTTCTAAGACCTACACATCATTATGGGGAATGTTTTTCAGTTCTTGGGTTGAGCAATTCGAGCATTTGCAATGGCGGAGTGATGGTAGAATGTTGCAGAGGAAGTATGGAGGAATGAAGTGCACATATAACTATTAGAAGTTAGAAGCGGAAAAAGTGGCACTTGGAGAAAATTCAAAAGATATGCACAAGTAGGTTTTGGGTGCATTTTTCCACACTTGAATTCCCTAACCTCGGGATGTGAGCGACATCAATTTCCACAATGGTCAAGACGACAACACGTGGCACTAGATCCAATGGCAGGGAATGAAGGAGGAAAAAGCTACTTTAAAGCACTGGGAGCTGAAAGTTGGTCACGTGGGTTTCCAAATGACTCCCTATGGGGTCTCAGGGAAAATTTTTCAAGGTATGATGTCCCCCACCTCAGGTTCATAAGGGACATCAAATTCCACGGTGGTCTTGGAGGTGACACGTGGCGCCCGATCCAATGTAGGGAATGGATGCTCCAAAAATGCACCTAGGGGCTGAACTGTCAAGTTTGGAGGTCACATGAGGGTAAAAGAGGTCATATGAGAGCTGAGAGGGATTCAAGGGGGTTGGGTGCACTTTTTCAACCTTGGGGATGTGAGGGACACAAAATCCTATCAGGGCTCCTGGTGTTGACACGTGTCCTCCCAAAAATTTGGCTAAGTCCTGAACTTGTGACAGTGATAACTTGAGCTCCCAATGGACCTTTTTGGAAAAAATTTATATGATAATGACTGTAAATGGCCTTATGAATCCAATGGTGGGGTTCTCATGTCTTTATTATTCCATTTGATCCCTGAAAAATTAGATTTTTGAGTTTTTACTCCACCTATGCCTGAAAAAAACTGCCTGCAGACATAATGCGCCAAAGTGTTGTGAAAAATATTATTTCACCATCATGTAGGTCTTAGAATCCTATTTCTGGATATATATTTTTTTCTTCTAACTCCATCTGGAGCTCCCAAAATCTTCTTCTGAAGCCCAACAGCTTGTTTTAGGCCTGTGTACCGCCTAGGCTTGTGAACCCTATTTTTTACTCAGACTACTCCAAGTCTTGCAAAAATTCCCCAAAAGTTAAAAAATCATTTCCATTATGTTCTAAGGTATTCCGTTCACCTCCATGTTGAATTTTTCCCTTTCATTCCGCTCCAGGGGTTGATCCAGTCTTGGGAAGGCCAGATAGCCCTTCCCATGACTCCCCAAAATTTGCATTTTCAATGAACTCCTAAAATCACCTAGGGGGAATGAATGGAATTTCCTAAATCACCTATGGGGTGATATAACATTGGTTGGGAGGTCATTTGGACTAACTAGATAGAGCCGGGGTTGCCTAGGAATGATAAAACTTGAAAAATTCGACACTGGGGTATAGTTGTCGTGCTCATAAATTATCAATTTCCTCATGTCATTGCGCATTTGCAAGACAAAAGATGTGGTTATGTAATGTCACTTTTTCTTGACTAGTGGTTGTATAACCTCTATGGAATTTCCAAATTTTTGTGACCCTTGTAGTGGTTATGTAACTAATGTGGCAGCTTACACAATTGTCTCATTGGTTCCGTCTGTGAAAAATCGGTCATACCCTAGGGCCCGAAACTCCAAAAAAGACAAAAATTGACCATTTTAAATAAAACAAATTAAAGATCCTAAGTTGCATCCACCTTATGATCATTTTAACTATAAAATTATCAAAAAATTCCCCTCTATGTCAATTCTTTCACTTTAGGGTAGAAATAGATAATTGCAAATAACTCACCTATTTGTGACCCCTTGGTTGGGCTACCATTGTCTCGAGATCCTCTTCATTTCAATCGCATTCTCACATGAAACTATCACAGTAATCCAGAGCTCAAATTTCACTAAGTGGGTAAGTGCAAATGATTTCTAAAAATAGTAATTTTGAGATATATATATATATAACATGTTTTAACATTATTTTGAGTGTGTGTGTTTTACAGGGTAGAGTCTTTAGCGTAAGTATATTTCTCCTCCCCACGGATATGGTAAGTCCTCTTGTCATTTTAGTTTTAATGTTTTGTCAATTATATCATTATATCTGCACTTGATTCTCGCTCTTCTTACAGGTAGTGGGAAGCTTGGATTGGTGTAGTATCAACACACAGGCGTGTCAGGTATAATTTCTAACTTTCCCGTTTGGGAGCATTGTACTCAGACTTCACGTTTTACGCCTCTTTATGGCTAAAACACTTCTCCGAGGGGGTAATATGTACACACCCAAATTTTCACACGCTACATCATTAAAATAGCTCAAATCCCCAATGATGATTAAATATCGATTCCAATGATATACAAGTTCATTTTATAGCTTCTAAGCATGTTCTTGTAGCTTATTTCACTTTGCTTATATTTTTCCTAGCTTTTCCCACTTTCCTAGTTGCTTTTTCATCCTTTTTCCTAGTACTCTTAGCTTTAGTTATGGAATTGTGATGGCGGTCACATAACCATCATGGTGGATGCACAATTACTAGTCTACCTTGAGCGGCGGTTGCGCGAACCGCTAGTCTGCATGCAGACTAAACGGTTCTATGTGCATTTACCTTAGACTTTTTCAGCGTGTTCTGAACGGGTGTTGATTTTTCCCAAGTTGATGTCTCACACATTTCTTGACTAAATCAGCTACCTTTAGGCTTATTATATGTGTACAGACTTCTTCTCCTTCACTTACTATTATTAGTAAGTTAACTGCCCCTTCCCATGGTGATTTAGCACTTCTTGCTGCTTAGTGGGAAGGACCACTTCTTTGCCAATTTTCTATAAAAACCAAGTTTTTCCCAAAGCATTGGTTGGAGTCTTTTGATTTGGAATTGCATTGTTATGTTGTTAGAATCCTGCCAAGAAGTACATAAGAAAACATAGTTCATTTGCCTTGTTATTCTCTTGCTTGCATTATTACCAGACTACCTGTAAACCAAATAGCTCCAACACTCATTCATTTCTTCTACACACTTCCAACACAGCCCTGGACACATTTAGACATTTCATTGGAAAATAAGGTGATGGGATCAACAAAATCATAGCCAGTACTAGAATTTTCTTAGTTCTACATTTCCAAGTTGGGTGTGTAATTAAATTCTTTGAAGCTTCCTTAGTTTATATAGATTTCAATCCTTAGTATTTAGAATACATTTTTTTAGAGAAGTAGCATTTACAGTAGTTTCATTTTCCTATAAGAAGCTTCCATTGAGGATTTCTTCTCAGCTCATCCTGTGGATTTTTCTAGGAAGAATTCAAAGGAAGCTCTTGTGCACATAGTTTATTAATTATTCACAATCAATTTACCTATAGATTTTATTGCATTCATAATTTAGATCATGTTAGCATACGAGCAAAGCTTATTGAAAGCTTCTTCCTTGCCTATCCTTGTGGACTTTCACATGAATTTGGTTTGAAGAAGCTTCTAGGTTTGTATAGTAGTTTCCATTTCTTTACATTTAGAAAGCTTCTGTAGATCTGATTGTTTTACCGAGGAAGCTTTAGGGGAAGAAATTGCTTTTGAGAAGCTTTTCAATCTTCCCATGATTCTGAGGTAAAACTAGAGGAAGTAATATCCATAATTACAAATTAGGAAAACCTTTATTTTATTATATTAGATTATATTCTTTTCACAATGAGTTAATAGCCACATCTCATTATTTCACTTTTTAGTTTAATTTATTTTAGATTAGAAGTAATTTCCATTTTATTAAAAGAATTTGCATTGTGTTTGTAGATTGTTTTGTTTAATTCAAGAAAACACAAAATCCTACAAAACATTAGATTAAATTAGTTAGTTTCTTTTTGTATTTCCTTTCTTTTAAATCATTAAAAATACAAAAATAAGTAGATTAGATTTATTTCATTATTTAAATCAATTAGTTTTCTTTTGTTAAATTAATTAGTTGCACATAGATTTAATTAGATTCAAGGAGAGTAATCGATTTGGTTTAATTTAAAATATTCTTGCATTTATTTGTTAATTTAGGAACATATATTTAATTAGATGGAAATTAACACAACTCCCTATGTTTCCTTAGTTGCCTTAGGTTACCTAAACATTGACCTTGCCTCTTCCGGATTCTCGTACATGTTTATTTATTTCCTCATATTAATTTCTTGCATATTGACGTGATTATCCAAGGCCCTAGGCAACCCAACCAAAGAGTGTGTGATCCAAGAGTGCCACAATCAAACACAATTACACAATTGATAGATATTGATTAGGGCCTTAGAAAATTTATATTCCAAACCACCCCAACCTTGCCTAGTATTATCTCACATCCGATAGCCTTGGATGACAAAGCGGATAAGGCTAACGAGTTCGACACAATATGTTTAGTCGAGATTAGATTCCATAATCCATAGATTCATCCTCCCACGCATCTATTTTCACACCTCCATGACCTTATCTAGATATTTTTACGCAACAGACACAACATGATTCCCGTGTATCCCACAACCCATTCAAGGAATATTTGGTGATTCGAATATTGATTGAAACCTTTGAGAAGCCATTATCCTTGACCATTATATCTCACCAAGTAGGTTAGACAGGTTTTAATTTCCTTATACGAGTATATTCTCGTAGTTCCCATACAAGACATTCATTTTCCTTTATATACCTTTTATCCATTTTCACCTATTTTCACATATTCCACCTATTCATCCTATTTATCCATTCCATAGCCATCTTTCCATCTCATATCGGTTGTCCTAGCACAACCTCAGGAGGTTGAGTGCATCCTAGATTCACGTGTTTATTATTAGACGTATGGTAACTAGATGCATCCTATGGGTTTTTGTTTGGTTTTGTCAAAGCCATGACAAGTCAAGTGAGTAGGCTTGAGGTCATTGATAGAATAGCTGAGATTATTGATGAGGGAGAAAGAAGCTAAGTTAATTCTCGATCCTTTGTCCATGAGGACCCTACAAACTTGTGCATCATGAATGATAACACTAATGAGTAGGGGTAGGTCATCCACAAAAATAGGACCTTGTCAATAATCATGTCATCCTCCATAAACTCCAAGGCTAAACAACCCAGACATGAGTGTTGTAAGGATGATCTTGTAGTCTCTATGTGATGAATTTCTGGATTTGGGGATGTGGTAGGAAGCTTAGGAGCCACATGGGAAGGATTCTCAAATATTTACAATTTTGGAGAAGAAACCTTCGATGTGACGTTGAGGTGTGCATGAGTTATATAAAGGAAATTTTTCATGTAAGGGAATTCAGCTCATCTAAAAATTTCCAATGAGGCTTGGAATAGCTCCCATAGTGATACCGTGGTGGTGGAACAATGGAATATGTATAAAAATGTGATGATGATTTAGTTAAATTAATCTTATCTCAAAGAAGGTGGGATATGATATTTACTTGGTACTTCTTGTGACACCACGGGTGGAGGATCTAATGTAGGAGCAGGCTTTGCCATTGGTGGGTCTTGGGAAGTATCAAGTAATGGTGGATTATCAAAGGATTTATTTATTATGATGAAGGCATCCTTATGGGTAGGTTTACATCTATAGTTTACATTAGTCATGTTGATATATTGAGAATCTAGGAAGTTATGATAGTATGAAGGTTTTATAGTTCCCATGATATTGTTCATGGGGTTCTTATGATGCTTATTTTGATGGTTGGAGTGAGATCTTTCTAAAGATTGATATTTCTCATAACACTCTTGTATAATGGTAGAGTAATCAAAAGAAGATCCAAGGAAGAAGTTAGGGACTTCCTTCCTAAGGTCCTTACAATCACTGTGAGAATGTCTTATAGTGGCATGCCACCAACAAAATAGATCACCTCTAAAGTTAGGTAAGGCATGTTTTAAAGGGGAACTATTCATGGAGTGGGAAGCATTTGGATAATTTCAACATGAGATAAAGGAGTATGAAAGGAGGGGAAAGGAGATCCTTGATGTCCTCCCGCCCTTTTTCCTTTAGTGGATTCAAGGGGCTAATTACATGCATTGTTTTTTTAAGTTTAGGTGATGAATTGGAAGTGCATATGAATTCACGCATGAGATGATCTTGTATTTTTGCTTATTTGAGGGCTTCCTCCAATGTGTTGGGAGAGAAGGACCTAACTTTATATTGAGAGTAGGTGTAAGGGCCTTAAGAAATATTTGGCATAGGCTTTGATTATCAATATTATGATTAGCTTGTATGGAAAGTGTTTTCCATTTCTTAATAAAGCCTTGGGCAGATTCATGAGTCCCTTTCTTAAGGTTTATGAATATTTGTAAAGTGTTTTTGGGAAGGTCTTGTTGCTGAAATTTAGAAATGAGAGCTTTAACTAAGCCTTCTAAATCAACTATTGAGTTGGGAGGAATTTGGTTATACCATTATAATGCCTCGCCTATGAAAGTCTTTGTTAGAAGCTTAGTGGTTGCATAGGTGTTTGTTTGAATCCATTCTTTGTAGAGGTTGCCAAAGGTCTTGAGATAGAGGGTTGGATCCATGGAACCATCATAAGAGATGGTAGGGACAGTCTCTCCCAAGTCCATGGCAGCAATGTATGGAGCTAAAGGTTCATTTTGGATAGTTTACAACATTTTATTTCAAATTGGCAGAGGATTAGGATTCCCATGTACATCCACCAATGGAGGAGGGGTGTAAGAAGGTATGCTAGGAACCACATTTTGAGATGATATCTACAACATCCGGTTTTGCATTTGTATTATTTTATCTTTGGTGGTAGCGTAGGATAAGGCCATCTAATCTAGGAGCTTAACTATTACCATGTTAGGATCTATAGAAGAAGAATGTCCTTTTGTGGGTGTTTATTCATGATTGTCATGTTCATCACTAGGAGTTTTGTGAGACTCGTCTTGATCATCCAACAAGGAGGAGTCTAATCATGATATGGTAATCCTTGGTTAGGATGGGGTATGGTCATTTCCATGGCATCGATAGATATCTTTCAAAAACCTCCATCCTTGTTAAGGGTAAAATACTCATTGTTGTTAAGATTATTGATAATGGATCTGGGATCTATTTTCTCAACCTCAACCACATTACATTCTATTATATGACCCTACTCTGACTGATCATAGGAATAAGGTTGGGACAACATATTTTCACAGTGATATTGGGATGACTAGGAAGGTAGTGCTTGTAGGATGAGAACTAGAGCATTTAGGAACATGAAGAGGAGATGTAGGCACAAAGGAATATCCCATGGATAAGTTCAAAGGGTTTAGTTGTGCCAAAAATATCCTCAAAGGTGACATTTTTGTAATTTGGAAGTTGAAAACAATGCTCTAAAAATATGTGTTTAGGACACAATCGTCCATGACAAATGTTTATACAAGGGCCGATGGCATCAAGAAATAGGCATAGAGGAATAGATAGAATCAACTCTACAAGAAAGCTTGAGCAGGGATGAAGGTGTCTAAGAAATTTAAGAACATAAATAGACATGATCGCTTGTGCAAAAGGGTTTGCAAGGGATCAAAAGCACCTAAAAGTAGATGTGATAAGAACAAAAAAATCACCCCCGGGAAATGGTGTCTGTGTACAAAAATTCCTATGGTTTTCTAGGATTTTGTTTCTTTGGAATGAAATCAAATTTTAATATGGATGCTTTCAATTAGATGTGCTCGATTAGAAGGCCTACATGATATCATGTCAAGTTCACCCAAAATGTATGGTGAGCCAAGAATGTTTCTCAATAACTAGCAACAAGTAGGAGACACACATGAACTAGCAAATAGTGGATAGATTACATTCTAGTGTATTCTAAGATAGATCTTCGATCTGGATATCATTAATTACAGATTAAGGATGAGGAAATTCATAAAATAGCTTTTAGAACAAGGTATGGACATTATGAATTCACAATTTTACCTTTTGGATTAACAAATGCACCGGTAGCTTTTATGAATTTGATGAACAATATTTTTCAAGAATACTTGGACAAATTTTTGCTTGTATTCTTGGACGACATTCTCATATATTCTAAAAGTATTGAGGAGCACCATGAGCATTTGAAGATAGTTTTGGAAATTTTGAGAAAGAGACGGTTATATGGTAAGCTATCTAAATATTCTTTCTATGACACATGAAGTGCACTATTTGGGTCATGTTATAAGTAAGAATGGAATTGTTGTGGATCCTTCTAAAATTGTAGCTATAATCGAGTGTCCTGCACTTAAAGAATGTACATGAAGTTAGAAGCTTCATGGGTCTTCTTGTTACTATAGAAAATTTGTAAAATATTTTTCTAAAGTTGTTGCACCAATAATTTGATTGCACAAAAAAGGATAAGAAGTTTGTTTGGGATGAGAAATGTGAATCTGCATTCAGAAATTTGAAGGATCAGCTTAACATTAGCACTTATTTTAGTTGTACTGACCCTAATGGAGTCTTTACTATTTTAACGGATGCATCCGGGGAAGGTCTTGGAGGTATTTTGTTACCAAATGATCATGTCATAGCTTATGAAAGTAGAAAACTAAAGTTACATGAGTTGAATTATGATCCACATGATTTAGAGCTTGCTACCATTATTCATGCACTACAAGTTTGGAGGCATTATCTCGCTTGGTAAACCTTTTGAATTAAAAACTAATCTTCTTGGGCTGAAATATATTTTCACTCAACGAAAGCTAAATGCAAGAAAGCAAAGATGGTTAGATTTTTGTCTCAATATGATTTTGACATAAATTACATTAAAGGAAAGGAAAATAGAGTAGTTGATGCTCTAAGTCATAGGAAGAACATTTATGATCTTATAACATTAAGAACTTAGTTTAAGGATGAAGTAAAAAGTGTTATGGAATCGATTCTTATTTTCAAGTAAGTAAAAACAACGCTTGTTGAAGATCCAAATGATGTGATATATAAAGGTTTTCACTTTGACAATGAAGGAATCTTACAATTTGAAAACAGAGTATAAATACCTTTGCTAAATGATTTAAGAAAAAATTGTTAGCAAAATTTCACAATTCACCTTTCTCTGAACACCCTAGTATTACAAAGATGCTTGCTGATATAAAACAGCAATATTTCTAGAAAGGGATGAAAATTGACGTTATTGATTTTGTGACACATTGTTTGGAATGTCAATGTGTAAAGCTGAACATATGCATTCAAATGCGGTTTATTATATCCTCACAACATACCACAAGACAAATGGAAAGTAATAAGCATGGATTTTGTACAAGGGTTGCCTATGTTAAAAAATAAACATGATGTTATTTTACTTGTTGTGGATATACTAACAAAAGTAGCTCATTTTATTGTTGGTAATCTTAAGGATGATTCTCCTCTTTTGTAAAAGATGTTTGTACATGAGATTTTCAGATTACATGGAGTACCTAAATTAATCATATCTGATAGAGATCCTAGAATGACTTCAAGGTTTTGGAAAACCCTTAATGCAGCTCTAGGAACTAAGCTGAATTTTAGTTATGCGTATCATCCAGAAATGGATTGACAGACTAGAAGAGTTAATCAAGTTTTAGAGGATATGTTATGAATGTCCTGTATGGTTCAGCAATATAAGTGGGAAGAGTACCTTCCATTAGTTGAATTTGCATACAATAACACATATCATGTATCTATTAAGATGGCACCTTTTGAAGCATTATACGGAAGAAAATGTAGAACCCCTGTTAGTTGGGACAACATTGAGGATAGAGAGGTAATTGGACTTGAAATCCTTACTGAAATGGAACAACAAGTTAAAATGATTTGTGAACACTTGAAAGAAGTAGCAGATAGGCAAAAGAGTTATGCTTGACTTGAAGCGGGTTGATAGGAAATTTGAACTCGGTGAGAAGGTCTTTCTTCAGGTTAAACCGAAAAAGAGTTCTATAACTTTTGGCAAGGATACCAAGTTATCACCTCATTTTGTGGGACCTTTTAAAATAGTTGAAGTAATCAACCTTGTATCTTATCGTTTAGCATTACCTCCTGCTTTGTCATGAATGCATGATGTTTTCCATATTTCTTTTCTTAAGAAATACATTTCAGATTTATCACATGTGTTAAATTGGAATTCCTTGTAGGTCCAAGACCCAAGAATAATCGTGGTTAAACCCTTGTGAGTGCTACAAACTCACCAGTTGCGCTTAAGAAATTGTGAAATAAGTCAATGTAAGGTCTAGTGGGACCAGTTTAATGAAGAAAGTGCAACCTGGGAAAATCTTGAAGATATGAAAAATGTTTTTCCATACTTATTTGAATAGAATTGATTATGTTGACTGATATAAATTGTGATTTAATTCTTTTATAACAATAAATCTACCAATTTTGGGCAGATATTTATTTATTTTAAATACATAGCTATGTAAATGCTGATTTCTGGAACTTTAAAATTCTAATATGTTATGAACACATGAAAAGAAAGTGGATAAACTGATTGTCTTTGATGAAAATTATTAAAATAAGATAATCATCGGGACGATGATTCTTTTAGGAGGGAAGTATGTAACACCTTTGACAAATTGTTATCTTTCCTCTTTTGCATTACAAGCATTGACATGTGATTTTCTTGATAAGATGTGTTCCCTTGATTGTCAGAAATCATGCTTGCCATGGATAAGTCATTTCTGCTCTTGATTTCATTAGGCTGAAATGCAGTAGCTTGCAAAGAATCCCTTTTCACTTCTGATAGATGAGTTGTAATCTAGTAATGATGTTGCAAACTTATCTCTATTTAATTAACACATCCTTGGATCAATTCCATTGATCCAAGGTATGTTTTAAATCTTCTTACCTGATCTGAATGGTAAACTAACATTCAGAGGTTGAAGGACATAATGGACTTGAACTTTTGTATGTTTACAAATTCTTTTATTTTTCTTGTAAGATCATGCATGCATTCCATTGTATGTTAGGTGCTCAGATCTTCTTGATTGATCTCTTCGGGATGCTAACGTCATCAAGTGGTATGAGACCTACTTCAGGACTATGGAGGAAAAATAAAACTAAGTCCTAGGCCTGTGAGATCTATCCTAACGGGATTCTAAACTAAGGTAAATGTACCTATCTTTTATCTATGCCTATTTCATTTAGGATAGCATCCTAACCTAGGTTGCATGTTCTAAATTGGGGTATGGGGAAATAACCTAAGGTGATGCTAGGTTTATTTCTAACCTATACCTAATACTAAATAGCTATGAGCTATGACCTAACCTAAGGTGGAAATTTACCTATAGAAATGTTTTTAAACCTAAGGTAAATACTTCTAAACTATCCTATGGTCATATCCTAAACTAAGGGAATCTATCCTAAACTAATGAAATGTGGAAATGGGACCTAAGGGTCATATGGAAAAGTGGAAGTTTGGTGATGGTTCCTAAGTTATTAATTTGATTTGATTTTTGAATTAATGGGACAACGTACTTGCAAGTTTAGGAAGAGGCATGTAAATTGGAGGAAGTCTATGTGGAGTCATCACTAAAGTTTAGTAATGCATGCAAAAGTTGAATTAGGATTCACCAATTTTGGATGGTGGTGGCAAAGAGAGATAGGTGGGAATTTTAGAATTAATGGCATTAATGAGTCTCATTTTTGGAGAAAAACCACCTAGGAAACCATGCGGGTGGATTTTTTGGAGGTTGTTTGGTCATTCATGCTCTCTCGATTTTTTCTCTGCATGGAGCTATCTGGTTCTTCAAACAAGAAGTTCTATTTTCAGTTTATGGCTATTTTTGATTTCCTTGGTCTATTTTTGATTCAAGGAAAGTATATGAGACATTGGGGAAAGAGATTTTTGGTTGTTGATCTTTCTTGGAGAAGAAGAAGAGTTGAAGCTCGACTGAAGTCTTCTTCGAATCGGTAAAGAAGCACTATCAGGCATGATAGGCTCTATCCATTAAGATTTCTTTCTTTTCTCTAAATGTTTCATTAAAACAATTCTACTCTCATGAGATAAATGTTTTCTATTTTTGGTTCTGGTTATTTTCTTTCTTGTTGAAAGAATCTCTGCATTTTTGGTTTTGGAACCCTTGCATGATAATGCATTTTTGGGTGTTTTCTCTGAGTGAGTTAAAATGGTGAAATGCATTTATATCTGTCGAGACTTTTGTGTTTTGATTGGATTAATTACTCTTTGACTGTCTGCTCAAAAAAGAGTTTGAGTAGCTAGTTTTTGACTTAAGCTTCAAGCTGGAAGTTTCTTTTGAAAGTAGTATGTAAATGGGTACTTTCTCTGATGCATCTCTGAGTTTTAAAGTTGTATTACTCCTTCTGCGATCTATATGGATATATGTTTATTTCATTGTGTGAACACAAACTTGTGTGAAAGTGAGGAATGGACATCTTGTTTGTATTTATACTGTTAAAACTTACATTCTTATACTGAATGCCTTTTCTTGTTTTGAAAGGTAGAAGAATACCCTTTTAAACTATACTATTCTGTTAAGTTTTATACTCCTTGTTTCAAGACTATTTTTATACTTGTTTTTTATATGAACTCAACTTGCTTAAAAAAACAAAGGTAATGGGTGTTTGAGGTTTATGGAATTGTTGGTGCTCTGTACTTCAACTTGTATAAGGTCTTAGAAGAAATATCATGTTCTTATTTTATTCTATCTAAATCTCCTCTTCTTCGAATCATAATTCGATGGGAGTTGGGTAAGTTTTGTTATTTGGAATTACTATTCAGTTGAACTTGTAGGGAGATAAGAATGAGAATTGTCTTACTTGGGTGTTTGTTACTGGAATTCTCTTCTCTCAAAACTCTGTAAGGTGATTACTGGTTTATTGAAATCTGGAAGATGAGATGGTTGTCTTGGTTGAAGTTCCTTTTGATATTGTGATACTCTGGTAGTCAACCTTCTCCAAGCCATTATGGTGATTATCTCTTAGGTCTGTTTGACATTCTTAAGTTCATTTTTCTGTCCTTTTTGGGCTTGGGTGAGGTGATGAAAACTTACTTGCTAGAGTTGGAAACTTCCTTATAGTTTGTTAACTCACATGATATGAGTTGATTGTGGTATGTCATGGGAATCGTGAATGTATAATCAACTTCTGGACTGTTTCTTTTGTATTTAGAACCATCCAAACCTTGTTTCATTTATGAGCTTTATTGATTTCTATTATTTTAAAGGGAATCGAATGTCTTGCCTATTCATGGCAGTGTGTCATTGAGCCTGACTTGTAGAAAGGAAAACTTATCCATTTCTTTGACTATTTGTTTTCAATGGCTGAGTCATGTTAATCTTTCAATGTACCACTATGAAATTGTTTACGTATGGTTTTGGATCTGACTGAAATCTTCAAGGATGAAGAATAAAATAGTTAGGTTGAAGTGAATTGATAACTGTTAACTTATACTTGTTTAATGTATCCTTATTGAATGGATTAATAATTTTGTTAACAGTTGTTGTTCTTGAAAGATGAAACTCTTTGTTAGGTTTATTGATTGAATCAATTATTTAAGTATTCAGTTTTGTATCTTCTAAGCATGTTTTCTATTCCTTAAAAGATTAGTGGGTTTGTGAAGGGTCTGTATGATTCTTCTTCTTACCTTATTTCTTTTGAATGAGTAATAGAAATCCTTTCCAATGCATAACTCCTTCCTCTTCCATTTTCAAGAGGTAAGTTTCTCCTTTGTCATTTCTGGAAACTATAGGGTAGGAAGTTGACTCTCCTTTTCTGAAGATGCATATGAGAATTCGGTTTAATTGAATGATAAAAGAAATTGTAAACCATTTACTTTTCATAATTCTCCTTTCTTTATACAAAACCTATCATAGGTATAATAAATCAAATGTATTACTTTATTAAGTAATTGATTAGTAGTTGTTACTAATTACTTCTCTACTTAAATTATATTTAAGGAAATAATAATTGTTTCAGTTAATTGAAATGAAACATTGTTGTTGGGAAATACTTTTCTATTGTTAATAAGAGGCCTAATCTAAGAACTTAGGTTATATTTATTTGACCGAGAATTAGGTTGTCACACCTGAATTGTGAATCTCTTATTTGTTTAAGTTGATAGTTGATTCATCTTAAAAATGTAACGATGCTGAAATGAACTTGTCTTCACATGTTTTCTGGAAACTTGGTAAAGATGACAAGAAGGTCTTTGATTCTGAAAGTAGCTCTTTTTGTTTATCTATTGAAGTTAAAAATTTATATTTCAAATTCAGAAAGAATTATGAAATAACTCAATGTTAGGAGTTGTTATTTGATATAAATGAGTAATTGTTTAGGACAATACTTATCTATTATAAGGTAGTAGTTTGTTGATTATATTATGATCTTTTCTTTAAATAAATTCATATTGTTATTTGTGCTTCTTTTATGGTCGTTATTACTTATGATTTATTTGGATGATTACATTAATTGTTTCATTAAAGAAGAGTTGTTTTAATGGAATAATTAGTGGAATGCACTTTGTTTTAATGCTTAGTGCTTATCATGCTCAGTTCAATGAACTAACCCATGCTAGCAATTTTACAGATGGACTTCGTAAGTGATAAAAGAAGGCAATAAATTTTATGATGTATTGGCTGATTTAAAGTCTGCTCTTTTAAAGAGAACTCCGATTCATTCTTGAGATGTATTGAAAAGGAAAATTTGTATTCTTTAATGATCTTAGTACTATTTGACATGCAATTTGTCTGAGATGCATAGTCTTGTAAATTGTGTATTTTATCATGATGAATTGAAAATATTGGAGGTTCACTTCAAATTGTTGTGTAATTTCTCTTGTACATTTATGAAGGTAGTTGGAATACTATCTTGTTGATATTTGGCATATCTATTTGTATTCTTATTTATGTTGTCATTTGATAAGTTGGATGAAGAGAAATAGTTCAATCTCTCTCTTAATTGAAAGCAACTTGTTAAGTTGCATAAGATTACGTTCTTTATCTAAATAATATATAATGATAATGGGATGTGTATTGAATATACAATTAAACTATAGAAAGTGAAAAAGATATAAAAGGTATGATAAACCCTAACACATAACCATGTAGAGAGGAAGACTCTTCCTCTCTCAAAAAATGTAAAGTGAAATAATGGTGTTTATGATCGTTAATCACTCAGACTTCATTTTCTATGAAGTCTACTCTAGTTGAACCTTGAGTGGTTGTTGCACCTTATTTGAACAGTTGAGTTACATTAATTTAACCTTGTGATGTATGTTGTTCTATTTTTGATAATTGCTCGACATGTCATAGTTACCAAACATAAAAGCAATCATGAGTTAATGAAGTTCTTTAATATTAATTAAATCAAATATGGATGAAGAACTTAAGGGGTGTTGGATTTAGGGTTGAGAAGGTTTTCATAATTTGAATCTTAATCCAAAATTAATTAAGTGTTAATGACCTCCTAGGGGTATGTACATCGTGATGAAGTAGTTCTGTCGGATGTTGGCACACGCCAACTGCATAAACTGTACTGCATGAAGACTAAGGTCTTCACGAGGATACAATGTTGCAGTTGACATGTTGCAACACCCTTCCACATTAGTTCATCTAGATCTACACACATCTGGACTTGAACTTAGTTTCTCTCTAGGCCAAGCTAGCAACATGAATTGGAATAGGAAGTAGCTTTCTATGACTCAGGGTACCTTGGCACATTCGGTCAACTTAGGTCGGATGAGTATGCCCATATACCCTAAGTCATCGTGAGCATCTCCCTATAACAAATTATGTCACTAACCTGGTTAGGGTCAAACCTTGGGCAAGTGGACTAACAAAAGTCAATGAAGACCATTCTAGATAACAAAAGAGTGAGGTGAAGGATGTATTCTAATTTGATGAGTATGTCATCTAGGAATAGTAACATGAACAATATGTTGGAAATCTTTGGCCAAAGTATCACAAACTCGTTGGTTACATTGTCGATGTCACCTAGTTTAAGGAACGTGATTTCAGATGAATATTGGTAACAAATATTTAGATAGGTTCTTTAAACAGTCACTCAATACCTAGATTAGGGTAAGAAAACCAAGTATACATAGTATACGTAAAAGTATTCAATACTTAGAGACAAGCATGAGAGATCGGTTAGAGACCGAGTCATGCAATGAGAGATCGGTAATTCACCGAGTCATTTACAACTGCATATGGTTATCTATTATGAGATTGATTGGCATGGAATGTGTGTTCTAAATTATGTTTTATTTAGAATAGAGAACATTGTGTAAAAAAAAAATTCCCTTGTTTCTAAAGTCTTAAAATGGGAATGTTACATCTTGGTATCAAAGTGAAGGTTGCAGCTCTTGGACCTATTGTGTCCATAATCTGATAAAACTTAAATTTTCTTGTTAACAGAAAATGGTTAGAACAAGAGGAAATGTTGCAAATAATCCTCCACCTGAGGAAGGAGCAACAACTGCCCAAAAACTTGATGAGATCCTTACTTCCCTATTGGACACAAGAGATCATTTGGCTGTACTTGAACAACAAGTAATGGGAAATGAGGAGGAAGAAGATGTTGGTAATAATAATCAGCCACCTCCTGAGGACAACACCAATTTGGGTGTTGATAATAACAATGTGAACATGCCTTGATCAACTAGAAAACAAAAAGGCTAGGTTGGCAGCTAAACTCACTAATGATATAAAAAGGATAAGTCCACCTAAATTTGATGGCACCACATTAGGAGATGGAGCTGAGAATTGGCTCAGTGAAATGGAGAAGTACTTTGCAATAAGGAATTTCTCAGAAGAAACAAAGGCAATTTGGGGAGCATATCAACTTTCCCATGAGGCATCTTCATGGTGGGACAACCGTAAGGCTGAGTTGAATATTGATGAAACTAATATCACTTGGGATCAATTTAAAGGTTACTTTAGGCAACGTTGGCTGCCACAACTTTATTATGATCAAAAATGACTGAATTTCAAACTTAGCACAAGGAAAGCTAATTATAATTGAGTATTGGGAGTGGTTTACTAAACTCCTTAAGTATGTACCTTAATATCAAACTGATGAGAAGTTTAGGATATGAAAATTCATCATGGGATTGAATCCCATTATAGGAGGAGAGGTGGATGTTCACAACCCAACCACTATGGAAGGGGTTGTTGAAAAAAGCCATAAGGCAGGAATAAAATTAAAGGCAATTTCTGCTCATAAGGAGGAAGTGAGGAAGAAAGTTCCCAACTCCTCTTCATCATCTCTTGCACCTAAGAAAGGACCATGGAAGAAGTTTGGTATGAAAAGTAAGTTTTCAGCTGATAATAATAAGAAAACAACAACAAATAAGTCTGCTTAAAAATCCATGAAACAACTTTGTCAAGAATAATAATAATGACAAAAGTCCTATGGAGGTCAGAATGATAACTTTAAGGCTAGAAATAAATCTGAGCCTAAAAAGGGACCTGTAGGAGGTTGTTATAACTATGGCAAGGATCATTACGCAAACCAATGTCCTTTGAAAAAGGATGATCGTAATCAACAACACAAGATACACACTGCAGTAGCTTGACAAACAGGCTGAAAAACAAGTCACACCATAGAAGTTCTAGGTAAGTTATTCGGCATACCTGTAACTATTCTTTTTGATACAGAGCTACAAAATGTTTTATTTCTAGTAAATTAGCATCAAAACTAAAAAGAAAAGCTAGAAAAATGGATAAAACATGGACTATACATTATGGAAACAATGTTGTTCATACAGTTAGTATGTGTCTTTTTGGGCAGTCCTTGACTTACCTAGTTTTTCCACTGAAGTTGATCTTTATGTTGCTCCTTTGGGGTCTTATGATGTAATCATAGGTGTTAATTGGTTAGCTGAGCATAAAGCAAAAGTGGACTATTTTGAAAAACATATTAGTTGTTTAGATGATCTACAAAAAACAACAGAGATTCAGGGTGTGAAACGTGAGATTTCAGTTAGGAAACTATCAGCTATGCAACTTAAAAAGGCCAAAAATAAAGGTTGTACCTTATATGCAGTAAAAATTTTGAATCCACTGAGGAAAACAACGAATTCATGGAATGATATCCATTGTTACAAAACTACAGTGATGTGTTTCTAGAAGAGTTACCAGGTCTTCCACCCAAAAGAGAATTTGATTTCACAATTGAAATCAAGCCTAGAACCGAGCCTATTTCTAAGGCACCTTACCAAATGACTACTATTGAATTAGTAGAGCTTAAGGCACAATTGCAAGAACTTTTGTCTAAGGGTTTGATTAGACCGAGTGTTTCACCTTGGGAGCACCGGTAATCTTTGTGAAAAAGAAGGATGGAACACTTAGATTGTGCATTGATTACATAATGTTAAACAAAGCAACAATCAAGAATAGATATCCACTCCCTAGAATTGATGATCTATTTGATCATATGATGTGGAGCATCAGTATATTCTAAGATAGATCTTTGATCTGATATCATCAATTACGGATTAAGGATGAGGACATTCATAAAACAAATTTTAGAACAAGGTATGGACATTATGAGTTCACAGTTTTACCCTTTGGATTAACAAATGCACCGGCAAACTTTTATGAATTTGATGAACAATATTTTTCAAGAATACTTGGACAAATTTGTGCTTGTATTCTTGGACGACATTCTCATATATTCTAAAAGTATTGAGGAACACCATGAGCATTTGAAGATAGTTTTGGAAATTTTGAGAAAGAGACAGGTTATATGGTAAGCTATCTAAATGTTCTTTCTATGACACAAAAGTGCACTATTTGGGTCATGTTATAAGTAAGAATGGAATTGTTGTAGATCCTTCTAAAATTGTAGCTATAACTGAGTGGCCTGCACCAAAGAATGTACATGAAGTTAGAAGCTTCATGGGTCTTGCTTGGTTACTATAGAAAATTTGTAAAAGATTTTTCCAAAGTTGTTGCACCAATAACTTCATTGCAAAAAAGGATAAGAAGTTTGTTTGGAATGAGAAATGTGAATCTACATTCAGAACTTTGAAGGATCAGTTAACATCAACACCTATTTTAGTTGTACCAAACCCTAATGGAGACTTTACTATTGTAATGGATGCATCTGGGAAGGTCTTGGAGGTATTTTGTTACAAAATGATCATGTCATAGCTTACAAAAGTAGAAAACTAAAGTTACATGAGTTGAATTATGCTCCACATGATTTAGAGCTTATTGCCATTGTTCATGCACTACAAGTTTGGAGGCATTATCTGCTTGGTAAACCTTTTGAATTAAAAACTGATCATCTTGGGCTGAAGTATATTTTCACTCAGCCAAATCTAAATGCAAGACAATGAAGATGGTTAGATTTTTTGTCTCAATATGATTTTGACATAAATTACATTAAAGGCAAGGAAAATAGAGTAGTTGATGCTCTAAGTCATAGGAAGCACATTTATGCTCTTATAACATTAAGAACTTAGTTTAAGGATGAAGTAAAAGTGTTATGGAATCCGATTCTTATTTTCAACAAGTAAAAACAGTGCTTGCTGCAGATCCAAATGATGTGAGATATAAAGGTTTTCACTTTGACAATGAAGGAATCTTAAGATTTGAAAATAGAGTATACATACCTTCACTAAATGATTTAAGAAAGAAATTGTTAGTAGAATTTCACAATTCACCTTTCTCTGACACCCCAGGTATTACAAAGATGCTTGCTGATATAAAACAACAATATTTCTGGAAAGGGATGAAAAAGGACGTTATTGATTTTGTGACACATTGTTTGGAATGTCAACGTGTTAAAGCTGAACATATGCATCCAGTTGATTTATTATATCCTCACAACATACCACAAGTACAAATGGAAAGTAATAAGCATGGATTTTGTACAAGGGTTGCCTATGTCAAAAAATAAACATGATGTTATTTTGGTTGTTGTGGATAAACTAACAAAAGTAGCTCATTTTATTGTTGGTAATCTTAAGGATGATTCTCCTATTTTGGAAAGAGGTTTGTACATGAGATTTTCAGATTACATGGAGTACCTAAATTAATCATATCTGATAGAGATCCTAGAATGACTTCAAGGTTTTGGAAAACCCTTAATGCAGCTCTAGGAACTAAGCTGAATTTCAGTTCTGCATATCATCCGGAAATGGATGGATAGACTGAAAGAGTTAATCAAGTTTTAGAGGATATGTTACGAATGTATTGTATGGATCAATAGTATAAGTGGGAAGAGTACCTTCCATTAGTTGAATTTGCATACAATAATACATATCATGCTTCTCTAAAGATGGCACCTTTCGAAGCATTATATGGAAGAAAATGTAGAACCCCGTTAGTTGGGACAACATTGAGGATAGAGAGGTAATTGGACTTGAAATCCTTACTAAAATGGAACAACAAGTTAAAATGATTCATGAACGCTTGAAAGAGGCAGCAGATAGGTAAAAGAGTTATGCTGACTTGAAGTGGGTTGATAGGAAATTTGAACTCGGTGAGAAGGTCTTTCTTCGGGTTAAACCAAAAAGAGTTCTATAACTTTTGGCAAGGCTACCAAGTTATCACCTCATTTTGTGGGACCTTTTGAAATAGTTGAAGTAATCAACCCTGTAGCTTATCGTTTAGCATTACCTCCTACTTTGTCATGAATGCATGATGTTTTCCATATTTCTTTTCTTAAGAAATACATTTCAGATTTATCACATGTGTTAAATTGAATTCCTTGCAGGTCCAAGACCCAAGAATAATCATGGTTAAACCCTTGTGAGTGCTAGAAACTCACCAGTTGCTTAAGAAATCATGAAATAAGTCAATGTAAGGTCCAGTGGGACCAATTTAATGAAGAAAGTGCAACCTGGGAAAATCTGGAAGATATGAAAACTACTTTTCCATACTTATTTGAACAAAATTGATTATGTTGACTGATATAAATTGTGATTTAATTCTTTTATAACAATAAATCTACCAATTTTGGGTAGATATTTATTTATTTTAAATAAACAACTATGTAAATGCTGATTTCTGAACTTTAAAATTCTGATATGTTATGAACACATGAAAAGAAAGTGGATAAACTGATTGTCCTTGATGTAAATTGTTAAAATAAGATAATCATCGGGACGATGATTCTTTTAGGAGGGAAGTATGTAACACCTTTGAAAAATTGTTATCTTTCCTCTTTTGCATTGCAAGTGTTGACATGTGATTTTCTTGATAAGATGTGTTCCCTTGATTTTCATAAATCATGCTTGCCATGGATAAGTCATTTCTGCTCTTGATTTCATTAAGCTGAAATGTTGTAGCTTGCAAAGAATCCCTTTTCACTTCTGATAGATGAGTTGTAATCTGGTAATGATGTTGCAAACTTATCTCTATTTAATTAACACATCCTTGGATCAATTCCATTGATCCAAGGTATGTTTTAAATCTTCTTACCTGATCTGAATGGTAAACTGACATTCAGAGGTTGAAGGACATAATGGACTGAACTTTTGTATGTTTACAAATTCTTTTATTTTTCTTGTAAGATCGTGCCTGCATTCTGTTGTATGTTAAGTGCTCAGATCTTCTTGATTGATCTCTTCAAGATGCTAACATCATCAAGTGGTATGAGACCTACTTCAGGACTATGGAGGAAAAATAGAAACTAAGTCCTAGGCCTGTGAGATCTATCCTAACGGGATTCTAAACTAAGGTAAATGTACCTATCTTTTATCTATGCCTATTTCATTCGGGATAACATCCTAACCTAGGTTGCATGTTCTAAATTGGGGTATGGGGGAAATAACCTAAGGTGATGCTAGGTTTATTTCTAATCTATACCTAATACTAAATAGCTATGAGCTATGACCTAACCTAAGGTGGTAATTTACCTATAGAAATGTTTTTAAACCTAAGGTAAATACTTCTAAACTATCCTATGGTCATATCCTAAACTAAGGGAATCTATCCTAAACTAATGAAATGTGGAAATGGGACCTAAGGGTCATATGGCAAGTGGTAATCTGGAAATGGTTCCTAAGCTATTAATTTGATTTGATTTTTGAATTAATGGGACAACGTACTACCATTTTAGGCAGAGGCATGTAAATTGGAGGAAGTCTACATGGAGTCATCACTAAAGTTTAGTAATGCATGCAAAAGTTGAATTAGGATTCACCAATTTTGGATGGTGGTGGCATGAGAGATAGGTGGGAATTTGAGAATTAATGGCATTAATGAGTCTCATTTTTGGTGAGAAAACCACCTAGGAAACTATGCGGGTGGATTTGTTGGAGGTTGTTTGGTCATTCATGCTCTCCAATTTTTTTCTCGCATGGAGCTATCTGGTTCTTCAAACCAGCAGTTCTATTTTCAATTTATGGTTATTTTTGATTTCCTTGGTCTATTTTCAATTCAAGGAAAGTATATGAGACATTGGGGAAAGATATTTTGGTTGTTGATCTTTCTTGGAGAAGAAGAAGAGTTGGAAGCTCAAGTGAAGTCTTCTTTGAATCGGCAAAAGCACTATCATGCATGATAGGCTCTATCCATTAAGATTTCTTGCTTTTCTCTAAATGTTTCATTAAAACAATTCTACTCTCTTGAGATAAATGTTTTCTATTTTTGTTCTAGTTATTTTCTTTCTGGTTGAAAGAATCTCTACATTTTTGGTTTTGGAACCCTTGCATGATAATGTTGTTTTGGGTGTTTTCTCTTGAGTGAGTTAAAATGGTGAAATGCATTTATATCTGTCGAGACTTTTGTGTTTTGATTGGATTAATTACTCTAGACTATCTTCTCAAAAAAGAGTTTGAGTAGCTAGTTTTTGACTTAAGCTTCGAGCTGGAAGTTTCTTTTGAAGTAGTATGTAAATGGGTACTTTTCTCTGATGCATCTCTGAGTTTAAAGTTGTATTACTCCTTCTGCGATCTATATGGATATATGTTTATTTCATTGTGTGAACACGAACTTGCGTGAAAGTGAGGAATGGACATCTTGTTTGTATTTATACTGTTAAAACTTGCATTCTTATACTGAATGCTTTTTCTTGTTTTGAAAGGTAGAAGAATACCCTTTTAAATTGTATCATGTTTTGTTAAGTTTTATACTCCTTGTTTAGGACTATATTTGTATACTTTGTTCTTCATATGAACTCAAACTTGCTTAAAAAAAACAAAGGGTAATGGGTGTTTGAGGTTTATGGAATTGTTGGTGTTCTATACTTCAACTTGTATAAGGTCTTAGAAGAAATATCACATTCTTATTTTATTTCTGTCTAAATCTCCTCTTCTTCGAATCAAAATTTATGGGAGTTGAGGGTAAGTTTTGTTATTTGGAATTACTGTTTAGTTGAACTTGTAGGGAGATAAGAATGAGAATTGTCTTACTTGGGTGTTTGTTACTGGAATTCTCTTCTCTGAAACTCTGTAAGGTGATTACTGGTTTATTGAAATCTTGAAGATGAGATGGTTGTCTTGGTTGAAGTTCCTTTTGATATTGTGATACTCTGGTAGTCGGCCTTCTCCAAGCCATTATGGTGATTATCTCTTTAGGTCTGTTTGACATTCTTAAGTTTGATTTTTGTCCTTTTGGGCTTGGGTGAGGTGATGAAAACTTACTCGCCAGAGTTGGAAACTTCCTTGTAGTTTGTTAACTCACATGATATGAGCTGATTGTGGTATGTTCATGGGAATCGTGAATGTATAATCAACTTTGGACTATTTCTTTTGTATTTGGAACCATCCAAACTGTTCCGTTTATGAGCTTTAATGATTTCTATTACTTCAGTGGAATCGAATGTCTTGCCTATTCATGGTAGTGTGTCGAGCTTGAGCTTTGACTTGTAGAAAGGAAAACTTATCCATTTCTTTGACTGATTTGTTTTCAATGGTTGAGTCATGTTAATCTTTCGATGTACCATTATGAAATTGTTTACATATGGTTTTGGATCTGACTGAAATCTTCAAGGATGAAGAATAAAATAGTTAGGTTGAAGTGAATTGATAATTGTTAACTTATACTTGTTTAATGTATCCTTATTGAATGGATTAATAATTTTGTTAACAGTTGATTGTGCTTGAAAGATGAAACTCTTTGTTAGGTTTATTGATTGAATCAGTTATTTAAGTATTCGGTTTTGTATCTTCTAAGCCTGTTTTCTATTCCTTAAAAGATTAGTGGGTTTGTGAAGGGTCTGTATGATTCTTCTTCTTACCTTATTTCTTTTGAATGAGTAATAGAAATCCTTTCCTATGCATAACTCCTTCCTCTTCCAATTTCAGAGGTAAGTTTCTCCTTTGTCATTTCTGGAAACTGTAGGGTAGGAAGTTGACTCTCCTTTTCTAAAGATGCATATGTGAATTTGGTTTAATTGATGATAAAAGAAATTGTAAACCGTTGTTTTCATATATATCATAGGTATAATAGAATCAAATGTATTACTTTATTAAGTAATTGATTAGTAGTTGTTACTAATTACTTCTCTACTTAAATTATATTTAAGGAAATAATAATTATTTCAGTTAATTGAAATGAAACATTGTTGCTGGGAAATACTTTTCTATTGTTAATAAGAGGCCTAATCTAAGAACTTAGGTTATATTTATTTGACCAAGAATTAGGCTATCACACCTGAATTGTGAATCTCTTATTTGTTTAAGTTGATAGTTGATTCATCTTAAAAATGTAACGATGCTGAAATGAACTTGTCTTCACATGTTTTCTGGAAACTTGGTAAAGATGACAAGAAGGTCTTTGATTCTGAAAGTAGCTCTTTTTTTTATCTATTGAAGTAAAATTATATTTCAAATTCAGAAAGAATTATGAAATAACTCAATGTTAGGAGTTGTTTATTGATATAAATGAGTAATTGTTTAGGACAATACTTATCTGTTATAAGGCAGTAGTTTGTTGATTATATTATGATCTTTTCTTTAAATAAATTCATATTGTTATTTGTGCTTCTTTTATGGTCGTTATTACTTATGATTTATTTGGATGATTGCATTAATTGTTTCATTAAAGTAGAGTTGTTTTAATGGAACAATTAGTGGAATGCACTTCATTTTAATGCTTAGTGCTTATCATGCTCAGTTCATGAACTGACCCGTGCTAGCAATTTTGCAGATGGACTTCGTAAGTGATAAAAGAAGGCAATAACTTTTATGATGTATTGGCTGATTTAAAGTTTGGCTCTTTTAAAGAGAACTCCGATTCATTCTTGAGATGTATTGAAAAGGAAAATTTGTATTCTTTAATGATCTTAGTATTGTTTGACATGCAGTTTGTTTGAGATGCATAGTCTTGTAAATTGTGTATTTTATCATGATGAATTGAAAATATTGGAGGTTCACTTCAAATTGTTGTGTAATTTCTCTTGTACATTTATGAAGGTAGTTGGAATACTATCTTGTTGATATTTGGCATATCTATTTGTATTCTTATTTCTATTGTCATTTGATAAGTTGGACGAAGAGAAATAGTTCAATCTCTCTCTTAATTGAAAGCAACTTGTTAAGTTGCATAAGATTACGTTCTTTATCTAAATAATATATAATGATAATGGGATGTGTATTGAATATACAATTAAACTATAGAAAGTGTGAAAGATATAAAAGGTATGATAAACCCTAACACATAACCATGTAGAGAGGAAGACTCTTCCTCTCTCAAAAAAATGTAAAGTGAAATAATGGTGTTTATGATCATTAATCACTCAGACTTCATTTTCTATGAAGTCTGCTCTAGTTGAACCTAAGTGGTTGTTGCACCTTATTTGAACAGTTGAGTTACATTAATTTAACCTTGCGATGTATGTTGTTCTTTTTTGATAATTGCTCGACATGTCATAGTTACCAAACATAAAAGCAATCATGAGTTAATGAAGTTATTTAATATTAATTAAATCAAATATGGATGAAGAACTTAAGGGGTGTTGGATTTAGGGTTGGGAAAGGTTTCGTAATTTGAATCTTAATCCAAAATTAATTAAGTGTTAATGACCTCCTAGGGGTATGTACATCGTGATGAAGTAGTTCTATCGGATGTTGGCACACGCCAACTACAAACTATACCTGTGTGAAGACTAAGGTCTTCACGAGGATACAATGTTGTAGTTGACATGTTACAACACCCTTTCCATTAGTTCATCTAGATCTACACACATCTGGACTTGAACTTAGTTTCTCTCTAGGCCAAGCTAGCAACATGAATTGGAATAGGAAGTAGCTTTCTATGACTCAGGTATCTTGGCACATTCGGTCGACTTAGGTCGGATGAGTATGCCCATATACCCTAAGTCATCGTGAGCATCTCCCTATAACAAATTATGTCGCTAACTTGGGTTAGGGTCAAACCTTGGGCAAGTGGACTGACAAAGTCAGTGAAGACCATTCTAGATAACAAAGAGTGAGGTGAAGGATGTATTCCGATTTGACGAGTATGTCATCTAGGAATAGTAACATGAACAATATGTTGGAAATCTTTGGCCAAAGTATCACAAACTTAGGTTGTGTGTCGATGTCACCTAGTTTAAGGAACATGATTTCAGATGAATATTGGTAACAAATATTCAGATAGGTTCTTTAAATAGGTCACTCAATACCTAGATTAGGGTAAGAAAACCAAGTATACGTAGTATACATAAAATTATTCAATACTTAGAGACAAGCATGAGAGATCGGTTGGTTAGAGACCGAGTCATGCAATGAGAGATCGGTAATTCATAGGTTATTTAAAAAAGTCACTCGTAACCCATATTAGGGTAAGAAAACCAAGTATATGTAGTATACGTAAAATTATTCAATACTTAGAGACAAGCATGAGAGATTGGTTAGAGGTCGAGTCATGAAATGAGAGATTGGTAATTCACTGAGTCATTCAGAGCTGCATATGGTTATCTGTTATGTGTTCTAAATTATGTTTTATTTAGAACAAAGAACATTGTGTAAAAAAAATTCCCTTGTTTCTAAAGTCTTAAAATGGGAATGTTACAGAAACAAACTAATCTATGCAAAATGACAAAGATAATTAGAGCACTTACCTATACATGTAGGGTGGTCATTGATGCATCTATCTCTCTAGATAATTAGCACACCGAGAGAGAATATTTATTAGGTAAAGAAGGGCAACACTGTTCCTATCCTAGACTCACTATAGATGACCCAATAGTTCAAGAACTCTAACCAAGAAGAAGTGTGCCCTATCTAATCCAATCCAAGTGCAAGATGAACCAAGAACAAAGAGATCGGATGTGAATTTGTCACAAAAGAGTAGATCAGATTATAGTTCCTAATATTTAGGCTTCCTTCCTTCATGAATGTTGAGATATGCTGTGAGTATATATACAACACCATCACCCGTTGGTGATGGCATCAACCAAGAACAACCTTGCACTGACACCATCACTCATGGATGATGGTATCAACCAAAGATGATAAATGAGGTGATGTGTCATGAAAAGTGAAAATAGGTATCGTGAATCAAACATATGGATGAAAAAGGTGCCAAATTGTGAGATCTAAGCAAGATGTCAGGAGTGTAATGTGTGTGATACCTAAATGGACAAGGATAACTAATGTAATGACAACTAATTTTGGGACCACATAGTGATACTCTCTTTGTATATTGTCTATAACCTATAATGATTACGTGAAAAATCATTCCTCATTCCCAATAGGGCCCTTAAGCACCCACTCAAGAAATAGATGCATCAGTGACCCTTATCTACACAAGGAAATTGTTAGTAACATGTATGAAATATGAAAAGTGAAAAATTAGGTGTATACACCACATTACAACTAAATTACACTATCTTGCATTGCATGGATATCACATTGTAAATAATAAACTTTAAAACTTAACCACATTACCTTGCATTGTATTGGCATTTACATCACGCCACTAAGATATGTTCAAACCCGAGCTACTTATCATTACATTGGGATTAAGCAACTCACATCATAAATTTTCGTTTCATTCAAACTAACTCCTCTCTCATTGCAAGAGAGAACATATGTAACTAATTCATGCTAGGCACTTTGAGTTACATTGTGTACCAACCGGGTCATGTTAAAATTATCTCACTCACGTGCTCTTTAAGCTATCCACTCACACTTGATGCGGTAAAAGCCAAAATTTGGGGTAACATAAACAATAATGTATTTATATATAAACCCATGTAGCATATAACCCACCAAGATTATGGAACATAGGAAATAGTCGATTGCAAAACAAGAGAAGATTGTTGATCTCAGGAGCCCCAAACCACTATCATGAACCCAATTTTCCATTGTTTTAAACCACCCATCAACCCTACTCACTACATGGTGTTTTATGGGGATTTGGAATTAAATTTCAAAGGATAATTTTAGCCGTTCAAAATTCTCTTAAATTGATTTGAATTTTCATAATGTAGGGGTGAAAAAGATAAAAATGAGTTTCATGAAGAAAAAAACATGAGTTCAAAGTAAATTTAGAAAAGTAAAAACAATAAGCCCAAAATAGAGAATACACGAGTTAGGAATAGAGAAGTTGTGAGAAATTTTAGATAAGAAGAAAATTATAAAACAAGAAGCCGTGGTACATAGACATGCAAAAAAATCAGCGCCTCTAGAGATGTATATGCGTAGGAATGATTCAAAGGGATAAGTGGGAACAAATCATAGAAAGAGATCAAGAAGCCATGGGAATTGAAATTCCCAAACTCAATTTTTCTCCATTTATGAGTTCTGAATTATAAATTTAATTTCCTTCATGTCTTTGTATATTGGCACAATGGAAAATAATTAGAATTTATGGACGAGAGGTAAGGGGTTCAATTGTTGGATAATTAACTATTATTTGGAATTAATATGAAAATCCTCACCAAAGATATGACATAGAAAAAACCTACTAAGGTTTACCCTAATCCAAATCCATGGACTTGGTTATGTATCAATCAAGAAAATCCTGGGGAGATGGATGGCGTGGTTGACTCCCTCTCTCACTACGTACCTTTTTATAAAAAAGTATTAAATCCCTAATGTTGATTTGTAAACAAAATTGTGAGAGTGAATGTAATGATGCAAATTTTTAGGGATTATTAACCCCTCTTAGGATATAAATCATAAATTAATAAATATGATTAACTTATAACTTTCATTAAAGACTTGTAATATGTATGAATAATTTATATGATGAGTATGAGGTAATACAAAGGAAATTAGATCTTATAAATTAAAGAACCATAGAAAACTATAAGGGAGTAATTTAAATATCTTAGATCATATGAACTTAGCAGGGCGTACACGTAGGGAATTATAAAGGAAGATAACTTGCAAACATAGTTATACAATTTTATGAGGGGTTATCATACAAGATCATAATAATAGCCATAGAACTGTTTACACCCTTTTTAAAAATTATAGATTTGTTATGGAATGCACAACACCTAAAAAAGGAATGTAAGGTTCGATACTAGGGGTTATTTTAATTAATTACCTTCCAACACTAATCATTCAATATCATAATAATGTATTGGCACTTGTAATTTTTGTTTACAATATGTTATAAGTTCAAATATACAAGAGAATAGATGTACTTAGCTCTAGAAATTGATGTCGACAAATCTAGGTGCAAAGATTGTTGAATCTAGGGGTAATGATCATGTAGATGCTTCATTCTAGAAACTATGATTGAAAAATTACCTTGTAAAAAACTGTAAAAAATAGTCAAGATTAGTTGAACAGTCCTTGACCTATTGTATGGTCTTAGAACTGCTTGGAATGATGTTCTATAACTTTTTGTGGCCTTAAGTGATATGGAAATATGTCTCATTTTCAAACCTTGAGTTTCACACAATCCCAAAACCATCTAAAATTAACTGAATGGAACTAAAACCCTAACCATGGGTGGAATACCATGCAAGAAGGTTAGTGTTTGGGTTGAAGTGCAATCTATGCACCACCTATGTCAACACTACTCCAAAGAGACCTCAAACCACATGTAATTCTCCACCTAGAATGTGATATCTAGATGAATGTAACTAGTTGAAAACTTGAATCACTTTGAACATTCTTGATATGGTTGTGCTCTTGATAAGAAAATGATTAGGGATCTTGAAGTGCTTGGAAATAAGGGAATTTGAAATCCTTGACTTCTTTGAGTCTTTAAAACCGTAGTAGATATCATGTCATAATGGATGTGCATTAGCTTTGGGAATATTTAGGGCGACTTGGGTGCCTCTTTTATGTATTTATAATGAGCCCTTTAAGTGATTTGCTATATTATTTCCATGTGAGTAAATGAGGTGATGTTTTCTTGTTTATGTAGGGCTCTAAAGGTAATTTACCATGTAAAGGTAATTTACCATGTAAAGACCAACCTAGGAAGATGAAAAGGCTCAACAAAGATAGTTCAATTGAAATCAAAGTACCGACCATATTGTATGGTTTTAGAAAAAGAGATGGTGGAGGCCATCCAGTAAGAATTATTAAGTATTGATTTTATGAATTTACATTTAGAATGTGACGACACATCAGTGTGTGAGAATTATTAAGTTAGGATAGAGAGATAATAAGATGTATTGAGTGGGGATAGGATGAGAGTGTTTTTCTTAGATAAGAAGCACAATCATAACCAGCATTGTCAAAATGATACATTTCTAAATTTGAGTGTCTACAAGAACATATAAATATAAATTTATAGCCATATTATGATGTTATACATGAAGTATGGAATCACGACCATGATAGAAGTCAACGGGTGAAAACAACTTATAACACTTGCACTAGAAAATATTGAGTGTATTGGTGAACCTTGATTGACTATAAATGTTGTAAAACCATTTATAAATTCTTTATGATCTTTATACGAGTTAAACAAGGATAGAGAAAAATTGGTAACATGTATAGGAAATGGTAAATTTTTAACTTAGATTATATGTGGAATGGAAATGATTGAAAGTAGGTTTGTTCATAAATTTTAACCTTATATGAAACATTACCAAAATTTGGAAAATGTAATACTTGAAACCATGTATTGAAACTATTTTTAGGAAATTGTAGCTATTTTCTTGTGTTGGAAAACTAGGTTTAAGATTCCCACAATAACAACACCTATGGATGGTATCGGATATCTAATAGGGTTGATATTTCTCGATTCTTATGCATGAAGTTTCTTGTACTATTTTGGGGTTACAAACTAGGATTAGGGTCCCCGTAGTAATAATGTGAATGGGTGGTATGAATTAGCCAATTTTGTGGAGGATGGGCTAAAAGTAAAAAAAGACGTGTTGGAGTGTTGATAAAGCAATGTTCTAGATCTAGAGAAAAGCATGGAGTTTTGGTGGCCAAGTAAGAGATATTTTGGGATAAGGCACATGCGTAGTGGAGATCAAAGGTCATGTAAGGATTGATCTAATAATATGATTAAATTAGAGTTTATTTATAGATTAATCTATAATTAAGAATGATAGAAAAGTAAGCATTGCTTTGTTAATGTACGCATGGCTATTTTGAGCATGCAGGTAGTTAATTTTGATGAATGCATAGGAAGTGAAGGGAAAGTCCCCACCCCTATATATATTCTATGTAGTTCATTTTTTTTATATATACCCCTTTGTGAATATGTGTGCTTATGATTATTATTTGATATACTTGTGCACATGACTTTGTATTTGTTAGTATTGTTTATTATGTATTAAACACTTCATTATGTAAGACTCTATTATTAATGGATCATTTTGGTTGGATTATGGTAATTGATGTGTCTGAATATGGTGATTATATAGTGTAATTGATCTTAATTAGTATCTGATCTGTATGTTTCCTTATTACATGTGTTTCCAATTGAATGTATGTAATGAGTTTTATGAATGAATGAACACTTGGTTATCTATCATCATGTATCTACATGCTAACATCTTGATAAGAAATACAAAAGAGGGACCTAGTAGCTTCACGCTTTGGTGAGCGTTCAATATATGCTATCTCGAATGAGGTGTTAGTGCATATAGCAGTTAGGTGAAATAAAGAGACTACATTTTGGTTCCATTTTGGACCTCTTTTCAAACCGTTTTCCAGGATGTTGCTTTAGATGGCGTATCGATTGACTCTGAGAGCATTGAAATTTGGGTAGAGAAATGGTCAGATCAATTTGTGTAGAGATATAACATTGGACCTGATTTCAATGCACATCGTTGGGTGGAAGATAATCTTTATCATGAGATCTCTATGAGACATTCTTCAACTTATTTCCAGTAGAATTATATGAGTGGTTGGTAGCATATGCATTAGGAAAGTGTTGGGGATATAGACCAAGACTTTAAATGACAAAAGGATTACCAGACTCTTTTAATGTTGATGTGGAGTGGACTAGAGTTGTAGATCATTAGTGGGTTGGAGTATTGCATAGTTATACATTGGAGTACATTATTTCTACTTATTTGTGTCTAGAGGAAGCTGAGTTCATATTCTTACGTGAGCCCAGAGGATCATACTTGTGCATTATACCATTGTTATCAAGATTTTTATAATAGAATTGGATTTAGAGTGCCTACCCATGGCTAGCTAAACTCCCACCATGCACAAGGGGGAGGAGAGGTGTGAGAAATATGGCAGACCTGTGAGTATAAAGGTAGAGAGAGAGGAAAGATGGCTCAAGTTTAATGAAGCAAGAGAGAGGGACATGGCACACGAAATGGGAGATTCAGGAGGTGCTAGAGTTGAGGAGGATGATGGATCGTGAAGGTTTTAAAGCTCTCATGGAAGATGAGGAGTCACATCATCAGGAGCTCTCCCAACTTTAGGAAATCACAATAGAGAATCCCCTTGACTTCGGATGAGAGCACGTTAGAGGAGAGAATGAGGACCACAAGTGCACATCTGAACCCACCTAGCCCTAGCCCTTGTGCATGGTGTTCCAAATCTAGAGGTAGTCATTGAGAAGTAGGCTAGTGCAAGTAAATAAACAAAGACATGAGTAGATATCACTTTGTGTTGAATTCAAGAGATAAAGTTAGTAGTGCACCCATGGCATCACAGTCAACACCATTGTTTGGGATTTTGATGGTAGGATTGTTTTCAGGCACATCATCGGGACAGAAAATGTTGGCACATAGACTATTGGAAGTACTAAAGTAGGTATGACCATGACCATGCAAACCATTGGTGTCCATTCTAGTTAGTACCACTAGGACACAAAGGAGTATGTCAACTGGCCCACATCCCATAGTAGAGGAGGAGGATCAGGGGTTCAGATCAAGAGGAGAAAATATTGGTGGAGGTTCTAGTTCTAGATCTATCTAGAGGACAAGGCCCACATCCCTAACAACCCCACATCAACCTCAACAACCATTCTAGCTGACACCTCAGGTTTACTATGAGATGTCTCTCATTTACCAGAGTATAGAGGGATTGAAGATGTAGAGCATGTGCATAAGTGTGAACTACTATGGTGCGCTAAGGGGATTACAACCTCAGATAGGAAGGCTAGTCAATTTTCTACTACACTACAAGGGCACATGCATAGTTGGTATAGAAGTATGATCCACATCATACTGTGGTGGATTATGATGCTTTGTTCTATATTTTTTGTAGAGTTTCACATTCCATAGTTTGAGTAGTAGCATCAACAGCACTCAAGGATATCAAGCAGGGTTTATCTGAAAGTGTGAGGGAGTATGACACGCATTTTAAGACTTTGTTATCTAAGTTGTCTTATGATATTCATCCTATTCAAAGCATGCACAATGGTTCATTAGAGGATTGTTGACTCCATTTCAAGAGAGCACTCTCTCATAAGACATATGTGGATCCGCAAATGCTTTGGAAGAAGCTCATGTGCTGAGGTTGTTGGAAGTGTTGATACTAGAGTGAGCCCATTCTTAGAGGTGCAATTGTAGTCATGGAAAAATAATTGGAGAAGCTTTTCTACCAACTCAGCACATGAGACACAGTGGAATATGGTGCATAGATTGTGAAGTGGAGGGACATACTAAAGATAATTTCCCACAAGTCAAGTGCATGCATTATTACTAGATTGTGAAGTTTGTCACCTAAACCATGATGTTTGGATTTCCCTCTTTTAGCAACACATGATCTAGAAAAAGGTGTCCATGTATTGTAATATTTTAAGTCCCACACTCATGACACCACTGATACTACTATATTGATTGATCACATCCATGAAGCCATTGAGATAGGAGTGTGCACATACTAGTGTGGCGAGTGGATCTAAGGAGCAAGAAGGACAACATAATGAAGGGCACAACCATGGAGATAATAGGAAATGGAGGCTTCTTGAGGAGGATATCATGGTTGAGGTCATGTGGTGGTGGTAGAGGAAGGTTTTCTCAAGGAACTTGTTACACTTTTGGGTCACCTGATCATTACCAACATGGATTGCCCTCATAATGCAAAGCATGTTCATGGTGTGGGAAGCCACATAAGTTGGAGGATTTCCTAGATTTATATGAACACATGAGTAAAAACAAGAAGAAAGATAAGGGCATGGATGATCAAGGTGCAAATGTGATGTGAATGTTGATCAATGGATGCCTAAGAAGACTAATCCATAGAATTACAACCCATGCTAGTTACATGTGCGCCGAGGCAACACATGCACGTGTGAGCCTCTAAAGGCCAAGCCACTTATAATGAGGGAGGAAGTGATACATGCTAAGTATCTAGATGTGACACATGCATCAAAAGGAAGTTTACAAGAAACTATGGGAGTCATTAGAGATCTACAGGGTGAAATACAATGCTTAAAGGAACAGCACGTGTAAGAGAGCATGCAAAAAGAATGTTGAGCTCCCACAGAAGGATGTGGATGACTTGAAAGAGGTGTGTAAAATGTTGCATCAGAGAATATCATTCCATTTTTAGGGAATGGATTCAAGAAAGGTACCATGCTTGAGTTGAGCACGAGAGATAATACTTCATGTAAATCTACCACCTCAGGACCATGAATTTGACAAAGAAATCACACTTGATGTAGTTATTGATGGTTGGTTAGTAAGAGCAATATTTTGATCGATACGATACATTGAAGTAAATGTGTTGACTCTTGAAGCATGGAATCAAATGGGAAGACCTACATTGCAGCCATCTTCAAATGTGTTGTATATGGAAAACAAAACTAAGGAAATGCCTATTGGGGTACTAAAGGATGCATCTATTATCATTCAAGGAGCCAAGTTTACTAGGGACTTTGAGGTGTTGAGCTTGTCAAGTAGAAAACTTTCCAACATTACTTGGGTGACCCTGGTGTTATGTAAATAATGTTGATTTACTTTAACAAGAGATACATCAGTTTTGAGAACAAGGATGAGTGCATGATTATACCTCTATTTGAAAATAAGGTAGAGCCTTATGTTGAGCCTTTGAGTGAAGAAGAGCTTAATAGAATCTATGCTCAGATGGTGCGTGATCCAAGAAAATCTAGAACCATCAAAAGAAGGCATTCTTTAATGGGAGGACATGCATAGTATGTGAGTGACACTACTAGTGTTGCTTGTGATAACTAGGCACATGGACATGTATGAAATGGTTGGGCACGAGTTAAAGGGTGAGTCACTAGGATGATCAGGCCACACATGGTGAGGTGGTTGGGATTAACTCAGGTACCAAGGTATACTTGGTGAAGGGAATCTTGATACATTCTTTGCACACATGGAGACTCAATGGTAGAATGAAGGGATAAAAGAAACATGTTGGTCTATACCTTTATGCAGGACAATAATGCACTGGTGGGAAACACATAGAGATAGACCTTTTGGAATGGTGAGAAGTGAGAATCACCTTTTCTACTAGGTTTACTCTAGTAATGTACCTACACAAACATGTGAATTTCATGGTAAGTCTCTTCCTCTCATCACATCCATGAGTGTGAGAGATCATGGGCATAAGGTAAGGAGGCCTTACCACCATCACTTTGGGTACATAAGTTATTCCACATTGTGTGGTTATGTGTGCATGGTATGTCCATGCTGAGTTAAAAAGAGAACTAAAATTGGCAAGAGATGACTACATGTATGATCCAAACTTTTGATTATTTTTCTACTAAGCCTCCAGTCCATGAAGCATTATAGATATGAGAAGTGCACATCACTTTGGGGATAATGTGAAAGGCTGAAGAGATCATGATGGATATTTGGAGAACCTGATCTCGAGGCACACCTTGATCTTGAGGAAAAAGAAGAAGTACATATGGGTCGTGCTTGGAAAGAAAAAAAAAGGGTAAATTGGTCTATATGATTAATGATGAGGAAGTTGACAATTTGGATGTTATCCACACTAAAGGTGCACACGAGGTAATGGATTATATGATGAGAAGGCACGTGTGCATACCATGCTCCTATGAAGACAAAGAAGGTTAACATTGGTATAGGAGGAGAAACCTAAGGAGGCCATTATTGGTGATTACTGTTAGAGAAATAAAAATATTATTGAGCTCTTGCGTGACTTTTAGGATCTTATTCCCATGGGGTTATCATGAGTTAAAAGGTGTGCACCCTTCTTTAGGTGAGATGAAGATCAAGTGAAAGAAGGTGCACTGCCCGGTTAGAAGAGGCCTTATAGGATGAATCCTAATCTACGTGTGAAGGTGAAAGAGGAAATTGATAAAATGCTCAAGTCTAGAATAATTGAGCCTATTGAAGAATCTGAATGGGTTAGCCCCATGGTCATAAGCATTAAGAAGGATGGGAGGATAAGGATTTGTGTGGACTATAGAGAACTAATGCTTCATGTGTATAGATCCTTTTCCCACCCCATTCACAAAGAAATCCTTGAAGGAGTTATTGGGCATGAGATATATTCTTTTACAGATGGATTTTAGGTTATCACCAAGTGCGCATCATCAAAAGGAAGATCAGAGAAGACAACTTTCACCACTAAGTGGGGAATTTTTTCATATACAGTTATGCCCTTTGGATTGAAAAATGCACCAACAATGTTCTCATGCATTGTTGTGTAGGCCTTTCAAGATTTTATTCATAAATTTTACAGTATATATTTGGATGATTGATAGTATATGGCTTTAGTAGGATCATTTGATAATCTAAGACTCATGTTTGAGAGGTGCAGAAGTTGAGCATCTCTCTTAACATTAAGAAGTGCATCTTTTCTACACCTTTTGCACTTTACTTGGGCATATCATTTGTAAAGGAAGGATTATTGGTAGACCTAGCCAAGATAGTTGTGATCTTGGGTTTGGAAGAACCTACCAATCAAAGTGAGGTGCATGGATTTCTGGGACATACTAGTTATTATAGAAATTTATAAAAGGCTATGCAAAAGATTTTCGTGCCCTTGGAAGAATTGTTAAATCTAAAGGGAAATTTTATTAGGGTGATGCACAACAACATGCATTTGAGACATTGAAGGAAAGGTTACTACTACCTATTTTGCACTTTCTTCATGGGATAAACCTTTCATGTTCATGTTGATGCCTCTGGCATGGCATTGGTGCATTTTTGGCACAACCAGGAGAAGGAATTATGGATCATCCTATTTTATTTTCAAGCAAGAAGTTGACACCCAAGAAAAATTACACAACTACTGAGCACGAGGAATTTTCTATGATCTACGCACTACATAAGTTCAGACAATACTTGTTGGCAACCCCATTTATTTTCTATACAGATCATATGGCGCTCAAGTACTTGGTCAACAAGCCTTGTTTTTCAAGGGCACATTTATAGATGGATACTTCTATTTCAAGAGTTTGATTTCACAGTTGTTGTGAAACTAGGAAAAAGTAATTCAGGGCCTTGACCATTTATCAAGGATTAATTTTGGTGAGGATGCACAGAGTATGAAGATACATATGCCCGATGCATAATTTTTAGATTAAACCACACGCACCCACAAAATTGGAGGATATTGTATATTTTTTGCGCACTTGACATAGCACTTACCAAAGGAATGAAGACATTAGAAAAAAGCAACTTGTTATACATGCCCCTTATCGATTAATTGGTGGAGATTATACAAGTTGGGTCATGATGAAGTTTTACATCGTTGTGTTTTAGAACATGAGCATGAGGCTATTATGGAAGAGGCTCATGGTGGAATAGTAGGAGGGCATTATGCTAGTGATGCTACACACACAAGATTCTTATGGCTGGAATTTTGTGGGAGACTTTGTATAAGGATACTAAGGAGTATGTGAAAGCATGTGATCATTTTCAATGCCTTAGAAATCCTGACATAGAGATGAGATGTTATTTGCGACCTATTGCAAGTGTGAGAGCCTTTTGAAAAGTGGGATATTGAATTTGTAGGTCCTATTTCACCACCCACACATAGGACTGGCATGTGACTACATTATTACTTGTACAAATTATCTTACAAGGTGGGCGTAGAGGCAACACCTACAAAGGATTGTATAAACAGCAACAACAACAACAAGGTTTTTTGGGAAAATATTATTAGCACAGGTATGGCTTGCCCATTAAGCTTGACAAGTGATAGAGGAACTCATTTCTTAATGAGACAATCAGAATTTATTGGCAGATTTTATGGTGGCACACCATAAACTACCCTTATCACCCTCAAGCTAATGGTACTATGTAGAAGATTTCAACAAGATTTTGGATAAACATTGACAAAAATATGTGATGTTGGAAGAAAATATTGGGATGATAAAGTGTCAATTGTACTTTGGGCTTACATGACCACTTATAAAAGGTTGAATAAGGCCACACCTTTTCAGTTGGTGTTTGCATGGAGGTTGTACTACCAATTGAATTCATGTTACCATCCCTACGTATTACATGTGCACAAGAGGACTAGATGATGAACAAGTTGTTGAAGAGCACATTGATAAACTAATGCAGTTAGATGAGAGGTGTGCCATTACGCATTGGATCCAAAAAATAGAAGGCAAAAAAGTGAGAAAGGCATGACATGATATGCACATTAAGAACAAGACATTTGAGTTGGAAATATGGTCCTTCTCTATGACTCCAAGTTTGTGATGCCACCAGGAAATTGAAAGTGCATTGGTTGGGACATTTTGTAGTAACCAAGATACTTGAATCAGTGTATGTTAGTTACAAGCGTGGATGGCACCATGTTTCTTGGTTACTTCAATGGGAGTAGGATGAAGCCCTACTATAAATAAATTCTTGGTGTTTGTAATAAGGTATTATTTCCATTTAGATTAGATTTCCCTTTTATGTGTTTCCTTTCAATCATTGTTATGCTTTGTTATTTTATTTCTTTTTTTTGTTTTAATAAGTGTGTTTGCACACAGGAAGTTGATTACTATCTATTGATTTCATGTGTAGTGGATCACGCATACTTTTAGTGTGGGGTGAACCAGGTGTAAGTACATGGAAGAGAAAACTAGTGATGGGTTTGCACATATTTGCAGGGTTTTCTAAAGATAAGTGGTGCAAAAAAAAAGTGCCACAAGTGCTAAGGATGAAGGTGCTCTTAAATAAATTTCTTTAGATTAAGATCACAAGAGGAGAAGGATCACATAAAGTAACACGAGGTAGGAAGTGACATGATGAAACTACTTGGTATATGGCATAGAGGATTATGTACTTTGGCATGTGAGAGGCATGGGTATGGAGGAGGTTTTGTGGCTTGGAAAGTAGTAAGGTGCTGCAGAAGGTTACAACTGCAATGCAAGCGTGAAAGGAGTTAAGTGAAATAAAGAAAAAAAGTGAAAAAAGGTACTTTATTAAGAAAATAACTTAAAATATTTAAAGTGAGAAAAAGTGTGTTTAAAAGTAAAAAGTAAGGTGGTGATTTGAAAAATGAAAAATAAAAAAGGGGGCAAATTGAGTTCATTTTCTACCTTGCATTTTGAGAGAATTTGAGAATTAAGCTACTTGAAGAGCATTGGAGTGAAAGAGAGAAGAGAAGTGAAAAGTAAACTAGAGCTATGTGAGTGCGAAGTTGTGTGTGGCTCCTTGTGAAGAGAGAATGTTTGAGCCAGTAGTGGAAAGAAACATTAGGGCATGAGCAGAAGGGGGTTTACAGGGAAAAGTTGAACAGCTAGGGTTCACAGTGCTTGATAGTGAAGTAAGACAATGTTGTGAAGAAAAAATACCTAGGGACAAAAATTTTAGGAAAATGACACCAAAAAGACCAGAAGAAAAGCATCCATGAAAGAAGAGGTTTGAAGTTGAAGGTTGAGGAACCCTTGGAAGATATATATTCATAAATGCAATACCCTCCTAGAGTTTAGGGTTCGAGACTTGGAAATCACAACTCACCAAGTGTAAAATTAGTGAATATAACCATAGGGCTCCAGGAACAATGAAAGTGACATTAAAGGTAGACATGTTACAGAGCTTCATGGGACAAAATGAAGAAGGGAAAGTGTTGGTCGATGATTCATAGTGACAAAGGAATTTGAGAAGGTAGGGGTTTCTCCAGTTGTTTGAGCTACCCTTCTTCACAAAGCCCACACATTTATTCCAATGGCTCATGTCTAGGGTACATGAGGACTTCTTCTATTTCATTGGGTCATAGGATGAGGATTACAAAAAACTCATTGAGTAGTCACATGTTTGAGAAGTACATGGGAGGATATGGAGCTGACCTATGTGTCAATGCAAAGATCGATGAATTGGCCATTCAATTACAATATGAAAAAGGAGGAGGTAGGGTAATGACTATTAATAACCTCACATATCCTAAACTAGGGTTAGCAAAGTTAGTTGTAAGTTATAAATTGGGTGCCTCAGAGAGGTGGATAGATGTGAACAAAAAATTTTGTATATTGCACACAAGATGGCTAATAGACCCATTACAACATTGTGTAATACATTGTGAATGGAATCATTGAGGAGGCCATGCACAAAATGAAGAAGGAGCTAAGATAACTTGGGGCTCAATCCTCCTTCTCATTTTTTCTAGGAGATTAGAGTACCAGATGGTTCAGATGATGATATGTGGGTTTACCCACCTAGAACAAGTCCCCACGATGTAATTTGTTGGATATACTTGTGATGGCACAATTCAAATGTATATAAAGGAGAGATTGAAAAATGGTACAACATATTACAAGATGCCTTTGAGAATGAGTGGCATATTCCACATGAGTTACCTATGGAGGTTGGGGGAAGTAGAAAATTTTGTAAATGATGCAACTTACTACAACCTTGCACATTTTAGAATGAAGGATGGGAGATGAGCCCTTGGTGTAAGCTTTGTTTGCATTCACTACACAATATTTCAAGTGTGTTGTGAATAGAATAAAGGACACACAAAAGTTAACCTTTGATGCTTGAAAGGTTTGACTCAGACTTACATATCTTGTGTGTGACCTATATGTATGACTCGAGAGCTTATATATTTGAGATGTTGAGCCATACACATTTGATTTTATTTGAGCCCAAATTTATGTTACCATAAAGGGGATGATATGCAGAGTCTTTGTGGTGTTAAGGCCAAAGACTCAGGGAGGGGTCAAAATGGAGGTTACATTCTTGCTTCCCACATAGCTTGGATGAACTATTGGTACCATCTCTCAAGAGAATGCATGAAGAGACTCCTAAGGGAGAAGAGGAAGAGAGAAAGGGACTTGATCATTCCTAGTGGAAATAAAATGTATTATAGGAGAAGAAGAAGAAATAGTGGTGGGCAGGAACATCTCAACCACCTAAGGACAATATGAAAAGAGAAAAAATATTCAAGCACAAGAGAAAAAGGTTGTCTCAAAGACATAAGAGAAAGTGAGGAATCTAATATGGAAAAGAATGGAGAAACCTTGCAAGAGAGAGCTTGAGCATGAATGGGCTGAGTAGTTACCTAGAAAGAATATTGAGGATCGAGAAATTCAGTGGTGCCCATGAGGAGAGAAAGAACAAAATCCCTACCCAAAGATAAAATACTTGTGCAAGAGGAGGCACACAAAGAAATGATATTGATGATACTTATGTTATCAGAGAAGAAAAGGACATAGGAGTTGGGAAAATTTTAGGTGCCTCTACTACCCCGAAGAAACGAAGAACAAAGGCGAAAGGGGGTAGTAAGAAGAAGATGGATGCACCAAGGTCACCACATATGGATTTTTGGATGACCCTAAGAAGGTCCTTGAGGGAATAGATTCCAAAGAATCATGACCAATGAAAAAATATTCCTGGGAACTAATGGAAAAGCATGGAGGGGTGTCACAAAATAGGAATATGTTGAGCTAGAACTTGCACACCATATGCAGAAACCCCGAGTTTGAGTAAGAAATAATTCCATCAGTGTAATTGAGTTGAAGAGATATCTAAGAAAAAAGTAAGGTAGTAAATCCCATATACTTAACAAATGTACTTGACAAGAGTGCATGTAAATGCACCTTGAATAAAATGGCATGGATGTCACAAGATGGAGGAATTTGATGTTGGGCCACAATGAAAGGTCATTGGTGGAAGATAAGAAGAAAAAAGGAGTGTGAGGTTGATAAGCCTAAAGAAATATTCAAGGGGAGAAAAAGAGGACCAAGGAGGCATATGACATGGCAGCACGATGGTAAAATAGATTTAGGTCAATGCCTAACCTTGGTGAGCCAAGCCAAAAGAATGATTATAATGATGAGATGGAGTACTTAGAAGATCCTCAGCTTAGATGCTCTGGTGAACATTAAGAGTGGTGTGGGGCCAATAAGAAAGAGATAGAAAGAAAAAGAATCAAAAGAGTTGTTGTTGAGGCCGAATTACAATTAACTTGAGGATGTATTTCACAAGCTTAAGGAGGAAAGTAGCAGGGAGACCTAGCCTTTAACAAATTCCAAAAAAGTGATCCCATTCTTGATGCGCATGTGGTTGATGAAGAGGTAGTACTTAGGGCTATTCAAGAAAAGATGCCCATAAATAATATTGAGCACACTAAAGTTATGACCAAAACAACAGCACAGAAAAAAGTAATCAAGGCCAAAAGGATAAATTTGAGCTCGATATAAAGCAATTCCAAAATATGGTGCTAGATCAAATGGATGTGATTGAAGGATGTAGTTACAACTAATTGTGGTCATTCAAGAGCTCAAGAGTAGAGTTGAAGAGTTGGCACCTAACCAAGTACCAGGAATTGTAGGAGGTAGCGCCTCGGAAGGCATTAGCAGAACTTGATGAATGGAAGAAATTGGTAGTGAGATCAATGTTGTTGAGTTCCCAAAAAACTCTTCCAAAACCCATGAAGCATGAGTTACTTTTGATATGTGAATGATTATTTTGTGTATTGAAATCTTTATTCTTTTATTATTTATTCAGACATTATTTGGGGAAACATTTTGACAAAGATCATTTCGAGGATGGAAATCCAAATTAGTGTGGGGTAATGTTGCACAGTGAAAATGACTAATAAGTAATGCCATGCACGGGGATCTTGGGCATGTACAAGGTGGGTGTGAAGGGGCATGTGCAAGGAAAAATGGATAGCATGCAAAGGCTTGCATCTAAACAAGAAACTCCAGGACTTAGCCAATTTTGTGGACCACAAGGCTAAAAATAGACAAAGATGAGTTTGAGTGTTGATCAAAGCAATGTTCCAGATCTAGAGAAAAGCATGGAGACTTGGGCCAAGCAAGAGTTATTTTGGGATAAAGCACATGCAAAGTGGTGGAGATGAAAGGTCATGCATGGATTGATCTAATAATAGGATTAAAGTAGAGTTTATTTATAGGATTAATCTATTATTAGGAATGATAGAAAAGAAAGCACTTTTATTTGTTGATGTATGCATGGCTATTTTTGAGCATGCAGTAGTCTATTTTGAGAATGCATAGGCGGTGAAGGGAAAGTCCTCACCCCTATATATATTTGTAGTAGTTCATTATTTGGGTACCACTTCGTAGTATGCTATGGTTATTCGTTGTTCGATATACTTGTGTGCATGACTTTGTATTTGTTGGTTTTGTTTATTATGTGATAAGCTTCATTATGTAAGACTTTTTATGATGGATTAATGGAGAATTATGGTTGGATTATGGTAATTGATGTGTCTAGAATATGGTGATTATACGGTTTAATTGATCTTAATTATTATCTGATCTATATGTTTCCTTATTACATGTGTTTCCAATTGAATGAGGGACTTAGTACCTTCATGCACTTCGAGTGATCATTCGATTTGTATGAATGAGGTGCCAAAGATGCATAATAGTTAGGTGAAATAAAGAGGCTACATGTTGTGAATTCTAGGGAAAATGGAATGTTTTGAGAGATGTGTATATAGACTAGGGAGTGATGTGTATGGATGGGTTAGATTACGTAATGCATTATTTCACATGTGAAAAGTGTTATCGGTTACGGGTTAACTTCGAGATAGAATCAAGGTCTTCCCTCATGATTGGTCAAGTAGGATTACTTCATGCCTTGGTACATTATCAGAGTTCATTAGGGAAGTGTATCGATTATTATCCTAAATCTTTTGGATAAAAGCATATTCATTACTACTATTATTTCTAGGATGTTATATTCCTACCCTATTTATAGGTATATCACTTTTGGGTGACTACACTACACATGGTATTTTCTCCTACCTTATTAATTTCTCTCATCTTCCTTCTCGAGAAGGGTAAGGCCACTCTCACTTTTTTGGAGTGTGCAGGGATCCGTAAGGCTCTTAGTTGGAGGTAAAGTGTGTAGACACCTAAATTTGGTATATATCCCCGTAATCGCCCGTGTGCGTATATTTATTTAATTCATCCCCCTTATTTAATTAAATGTCTGCTTAGATCCCATCACATTTAATTCGTTATCTATTTAACATTAATTAATTAATTAATTAATCGACATCCTTTGCTTACCTTTCCCTAATGGATTTTCTATTTAGCATCCTTATGCTTTTTCTAACCTACCATTATCTCCAACTCACTCATATCTCATCCTTAAATCACCCCATCCCACCTACATGCTTTAAAGCATTCTTCCAACTTTTAAAAATGTAAAATCACGCCAAAAACACAAAAGCTATCTCATTGGGGAAACTTTCCCCACAAAATGGTGACCAGCCTAGTCGTCATCGACCCTATAAAACTAAATACTTTCTTTCCATTCTTGAATCAAATGCATGCAATTTTGAGATTTCTTGCCGCCTTAGCATCCTTCCTCGTGCCTAAGCATTCTTGAGATATTCACGCACCTTCTAGACATCATTTTAGCGTGCTTAAGTCACTCATGATCATCCAGTCATGAGATTTATCATTTTATTTGTGTTGTTTTGCTTCTTATTTATCATATTATCATGTATTGTTTACATCTAACGTTTTACTGAGTTTAGATCAATTTCAGCAACACTCAAAGCTTCTTCAACAACCTTCTTGTCCAGCTCATTTGCTTAAGTTGCCTTTTCCATCCACTCATCCTCGGCCTTATCCAAACTCTCTACATATCATCATCGACCATGTCGGATCATGATCGACCCGCCTCGCCATCACCGAGTTCTATACCTCAAATCCTCCTTCATTTCTTACCTTCACTCTACCATCCTTCTCGATCTACCAAGACCATTGTTATATTCCTCTGTGCATCCAACTTATCCCACCTAAACCCTAGTCACCATCGACCCGAGCCCAGTCTACCAATCAACCTTCCTTATTGTCATTTTCTATTGCTTTCTAGATTTCTTAGCCTCTGGTATTCTTCTCGCATATGACTTACAAAGCATTCACGGGATCCCATTTTACATCTAGAACCTTGCATGTCTACATATTTAACTCATATTCCAGATCTATCTTCCCGTGTCACCGTCGACCTATCTCTGCATGGTCTAGGTCACCATCGACCCATATTAGGTAACAATCATTTTACAATTATTGCAATCTAATCAGCTTTTAGATCAATCTCTGTCATTTTTCAAATTTAGTAGCACTTCATTCTGCATGATATTTGTTGTCTTGTCTTTTACATATTTTTTTCTAAACAAATTGAGGTTGACATCCGTGAAAGGAAGCTAAGAATTCTTGGAGTCACTTTGTTGGGAAACCCCTGCATATCCTATCTAATTGTTTTTCTTTCATTGGTTCTTATTTACATGTTATCAACTTGTAGCAACAAAGGTCCATCATCTAATTTTATCCCGTATGCATCATATCACATCTGAGGTAACATAAACCCTCCAGGATTTCTTAGTTGCTAGTTTCTTTCATTGCTAGTTCATCCATTTGATCAGTGAGGAAGTTTCTTGTCCAAAAAGTGCTCAAAGGACACTCTTTCTCTCGTGGAACAATTTGGAATCAAGATGTATCTCTGGTGAAAGGTGACACTTGTGTCACAATGTGATTTTGATGTATTATATTTCATGATATCTATTTATTGTATATTGAGACAAATAAATTATAAACATGTGTATATTATAACACTTGGAATTCAAGAATGAATGGAATCATACACTTTTATAACACTTATCATAGACTTTTGAATATGTTGTAATCTATAAATTAACTATATGGATGCTTTATGATTAAGGTAATAAATGAACCTAATCAAATGAAATTGTACTTATAATGTTCTTGTTCACATTAATGGAATGAATGGAAATGTATGCACATGTTTAAAGGATTAATTGTAATGCCTTAGTTTAATTGGATGAATAATTATATGAAATAATGTAAGTACTTTTACTTAATGTTATACATAAAGTTAATTCACGTATGATTATAATGGAAGAAAACTATACAAGTTAAAATGAATGACACAACTTAATATACTATGTTATATAATTCTAAACTACTTTTGTTGTCTTTATATTACTTCTTGCATGTGTTTTATTGCTATGAATAGAACTAATGAATTGAGAGGTGTCAATTTTCATCCCGGTTGTGCGAGGGTGATTTAATTTCTAGCTTTAAAAAATCTAGTGTGTTTTCTTGGTCACCCATCAAGGGTTCACTACACCTTGGTATCATAACCTAGCTTCATTGGCCTTTTTATGTTCACTACATTTATATAATTGTATTTTGGTGTCATGAATAAGAGAAAGATGGAAAGAACAAGAAATTCATCTAGAAGAGGCATTGATAATGAAAATAATAATGCAAATAATCAACATGAAAATTTTCATTGTATTCTAGCACTTATAACATATACTTGTAATTGGGTGACTGGACTTGAGCATAGAGTTCCCTTTGAGGAAATAGTTGAGGAATAAGATGAGGAAATAGAGGAAGTTGATCAAGAAAATGAGAATGATCATGATGATGGAAAAAAGGAGCAGGCTCAAAAAATGCTCAGGATCAAGAATTTGGATACATGCCTAAGAGGGCAATATTTTAGACATAGTAAAGGACATAAAGAGAATAATCCAACTAAAGTACACTTGAGAAGTACTAGGTGATGGGTATGAATCATGGTTGATCATGATGAAAAATACTTAGAGATTCATAAATACTCCAAGGAAAGAAAGGTTGATTGGGAAACTTATTAACTTTCAAGTGAAGCACATAAAAAGGAAGAAAATAATCCAAGTGCTCATAATACTACATGGGAACTATATGTGAACTTATTCAGGTAGAGATAATTAATTCAGTTGTATTTTGATGGAAACATGATAGAGTTTCAAAACTTTACTTAGGAGAACCTCACACTAACATAATCTTGGAAAACGTTCACTAGACTTCTCAAGTATGTACCTCAATATCGTGGGACATGAGTGGTTTCGTATCTTTAAATTTATTATGGGATTGAATCCTCATATTGGATCTAATGTGGATGTTCATGGACCAACTTTTATGGATGAATATTTTGAAAAATATATGAAGCAATAAATAAATTTACATGTACTCTTTTCAGTCATAAAAGATTTCAAGGCCCAACGGAGTAGATCAAATTAGTAGTCTTATGCACCATTCAAGAAAAACTTTAGTAAATTCAAAACATTAGCCTAAGCAAAGAGGGGAATTTTCAGAAGTCTAAAAATACTAAGACCTCTTCTAAGTAGAATAATAATCATATGAATCATTAGAATGGTAATGGTGGCAACATAAGAAATAAAAACATAGGTGGCCAATAAAGGGCATTTCAAATTTGGAGGTGATCATTACACTAGAAATTTTACTTAGAACAAATGTGGGATAAATATTAGAGGACCTCCATTACAACCACATAATTTGGCATTTCAACAACACATTCATATAGTGGTTGATATCCATCAAGAATAATTTCAGTCTACTATAGATGAGATGGTAGGTAAACTTTTTAGGTTTCGATTCTTTTTTATTGACATAGAGCAAGGAAAATCCTTTGTAGCGTTATATATATATATATATATATAGAGAGAGAGAGAGAGAGAGAGAGAGAGTAAAATTGCTAGGAAATCTAGTCATATGGATAAATTATGGTTATTATAGTGTGGAAATCAGATGGAAAGAAAGGTAGAGAAAATTCTTTTGAAGTTGAGCTAGAGCTACCAGGATTTACCATAAAGGTTAACATATATGTTACACCATTAGAATCATATAACATGATTGTAGGAGTAAATTGGTGATGCAAACATTGTGCTAAAGTGGATTGTTTTCTTAGAATAGTGACATGCCAAGACGATAGTGGAAAGTACTTGATTTTCAAAGGGATTAAGAAATCCACTAAGTTAAGGCATATTTCAGCTATGTAGTTGAAGAATGAACAAAATAAGGGCTTGTTATATTTGAAATACACATTAATGATATAGGTGAAGAGAAAAAATCTACATTTGAGGATTACCATTTCCTTCATGATTTATGTGACGTATTTCTTGAGAAATTACCAAGACTTACATTGTATAAAGAGTTTGAATTATTTATAGACATTTTTCTAGGATCATAACTTAAGACTAAGGTACCAAATTGAAAGAATACCACTACATTATTTGAGTTGAAAGTGTGGTTGTAATATTTTTTTAGCAAAAGGATTGATTCATCCAAGTGTTTATTCTTAAGGAGAACCCGTTGTTTTAGTGAAAATGAAGAATGGAATACTTAAGACTCTACATTAACTAAAGGTTGTTGAATAAAGCATAAGTAAAGAACATGTATATGATGTCATGCATTGATGATCTTTTTATCGTATGTTTTTAGAAGAAATATTTTTAAAAAATCATTTGAGATCAGGTACCACCAATTGAGGATTAACTAAAGTGACATTGCAAAAATGCCTTTTCATACAAGGTATGGGCATTATGAATTCATATTACTTCCTTTTGCACTCATAAACACACCAAAAAAATTCATAAAGTTCATGAATAATGTGTTTAGAGACTACTTTGATGGATTTTTGTTTGTCTTCTTGGATGATATATTGATCTATTTGTAGATACAAAAATCACGTTCACCACTTATACCAGATTATTACAAAGATTGCGAAAAGCATAAATATTTAGAAAGTTGTCAAAATGCTCTTTCTTTCATAAAAGAGTGCACTATCTAGGATATATCATTTTAGAGAATTAAATTTTAGTTGATTAGATAAATATACATGCTATTAAGGAGTGACATACACCTAGGAATGTGCACAAAGTTTGCAGTTTTATAGTACTAACAAGATACTACATGAAGTTTGTAGAGAGTTTTTCTAAGTTTGGCAGTCCTATCACTTCATTTGTAAAATAAGGGAAATAAAAAAATTTTGAAAAAGATTTTGAATGATATTTCTAACTTATTAAGGAAAATTTGACATCTAGACCAAGATTCAAAGTTGTAAATCCCAATGGAGATTTCATTATTGCAATAGATGTATCAAGAGAAGGTTTTGGAGGTGTTTTGGTTCTCGAACAATTACTTGGTGGTGTACAAGTCATAGAAAATTAGGCAAGGGGAGTTGAATTATGGTCCGTGTGACCTTGAGCTCACATGTATAGTGCATGTCTGACATAAATGGAGGCATTTCTTTTGAGAAATATTTTTGTACTTCAAAAAGATCATTCGGGTTTCAATATGTCTTTATTCAACCTAACTTGAATGCATGGCAATGAAAATAGTTATAATTTCTAAGTGAGTTTGATTTTTATATATGTTTTATAAAGGGAAAAGAGAGATGATTTTTGGATGCCATTAGCCAAAGATGACATATAGTGTCCATTGCCTCAATGAGGACCACTTTTCAAAAATAAGTTTTGAGTAAGCTATCTTCAAACTTTTTATGGGATGGCCAAATCTACATTATAGACTGATTTATGAGATTGTATATATGAGGGTTACTAGTTTAATAGATATGGAATTATTAGATTCCATGATAGAGTAAACGTACCTAACTTTGATGGATTAAGGACCCTAGTATTGGAAGAGGCACACAATGCTCCTTATTTAGGTTTCATGGGTGTGACGAAGATGTTGGTTGACCTCAAATAGTTATTTTTATTAGGTATCAAAAATGATGTTCCAAGTTTTGTTTCAAAATGTTTTGAATATTAGTGAGTTAAAGCTTAACATTTTCATCTAGTAGGGGTTTTATACCCACATGAATCTCCTGTTATCGGTATGGATTTTTTCAAGTGACTCTAATGTCTAAGAACAAACATGATGTATATTGGTGGTTTTGGAGAAACTCATCAAAGTAGCACACTTCACTCCAAGGAATTTGAAGGATGATTCACGGGTTTTGGAAAATAGGTTTTTTCTAGATCTTTCATTTACATGAAATTCCCTATAATGTTATCTCCGATCAAGTCACTCAAATGATGTCAATATTTTGGCAAACCTTACACACTTCTTAGGGCATGAAATTGAATTTTATTACTACTTATCACTTAGAAAAGATGGTCGAATAGAAAGGTTAAACCAAGTTCTTGAAGACATGTTTAGGATGTATTATATGAATCAATAGTAAAAATGGGAGGAGTGGTAGCCATTAGTTGAATTTTCTTACAACTCACATTATTATGCATTAGGCATGACTCTCTTTAAGTCATTATATAGGAGAAAATGTCATCCACCTATTAGTTGGGATTCTTGACATGCTTAAGGACATGGAAGAGCAGGTGAAATTGATTAGGTGGTGTTTATTTGAGGCTATAGATAGGAAGAAGAGATACATAGATAGAAAGCATATTCCTAGAGGGTTTGCAGTTAGTCATAAAAATCTAAGTTTGAAACAGAATATCTCCATCAAGTTTAGAAAGTCTTCCAAACTAGCCTTGTTACGTAAGACCCTTTGATGTACTCAAAGTGGCCAATCCAAAGTGGCATATAAAATTTTATCACCACCAAATCTATCTTGGTTACACAATGTGTTTCATGTGTCTTTATTGAAATGTTATCACTTTAATATATCTCATGTTATTGATTGGAAATATCTATAGGTGGATGATTTGGGAGTGATCCTAGTCAATTCCTTGTGGGTGCTTGAGGTTCGTAAGCTTCACATGTGAAATTAGGAAGTCTCTTAGTGTAAGGTCCAGTGGGACATATATTCAAATGAGAGTGTTACCTGAGAGGAATTCAATGAATTCCATAGAGCATACCCACATTTATTTCATTTTTTATTTAATTTTGTATTAGTAATAGTCATCAAGATGATTGTTTCTCTTAACATAGAAGGATTTCACATCCCATAATCATACTTTAATTATTTTTTAGACTTTATATGAATAGGTGGTTAGTGCAAAGGTTGTCTTTGTGTGATCTTCCTCTGTTATTTTGACCTCATAATAGCCGTAAAATCCACCTATAAAAGTGTAGATCTCTCTTCCCATTACTCCCTCAAGTATTTCCTTTTTGAACAATGTTGGGAAGGGGCCTACTACACACACTAAATTTAGTGTACGATAGTCAACACAAATCCTTATGTGCCCATATTTCTTTATATTGATATCCATTGGGCTTACCCTATCAAATTATTCTGTTGGTATAATAACCCCAATGAGAAACATCCCATCAATTTTATGTTTGACCTAGGCGTGTAAATTAGGATTAATCCTATAAGGTCATTTGCGAGTAGGTTTAGTACCTTCAACTAATTTAATATGTATTTTCCCCAAACATGGGTGAAAACCTTTCATCTCTTAATAACTTTTTGGGAAAATATCTTCGTAGTCACACAAAAGTTCAAATATCTTTGAAACCTTAAATTCAAACCAATAATCCCTAATGGTTACAATATTTGGCACATCTTCAATTCCAATATTGACTTTTCTTGACTTCATTAGTTCATTATATGGCGTGTTACTTTTATCTTTCTTATCTATTACTTCCTACAACCCATAAATAGTTTAAAAATTAAGATGATTTCCATCCACTTCCTCATCTATTTGGAAGACCATCTTCTATTTTCCCTTGTGATTCTAGTTTTGATTTAACCACACATCCTCATCTTCTTCATTGGAATCATCATTTGTGAGATTCTTAAATATCTTTGTAGCACCATACTTTTCTCGTTATACAAATTCAACATCTTGTCTTGCATTATGGCCTCATTCCCAAATATTACATTCTTAATTCTCTCTAATAATAAAGGATTCAACCTAAGAACTTTGGAGGAAAAAGAGAATATGTTTACAAATATCTCTCTTAATCCCTCCCAAAAGAGTTTTCCTTAGTATGTTTCACAATTTACATACCATTCGCGAGCCCAAATTCATAGTGTAATGTAAAATGTATGAAACTATAATTTTGGTTTTAGACTTCTAAAGTGCTCGAACCCCATGCCTCGTCACATTTTTTTCTATGTTTATCATCCTTGGTTAAGCCATTATAACCTAGTAATTTTCTCATATAGTTACCCTACTCAAACCTAGTGTGCATTACTTCACATATTTCATCCTATGTTTTTAGTCACATTTTATGTGTAGCCCACCATCTAGTTGTTGCATTGTATACTATATATACCATACATTTTATCTGTGCTTATTCTAAGGGCATATATATCTCCATTTGGTGAAAATATTCTTATACACTGTCGTTGCCTTGGTAGCTTGGTTTTACCACTTTGTTTTCCTTGATAAGTCTTCTCGACATATCTTAGTGTGGGAATAATATTCCTCTTAGTCGATTTTGTGGCTTTTGATCTTATGACACCACATTCATGTCTGATTAACTCATATGACTTATGCACCTAGTTCTTGTACACTGCATTTGTAGTATTCACAACCAATTATGCATCACTCCATTGTAGAACTCCATCTTGATTTGATTTAAAATTCTCCTTCAACCCTAATATCGTACTAGGGTTCTAGATATTTATGTTCCTCTACATTCTCAACATTAGGGTACTTTTTTTTGGATCCATAGGTAGTATCATGCATTGTGATCCATTCTCAAAGCTTGTATACCTCTTTTTAAAATGAAAATCGGCATTATTTGTGTAGCATTATGATCTTCCAAGGAGCGTGGGAAAATTATCTGCCTCAAAGCAAGATTTATCACCTCAAATTCACCAAAGAATTTTACACCCATGATACTAATGACAACATGTTTCCATGCTCCTATTAGTACCACATGCATATTATTTTCCATGAAGAGGATATGTGGTGAGGGTGGAGCTTTTGTCACCCTATCTTGTTCCAAGCATCTACTATGAGAATGTTTACTTTTGAACCTGTATCTAGTAATACATTATTAATATTACATACATCTATGTAGGCATCAACTCGAATTTCCTTGTTGTAGTCTTCCTTCCCGCATAGTTTGACTTCTTTCTTTTCAACATGCTCGAGCTACTTTCTAAGCACCATGCCCGTATTTCTTGAGATAACCATTTCCCGAGTAAAGGAATTACTCCTTCAGTGTGTAACATCTTGTAAACTTTACGAAATTCATTCCTTTCCACATTGTCCAAGTCGACATCCTTTTTTCTTCAATCCTAACATGGATTTCCTCCTTAGAACTCAATTTCACCTTGTAATTTTTGTATCGACTTTTAGTTTCTTGAAGGATTTATTTTTATTATTACGTATTTAGATACTCATTTCCAATCTTAGGGATTTCACATCAAACATTCTCTTTTGGTATTTTTGTTGGGAGCGTGCATGGAGTATACACTTTTTCATATGTTTCCATTATATTGTGTGTGATATTTATCATTCCTAGTCCTTTTTCACTTTTATCCTTCATGGCCACATAGAAGTCCAAAAAATCTTCTACCTTATGCTCCTTTCCACAATAGTTACATATAAATAATGCAAGACAATCTCATTGGTAATTATTTGATGAACCACACTTATAGCAAGTCCTCGGCGGGAACCATGCTCTACCTCTACCACCTCGGTCACAACCTCACCCTCGTATGTTATCACTATGCTCTATAATATGTGTCCCACGCTTCTTGCCTCAACCCTAAAGCTCACACTTCATGTATTTTATCAATTATCCAATGATCTTAAATGTTTTGAGTGTGTGTGTCACATATTTTGCAATAACATGAGACCTTCATTTATAATGCACGTTGTAATAACAAACACCTCTTGACATTATATCCTTTGATATTGATTTTGTATCCTATAAACATAGATTTTACACTGCGCTTGGGGTAGCTATTCTTCATATGGCCTCTATTTCACAATCTACACAAAGATATACCACTTCTCGTTTCCATGAAACTTTTCACCATTAGCTTCTCCAATTGTGTCATCATTGATGTGATTTGGGCCTCCATAAATAAGTTGATTCATGTGTCAATTCTTCCCATGGATTTTGCACACAAGGTTTCTTCTAGAGCTTCACATGGGTCTCAGAAAGATCTTATGTGAGAGATAACATCAAAATGGGATTTATAATCCACCAAAACCACTTTTCATGTTGATTTAGATGTATCTCATAAGAAATTTTATAGATCAAAGTTTTAAATCATGCATCATATGCTCATATTCTCTCGTAGGCTCTTACTTGATTTTCTTGAGTGTTAAGATGCTTTATTGCTCAAATTTAGGAATTTCAAACTCTTTTAAGAACGTAGCCTTCAGAGGGGTCATATTCAATAAGTATTTGTTATGGGTCATATTTCTTGTACCATGTATGTGTTTGATCCAATGAAGTAGCGGTGAAATGACTTGCCTTGTTCTTGGGGAATTTATCCCCTTTGCATGACATATTAATTCACATTGATAGATATTTTATGTCATATTTTTAATGCCACAATACTCTGGTAGATGTAGTGAAATCTCATAGATAATTTGGGGTGTTTATTCTTGTTGTGTACCTATAACCTCTATGTTTTGTTTCCTGTGCTAGCTTTGAATTGTCAATGAAGATCCACTTCCTAAACTACCAGAAGTTTTTGTGCTAACTGTCATTACTTGCTAGACATGTGAAATATTTCCCGGGGATATGTTTCCTAGTGCTATGTTTCCTAGTGTACTATTTATTTGTGCACATATCTAGACACCTCCCGGTGTTTTAGTTATTTGAGTAGTTGTCATCATCCCCAATCTTTGTGCCTTTGGAGTGTTTGGGTTAAATTATATCCTTCTTGGTATCATGTTAATTTGTTATGATACAAATGGTAATTTACTATCTAGTGTTTCCTTTCCCTTTGCTTTGTTTACTTCTTTATTGTTGTTAGTTTCGATGAGTACTTGGTATTATATATTTTGAGATCTAGTAACATGAGCAAGTGCAATGAGTCGTGAAAGGGTTCTCGAATGAGAATTCCATTTACATCATACCACTCCTCTTCATCCTCTTAAGTTATTGATTTGGTTCACATATCATCATGCTTTTAGAATGCTTCATCGCTCCTTTCACCCTCCTACCTGAGCCAATGTCCTCATTCCCCTCAATAGTTCCTAAGGTTGATTGTTATCTTTTAAGCATTTCTCATTTTGTTATGACCTTATGTCATGTTTTATCATACCACTATCTTCTCAACAATCACTCATTTGAGGGATCCATGTTGCGATCCAGATTGTACCCCGCTTTCCCTTTCCTTCATAGTGCTCACATGGGAAGAAAACTTAGTCTTCCATAGGAAAGTTATTAATGCATAGATCTATCATGAGATTCTTAATCTCCAATGGGAAATTCCACAAGTATGATCCTCTTTGATCATGGATAAGTTAAACTAGGCCTCATTATCATGTGAAAATTTAATAACACGTACTCAAGGATGTAACTATAAAGTGTACCTTTTCACCAATAATCCACAATATTGTTCTAAGTCACATCATGTTTCACAAGTCTTTGGGTGTGCTAAAGATTCTAATGATACTTCCTTCCCAAATTTAAACTTTTTCTCAAGAAATACATTGCTAATAAATCATAGAGGTTCCTAATGAGTTTCATAAAAATGATTTTGTAGAGCTCATTATGAAGTTTTTCTCCACCCAAGTCCTTGGTGGGCAATTAGGAAAATAATTCTTACAACTTAGGTGCTTCTTCCCAAAATATTCTTCTATCTTATCTTGTCAAAGCTCAATAGTCTCCTACCTAAGATAAACCATATTATCTATCTTCACCATCAGTAACTTAATATTGATGGGTCCCAAAGAATGAACCAAAATGTTGTGTGTCTAGTTTAACCATTCATGTGTGTGGAACTCTTGTTATCTTGGGGGTGTGCAATTCACTATCTCCCCATGCTGACCTATCACTCTAATGCATGAAACTTTAATGTTCACCCGAGGCACAAGAGAATTTGAGATCCCATCTCATTTAGCACATCTATGGTGAAGTACATTGAATTAAGCATAATATAATAATGAACATGCATAGTAAGAATGACTAAATTATTGGTACAAAAACTTGAAAACAATTGAATCCATAAAATTTACTTCATATTCACTAAATAAGTCTCCATACATTGAACCAATTCTCCAAAATACAATAGTATTTATTCACTCTCAAATCTTAGCCATCATATTTGCATTGTTATGTTCCTCTCTTTTTAGTATTATGATGTCATCAAGGGGTATTTATACTAGTGATTACTTTCCCTTCACCAGTTATAACAAGTCTATAACTAGCCTTAAGTCACAAGAATAGAGCCTAACTATTACATAGGGTGACATTTCTATCACCTATCTTCAGCTCCTCACTTATTATTTTACATGGAAGCTACACCAATTGGTTTTCTCGCTTTGATGCCTTATTTTCCTCTTCGAGTTGCTATTTTTATCCAATCCACTTTTTTTGTCGCATGTTTTGTTTATATATTTATCTTGTTTATGTCTAGTGTGCAATGTTTTTCTCTCCCATGCATGTTTGTTTCCTTTATATGCCTAGATATAGCCTTCTCGCTTTTTCTAGACTTTGCGTAGATCCTTTTCGATATTCTCACACATTTATTTCCTCTCATTCCCAAACTTTTGTGCACCCTTTCTCTAATATTTTCATGCACTTCCTTTCTCTTTTATTGCATAAATCTTGCATGCAACTCTCCCAAATTTTGGCGTGCATCCAAAATAATACAAAGAGTGGAGGATGAGTCCCATATGGAACTTAACAAATCATAGAATGAAAGAATCTTGGAGCCCGATAAATGATTTCATGCACTCAACACTCTAGTTTCTCCTTCATCACAATAGGAGACTAGTCACCCTCAATCCGTGGCATCTTAATAACAACTCCAAATCTCTATAGTAAAATAAGAACAAGATATCCTCCCTCTATGTAACGAATATGATTATTCCTTCCATGTTTTAAATGTCCCCTTTACTTTAATTTATGGAATTTCAAAGTTACAAAAGTTGGAAGTGTTATCTATTTTTTTGAGTTACAATTCAGTTTCTATCATATGAATTAACTACACTTTGTGTTGTGGGTTTCATCATAGAGTTTTCCAACATCAACACATCATAGAATAACTATCAAGCAAAGACAAAGTATGTGTGTGTATACTCAAGTATGTTTTTCCTTTAATCACACAATTTTCAGTTACACACTTAAAGGGGGAAATGTAGACACTAAAATTTAGTAACTTATTATTTTACAATGTTAAGTTTGGATATGTTCCCTCGCTAATAAAAATGCTCACAGCTTGGAATCCAATCAATATATCACCCTAGGTATTTCATGACTTGCTCATCTTTACAATTCTCTTTCAAAATTCAATAAATATTAATTAATTAAAGTAGTGAACTATCCATGAGAGAAAATTTTAGTGGAAAATTTTTGTAAACTCGTGAATATTAGGGGTTTTGGAAATTGAAATGGAAAATTTTTAGCATCAATGCCGCACCTAGCTCGCTAAAAATTTCAACTGACAGGTCATTTGTATGGGTCATTTCGCCTACTATTTACACTTAAAAACAAACTTATGCATGTATTTTGCCAACATTTCAACCAAATTGCACTCATATCACTTAGGTATAATATTATACATATCATCGAGGTATAATCCATATACGATCGTCCAACCTATTTTGTAATATATGACTATTGTCATGCTTCGATACTTCGTCATCCAACCTAAGTCATCTAACATCTACTATCTAACCTTTGTTGTCTAGCCTCCGTTGTCCAACCTCAATTCATCAAACATTTTTCGTCTAACCTCAATCCATCTAACCTTTTTTTTTCTAACCTTTTCCGCCCCAACATGTGTCTTCCAACCTCAATTTGTCCAACCTTTATCATCAAATAGGTGTCGTCCACCCTCTACCATCCAACCTTTATAACCCTTGTGCATCGAAGCCCCATCCATCCAAATCTAATCCATCCCATTCTTATTTTTCCCTAGGCCATCCTACTCCTATTCATCCAACCCCTTCTCTGTCCTACCCTATTCATCCAACCCCGACCCATTCTACCCCCTATCATGTGACCCTTTATCGCCCAACCCTCTACCGTGAAGGCTTGTCGAATTCAACCTTGTAGTGTCCTAATATCTACGACATATCCATGGATTCTGAAAACATGGTAAGAAGGTTACTACCAGTTCAAAAAAGAGTAACAAGACATTATTTGGCTATTTTGGCCACTACAAAAATGAAATTGGTGTTGAGATCTAGCAAAAATATAGGTATGTACTATCTACTAATTTACATAATTTTATTATTATATTTTCCATATTGTATGTTTCTTGTACTCCTCTTTATTAAATTGAGTCTTTACTCTTTGTACTCTTGTTTATTTAGTTGTATTAATCATATAAATAATTAATACTATATTTCTGTAACACTTTTATATGTAGACATTTCTCAAACACATTAAGAAACTTGAGATGATCCTATTAATGAAAACATGCATTCCCTTGATGACATCGAACTAGGAGAAGACACATCAAATTCTCATCCAACACCAACCTCGAGGAAGCTTCTACTCCAATGTTTGTTTCCAGAAAAAGGAGATGTGATGATCAAGATATTCCTAATGAGAACATACTTATAGAAAACCTAGAGGCACAAGTTGAAGAAAGTAATAAAAAATATGTGAGAAGAAAGAGGACTAATTGGACAATAGGAAGGAGTTTTGGGTTCGACTAGGCAGCCAAATATCCTTTTATTAAACCCGTGGAGCCAAAAAATGGTAACGATATTCCAACTCAATGTCAATGTAAAATATGTAATTGGAAACAAGGGAAATATCATACAATGCAACTCAAATTAGACACCATTTAAAAACACTACAAGAAAATATATATTTCACAAAAGAAGAAGGATGGGTCCATAGCAAGATCTCATAAATAGAAAAATGTAAAATACTTGCTTGCATGAAAAGCACGTAGAATAGTATGAAAAAGAACAAAAATATTTGAAAAATCTAAATGAAAAAGGTGGCACAATTATAGCAAAATTAGGAAAATTTATGCAGACTAAAATGCTTGCCAAAAGTATTCAATTTTCTACGGTATTCCATATATTGAAAAAGGGAAGACCCATTTTAGATTTCTCAGATAATAAAATTTTGTATCAAGTTATTGGCTTACAAAACGTTCCACAATCACATTGGTCAGATAGCAGTGGTTGGGAAATTACAAAATGTCTTTCTCTGGTGGAAAAGGAGGATTTGAAAGAGGCTATTAAAAATGTAAAGTTTATTTTTCTTTCAATTGATGAGGTCACAATGGTGGACAATACTTCATGGGTTTGTATTCATGTATATAATTTTTCAAATGAAGTAAGAAATCCTCATCTCTTAGTTATTCATAAAATGAGTGAAAATTACAATCTGAAAACCTTTACAAATTGGTGGTGTCAAGTTTGAAGGATATAACAGTATGGATGATTTTTCCATTGCCATGAAGTTAGTTTGTGTTGGAACTGATGGTGCAATAGTAATGCAGGGGGACAAAAATGGTCTCTGTGTCAAACTACAAACAACATTTGCACCGTATATGATTGCAATTCATTGCATGGCTCACGAATGAATCTGGCGTATAAAATTGTGAGCACATTTGAAAGTGTTGCTAGAGTGGAGGAGCTCATTCGTGACTTGCATGTATATTATTCAAGTAGTCCAAAAAGATTTTTAGAATTTCAAAAAATTACAATTGGATTGACATATGGGAAAAATATTCTTAAAGATGTAGATACCAGATGGATTTCCATGTATGAGCCTGCTTGTAGAATATTTGAAGAATATCCTTCATTGACAAGTTTTATGTATAAATATTGTAGGGATGTAGATAAAGCTAAATATTTTTGTACCGTCTAAAAGATATTGAAACTTTACTTACATTATGTGGTATTTTACTAATGTTGAATGATCTCAATGTTTTGATGAAGCATGTGTAAGAGCATTTTATCTACATTACTGACTTCATACGACTAAGAAAACATGTATGCATGAGTCTAGATAATTTATATTTTTAGATGGAAGTTTTCAAGGACCTATTTTTGAAAGATGGAATACATTAACCGACCTTAAGAATCCAAGTTGTTACTTAAAATTTAATATAAATGATCATCTGTGTATAATAGTTCATGGGAAAGAGATACCACTTCACACTTTTTAGAGAAGAGTAGATTTGGTTGGATCAGAGTTGGAAGAAGTAAGAGTGACACATAATTTATATGAAATAGTATTATGTGACACACAAAATAAATTGAAAAATATTTCTCAATATTTATCTACGGAGATTTGTGAACAATTTAAAAAATATAAATTACTTGAAGTAATGGGAGTTGTCAATCCACTATTTTGGAATACAATTGGTGTTACTTAAAACATCCATCAATAATTTATTTATAAAATACATGAATAGTCTAATGGAACATTTTTGTAAGCGTGAAGAGATAAATGGTGTTGTAGTTGAAGGTATTTTGCAAAAGAAGTTACTAAGTTCTCAATCACAACATTTTTCCATTACTATGCTAGAGTAATTTCATTTTCTAGATGAGCCAATAGAAAATGGTTCCATTAAAAGGCTTTGGAAGAAGCTTTATTCAAGCAAAGTATTTTGTGAGAAGATTTCAGCGAGTATTTTTGACTATATGAACTATGTCAAACTATGATCCTAGGATATGTTGAAGATGAGAGAGTATTTAATGCATTATCCTTCGTAAAATCAAAATTTCATAACATATTGGATAGAAATTTAGAAATTTGTCTGAGATTGTATGTATCCGTATCCTATGGAAACTTTTCCTTATGAGAGAGCACTTGCATTATGGAATTCACTCGTAGAAATAAGAGTAGGTGACATTGTGACTAATGCATGGGATCCGAACATATCCACCAACTTCCAATTCAAAAGAGAATTCAAGGATACTTATGAAGAATGGGTTGCTTCAACGTTGTTTCAATTTCCAGAGTCCTAATTTCTTGTCTACATTATTGACACTATTGACAAAATGATTTGATTATTTATATATTTCATATCAATTAAGTATCAACTGGTCTTACTAGACTATATGTTGTTTTACTTGTAACAAATTCATTTTTTTATATTTTGTTTTATTATTTTAATAAGGATAGTGATTTATTTAGATCCATCTCTGTGTGATTAATATTTTATCTCTACATGAAACATAATTCCTTTCTATACTCAAACAAACACACACCAAAAATATAAAACCATTTTTTACAACTCCAAATAGTAACATAAAAACATTCACAAAAAGTAATAATCTAAATACAAGAGTGCATATTAAATTATTCAAAACTTTCAAAAAATGTGTCACAAATGTAAATAGAGTTTCAATTCATAATTAAATGTGTATAAATATTAACAAGAGGTGGATTACTTTATGAAGACATGTTTTTATAAAGCATCAGTAGGCCAATATATAATTACAAAATTCTACATTCTAAATTTATTCTCAAAGCTTTCAGAAATTTTGTCATATAAGAACACATTACGAGGGAATCCTCTTCTCTTGCCTATGATTCTAAGTCATAGTTGTCCTTACATCTACCACACGGAATAAAAAAATTAAAAATTGGTTGGCCACTATCTTTTAATTCCTACGCCAGTTTCATAATTGTGACAACACACATATCACATGGTGAAACTAATTTTCTTTTCAATTTTGTGTTGTAGGGGTAGCTTGAACTTCTTCTTGCAATGGAGGTGGAGTTTACTCAGTTTGTATATTGCTTTCGCTAAAACTTCTAATACCTGCAAATCCTTCATAATGCTATTGATATTTTCAATAATATTTTACTCCTCCCTCGCAACATCTCCTGATGACAATATTGATGGATCAACATCTATCTTTTCTTTCAATAAGATTTACTGGATCCATCTTATGCTCCTTGATTATCTTTCTCAATGTATTATTTTGTTTATTTAATAATAAAAGTTTTTCTTTCAACTGTATAAATGCATTCAAGATTTTGTGGGAATTCTTCAAATGTGCATCAAATACAATTGCTTCTTTCTTTAAATTTTCATATTTTTCCTACAAAACATAAATGTATTCGATAAGTTATAAATAATTTATTGCAATACTCATAATTTCACAATTTTTCACGTGTGAAAAATGACTTACCACAACTTTTTCTTTTTCTACATTTGCAATTAAAACATTATTTTTATCTCTAGCCCATTTTTTGTAGTATGTTTGGGCTTCAACATTAATATTTTCCAACCTGTTTAACATTATATCTAAAACTTCATCATCATAATCATTATTATACAAAAATTTCCAAATGAGATTTATTTAGCAAAATGTCAAGCCTTGTTGGTTGGCTCTCTACGATAGTGAATAATGTATGCCTTTGAGCATGATTATGGTAACGGGTATTTATTTCTTTGATCAAAACTTTGGCCCTATACTCCCAAGTGCGCACTAATCCACATCTGACATAACCACTTCCTAAATTGTGGCCCCATACTATCTAGATACCATATTTTCAATGATGAAAAATCTATCTTTTGATCATCCATGAGTGGAATTTGACTTGGTGGAGGAGGGGAATCTCTGATTTCATGGATATTTTGTTGTGCTTGTGGTTGAGTAGGTGGAGTACTTTATATCATATCATGGGTATCAAAATAGTTACCCATCTCGGTGTCACCACTATCAAACCCTAAAAATCATCATCAAGCTCGATCTAGTTCAAAATCTGGGTACCAATTGCACTCAAGATACCACCTAGTGAAAAACCTAGAAATTTCGAGGTTGCAAGGTGAACTATTCCTGTGGAGTCAACAGAAATGTAATATTCTTCCCTATAAATTTTATTTTTGTTTATACCACCCATGGTAGTAGTATCAAAGGCCTCTTTGCAATCTGTTATAGTCGTATGTTAACTACAAGAAGAAAATTATTACAAAATTAAACATTATACCCTTGTAAATACTATATAAAATATTTACAAGTAAACAAAAGAAATTAAACATTATAAATTACCTAGCATGGTCGAAGATGTGACCATACAAATTTGTGACTAAGACTAAGTTTGATCTACACCATCAAACTCAAAAGTTTCTGCAAATAAAAAATGTACAAATATTAAAACACTTCAACACTTACATAATAGATTAGATAGCTTGTTAGTGATTCTTGTTAGTAGCTTAGTTATAAATAATAATATAAATACCTGTATAAAATTATGGAGGGAAAGGTGGTGGTGGAGGTATCGACCCCTAGGTCTTTTCTATCAAGGAAATCAAACCAAGGTCGATTCCATTGAATCCATATCAAAATCACCAGAGCCTCTGAGAGAGGCTTTACCCCAAGTAATAACCTTCTTATGAGATATTGTAGCTATAATTCTTCTCTGCAGAATATAAATTACTATTATTATTGCATTCAAAAATAATTAATTATTATAATGTTAAAATTAATTATTACCTATTGTTCTTCAACTGAAAGACCTATCGATAGAAATTTGTCATTTATTAAAGTCGAAATTTATTCGTTCTACAATTGGTGGAAAGCTTCTTGATAGAAAGCAAGTAGATAATTGGTACAAGAAAATAGAGTCTTTGATTTATCGATGCATTGATATTGGCAAGGGCATTGTTGACATCTATTTTAATTCAACTTAGATAAATGCATGTACCAATCATATTGTTTCCCTGCCATTGTCTATAATAAATATTGAACTACCCAAAGAGGAATTTTGGCGGATCTTCCCTGCAACACAATCTGGATTGAAAGAGTGATATCATTACAAGAAATAAATTATGTGTAACACCTTGTATAACAAGGCCTCTTTTGGAATGTAATTAACAGTTGTTATAACAACATACAAGAAAAGTTAGATACTTGGGTAGTCAACTGATATTAAGAAAGCAAATAATTAAAAATAAAATTGAACTTATCATCAACCTGCACATTGTAATGAGATTCCAAATATTTTGTCTGCATCAATTAAGATAGTCTTTATAGTCACGGTCATTTGACCTTGAAATGGTAAACCATTTAATCGATGGACATCCGGAGGCTCCATGCTTTGAATGAGAATGTACGATCCATGAGGGGGACAGAAAACTTTCTATCCGCCGCATTGTAAGAATTGGTCAAGTAATCGAGGTTGGGTGTATCTATTTCGAATTACGGCATGTTAACAAGCCTAGTTAATTATGCTTTGTGCACCCAATCTTTAGGTTTATCCTTCGTTTCATCGATTCGTAATTTGAGGGCACATGAGATTTTTATACTAGAATTTAGAGGTAGGAGTAACTATGGAACTAGCCATTGTTGAAAGCTTTGGAAATTGGTGTAAATTTACATGAGAGAGAGGGTGAAACCGAAGTGCACATTAGTTGTGTAGAAAATTGGAGTCGAACGTTGTAGATTTGTAAAATTTTATGGAAAAAGTAAAGAAATGAACCTCATAGGGCTATATATAGGGCTCAATTTCACGGTGAGGTCACTTGGTGGAAAATGACAGACGGAGAGTTTTGAGGCAACACATGTCCTGGATACGAGTGATCAATTATGAGAGATGTCCATCTATTGTTGAAGAGATGACCAGCTAAGAGACATTTGTCAAGAGACGCGACTTTGGATTTGACAATCATCTCTTCTCTATGATATAGGCGTCTAAGTTATAGAAACGACCATCTAATAGAGAAGAGACGATCGTCCAACCCAGGACCATCCAATAAAGAAGAGGTGGATGCCGGACTTAGTCTGTTAAATCATGAAGAGATGGCCATCTAACCTAGTCCATCTCGATAGAGAAGAGACGAATGTCTAAGCAAGTTGTCTTATAGAGAAAAGATGGTCATCCAACACACAGTCCTATCTAATAAAGAAGAGGCATCCATCCAACATAGTTCATCTAATAATGAATAGATGGTCATCCAACTTAGACCATCCGACTTATTCCATCTAATGATAGATAGAAGATCATCTAACCTAAGTCGTCCAACCTCGCACTTCTACTTCTCATGTAAACAAAATTTTGTAGTTAATACACAACGATGTGCATTGACTATTTAAGGTGACCTCACATGAAAAGTAAGTATTTTGTCTTTCATAAATTATTATCCTAGGAAGACACTGGTTATATTTTCCCAAGTAAAAGACTAAGGCATTCAAAAAATTTAAGAAGTTTAAGGCACTAGTAGGGAATTAGATTGAGAAAAGGATAACGGTTTTGCACATGGACAATGGAGGAGAGTATTGTTTTGAGAAATTTGACGAATTCTGTGAAAATTGTAGAATAATTAGGTAAAAGACAATTCCTTATACTCCACAATAGAATGGAGTGGTAAAGCACATGAATATATCATTGATGGATAAGGCCCTGAGTATGCTAAGTGATGCCGACCTAGATCTAACGTTTTGGGCTGAAGAAGTAGAGATGTGTTTTATTTGGTGAACAAGTCACCCACATTGGCACTAGTGGATAAAACCCCATAGGAAGCTTGGATGGGAAAGAAGTCGTTGGTTAAACACTTGAGAATTTTTGGGTGTGAATCATATACTCATATCACAAAGGAGAAAATAACTAGACTACAAGTATGAAAAGTGCATCTTTGTTGGGTATGTAAGTAATGCCAAAGGTTATAAGTTGTGGAATTCATGACTCCAAAGGTTTCGTATAGCCAGAATGTTGTTTTCAAATAATGAAATGATAAGAAATTTGTGTTAGAACACAATTTGAAGAAGACAACTCAAGAGGTAAAGAAACCAAAGGTAGAATCTCCTAAGGTGATATCGCCACGGAACAAGGGGAGGCTAGGAGAGATGAGAATCAAGTTGGTCAAGAGATGTTTGTAACGTCCCCTTTTCCAAGCCAATTTGATTTGAAGACCTTGGGCCCATTGCTAGTTCTCATGGGCTTTAAGGGAGAAAATAAGAGAAGTACATTCATGTTATAATTGTAATTTTCTATTTTCAACTTTGTAATATTTTTGTAAAAAGGCAAATTGCCATTTATAGAACTAGAAATAATAGGTTGGTGACTAAAGTGCAAATCGCCAACTTCAAAATAGAAAAAGAATGTAATAAAGGGGGGTCGTCCCACCTTAAGTGGGAAAAGTGAATGAAAAATAGAAATAAAGTATTTTTATTATCCTACATGGAGCGCTCCACAAGGGAAATAAATACAAAAGGCTATAAAAGTAAATGTGGGGCTCATTGTAAGGGTGTTATGATGAATATTGATTTTCTCTTTTGAAAATTGGAGCATTGAGCTTTCATTTTCAGCCTTTGAGGACAAAACCTCTCATTGGATCCTATTGATTTGTTGCTTTGGTGGCTTCATTCGAGATTCAAAGTGAGCTTCATATTTAGAATTTATGAACAAGTGTTTTAATTACTACTGACCCTTAGGAACATTTGAAACTAAAATAAATGCAGCAATGATGCCCAAGGGTGCAAAGAAGAGTTGAAGAAACACTAACAATGAAGAAACCCTAAAATTGAGTAGCAAAAGACCCTAAGTGGGTCACCCAATCTCACAAGTGGGTCACCCAAGCTGAAATGTCCAAAAACTGAACAACAAACCCTTTCAACTCACAAAAAATGGAATGTGTGGTTGTTCCACACTCAAAACCCTTCAAATCTTATCCTTCCTTGAAGCCCTAGCTGAAAATGGCACCCTAGCACTGAAATGTTTGATTGCAACCCTGAAATTATGAAGTGAAGCCCAATTGTGACCTCTGGATAAAGCCACCAATACATAAATTGAGGGTTTTTATCCTCAATTGTTGTATTCTATTGAGAGTTTTCGTCCTCAATAGGAAACCAAGGAGGGTTTTCATCTTCAATGCTAAGATTTGCATGCACACACTCTAATATCCAAATAGAAATGAATTCAAAAATGATAAGTGGTGCTCAAAATGAACCCCACACCTTCTTTTATACATTTTTATCTTTATTTTTCAAGTGGGATGCTCCATGTAGGATTGATAAAGTAACTTTATTTTCTATTTTGATGTTATATAACTTTTTCCACCCACTTTCTATTTTAATGTTATAATTTTAAAAGTTGCTTGTAAAAATAGTATAAGACCTCTTTTAGCAACTTAAAAATATAACATTAGAGTACTTCCCTTGTATTTCCCTTTTAGCTCACGAAAAATCATATCGGGCCAAAGGTCTCCTTAACAAGCTAGCGTTGAGAAGGGGACATTGCAGAAAAATACTTAAATTTGTAAAAACAATTAGTTGGACTTTAAGTCTTAGTATTTCCTTGGAACATATTTTGTATAAAGAAATTATGCTTTTGGTTATCCACAAACTGAGCTATCAACTAGAAATTAAAATTCTGTTGGTCTAGAACATGGTTGCATTTTTATGTACTACAAGATTATGTCTCTAAGGACTCATGCTCTGTAATGTCCCCTCTTAGGACAATTTAGAAAATGGAGAAGTACTTATCAAGATCAAACAAAGAATGGATAAACCCTTTTGCTTCAACCTAAAATATCCCAATGTCAGCTATTTCGAACCCAAATAGGGTTGGAACTAGCCAAGGTGGTGGGATAGATTGGAAAAAAACAATTGGAATTTAAACACATTCAAATCATATTTTTAACAACTAAAAATAATTAATAATCACACCCCAACTGCTGCAATCTTCCAAAATTATTTCCCGCTTAACCATCCAAGCAAAAACCTTCAAACTTTGGATTTTGGGCCACAAAAATATGAAGAATAATATGCAAAAATCAAATTTCACACAACCAACACGAAACCCTAATTTTTCCCTAAAAAGTAGGTCACCCAACACATTTAGGGCATCAAATCAACTCTAAAAATTATGAAGTTAATTTCTCCTTATTCCTCCTAATTTCTACAATCAAAGCCCATGTTAAACTGGTCCCATTCGAATCTTTTTAAGATCTGATTTTTATATTAGTAAATAATAAATAAAATTGCACCTAGAATAACTGAAACTTCAAAAATTAATAACTCACTCAATACTTGGTATTTTTGCATGAAACAAAAACACAATAAAATAGAAATGAGGATATTTCCAATGAACTATCAAACTGAATTTTCTGATTACCAAAACCCACCCAAAATTACCCCAGAAATCTGCCTCCAAGTTGCTAGGGTTTGAACAAATTCTATAAATTAATTCCAGCTCATACAACCCTTCTAAAACACTCATATAATCAACCCTTGCTCTAAAATAATTAATTAGACACAACAAATTATAGATCTAGCATAAATAACCTCAAAACATGATAGATCAAACCCCAAACCAAGTTGATTTTCCTTTAATAAATTGCAGCAGTGATAATGAACACAAAAGTACCTCAAACCATTCACCAACATGCAGATTTACCCTTCCAATAAATGCGCCAACACCCTAGAGCAAGTCGTCAATGCTAGAATGTATAAACCATGCATTAAAACACTCAACACAAGATGAACACAATGAAGAGAACAATGGAGTCTTCAATTTCTTCAACAAAGGATCCAAATGAAGCTTACAATGAGAGAGCACAATGCAAAAACTAGGGCATACATCCCATGGGCATTCATCCCATTACTCCAAACATGGAGTGAAATCAAAATGATCAATCAACATAACCCTCTAAAGGAAATGTGACCTCCCTTTATAGAATTAATGGGTGCAATATCTAATGACCGACCTTTCCCTTTTGGAGGGAAAACATAAACTCTCTCTATAATAAAGTCTCTAATAAACTAAGACTATGTGCATTTTATTATTTTTAATTAAATAATAAAAGCAACTATCCTATGTGCACATTTAAACTAACCTAGAGAGCCCTCCTTGTAGCGCAAGGCATACCAAGGGGTTACAAAATAGACAAAAGACATCTTTGGATCATCTTCAAGCTCAATCCTCAAGCCCATGAGAAGAGAGAATGGGTTGAGGGTCTTCAAGTCTTCAATTTCAAAAATGTCCCAAGAAGGGGACATTACATGCTCAACACATAATGGATCCAAAATAATAAACAACATGACACATTTGTCAACTTGGCTACTTATATCTGTTGTGACAAGGCAAAACATGAAAACAAAATGCATAATAAAAACCTCATTCAATGTCGATTTGTTGGGTGGTCCGTATAATGATATATAGACGGTCATCCAACCTAGGTCATCTAATGATAGGTGGACGGTCGTCTATCTAACTTACGAAAATCGCATAAAATTATGGCCTACCAAATTTCCTTTGATGCAAATCAGGTTTTTGGATTTTCACCATTTTTTCAAAAGTCCATTTCGTAGAGATTTTCTGCCCATTCTATAATAATTTTTTGGAGGGGGATCTTAAAATGAACCTTATTATCCATGTGCAACATATTATAATTTTTGTTTTGCATCAAAATCCTCTTATATTGGACCATACAGTTTGGTCGAGATGTGAATTTTGGTCTTGACCGACTTGTATGGTCCTAGCCTTTCACATTATCGACTACGATTTTAATTTAAATATCATTATTATGTCATTTCGTCTTCTTAGGGTCCACCCTATTATTATATTTCACCGATAGAAGGCCATCGAGCACTCTTACAAGCTATTATTGTAAATATCATTCCAAAACAATTAAGTCTCTCTTAAATCTACTCAATTAGTTGAACATCAAATAGAAAAACCTTGTCATGGGTCTAAATCACTCAACCAAGTAAAATATTCTAGATTCCTCCATTTCCAAGCATGCAAAGTTTATAGAACCATGTCTTGGCAACACCAAATTCACTCCAAGCATTTTCAAAGGGTTTCAAATAATAAAGGGTTAAGTCACATGGTTGAAGCACACTACATCAAACTTATGTAAGAACATCACTCCAAGGGCTAACTTAGGAATTTTATAACCAATTTTGTCTTGATAAGGTCTTTAGAGGTCCTAGGAGTCCTTTCATCTTGGTTTGATGAGCTTAAGAAGGTCAAAATTCAAACTATGGAGTTTCCCTCCATTTTTGCTTATTTGAATTTTTGAATCTTGTTTGAACCAATTTTGGATTTCTAGGTAGGTGTAGGTAGTTTTAAGGGTCCTAATAGGTTCTCTAGGAGTTTTTGAATCTTGATCTAGTCTTAGAGACTTATTATGATGTATTATGGGGTCATGCAACTACTAAATCTTGTTCTTAGCCCCTTTCCTTGAAATGAACCTCCACATGTGATCTTGGTCTTGTAACCATGAGATCAATTACAAGAAAGAACTTGAAAATGAGGTATAAAAATACAATTGTAACTATTTTTAGACATTGAAATGAATGAATATTGGGAGCTTCAAGAACGTGTTTTAGTGTGAAGTTGTTTGCAAACAATTAAAGAAGGATCATAAATCTATGTATGAGCCTTGAATGGCTATTTGATTTCATCTATTCCATTAGAGGAGGAACTTCTTGGTTGGTAAGATTTGAATTTTATTGTGGTTTATGCATTTAAATGTGTATTCACTTGTTTGATTATATTAGTGTTGTGGTAAACAAGGTATACTGTAGAAAATTGTATCTCAAAACAGTTAATCCAAATTTCATCATAGATAAAAGGGATTTTAAGCGAGAAAAAATGTAATAAGCTTAAACGAAAGGCAAGAGGTATGCTCACAAACCATTCAAAATCTAGGAATAAGAAGGAACTAATTAACTCTCCATTGAAACCTTGATTGTAGGTATATACCTTGTTTTGGAGGGCAAGATAGCGGGTTTTGAGTCTTTATCTCCATAAACTAACTTGAAACATCTTATTGTAGAATGTAACATATTTGATAAATTTTTATAGTCATTTTGGAAGAATCTTAGGTATTGAATTCAAAATATAATCATTTATTTGCAAATTTAAACCCTCCCAGGACTAGGAGAAACCCTACCTAGGGTTTTTGAAGAAAGAGTCATTTGAAGGCCTTGGCCTCCTTTTCAAGTCTGAAATTTTCAAGGAATTATCCTCATATAGTCCTAAACAAGATTTGAGGAGAATTTTTCCTTGATAAGTCACCAATTGTCAGAAAAATCTACCAATCAAGCTACAACTCTGTGTATGTATTTTGGAGACCTAATTTAAGGTCCGAGACAGGTGATTTCTAGGCATTTTTCACAAAGAAATCTATTGAGAATTTTTGCACAAAATAAGAACTTCCAAATGGGTGGTCAAAAATTTTAAGTTCATGTTATTTGAGTCAACCTAGCAAAATATAAGTCAATCTTTCATATGAGGCGGGGCTAGAAGAGAGGTCTAGGTCTAAAGGGGAGCTAAGGAAGGAAAAGGCATTTGTATTAAGAGTTGAATCAAATTTTTAGCCCACACCTAGAGGGGCATAAAGGGTAACCAAAAGTGGGTTTATATTATTCGAGGCTTTGTAGATTGTCCTATCCACCACCTCACCAGGAGCAAAATAGGCAATTTTTGCAAAAGGAGATCAAATCAACTAATTCTAGTGATTTCAATCAATTTTATGATTATTTTGGCATGACTAGAGATTAAATAACATGTTACAAGATTTACACAATACATTTTAAATTTTGGGAGTCAAATTTACATTGTTTAGAGGAATACTAGCCTTGAGAAAGTGTGAAATTGCAAGCTTTAAAGGATTGATTGGAGTTGTTTGAACTAATTAACTTTTTGGAGTTTGTGATTATGTGATATGCTTTGCATCAACACTACAACCATGTTGTGTACATTCTATACTATACACTTAGCTTTATAGCTTTTTGTTAAGAGACATGAGTTCATCCATAGGGATTTGGCTTAGATCACATTAACACTTCCACGTGCGTTGAGGATAACTACATGAGGCTTTATCCAACATGAGGGCATGTAGTACATCACTTGGACTTATTCACTCGGGTTGACCAACAAGGGTAGTCTAACCTCACCACATACATGATTTCTCCTTTTTTATTAATACTTTGATGAAGGGTATTCCAAGTTTCTAGGGTTTTTACTTTATTGTAAATGATTAGAAGTCATCTCGAAGTTGTGCAGAAAGAGTGACATACGGTGAAGGGAATTTTAGGGAAAATAAAGCATGTAGGAATTTTTAAATCCAAACTATCAAAGGTTCTAATACCATACACTTCCATTTAGGATCATCCAACTCTAGATTTGGACTTTACAAATTTCATATGGTCCCGTCTAGCTCACTTTCTAGTTCCATAATTGATAATGGAGAATTTCTAGTTTATGATATATCTTTTCTAACGCATATATTCAAATATAGATCTTCTTTATCCCGACCTATACAACTAATTATTACTATCCTCTTATGTATTTCATCTATTATTTATCATTTATCAATTGTTGCGAGTATCAATTTAATATTCTTATTATGTATGGTTAATGGTAAATTAATTTGATCAGAATAGTCTATTGTTACAAACCCTTACATCATATTTATTGTTTCGTGCTTTCCATAACATAAGTTCAATTAGGATGTAAGCATAATGTGTTGGATCAGGAATATAATAAGTGTTGTGTAGGTGTATTTTTATGTACTATAAGTAAGATAAAATATTATGATAATATTTTTGTAGGTTTCCTAATATGGGTTAGGGAGTTGGTGAACTTTGGCGATAAGAATTGAAGAGAGAAGCTAGTCAAATATTAAAAATTTAGATTATACTAGTATAATAAATATAAATATAATGAACAACATTACTCAAGTTAGTTAAAATCTAATTTTAAAAAATAATAATCATGTTTGTAAACACTCAAGAAATTAAAACCTAAATCATATGGTTATTAAACATGAAGTTATATAATAATGTTTAGTCCCTCATGTTTAAGGTCTTACATGTAATGTTTTACACCCTAAATTAATTAAATATGTTAATTTAAGTGATTAAATTAGGATTGAAGATGTTAAAGGAAATAAACAAGTAAGTCGATCATATATATTCAATTTACGAAATAGAACTAGGGTTATGGAAGTATAATCGTCTGATAAGAAAGTATGAGTCCAATTAGGACTAGAATGATCACTTAGATTATTTAAAAGATGATATGGGTGTGTCATGGGTAGATATGGGCATGAAATGTCATGTAGATGTTTTGTTCATAAATATAGGGTGCAAAATTAAGTAGGTATGGAACCATACATCTCAAACCAAATTGTACTCTTTTTCGTACCTATTGCACTTTTCTATATCGGGAGGTGTTGGAGCTCAAAATTTTGGTGTGGATGAAAACATCTGAAATATGTTTTTAAAACCACCGGTGTTGCACATACGCAAAACCCCTTATACTTGACCTATAATAAACCAAACCTAGGATGCATGCATTAGCACTTCATGAACAATATTAGATAACAAAACCATAAAACCATGTGTGTGTGGAGTTGGATTGATCCTGGTAGTAAACCCCTATTGAACCAATCTAAGTGTTGCACTACATCCCCTTGTAAGTAGGAGAAAAATCCATTCAGCTCTCTTAGTTTGAGCCAATCCTCTCATGCCATTGTCTATATTGACATAATGAGGAGGAACTATAGATAGAATAGAGATGTATCTTGTGTAGTAGTAATATCTTGTGATGTGCTTCACACTCTAAATTGATTCCCTTTGTCCCTTAAGACCATTAGACATGCTTAACATGACTTTCTCTAACTAATACATGGCTCTGAGACCTTTGGAGGTTTGGTAATGGAGAAATCTAGACTCTTGAACCTGGTTTGAGTGTTTCATACATGTGTGGTGGCTAATGTAAGAAATGATCAACTAATTTTGGAAGATTTAGGAGATCTTTGAGTGCTTTTGGAGAGAAATTTTCAATGTATGCTCTTAATAATGTCAAGTGAGTTCTTAAGAGAATTATACTTTCTTAAATAGGATTTCATAAGTTAGATATCATAGTGAATACAATCTATAAGATAAGAAACTATGCATAAAAGATATTTAAATTTAAAAGAGAGTTATTGTAAAATGGGGACAGATATCGTATGGATTGGACCATAACATAGTACAATATGGTCACTTGGTGAGAAAAATTTTCGGGTGGACAAACTTGTGGATTTCTTGCCAACACTATGGGAATCTAAGTCCCTCTACTTAACCAAAGATCAATGTCATATATGCATGTGCGTGAAAAGGTGGATTTATGTGGTGGCCTTTTGACCGGGGATCCAACAAGGACACTCCACTGACCCTGCGGAAAAGCTTGCAGATACTGCAAGAGAGGACCTTGTCTGAAAGTGGGAAAGGGAGTGAGAAAAGAGGTAGGGAAACTAATGTTGTAGGTAGGAAATCAGATTCCTACACACACTAGTCAGAAGTATCATCACATGCATTTAAGAGAAGAAACAACTTTGTAAGCATCATTAAGACCAAATGAAATTTGATGAACACAAAGTATCAAGAAATCTCTTAGTCAAAGAAAGCTAGAAACTCCTTCTTCTTGTATTAATTTCTCAAACAAAAGTTGTACATAGTGGAGAAATGGAGGAAATTGAGAAGGGGGGGAAAGTAGAAGAAAATGGCTATCTCCTTTGCTTTCTCTAGGTACAATGCACTCTTGAGTTTACAAGATCAATTGCCAACCCTTTGAAATGGGAATGGCTTTACAATTTATAGAATAGAATTGACTCCTCGTCTTCCTCATGACCTTTCAAATACCTTAATATGACTTAAGACTGTTCATATTCCACTTTAAATATTTAAGTCCCTTTTATAATAGCAAGGTGACTTAAAGTTACATTATATTTCTAAAGTCACTTAAGTCATATTAAAAGTGCAACCCTCAACGCAAAAATATAACATTAAAGAGAGGGAGTGTTGTATGAGAAGAGAAGAGAGAGAGAAGAAGAGGAAGAAGAAGAGGAGATGTCGTCCCAGATGAAGTCCAATGATCCTCGTTGATGGAAGCTCTGATGCAATGAAGTTCTGAATGTCCCATTGTGCCAAAGCTGCTCTTTGAGTGTGGCTTACTATTTTTAGTAAATGCCCAGATGGGGGACTTACTATTTTTAGTAAGTGGTCATTTTCACTATTTTCTACTGGATAATCATTCTAACCTTTTGGAGATCTTCAGTGCACACTGCTCTTTCCATAGCCACTTTTGATGAAGACTTACCAAAAATAGCAAGCATGTGTAGGAAAACTTACTATTTTTAGAAAGGGTGTTTCCAATACTCAATTTGTGATGGAACATACTTTTTGGACTCTTCTTGTCATTACAATCACACCCTTCGAATTTCACATAGTTTTGCCCACTAGAATGCCTGGAAATAAATTTTGAAATTTTGACCTGGCAATGGCTTCGAGCACGAGCTACCATGGCGGCCATTAATGGAGCTCAAAATTTGCAGGTCTGGTTTTTGTCTCTGTTTGTAATAAAAACATATCCATTTTGATAGGTTTTTTATTTAGAGCTCGTGTGTAATTTTTAGCTCGTTTCCATTGCCGAAATGACGGAAATATGACGAATGTGAGTCGGTGCACGAAGAGAGGATTTTGTTAGAAAATTATTCTAGGCATCATTTGACCTCTTGTTTATTACATCTTGATCACCTTGAAAAATGAGGAATTCTGCAAAAGACGGCATCTCCATCTGACTTCTATCTTGTGAGATATGAAGATTTTTCAATTGGGTGACTTCATGATTATCGGCAAAAAACCTTCATTTTCTTCCCATTCTTCATCATTTCACTCCATTTTTATTTGAGGCCTACACATTTCTATGTATTCATGGTTGGATACTTTATGTGGTCATGGCGGAGCTGGTTTGAAGCAACAATGGTGGACCGGGTGTCTAGAAAAACATGCACGGAGCCATGGCAAGGTGTGAAGCTGTGAAGGAGAAATGAGGGGAAAGAAATGGCTAAGTGCCGGATTTGAATACTCAAAAATTGCATATGGAGGGGCTGGGAACATTTTTATGTCCCTGATTTCCCTAACCTCAGGGATGTGAGGGACATCAATTTCCACGGTGATCAAGGTGATGTCATGTGTCCTCGATCCGACAACAGGGGATTTGCTTGAAAAATACACCTGGGGGCTGAAATTCGGTCACGTGGGTATCCAAATGACTCCCCATATGGTTTGGGCACATTTTTCCATGTCTTATGTCCCACACCTTAGGTAAATAAGGGACATCAGTTTCCACGGTGGTCCTAGAGGTGACATGTGGCGCCCCATCCGACGGCAGGGAATGAATGCTCCAAAAATGCACCTGGGAGATAAAAGTCGGTCACGTGGGTGTCTAAATGACTCCCCATAGGGGCTGGGCACATTTTTCCATGTCTGATGTCCCTCACCTTAGGTACATAAGGGACATCAGTTTCCACAGTGGTCCTGGAGGTGACACGTGGCGCCCAATCTGACGGCAGGGAATGAATGCTCCAAACAAGCACCTGGGGGCTGAACTGTCAAGTCTGGAGGTCATATGAGGGTCCCATAGGTCACATGGGGGCTGGGAAAATTTTTCAAGGGCTTATGTACCTGACCTCAGGGATGTTGGGGACATGAAATCCCGCCAGCTCCTAGGTGCTTGACATGTGTCCTCTCGAAAAATGTTTAAGTCTGAATCGCCTTTGAGAGGGTAACTTGGAACAAAGATAAATTGAGATCTCGGTGGAATTTATTGGTGAAATTTTATATGATCCTGATTGGAAATGGAATTTTGAATCCAATTATTAGGGTTTCATCTCTTTATTCAACCATCTGATCCCTGAAAATTTGAATTTTTGATCTGGGACTCCACTTGTACTGATAAAAACGCTCATCAATCCTATGCGCCAAGGTGTTGTGAAAAATATTATTTCACCATAATGTAGATCTTTAAATCCTCTTTCCAGTGTTTTTACTTCTAATTCCATCTAGAGCTCCCAGAATCTTCTTTTGAAGCCCGATAGTTGTTTTAGGCCTATGTACTGCCTAGGCTTGTGAACCCTGTTTTCACTCAGACTGCTCCAAATATTTCAAAACTTCCCTAAACCTTCCAAAATTATTTCCATGATTTTCTAAGGTCTTCAATTCACCTCCATTTTGAATATTACCCTTTTTTTCCACTCCAGGGTGGTTGGTCGAATCCTGGGAAGGCCAGTGATAGCCCTTCCCAATACTACCAAACGATAGCATCTTTTCATAATTCCTAAAATCACCTAGGGGGAATGGATAGACTTTCCTAAATCACCTAGGGGATAAATTTTACATAAAATAGGGGTGACCAGACTAACGGATTTGACTTGGGGTGCCTGGGAATGATAAAACATGAAAATTTTGGCACAGGGGTATAGTTTTCGTGCTCGGAAATTGTTAATTTCTTTGTTGCACATTTGCACAACAACATGTCCTAATCTGTAATGTTTTGTTCAAGTATTTCAAAATGGATGAAAAATGTTTTGGGTGAGATGCATGGAAAAAATAAACCAATTTGGATAAATACAAATGAGTGATATAATGACAAGAATTTATAGAGTTAATAAAGTCATGCAAGAGAGAGAAGGTGATGCAGGGGCATCATTACCGAGGACAATCTAGGCATGTTGAGTTCAAATTTTGACTTCCTAGGTTCATTATGGTGTTTATAGAATCCTTATGTGGTCTTCTTGGGCTCTAAAAGTTAAAATTTTAAATTAGGAGGTTTCCCTCCATTTTTGGCAATTTTAATTTCTCTTGAGCCAATTTTGACTTCTTAGGTAGGTATAGAATAAGTGTATTTCAAACATGTGTTAGTTGGTTTGAGTCTTAATATAGTCTAGAAGTCTTTTCAAGTTCTTGAGTTGGTCATTTAGCTCTTAAACATATTGTAGCTCCTTATTCACAAGGTCAACCTCCACATGATCTCTTCATGAGGTAACCATGTTTGTAATAAAAGTTAAATTGTAATTTGGAGGCTCAACCTCGAGCAAGAGGTATAAAACTGGTATTGTAATTGTTTTGAAACCATTAATCAATCAAGGAAAACCAAGTTTGGAGGTCATAATAGAAATTTTTGTGTTCTTGTTGTATGCATACAAAGTGTACATATGAGTTTTTATATGAATTATCATTTTACAATGGTTATTAAACTATTGAGGGCTTAGTTACCGGTAAGTAGTCTTTAGAATGCATCTTGTGTGGACTATTATGTGTGCAATTTACTAGTTTTTTGCATCAAGAAGAGTAATTAAGTTGATGAAGTCCGAACTCGATTATCAGTGCCTTGTTGAACCAAGACTAAGATTGAAGAAGAAGGATATGATTGGGAAGGTAGTATTTTATTATAGAAGTGAAAGGATATATGCTCGAACTATTAAGAAGACTCGAGACCCTCCTTGAAGATTTCAAAGAAGGTCTAGTGGCACGATAATGGAACCGTGACAAAACCCCGATAGAGTACAAAGGAAAACAGTCTCGAAATTCACTTCCATGAACAAATGATGGTTTCTTGTAAGATAGAAATGTCCTAGTAGCCTGTCCAAATCCTATTCAAAGTTGTTAGAGGGATTGATAAGCATTTCTAAGTAAAGGGTAAAGGAGTTTTTGTTCTCGAGACTCACAGTGTAGGGTTTACTAGGGTTTTGAAAGATCTATTGTATCTAACAAAGCACAAGCCATATTATCTTAAAATTTGAAATTAAACATTGTGATTGAACAAGATAAGAGAATATATTGGTTTCAAACCCTTAGAGGATCTATAAACTTGTAGTCCATGAAATTTGGTAGGTAGGCATTGAGCGAGGCGGGCAGAGAAGCCTACTTAGAGGCTTAAAGTTGAGATTTTCAAGCATCTTTTTCTAAGAAGGTGAATGTAGAATTTTTACACAAGATATTGGCCTAAATGGGTGTCTATAAAGGTGGATGGTTTGTCAAGTAACTCATAAAAACAAAAGATACACTTTGAAATTTTCCTAGAGATAGGGATAGTAGTAGAGTTGTGAGCCTAAGAAGATAATAAGGAGAGAATGGTATTTTCATGAAGAGTTGGGACAAACCCTTTGGCCCACACCTAGACCTTAATAAAGGGTGTATAAAACAAGTAAGATCTTCCTCTAAGTCTTTATAGATTGTTGTGAACTATAAACCCTAACCTCCATGATCTCAAGAGACATATTAGGCGATCATAGCATAGAAGTATTATTAATTAAACCTTTTGATTCCAGTCCATTTGTTAGTGGGGATAGAATTATTATACATTGATAAACATGGTTAAATCTTTAAATAAATCCCTTTAAACCTGATAGGGCAGATTTGCAAGATTTTGATGTTTCCTAGTATTGAGAACAAGATACAATGCAAGACTTCGACTAAGTTGGAGTTGAGTATCTAATTTATCTTGTTGAGAGTGTGTGAAGGTACTAGATGCTCTACATTAGAAGGATGTGTAAATTAGGCTAAGGATGTGAGCGTAAGTCTTAGTATAAGAAAAAGTAAAACTTTTCATTATCAAAGGATAAGTTGCCAAATTTGTGTCTACATTTGTGCCCCCTTTAAATGTGGAATTAAAATTGCATACTTAAAGGGAAATCATACTTGAGTGTGCACACATACTTTATCTTTACTTGATTGGTGTTCTTGTGTTTTTTTGCACATTCCATGGTAAAACCTACAACACATATTGTAGTTAGTGTTCATAGGATAAATTGAAATGTGAATAGAATATGTAACTTTGAGTAATTAATTTTGCATAATAAAGTAAAAAGCACAAATCATGGAAGGAATATACTTATTCACTTCAAATTCAAGGAGGATCTACCATTCCTATTGTTCTTGTATATTTTTATTTGCATTGATTCGTAAAAGGATTGGGAGTGATTCGTAGGAAGAATAGAATATTAAGTATATATCCACTCTTATATCTTCAAACCCCATGGGCCACACCATTATAGCTAGGCCCAATTATGTAATAAAATAAAGTAGAAATGGAATGAATCATGTCTTATGACCCCACCGTAGGTTGTAGTATGGTGTTTTTATGAATGTAAATGTTGAATAATGTAAAAGGAGAAAAAGGCCCATGCCCCCATACCCTATATCTATAATTGTATCTAAGTAGTGTAGTCAATAAGAAATGAAATATTCACACCCCATGTATTATATTCTAAATTTAGTCATTTATATTTGAATATATACCCAAAGTTTGTAATCATCTATAATAATTTGAAATTGTTGCAATTTTCTATAATTTTTCCTTAGGAAAAAATTTCTAGATTAGACATAGCATAATACGCTTTTGTCCTTGGTGGACGATTTTGTACCAATGTGCATATTGTTCATATTTTATACGTGTATCTATTTCTAAGGATATGTGCTCTATATAAACCTATATCTAAGTGCTAAATTTTAATTGTGTCATCAAAATGTCTATGATTTACCCCATTAAATGTCCCTCCTTTGAGTTGTGTAAGATGTGTACATAGAGTATGTAGCTCAAAAGAAATGATATGTACCCATGTCGATAACTATTATAGTCTATCTTGGATCACATGAAGGGATTTATTAGGTGGAAACTATTGGATCATGTTCTTATTTAAGATATTACACATGATGGAGACCATGGTGCACAAATATATCAACATGTAACAAACAAAAAACAAAAATAATAATAGTAATCATGTAGAAGAGAAAATAAGTGCGAGAGGAAAAAAATAGAGGAATAAACTAACATACAAGTATATAAGCGATTTCAAGTAAAAGATTCATATCAATACATATAGACAAAAACACAGGACACTAAAGTGTTATAAGACAATCATAGTGAAGGTGCATAGGTCACATCCAAAGAAGCAAGTATATAAGTAATCATGTATACAAGTAAACAAGCAATGTCACATATAAGAGAGGTATAGTACCATAAACATGGCACACAAAATTTTCCCAAGACAACCATAGACAAGGTCATACCCTATATACATAGAAGCAATCAAGCATGTAAAAATAATGGAAAATATTAGCTGAAACCCAAATTTAGAAAGATAATCTACTGATTTATATGACACATGTGTTGTTCCCATTAGTCTAAATGGTTCATACACAATATAAGTAACCGAGAAAAATGAGGAAGTGAAAGTAACAATACTTAAACCAAAACACCTAAATAGTGTAGGAGATGCCCCCAACAGATTAAGGTGTACTAGGAATGGATTAGGATGGCACTTGTCATCATTTATCAATTTGTATATGTCCCGCATCAAGCTCAACATACCTTGTGAATGAATGTGTGTAAAAAGTATATAGAAAAATATGTTATCCATGGACCCAAAGAGGTGAACCAAGAATGAAACCCTAAGGGGAATTTTAAAAACTATATTTAAGGCATGAAATAGATAGAAATCATAAGTAAATTTGATTATAATCCTACAAGGTTTAGAAATTTGAAACCCTAGGTTAGGGGAAAGTTTTGCAAGATAAAAAGTTAGGTTCTCCAAATGTTTACACCCTAAATTAATTAAACATGTTTATTTAAATAAATAAATTAGGACTAAATATTTTATAATAAATAAATAAGGAATTCATATCAAATATATTTTATTTATACAATTATAGCTAGTTTTTGCAAGTATAATCATCTAATAAGAAAGTAAGACTGAAATTAGGGTTACTGATGATCAATTATCTAACTTAGAAGATGGCCTAGAGAGTTATGGGTAGATCTAGGCATGGAATGTCCTATAGATGCTACATTCATGAATTTGGGGTATAAAACTAAGTAGGTATGGAACTATACATCTTAGACCAAACCATACTCATGTTCTATACCTATTGTACATTTTCATATAAAGAGGTGTTGGAGCTCTAAAACTTTGAGTGTGTACACAAACATCATATATTTGTGAAACCCTAAGTTTCACACATACAAAAACCCCTGTAGTGACCTGAAATGAACTAAACTATAGGATTCTTGCACTCACACTTCATAAACGTGATTAGACAACAAAAACAAATCCATGTGTGGTTGGAGTTATACTAAACATGGTATTCAAACCCTATTGAAACAATCTAGGAATTGAACTACATCCACTTGCTCGGAAGCGAGAACAAACTTTGTGTAGTTCTCCTAGTGTAGGTGTAATAGTGTATATAAATCTAAGACAACCCCCTATTGTGCCCTTGTGTCTCTTCACACTAAGTAGCGGGTATAACTATAGATAGAATAGAGATTTACCCCGTATGGTAGCGATATAATGTGATGTTCTTTAAATTCTAAAATGATTCCCTTTATCCCGAGGACTCTTTGTAATGATTTGTGTGACTTTTTCTTGTTAAGACATGGATCTAAGACCTTTAGAGGCTTGGTAATGGAGGAAGTTAGACTCTTAAAGCTAGTTTAAGTACTTCAAACCTCTTTGATTACTACTCTAATAGATGTGTTATTAATTTTAGAAGATTTAGGAGAGCCTTGAGTGCTTTTGGAGATTAATTTACAATGTGTGATCTTAAAAATTCCATAACTTGAGTTCTTAATTGAATTATAATTACTTATTTAGGATTTCATAAGATAGTTATCACATTAAATCTAGCCTGTAAGATAAGAAACACCCCATAAAATATATTTGAATTAAGAAAAGAGATGTTGGAGAGTGGGGATAAAACCATATGGATTGACAATAACATAATATGATATGGTCTTAATTTATACGATGTTATCCAGGATTTCATAATGATTGAGAAATATTTTTGGCAAGACACCTAAGATTGATATACTACTTTAGATAAATTAACATGTGTAAGAGAATGATATAACATTGTATAAAGTTAAGAAAGTCATGTGGGAGAGAGAAGGATGTGTCAATTAGGATTAGGATGCAAGCCTAAGTCATAATATAATAACAAAGTAAAACTTATCATTGTCAAAGGATAAGTTTTCAAATTCATGTGTCTACGACATGTGAAATTATTTTTCACGTATAGGGGATGTTCGTGTTGGATTGGTATATATAAATAAAACCCTAATTATCATAATTATAGGATGTCAAATCGGTCAATGGGGGATTTTAGAGAGATTCAAGTGGTAAATCAATAATCTAGGCCTAACACACAAAGTATCAAGTTAAGTAAGAAATTAAATATATTGTGATTATCTTGATGAATATGTGATAGCATTTACTTCTAGTTAGAAAAGTGTTGGAAAAACTAATGGTAGGGTAGTTGATTTACCTTGACTTATTTGATGTCATAGTGCATTGTTAGGATAAGTCAAATCTCTTTCTTATATTATTCCAAATGGGAAAACCTAGCATGACCCTTGAGGTATTTTTTCTCCTTCAAGCCACAATGGTCACAACTCACCAACATAATATAAACTAATCATGTTATCCTCACACTCATTTGATCTAACTATTACAATATTATATTATCATCTAGATAATATAATTCCACTCATAAATAATTAATGTTCACACTAACACATTAATTCCTAATAGTAAGGAAAAAAATGATGTTATGCGTGTATCTCACTTATATCTAGGGAAGTTGTGAGACTGTGTGGAATTTTATGGATTATTGTATATGGTAGAGATACTAAGTTTTCATACAACTTTTAACACACCTTATGGAATAAATTGAAGAAAAAAATTTAGTATAGTTATGTGTCTCGCTAACAAGTATATGGCCAAATGGAATTTGTCAACATGAGTCTTTGAAATTTTTTGCGGTGTTTGGTAGGAAATAAGGGAGGTACATGGGATTTAGTCCATGTGTAGGTGAAGTTTTCTTATAAAAACTTTGTAGATAGAGCAATAGGAAATCACTTTTCCATATTATGTATGAAGTAAGTCCAAGAAGAGTTATAGAGCTCCATAATTTCCATGGTAATAAGGAATAAGTGCAAAAGATAAAGAATTTTCATACTATGCGAAGGAGATGTGTTGTCAATGAAATTATATTGACAACTAATCTACCATTTTCTTATTATAAAGGTTAAATTGAAATAGACCAATTTAATATAAGAGAAATTAATATCGAACTTAAGTGTGATTAGTAGTTTAAATTTAGGATGGTTTGTTAAATATCTCAAACTAAGAAAGAAACCTATGTTTTTGGGAAATATCGGAATCATCATGGAAGAGTGAGGGAAAAAACTAAACAAAGAATATAAAATAAAACAATACAAAATAATCTACGTTTTTATTGATTTAATACAATAAATAAATAAGAAATTGTGAGTGTGGAAAGTGGTTCTTTCTACTTATTTAAATTCCAAATTAAGGTTAGATAGGATGTATTATCCGGATGTATTAATTAAAATAAATATTTAAGTCTAAACATACATATAGAGAAATTGCATGATAGATCAATTAGAACATGTGCTAAATAGAGTGAGATATGAGAAGTTGAGTGAACTTATCTCTTTAACTAGTATAGAAGCTAATCTAGATGAGTCTCTGGGACCAAAATCTTTGGCAATTCCACCCTACTAGACGGTTTGGTCTAGATAGAAAATGGCACTTTCGAACTTTTGAACTTCTATGAGTGGCTAGAATATGCTTCACTATGAATTATGTCTCAATAATGTGAAACCCTCGGTAATCAACCAAATTTACCCAAAACCACAACCTTGGTAAAACTACAAAAGGTTATAGGTTGGGTTAATGTGCACCAGTATGCTACCAACATTGGCATTGTACCAAGAGGCCTCAAAATACTTTGTGACATAATAATGTATGGATGAAATTATATTTGATAACGTGATCACTTGATAATGGTTTGCAATGGATTGGTTTACTTGTACTAGAATTGGATTTGAGGGCTTATAATTTGGGAAGCTTAACTCTTGAACTTAATTTGGAGTGCATTGGGTTATTTATAGTGATTGTAAATCTCAACACACTACATCATCCCACATAATCACCAGTCTAGCTTGTTATAGGAATTTCCACATTGTTCATAGGGTTTTTACACACCCAAATTTTGCACATTGTTGTATTTTAAAATCCCAATGATGATTATTTGACATCAAAACATTGCAACAATGATCAAACCCAATTTATTCCTTGCACTTACTTATTCTTACTCAAAATACTCTTTGAAGCTTACATTTTAGTTTGGTGCATATAGACCACTACAGTGGTTACGTAATAGTTTCAGTAATTTTACAAACTATCATGGAACCTTCTCTAACCACCATGGAGATCATACAATGTCATTGAAAAATCAATGGCTACGACACGGGTTTCATAATCGTAACATGTATTTATTGGAAGGTTCATTACCATTGCATGTACATTCTAATTTTTTACTCATCTTACATGTTTATCTTTTCACCTTATATTCTAATTAATTTTGTTCACTTCCATATCACTCCTACCAACTTTACTACTCCTTGCATCTAATCATAACCATTGACAAAATTTACATCTCACACTTGGATTTCATCAACTCCAAATTGGAAATTGCTTCTCTTTTGAAAAAGAGATTGTGCAGATCATTTCGGGGTTGGAAATTTTTTTAGAGATTATAATTTGGAGATTGTTCTAAGATTAGTGTTTCCTTCCATTTTTATCATTAAAGAATTTTTAAAATTTATTTTTGGTAAATATTATAGGAGCATCTTCCATATTTCATTTTAAGACACCTCTATAAAATTGTAGGTGGAAAATACCTGGCGAATATCCCCGAACCAGTTTCAGCGAAAGGTGAATTTGACAGTATTCCAAAACAAAAATTTCACCTATTTTTTCATGGCTCCATCATTGACGTGTGACAACAAGACGTCAATAATCACTCCTGACGCATGTCACTGCTCCACCGATACGTGTCACTGGCTCCAATCGACGCGCGTCACTGGCTCCAATTGACGCACGTCACTAGCTCCAATTGACACGCGTCACTGGCTCCAATTGACGCGCGTCAATGGCTTCTATTGACGACGCGCTCCATCCAGGAGCCAATGACGCGTGCATCACGCTCCACCGAACACGCGTCGATCCACCGACGCGCGCATCATCGCTCCACCGACGACGCCATCGCTCCACGGCGTGCGCATCATCGCTCCACCGCGCGCATTCATTGGCTCCATTTGACGCGTGTCACTGGCTCGTATTGACGCGCATCACATCATCGCCCATATTGACGTGTGTCACTAAGTCCTCTTGACGCGCATCACTGGGTCCTCTTGACACGCGTAATCGGCTCATTTTGACGCGCATCACCGCCCTCTTGACACGCCACACTGCTCCTTGACGCGCGTCGGGCTCCTATTGACACGACGTCATGCCATCTACTGCTACGACGCCGCATCGCTCCTAACGCCGACGCGCATCAATCAAGCCATTGACGCCCGATTTAGCCTATAAATACCCTTCAACCGGTCATTTTCTCATTTTCACCCTCCCGCTCTTGAATTTTTGCAGGTCTCAATCGTTGTCAAAGACGCAAGTACAACTATAATGTCGACTTCACATGCTTCCCAACTGCAAGTTCAGCAAAAAAATCAAGAGAATCCAATTCAATCGATTTCCAAGATCAACTACAGGAATCCCTTATGCCCTCACATCCATACTGTTTTAAATCTGTCTTCAGAATATAAAGATTTGATGGATGCGTGTGAATTTACAGGCTCATTAATATGCCCCATTTCGAAACAGATCCGGATATTTTGAATTACCTTCTGTCATCCTACAATTCAGAGGATGGCATTTTTTATGTGACTCTGAACGATGGCCAAATGTTCCAATTCAGTATCAAAGCAAATGACATCCATCGGTTTACGGGCCTTCCATTCAAAAATTTACCAATTGTTACAACCAAGGCAACACTCGTGGAAGAAGACAAGAAATTACTCGAATCAAAGTTCGGTTTCCATGTTGATTGTAAGTATAATTCGTTTTAATTCATATTTTTTATTCTGTTTTTTATTCTGATACAATTTGCTGTTATAAATTTATAGTAATTTTCACTCTTTCACATTTGCAGCCCATGTCAATAAATCCAGGCGTGGTGTGGATACACAATCAATTGCACACCACTTTCTTGCTGCACTTATTTCATTTTTTCAATCCAGAATTGTTTTGCAGGGTCGCCAAACTGATATACCAAATTGGGCCATTACATACATTGTTGCCACTATCTCAAAACAAAAATTCGATTGGTGCACATATCTATCCAAAAAAATAAGAACTGAACTAACAAATTCAAAACTTTCTGAAAAACCTGTCATTTATTCAACAAACTATCTCCTTGGCCTTTATTATGAGGCACTTTTAAATTTAAGAGATAAAAAAATTCCTACTTGCACTGATGAGGAGTTGATGAAGTTGTCAATTCCATTTGAAGAACAACATGTATAAACTATTTAGTTTGTAATTGTATTTCAATTTTTGACATTACAGTGCACAGTTATTAAAACTTAAATGTTAATTTTTTGCAGAGAAGATATCTTGAAGCCCTTCCCCAAAAAAAGGCGTTATCGAGAGGAAGAGGCCAACAACACGCTGAGGCTTCGGGGGACTCCCAATCTGAAATGGAAGCTCACTCCTCTCCAAACCCTCAACAGTTTGAACTCGTTAAACGCCAGAGAAGTAATACCTTCTCATATATTATTTACAAATTCCAAAGTTGCATATTTATTTTTCAATTTAAATTTTAACCAAATGAATTGACAACATTTAATATTGATGAATTACAGGGACTTTGGAACATACACTTGTTTCACAAACTCAACCTTCTTCCCCAACTCACTCCATACACGTCATGCATTCATATCTTCTGAATATACACCGAGTACAACTCCTACAAGGCCACCCGTAGCACCGAGAAAAACAACCCCTCGACAACAAGGTACAACTCTTCGATAGTACGTTTAATTTCGAAATTTTTGACTTTATGAATTGTTTTCCTATTTTTTCATTTTTTTCTTGTACTTTTCAGCACATGTCAGTCCTGATCAAACCGCGGCACCGACACCCACTCAACCAATAATTTTTAAAATGCCAACCAGAGGAACAGTGAAAAAGAACATTGGTAAACGCATGCCTTTTGCTCCGGCCCCTAGTGGGACACTAAACATTGCCTCCTCCTTTCAAATTCCAACTCTCTCACTTGGTGGCTTGCCCAGTGCAACGGGCATATCTGTTTTGAACAATATAAATTTAGATGAAGATTATTTGGGCATTGATAGCAATGACCCAACTGGTTTTTTCGATACCCGCGAGATGATTCAAGGCCAGCAGGTATACTTCAAATTTCAATTTAAATATGCTTTACAATTTTGAATTACATTTCGATTTAAATTTATTTATCTAAATCTTGATTAATTTTTTCACAAACAGGATCAGCCCACCCAAAGGCGTAAAACATAGCAGCAGTTGATCTTGGTGAAAGCCCCCATACTTCTCCAGCAAGATCGTCTTCATCAGATTCGAGATAGTGAACAATTGCCACCTTTTCCTTTGGAGAACTTAATTGGTTATGATTGTCAATCCCATGTCAGTGAGTTTATTCTTCCTCATATCAAACAACTTATAGAATGGGAGAGAAGGGCTAAAGTTCTTATCAATGAGATTATTAGTCATTATGAAAATTATTGGCAACGAGATAGTTTATACGCTGCAGTCCATAATCAACCTGCGAAGATGGATTCCTTACTTACCCAAGTAAGAAGTGGGACCTGCACGTATAACAACAACTATAAAGATGACATTTTAGATAAGGCATTAAACAAATTGGAAAATATTAGTGCCGAGGCCTAGGCATATTTTAACAAATGGTCCAAGGACAAGGATTTGGTAGCAATCGCAAATGCCGAAAGAGATAGAGCGGTTGTAAGTACTATTACATTCAAACAATCATTCTTGTTAATTTGAAATTTTCATTTTTTAGTAATATTTTGAATTGACATTACTCTTTTTGTGCAAATTGAAATATGAAAATTTGAAGAGTCAGTGAAGGTTTTGCAAGTTCACTTGGAAACAAAGAAAGAACAAATTTATCCGCAAAGCAAAAATTTGAAGCAAAATATTGTTTTGGTTAACAAACAAAACAATACACTAAAGCGGATAATTAAAGAGCATGGTTTCAACCCTGACATATTATTCAAAGCTAAAGCAAAGAAATGATCCAAATTTGTTGTCGCAGGAGATGCGACAAATCAAGAAGAAAGAATTTTAAAAATCTGGACAAAGGTCGCAGAAAGATCTTATAAGTTCAGGGGTTATTTCTGGTGTTGGGGAAAGAGGTACAACCACAGTGGAAGAAGCCATTGGGGAAGAGAGCAGAGGAGTAGAATTGGATAAAGAAAAAGAGGGTTTTGAAAACTAGAAACTTTTATTATTGAGGAAACTTTAAATATTGAATTTGAAAACTTCTACTATTGAGTATGTACTATGGTATTTGAATTTAATTATATGGATTTATATACAGTCTTTAATTTTAATTGCATTAGATGGTGATTATCATGAATTATATGTATGTTTCTTGTTTACTTGCATTGTCATGAATTGTATGTGGACGTAGATGATGAATGATGATAATTGATAATTAATGATAGATGATGCTGAAAGACGATGAATGACGATAATGATATGATATATATGGACGATGATCAATTTAATGTGGACGTAGATTTATCATCAAGCACAGTAATTCTTCTTCTCTAGACTTTTGTAATTCTTCTTCTCTAGAATGGATATAGATGATAAATAAATGGAATGTGTTATAATGGATATAGATGACATTAATGATTAGAATGGATATAGATGACATTAGAACGAATAGAATTGTAATGATATGATTATGAATTATTTTAAAAAAACTGAATTGTTTTAATAAATTTAAATTAGATAAATAATTGTGTTAATAATAATTGTAGTGTCAGGAGTCAGGATATGATAATGATATGGTGATGATATGATATATATGGATGATGAGGAATTTTATGTGGACTTATATTTAAAATTGTATAATGTATTGTTTATCCCACAGTTAAAAAAATATATCAAAGGATTTTGCACATATAAAAAATAAATTAAATATAATTCTAAGAAATCAAGAAAGAATCATCACTGGCAAGAAATTAAACATAATTGCAAATATGATAGGGTTTAGCTTACCTCTTGCGTATTAGATTGCTGTGAAATCATCAAGGGTAACGTGCTATGAAATCATCAAGGGTAAGCGTATTAGATTGCTGTGAAATCTTGCGTATATGATAGGGTTTGTTTTACCTGACATTGTAGATAGAGGGGTGAGTTTCCTGACATTGTCAGTCCTGAGAAGTGCCAGCAACATCTTTAAATATATAGACCAACAATATCTTTAAATAAATGTAAATATATAGAATTAGACCTGTAACATCTTTAATGATAACAAGAGCTGAAAAAATGTAAAGTAACAAACAATAAGATTATGTTGAAGAAGATACCTATTTAAAATTGAAATCATCACCGGTAATGTGCTAGATCTTTGTCTTAAAAAAATTCAACACAAAAAATGGATTAGTAGATAGATGGGTGAGTTGCCTGACATTGTCAGTCCCGAGAAGTAATAGCTTCCTCGACGGATGTCAACCCACATTTTCAAAAAGTAAAAAGATTGTATTTAACTAAATGTAAATACATAGACCTATAACATCTTTAATGATAACCAGAGCTGAAAAAATGAATAGTAACAAACAATAAGATGAATAGTAATTTCAACGTTCCTATCTTTTTGTAATGTCAACATTAAGAGGTAATTCAATTATGATATTGCAATGTGTATATAAGATTATTGAAAACATCAAATATAGAAACAAAAGTCCTAAATTGTGTAAGGATATAATATTCTATCAACACTAATTCCAGAAAGTATATAGCTTAAATTAGGATTAGGGTTAAAAATAATTCACCGTTCTACCAGATGTAGGGGTATAAGTATAACGGTGATTTGAAACTGGATAAGGATGTTGTGCAGAGTGTCATAAATTTTCCTTTGAGATTTGGGATCCTAAAATCAGAGGAAATGTTCATCTATTTTAGAACAAGTTTTCTTTCTGATGAATGTGTCATAGGCTACTGAATGTGTCCTTTGATACTAAGATATCTAATCTATATCTAACACATACTTCACACGTGTTTATTGATCTAGGATATGTGTATGAATATTTTCAACGACTCTTCTACAACTATAAATATCATCTCTTTGTATTTTAGACCTATTAGCCTAAAAAAGTGTTTCTAATTATATACATTAGATTTACCTCATCATTCCCCTTAATACCTATGAGTGCTAGAAATTATGCACCAAATACACCAAAACAGGATTAAACTACTTGTAGTTCTCCAAGTGTCATGGAAGAGTAGAGGTTAGAAAAGTGTAAATGAAGATGGAGCCCTAATTTTATCCTCAAAACTTGGTAACATTGCTTGGCTTGTATTTAATTAAGGGATAGAGATATGTGATAAGGGTAAGAAGATAGATAATAGATATAATCAAAATCGGATAACTCATGTATATGGTGACTTATGAAAATTAATTCTTGATCAATCAAATATAAGCTGACTAAGGTAATGTGTGAATTTGAAAAGATGACTATTGTAAGTATAAAAGGCTAGTTTATTGGAAATGTGAAAAATAATTAGAGGGTCATCCACATCTATTACAATATGATGGAGCACCAACACATTAAAAAACATTGATATAAAAATGCATCATCTTTGGTAGTTAATCTATCACAAGACTCTCTCAACCTTAAGTTTTTTTCTTATGTAACAAAAATTTGGTTTTAGACAACTTCATAAATCCTTGCTTGAGGATCAATTTTTTCATCTTAGGAAACTTTTTGGGAGTGAAGGCAATTTTCATTAAGGTGGGATAGTTCAAAGGTTCCTCCTTCATTCCCTTTATTAAAGTACATATTAAGGGGGATGTCAGTGTATTTAAATAACCATACACTATCAGTATATAATTAAGGTGCACTTGTAATATTAGTTGTATTTTAGTATTTGGATAATTCACCCATTAGTGTACATTTATCCACATATATTAATAGGGAATATTATGAACCAATTTATTGACTTGATTATCTTCATTATTAATAGAAAAGTAAATTTTCCTTACAAGTTAACTACTCTCCAGTCTCCATAATAGCCTCTACTTGTTTTTATAAAAGTATGGAGAGCTAGTGTTAGTGATCAATCTTGTGGAAGAGAGTTTTTATTACTATGAAGAATTCAAGCCATAACATCTTAATAAAATTGTGGTACTCATGATACTCTCGGTAAATTTGTGTTATGTCTTTACTTTAAGCTTTCATTAATTAATCATGTATACATGCTTGTGGGTGTTTGTTTTATGGTTGTTAACTATGATTTTGGAGAGTAAATTGTACATTAATAATCATCCCAAATATTTCAATTCAAATTTTCAATGATGACATCTTCAAAATGTGACACTTTCTTTTTTCTTGTCAATAGCTTCATCAAACTCGATGTTGTCTTCTGTAGAATGTGACGTGCGACAACAAGACGTCAATAATCACTCCTGACACGCGTCAATGGAAACGTCAATGGTCTTGACTCGACACGCATCATCGCTTCTTCTATCGCGTAACTTTGTAAATTCTTTGTTTATTGAGGCGCCGTTAAGTGATCCTATTGACACGCGTCATCATTTGCTCCTATTAACGCGCGGCGTCACATTTTCCCCATATCTTAAGAAAGTCCATCGGGCTCCAATTGACACGCAAGTCACTAGCTCTTATTGACATGTTCACGGGCTTGATGACACGCAAATCGTCAATCGGGCTCCTATCAACGCTGCCACCGATCAATGTACTTTAATCCTATTTTTTAGGGCTGACTCTAGGACTATTGTGCCGCGTGCTATAGTAAGTGTTCACTTTAAGACCTTTAACGCGTCAATCAATAAATGTGAATACACCCGATTTAGCCTATAAATACCCTTGACCATGTCATTTTCTCATTTTCACCTTCCCGCTCTTGAATTTTTGTAGGTCTCAATCATTGTCAAAGACACAAGTATAACTATAATGTCAACTTCACATGCTTCCCAACCGCAAGTTCAAAAAAAAATCTAGAGAATCCAATTCAATCAATTTCCAAGATCAACTACGAATCCCTTATGCCCTCACATCCATACTTGTTAATATGCCCCATTTCAAAACAGATCTAGATATTTTGAATTACCTTTATCCTACAATTCGAGAGATGGCATTTTTTCCTTGGTGACTCAAACAATGGCCGAATGTTCCAATTCAAAGATCGAAGCAAATGACATCCATCGGTTTACGGGCCTTCCACTCAAAAATTTACCAATTTTTAAATAACCAAAAACACTTGGTCGTGGAAGAAGACAAAAATTTCTCGAATCAACGTTCTTTCTATGTTGATTGTAAGTATAATTCGTTTTGATTCATATTTTTATTCTGCTTTTTTCTCGATACAATTTGTTGTTATAAATTTATAGTAATTTTCAACTTTTTCACATTTGCATGTCAATAAATCCAGCGTGGTGTCTAAGATGTAGCATTTCCCACATGTAATTTTTGCAATGCTAGGGTCTAAGATGAGCTTTGTAACTTTGTTTGACCCGATGAGTGCTTCATGGAAAAGTGTGTACTTGAAAGTACTCTATTGTCAGGGGGTAAATGTTTAAATTTGGTTGAAATTGAGATCTTTATAGAAAACTGATGGAAAGCCTCCAGGGGAAATTATCTCCATGTTCTAATTTGGCACATGATGCAACTCACAAAAATGGAAATGTGTTATCTTTTACACCATTCCCGAGTAGGAAGCTGACTCGAGAGAATCTTCTTGAGTGGATCGATAATGCCTTGAATCATAAATGTAATACAAAGTAATGCTAGTTTGTTTTCTCTTTATATGTTTTTAAGTTTTGGTTTTGTTCACTTGTTGATTAGGTATCACTTGTTGCTTGGACCATACAGGGTTTGGGCACAAGTACTTCTAAAGAGGGCAAGGAGTATTTCATAGATCTGGACAAGCACAAAAAAGTTTTTGTGGGTTGATGAGAAAGATGGAGATGCAATTGAGTTGGCCTTCAGCAGGAAGAAGATAGAGGCCAGAAAAAACTGGCTGAGACAATTTGAGGTAGTTAGGCCAGGGGAGCAAGGTGAAATGAAATCTGAATTAAAATGATATTCATTTCAACACTAACAAGTTAACAATGCCACCTTTTCCTCAGAACTTATTCTTTGTCAATCCCAGTTTTTATTCTTCCTCATATCAATCAGCTTATAGAATGGGAGAGAAGGGCTAAGGTTCTTATCAATGAGATTATTAGTCGTTATGAAAATTATTGGCAACGGGATAGTTTATACGCTGCAGCTGATCCAAATTTGCTGTCGCATGGAGATGCGACAAATCAAGAAGAAAGAATTTTAAAAAATCTGGACAGTGCTGTAGAAGATCTTATAAGTTCAGGGGTTATTTCTGGTGTTGGGGAAAGAGGTACAACCACAGTGGAAGAAGTCGTTGGGGAAGAGAGCAGAGGAGTAGAATTGGATAAAGAAAAAGAGGGTTTTGAAAACTAGAAACTTTTATTATTGAGGAAACTTTAAATATTGAATTTGAAAACTTCTACTATTGAGTATGTACTATGGTATTTGAATTTAATTATATGGATTTATATACAATCTTTAATTTTAATTGCATTAGATGGTGATTATCATGAATTATATGTATGTTTCTTGTTTACTTGCATTGTCATGAATTGTATGTGGACGTAGATGATGAATGATGATAATTGATAATTAATGATAGATGATGATGAAAGATGATGAATGACGATAATGATATGATATATATGGATGATGATCAATTTAATGTGGATGTAGATTTATCATCAAGCACAGTAATTCTTCTTCTCTAGACTTTTGAACTTGTTTTAAGATAATTATTCTCTATACTTGTAACGATATGATCATAATGTCATTAGAATGGATAAAGATGATAAATAAATGGAATGTGTTATAATGGATATAGATGACATTAATGATTAGAATGGATATAGATAACATTAGAACGAATAGAATTGTGTTAATAATAATTGTAGTGTCAGGACTCAGGATATGATAATGATATGGTGATGATATGATATATATGGATGATGAGGAATTTTATGATATGATATATATAATTCTAAGAAATCAAGAAAGAATCATCACTGGTAAGAAATTAAACATAATTGCAAATATGATAGGGTTTAGCTTACCTCTTGCGTATTAGATTGCTGTGAAATCATCAAGGGTAAGCGTATTAGATTGCTGTGAAATCTTACGTATATGATAGGGTTTGTTTTACCTGACATTGTAGATAGAGGGGTGAGTTGCCTAACATTGTCAGTCCTGAGAAGTGCCAGCAACATCTTTAAATATATAGACCAACAATATCTTTAAATAAATGTAAATATATAGAATTAGACCTGTAACATCTTTAATGATAACAAGAGCTGAAAAAATGTAAAGTAACAAACAATAAGATTATGTTGAAGAAGATACCTATTTAAAATTGAAATCATCACCGGTAATGTGCTAGATCTTTGTCTTAAAAAAAATTCAACACAAAAAATGGATTAGTAGATAGATGGGTGAGTTGCCTGACATTATCAGTCCCGAGAAGTAACAGCTTCCTCGGATGGATGTCAACCCACATTTTCAAAAAGTAAAAATATTGTATTTAACTAAATGTAAATACATACACCTGTAACATCTTTAATGATAACCAGAGCTGAAAAAATGAATAGTAACAAACAATAAGATTAAGGGGAAAAAGATACCTCCTTAAAGTTGAAATCATCATTGCCACTGGTAATGAGCTAGATCTGTGTTTTAAAAAAACCCAACACGAGAAATGTATTAGTAGATAGATGGGTGAATTGCCTGACATTTTTAGTATATAGACCTGTAACATCTTTAATGATAAAGATAAAAGATAGATAAAGAAGATACCTATTTAAAGTTGAAACAATCCATTATCAACAACTTCATCAAACTCGATGTTGTCTTCTGTAGAATGTGACGAAGAGCCAATTACACTCTCAAGGTTGGGAATATTTGTACTTATAGCTGTATTATTCACACCTCTTCTTTCGCAAAGGGAATTCCAGTGCAATTGCTCTGTCGAACGGAAAGGTTTCGATGGAGTATCGAGAAACATAACACCTCATGCAACTTTCCATATTTTTATCCAACCTGTTTCTCAGTTTTGATTTTATAAATGACAATGCACTGAAAACCCTTTCATCCTCCACAAACCCCAAAATCATTGTTTGGCATAACTCATATAATCTGAAATATTCACTGATATCTTCTTGTAAGATAGAACTTTGATAGATTCCTCACCACAGCCTTGTAATAGCACCACTTTCAGAAGGTTGATCTAAATTCTTATATTGGTTCCTCATTGTTGTTGCAAAATTTGTTGACTGAAACTTTAATAAATCGCATTCAGTATACCTTTGATTTCCATACCCTTGAGCTCTGACGTCTTTGTAAATTGTTCCATTATTGTACCCATTGATTTATGGAAATGCTTTCTGACAAAGTCTGCACGGCCACCTTCAGTATTCCAAAAATTAGGATTCATCACACCCATGGCTTCCAGAATTTTATCTTTACAGAAACGTTCCCTAATTTCTGATGACAAGGTTTCTGAAATTTTTTTAAGCTTTATTCTTGTTTCAACTATAACAGACTCAAACAAATTACGTGTCACGGAACATCTTCTCGTTCCGATCCTGTAATATCTTGATGTTTTTGCAAAATGTGCATTGGTATTTCCCTCCCATTAACAGTGATGCAGAGGTGATCGTGGATATTAAATCTCAAAAAGGTGTTAGGATTTTTAAGATCTAATAAATCTTTCCAATTTTCAAAAATAGGTGCATCAAAACTATCCTGGGAACAATACAATATATCAAGACTTTGACATACCATTTTTCTCATCCGTATAAAATCCACAATATAGATTAATCTACCCTGTGCATGCTTCATCAGTGTATTGATCTCCTTTAACATTGGAAGAATACCAACCAATGTAAGCAATGTCTCCAAATCAGTTAAACGGAACAACAAGTCCCTTGCCCTATCAACTTCATGATGGTATTTGTGCATGAAACCAACCAATGAAGGATACTCCTCACGAACTCTACATGCAGGTTCATACAAAGAGATCCATCTAGTCTCCACATCCTTCAGAAGTTTTTGCCATCTATAATTCCAATTGCAAATTTTTGGAACTCGAGAAAACGCTTTGGGCTGCTTGACATATAGGCATGAAGTTCTCTTATAAGGTCTTCTAATTTAGCAACATTTTCGTGGTTTCTTACCATTTTATACGCTAAATTCATTCTGTGAGCCATACAATGAATTGGTAGCATATATGGGGCCATTGTTGTTTGTAATCTAACACAGAGCCCTGTTCGGTGACCCTGCATGACAGATGCACCATCTACTCCAACGCATACCAACTTCGTAGCAATTTCATAATCAGTCATTCCAGCAACATCTTTCAAATGAGAAACAACTATTTTATATAGGTTTTCAGCATTGCAGTTTTCAACCATTTTCATAACACCCAACAGATGAGGTGTCCTTATATGATTTTCTAAAGTATAGATGTGGATACATACCCATGTAGTGTTGTCAACTGTTGTCACTTCATCAATTGAAAGAGAGATAAAGTTTGCTTTTTTTACATTCTCTTTCAAATCTTCCTTCTCTATCATCGAGAGGCATTTTGCCATTTCCCATCCACTACTTTCAGACCAATGAGACTGAGGTACATTCAGCATTCCATTAAATTGATACAAAACTTTGAAATCGAGGAAATCCGAAATCACTCTTCCTTTTTTTAGTATTTGAAAAAGAGTAGAGAATTGTATGAATTTTGCATGTAGATTTGTTTCTTTCATCTTACCAATATGCGATGTGATCGTTCCTCCCTTTTCCAACAGATGTCTGTGTTTTTTCTGCTCTGCCTCATATTCCGCTATATCTAACATGCATGCATTCTTTTTCAATTTTCCACCTATGTGTTTTGATTTTCTGGCCATCCGCCCCCATTACAGTTAAATATTGTTTTCCACAATGTTTTTCTATAGTGTCCAGCTTCAGTTGCATTTTTTGTTGCTTTCCCAATTTCCACGTACATATTGTACATGTACATTCAGATGGGATTTCTTCATAATTAGATGATTGTACAGGTTCAATAAATGGAAATTTAGCTGCCCAATCAAACTTGTATGTCCTACCAATGGTCCACATATTCTTGTTCGTTTTCAATGCTTTACTTTTTTGAGTAGAATTTTGAGCAATATCACAATCACCTGGTTTCCTCTTTCTTGGACCGGAGTTTGATTTTGATTTTTGTCTTCCATTTTGCTGAGTGTTTGTATCTGTGATATCTAGCTACACTTCTAGTTACACCCCAACAGGAACAATATCTTCAAGATCTGGCATATTATCGTAGGTTTCATTTGTTTGACTTTGATACTATGCAGAATGCATGTCCACCTCAATAATACCTTCCACACAGTCAGTATTCTAATTCTTTGTGGTGGCATCTATATGATTGGTATTTACAATATCTGTATCCGTAGAGTTTCCAAAATACTTGAAGAGTGATTTCTAAGATTTCTTACTTACTTTTAGGTTATTCGTATTCTTTGAGCTGGCACCTTCCATTATTCTGAAAAGAGTCTGCGTCAGAAAAAGAACCAAGTAGCGACTCTGTCCAGTGTCTGAGGTCTTGTCATGCATCCCCTGTCTGAGGTCTTTGTCACATGTCAACTTTGCACTTGTCACGCGTCAACAACCCATTTCTTGTCGCGCGTCCACTATCTGAATATACTATCATGCATCAACACTTTGCCCAAGTCGCGCATCAACACTTCCTCATCGCGCGTCAACACTTCCTCTGCATCAAGATAGCGTCGATCGGCCAACAATCCACGTTGTCATGCGTCAACAATGCCATTTGTCACGCGCATCAACAATCACAAAGCAATAAGAATCAATCTCTCGGTGCTTAAGGGTATGCGAGTTCAAATTTCACAGTATTGGTAATTTGTTAAGCTACTTGAGGTATACTACCCAATAATCAGCTAGGTTTTTATAGGAGATGTTTTCAAATGAAGGTGAATCCGACCCCCAAAAAAATATACTATATATTTTAGGCGAACAGGACACCGACCCACTCCGAATAATTCACCTTTTCAAATTTTCCTAAAATGAAATTTTCGCCATACTACGAATATTCGCGCTAAAATTATCCCCGCTATAGCTTGTTTTATGTTTCCTTTTACTTCATCCATTTATTTTTACATTACCTTGAAATTTTCACACGAAGTATAGTCAAGCTTCCTAAAGGACCTCATTATTGAGATAATCGTAAGGTTTAGATGTTAGTTATAACCTTACTTACGTGAACAATTAACATAATGCACATAGTAACATTTCAATACACACAAGAAATCTTCATTATATTAATATGCTTCATAATATTATAAGTATTATATGGATACATGTGCACCAAATCATTATATAAACATTAATTCCGGCCTAAATATTACACATTTCCACCACGCCTATAAACTAATAACCACCCAAAATTTACCCCAATGTATCTTTTATCAAGTACCTTTGAGTAAAATGTCACCTCTTATTTATAGTTTTAGGTTCACTCGTATATTCCAACAAATATAATTTCCTAGGTGGGGTACAATGGAATCAACTAGTATACAAATGGAAATCACTAATTGAATATGTGTAATCTAAAATCATCCAAAAATCCATGACTCTTGTATTGCCACATGCTCCACCAATGTGTTTTGTAGATCTAGCTAATTTATGCACGTCTCCCTCATAGTCTATGATTGCATTGTTATTTATGTTTATTTTCTCAAAAACTCCTAATCAACATCTCCCCACACTAAATTACTTGTTCATCCTTGAACAAGGTTTTCTAATTCCTTCTCTATAAAATAATAAATATTAAATTTGCCATAAATATTCTAAAGAATAAAAGGAATAAAAACTTTACTTCAAGGCCTTTGGGACCTTATCTTTTAACAAATCAATTATTTTGGCCAATAGGTGATCAACTTATCACCTTCACCCTTACTTGTGAGATCTTTAGATAGTGACTTATGTAACTCATCTGCATGTGCTCATGGTTTTGTGAGAAAATCCTCTAGGTTCATCTATTAATCATGTTTAGTATTTAGGGCAGCTTTCATGTTTTTGTGGGTGATCAAGGTTTGGCCATTGTATTTTATGAGCTCATCAACCATATAATCTTTATCATCCCTTTTTTATCCTCTCTCTTAGGACTCTTCACTAAGTCATGTAGGAGAAGTTATATCCATTTTTTCGTCAATGTTTATGTGGAAGGATCTATTTGATTGATTATTTCCTTTTTCCTTCCTTCCCCAATAATTGATCATTCAAACTTCCCCATCACTTCATCAACCTATGTTCTTTACCTTCTACAAACACATTATAATTGAACCAATCCAAAAATCGGTCCGATATCCCCTTAACTCCTATAGTGGTATCCTCTACCATTTTCACTTGAATTTGTAGCCTACATCAAGAGTAGTGACAACTTATTGCAATTTATCCAAGAGGTCATCCCCTCCACCAAAAATCCATTCTCAAAATAAGGGTGGTGTTTGGTAATCTATTAGACCATTGGAAGAACACAATGACACATTTATGATAATTTAATGTCCTTTTTCTTTACCTTCACCTGGAATGTAATTATTTGTTGGGCTGAAAAGCCTTTTTCCCATTCTATTTACAAAACTCATTGAACTTGATCAGCCATTAATCTTATGAGGTAGTTTCCCTCCTAGGCGGTGGATAAAGTATGTAAAGTTACACATTTTTATGCTTTCCAAGACTTATGGGATGTCATGCACCAATGTATAACCCACTTTGAAATCTTGGGGAACTTGAATACTAATATAGGAGATATCATCTCCATCAACCTCCATAGATCCACATTTATAAAATGACTCCCAATTATTAACTCTTTCACTTATATTTCCACATTTCCACAAGAAAATTTTCCTTATTCCATTATTACCACCTCAACTTGTGTCTCTTGCATTACTTATGATTTTCCCTCTTTCATAAGGCCCTATCCTTCCTCTTCATGGAATGTATTGGTACCACTAGAGGTCCCACCACCTTCTGTGTTATCTCCTTCCTCTTCCTCGTGGGATAAAAACTCCTCGAGACCCATCCAAAAATTTCTCTAGCTTAGAGATATCCATATTTTTCAATGTTAGGAAACATTTTCTTTTCTTTACACAATGAGTACTAATATGCTTCCCCTTCATCATTAGGGGATGTGGTGGAGGTGACACCTCAAGTTATTTAGGCAACTTCTTGTGTTTTAAAGCCAAACATTTTCTCAAAAATCTATTTTGCATCCCTAACCACAATGTTTGGCTTGCATCCTTGAAACTTTGGCTTAAGATAATGGATGATATCCACCCATTCTTCATGGATTTTGGCCTGACAATTTATCTACCTCATGAAATTCCAAGGATTCATCCTCTCAATCCTCATCATCAAACACTTGTGTCCACTTATAGATGAAATAATTTTTCCACAACAACTTCCTTTCATATCCCAAATATTGGGCATCTATATTTGCATGTTTGACCCACTCAATCCTATCCAAGTAAATGATTTAAGTATATTGTAGTAATAACTAATGACACGACCTTACAATCCATGCATCCATATTCTATGGTGTGAAATCTCACAACAATATGATGTGGAGTCACTTGGAACTCCACACATTCCTTATATGCATCATTTAGCTCCTCTGTTATCTACTTCTCTCCTCTAAAAACATTCTAGATATTTTCAAACCAATGTCACATATAGAACTTTTACTTCTTCCCCATGGATCAGGGCACTCATATGTCACATATTTATACTCTACAGTCCTTTAGGTACCATTGTAAAAGGTATCTAATTTGGATCTGACAATCTCCATGATGATTAAAATAAGTATCAAGAAGAATTAGAATTGCTTCCTTGATTCATGGGCTTCGTGGGCATTTGTGGATAGCTCCTTTACTACAAAATCTGTGAAATTCACCTAGATGGCTTCCTTTGCAAGTATCCTCATAAGGTGAACCACCTCCTTTGATGCTTGAGTAATGTGATTTGTGTGGATTTACTTGGTGGTGATCAATTGCATAAAAACCAGGTTGATGCATCTTTGACATCATCTAACACATAGGATTAGATTCCCACCATAATTCCCTAGTTCATAATAGTTTGTTCCTATTTCTCATTGATCTCGATGTCACCACCAAATATTCACTAATAAGAGGGAGGATAGTTTCTGATTGATCCTTGTGTTGATGATCTTCAAAATTATCCCTATAAAGTACATTTAGTTCTCATGTACCCTTGAAAAATCACATGTAAACAACTCCTTAGGCTTCCCAAAGTATTCAAAATTATTTAATGTCACTATACCAATATCCTTCACCTCATCAATATGATATCTTCCTTCTTGTCCCCACCCTTCATGTATAAATCCACCTTGAATATAGATATAATGGTATCCTTCCTATGATTTAACTCATATAAGAAACAATTTCCCACCTGTTACTCCATCTACAACATCATCGATATCATCTTTAGATACCCCATCTCTATAACTGGGGTGTTTATCTTCTACTTCTTTGTGTACCTCAACATTACAATTGAAACTTTACTCGGTTTATTTTTTGGTTCCATTTCTTTCACACTCATTTCTTGTTTGACTCATTTAATATATTCTCCAACTTCTCAACCAATCGTTCACCACAACTTCCTATTCATCTAGTTTATCATCTTTATCTCTCACTACATGTTTTATCATTTCAATCTTGAATTTATTCTTGAGTCATAAATTAATATTACTCGAATAATCCCACTTTATCACTTAACTACCTTTAATAGAGTTGTTGGCATTCAACCTAGAATCCGACTTCCATGGGCAAGTGGTAACTTCTTCCACCATCAACATGTGTGAAAGAGTTATCCACTCACCCTTTCACATCATTTTCTTTAAAGATTTTTCTTCCATGAAAAGTTGACTAACCTAGTCACTCTACAAAAATGTCCTCATTCTTGGTCTCCGTAATTTTTCTCTTTCCATGCCTCATCAACAAAAAGGTTTCATGTCCTCATCCTCAAGAATTACAACATCTCGATTCTTATAGATTTTATAAAAATATTGTTCCTTACATATAATTTTTATATACATGTTGTATTCTATATTTGGATCACCTATAAGATGTATTAGTTGATATAACAATTACCAAATAAATACTACTAAAAATAATGGGCTTATGCTGCCATTGAAAAAGTGAGGGATAATCATGGCTTCTTTAATAAATAAAGTGGGTAAAATCTTCTTGATCTAAATCTAAACATGCACACAAACACACTTAGAGAAATGTTAGTTATTTTTTGTGGTTAGGGAACTTCTTCGATAATATCCTAACCATTTAAGGATATAAAAGACATTTTATTGAAGTAAAAATGACAAAACAATGTATGCAAATGAAATGATATACGACTCATATTGCGGACAATGCAATTGTGATTCTCTAAAAATCACACGAAGATATCAATCCAATTGTAGTTGTGACTGACACCTATGTTAAAATTCCACTAAAACATGATGTAGTAAGTTACACCTGTCCTTTGTGATCCGCATTCACTTCTCAAGACTCTTGCAATACCAAAATATGCGAGAAAAGAAGCAAAACTCAAGTATGGGCTCAAGTGCACAAAGATTTGAGGGTTGGAATGATGGAGGCGAGTGTTGTTTAATAGTTTTTAAATGTATATGGGAATGTGACGTATATGGGTGCGGTGTGCATAGGTGGGTGAGATGATAAGGGTCCATAGTGCATTGGGCATGCAAATTGGTAGGTGGGATGGACAAAATTAATTGTGAGTGGGTGAGGGTTAGTAAATGAGTGTTGAGGTATATTTTATCCCCATTACTGTGGGGTTTTACATTTTTAGTTATTTTTGTGGGATTATTTTTTTTTTTGGTGATTATTATGTTTTATGATGTTTTTGGTTTGTTTGAATAGGAGACCTTATGCACAAGGTGTGTTTTCTAGTGTCTACATTTTGCCCCTTTTGGGGATGCATGTTGCAGGATGTAGGATGCAGCACAAAAATTGAAGATGGGATGGGGGTCATCTAACCTTATGAAAATGGTTGCCACAATTGCAGGCTTATATGGTTGACTAGATAGATAGGAGCCTAAAAATGCGATCGATGGGCCACTTCACTCGAAGTCTATGAAGAGATTAATAGGTTGATTTCACAAGGCAGATAATATTCATTCAATTGACTAAAATGATTGATTATTGGGTGTCATAAGATTAATGAGAATGGTTTGATGTGATGCCCCCTCAAGTGATAGTTTTTGGAGCTATAGGTTGCCCCAATATAGCGAGGGATGGAAAGTGGCAATTGAAAATGATAGAAACTAAACCTTGATGAAGGTACGAGAGAGAACATGGACAATGCTTCCCTAGCCATGTGTAGGTGCAAATCGATGATAGATATGTATAAAATGGATGTGAGTTAGAGAGCATGAGAGCAATGTTGCCCCATCCTAAAGTGATGAGAAATGATTGCAAGGTAAATGACATGAAAAATGGTGACTATGCAAAAGGGTGCGAGAAGGAAACAAATGCCTATAGATGTTCATTCCAAATGAGGTGGAATGTAAGTATGAAAGTGACATGGTTCCAGTGATGGAGTGCAAGCGCTATGTTTGTTAGGTGACAAATTCCCCACAAGGAAAAATTCGAACATTATTTATTTAATAAAAGAAAATAATTATTATGAGTGTTCTAAAGTTATTTTCCCTAGGATTGAATTCTAAAGTAGAAGAAATAAATTTAAAACATAATAATATTGAGACCCATGGGGTAATATGTAATAAATAAAATAAACACCCCCAATTTATGTGTGTATGAGTGTAAAAGTAAAGTAACATGGGTAAATAAAGAGTTAATAAAAGAAAAAGAAGTGATTATCCAATATCGATAAATGGGGAGAGCATGAAATATTTTATATATTTGAAGACCCCTTTAATATAGGGTGGATAAAATAAAAAGAACTTCTCGAACACGAGATGTGTTGAGAAGGGTAATTAATGGGTACCATTTGGAAAATATATTAATATTGGTAAAGTAATTAATAAAAGTTGTTATTAAAGGGTGTGTTAGTTGAAAAACCTACCCAGTGAAAGCTATTTAAACCGGTGGTGAATGGGGATTTAATATACCCATATGAATAGGAAAACGTGTGCTCATGTCAATTTTTACTTGATATCGAGTGAAGGAAAGTGGTGGGAATTGGAGAGGGGAACTCTAGAGGGGTGTCCTAACTGGGGTACGTGAAATAAAACCCAAGATGGTTCCTGGCTAGGGAAAGAAGGTTATTTATCTAATATTTCCTCCTGATAATGCGGCCAGAGCTTGAGGTGTTGAATCTTTTCTATCACCTAGGAGTTACCTAAGCCATGCATAGTCCTCACCTAGATATGCTAAAGTACTTCTTTAACTTTAAGAATTTTAATTGGGAAAAAGTTTTATCACATTTTGGTATCATAGCTTTGAGACCTTGGAACATGCATTGAATACTTATGTTTATTTATAATTCTTTCTAATGAATTAGACTCGCATTTGTATTTATTTAATTATTTTTGGTTTAGCGTGAAAAGAACTAGTGAAAAGATCAAGTAAAATAAAGTTCCCTAAGGTCTCCTACAAGGAAACAATACCCCATGAGAATAGGAAATCAATTTTCCTATTGGTTCAAGATTTACCCTTGTCCCAGGGTTTTGATATATCCCCATAAAAAAATTCTAATTTGTTATTTTACCTTTATTATTTGAAAAAATATATCCTTATTAATAAGGTTTGCATTCAAATTTCTAAAGATATAGTTTAAATGTTAGGAAATGCATTTGTTAGTGCGTACATTAATAATATATTGTTATACCCATGAATAGTATTCTAGGTTATTTGTTAGAGCACCTCCTTATTTATCAAGAGGTGGTTTGGCTATGTAATTGGCTATAAAATAGCCATGAATGGTGCACTGTAATATAGTAGAGTTGCATCATAATACATAATATTATTTTTTTGTGAAAGGTTAGTACCTAGCATTTGGTATTAGAGCATCTGATCCAGTATGTTAATGGAGTAACAATGGCAAAGGGGGCAATGGTATTGTGCTTTGTTCCGATAATGAGATAATTAAGTGAAAAATTATGTAGATTAGTTTTATAGAAGCAAATTATTATAGATTGTAGGATATTTTTATATGCAATAGTTTCTTTATAGCATGGATCTATGGGAATACCTCTATAAAATGCACTCCTGATGGCATCGACATAGATCTCTCAGGCCTATCAAATCTAGGAGGATTTTTCTAGACTATCAACGGTGGTTTGAAGTTTGAGCGTCCATGAATGATTCCATGGAATGTTTTCTAATGTCCACGTCATTATTGTAGTCTGACTGTTTTCTTTCATAGATCACTCACTCCTTCAATGCATTTGTGATCTGAAACAAGAGATCATTAGGAATGTATATTGCTTAGATCAGTTTCAATGGATCGACCTCTAAATGCAACATCAAATGTTGATGAATAGACTTGGTTCAACAAAAAGTTAAAATGCAACATGCAATATCAGTGGCTTGTATGGTTTGACCACTTTCCAAGTTAATCAGTCAACTCCCACAGTGCATTCATCCTGACGGTTTCTGTTCCAAATTCTCTCTTGTACACGGATTTCGTGGAGCACCTCTAAAACTGCACTCCCAACACTGAAATCATTGGATAAAGCTTCTTCAATGTGCCCTCCAAACTCATCATTTGTTCCCTCTAAGTTCGTAGATCCTCTACTTTTTCTAACGCGTCTTTATCACGCATCTGGTTTGTGGATCTTGACCGCATCCATTACACAAGATCAGAGTCTTTTCTTGCACCTTATGGTCTAATCATCTAAGCTGTCACATTCATATCTTCACATATGCAGTCTTTTCATGCATTGATTATCATCTTTTGAGTCATGTTGATATTCTATATATTGTTTTAAATTGTGTATCTATTTCATTAGTCTTAAAGTGTATTGGGTCGATATTCAAAGTTTGTAACCTATAGTGTTTCATTAGTTTTCTATTTCTAAAGGTTTGATATAAAGTTTAGTTGTGTCTCAAAACTAAAATGTTATGTTGAGTCGGCCTACATTTATCATAAAAAGAGTTTGTGTATTATTCTTATCAATAGTGCCACTTCATACAATCCAATATTTAATTGGATTTTTTTAGGTATGTCATTATTTGTATTGTCTCGTAAGTGTCTAGTAAATTATTGTGAGTTTATTTATTTGTGTCAAATATCCATTTAGTGTCATTTTGTATTATTTTTATCATTATTGTCAAAGTAAAGATTAATTGTGGTCAAGTCAAGTCAAGTCCAGAGTTATTTTGTGTGTCATATACAGTTAAAATAATTTTCCTTACGAATGTATTATCGGTGGAATCGACATTCGTTTAAGGTATGTAATACATATTGTTTCACATTGTGGGAGGGAAACTATACCAATAAATCCAATGTGGAAATCATTGAGCATCATGTCTTTATCAGCTGAGTAAGCAACTTGTGTATTAGAGGATGGAGGCAACGAGAGGAAGGAGGACAATTAGCGTCCTTGAGTTTGTCACTACCTCAAAGGCCGCAAACTGCTTTAGTGACACCTTTTTTTGTGTGTGATGAATAAGAACATATGAGCATCCATGTTCTTGTGTGATGTGCGATGTTTATATTTCCCTTGTTATGATGATGATGTAGAGATTTGTACCATTGATATTATTGCAGGAAGTGTTCTTGATCAAATTGACTTGATGGTTGATGTGAATTGGTTAAACGGTCTCAATTCATGTGTTCATCTAATAGGTTAATCACTCCTAGATGATGTAGTTCCCACAGTCATTGTTAGGATCAAGACCATGTGCGAGGCTATGGAGTGGCATGTTGCTTGGTTGAAGATGGTGTTTTCCCCCATGTTCACACTAAGGGGGAGAATGTTAGGAAATACATTTGTTAGTGTGTACATTAATAATATATTGTTATATCTATGAATAGTATTCTTGGTTATTTGTTAGAACACCTCATTATTTATTAAGAGGTGGTTTGGCTATGTAATTAGCTATAAAATAGCCATGAATCGTGCGATGTAATATAATAGATTTGCATCATAATACATAATATTATTTTTCTATAAAAGATTAGTACCTCACATTAAATTCTATATACTTTAGCAAAGTATATAGTTTAAGTTCACATTTAAATTAAATGTCTTTGCTTAAATAGTATAAGCTAATCTAAATAAACTATGTTATTATCCCATGTGGCCCCTTTCAAAATAACATAAAAAACTATAGCCTAAATTCTATAGTGGTATGAGCGAATTTTGAATTAAAACATAGTTTAATACCTGACCTAACTTAGACTATGAGGCCCCTTGAATAGCCCCCTCTCCTAATTTGTAGGATGGTATTTGTTTATAAAATGTATTTAAATTAAACCTTAAGTTTAAGTGTTTAAATTAAAACCTACGTATTAAAATTTATTACTTTTTAATTACCTAATCTCTAACCGATTTAATTTAATAACTATTTTTTTGTGGTTTAATAAGCAACTTTATACCTTATGAAATAAAACTTACCTTTAACCCTATACAACCCACTTAAAATAATAATAAGCTCCTTTTATATGATTTTATTTATTTGCGGTCAAAGACCAAACCCCTATGTTGACCTCGTATTACATTAATACCACTTTATATTTTTAAATATTTTTGTGATGATTTAAAGACATTAAAATAGAGTATATTCAAATTGTTTTTGAATTTAAGAATTTTAAAATGCATTAATTTTCAATAAAAATTTAGTTATTAAAGGAAAAAATATAAAGAATAGAATTGATAATATTATTGATAAACATGTAAATAAGTAAATTGGTGTATGTGTAAACCAAATCATAAAATGAGTATGAGCAAATAATTAATAGAAGAGATACTCCTATCATAGTAAAATATTACAAGGTAACATAAATAATTATAAGTTGTTTATATAAAAAGTTTAGTAATTATAATTGTTGATCGAAAAATACTTGTTAGAGATCACACAAGAAGTGCTTGCACGGAGAGAAGTCGAGGATCAAGGTGCGGAGGGACGGGAAGAACCCGCGTGCGGAGGAGTTCAACATTAAGGACTTAGTTGATTTTTAGCATGACAACATATTTTTAGAAGATGGCGTGTGTCACACACCAACGATGCAGAGACGTGCGCGCCATGCATTGTCTATCTTTAGAGGATCGGATCAAGTGTTTTGTATGGAGATGAGCTAAGAATAGGATTGACACTTGATTAAGCGTAAGAGGTCTATAGATAGCACACTTTCATGTGTGGCTATGCCTATAAACAACGCATGGCTATTAATAGCATGCGGCCTATTTATGGAATAGATAAGCGGTGAAGGGCAAGTCCCCACCCTATATATGATGTGAAGTACATAGTAGTGTGTGTGTCGAGAGAGGGTAGATGTATGAAGGTATAGAGATATATGCATATGACTGAATTATTGTATCAGACCCATGCGTGCATTGGTATAGATTGACATTCTTGTAAGAAGTTTCGTGTTTTAGTAATAGATGGAAGATATTGGTTGAATCTAAGTGTCATTCTGTGTATAATTGAGTAGTGCATGTTATTGATTCAATCATGATTATTGTTTAAAGCTTGTTCTTTCATAGATCTGAATGTAGCATGCATTGTAGAATGATGGATTAGTTATGGATCTATATGTTTCTTCCTTCATCATGCTAACATCTTGCTACAACAACCCTAAAGAGGGACTGGTACCTTTGCGCACTTTAGGTGAGCACTCAGTCTAGGTTGAGTGATGTGTCAGCGTGACTAGGGTGTTATCTAGTAAATTCTAGGTTGCATCATTGGTTTCATTGCCGAGACCTCTTTTCGATTGTTTTCGGGATGGTTCGCGATTTAGACGTCTTAGGTTAACTCTAGCAAGTATTGAGGAATGGATACACGATCTAGAGGAAGAATATGCACAGTGGTTCGGAAGTGGATCTGAGTTTAACGCACACACTTGGGTAGAACATAATCGTATGACAACTTATACGAGAGATTTATCACTATCTTTCCAGGTAGAACTATATGAGTGGCTTCTTGCTTATGCATCATCTCGTGCGGAATGGAGGTAGCGCGCACTTGTCTAGACATAGGAAGAATTTCAGGACCTTTATGATGCTGATTTGATCTAGACTTGCGTTGTGGATACATGGTTTCTTGGTGTTCTAAATAGTTATATTCTGGAGTATTCAATTTCAACGTACTCTTGCCCAGGAGGTAGGTGACTTCTAGTTTTTGTGGTATCCAGAGGAATATATTTGTAAGGTATTCCACCGCGATCAAGATCTTGATGTTAACTTTGAACTTGGAGAGTAAACCAATGGCTAACTAAACTTCACCACACACGAGGCGGAAACAGGTTTAATGAAAGATGGCAGACCTAGCGGTAGAGAGACAGAGAGAGGAGAGGTGGCTTAAGTATAATGAGGCGCGCGAGAGGATATAGAGAAGTAGCGTTCCGTTGTAGAAAGTATGGCGTTGAGGAGAGAGATGGCTCGTGAAGGATTTATATCTCACATAGAAGACGTGGAGCAAGAGCATCAAGAACTCCCCCATCTTGGAAAACATGACATAGATCCCCCTCATCCTCACACGAAGTGTGCTAGCGAGACACTACACGGGCCGCGAGCGTGCATCTTAATCCACACAGTGACCTAGCCCTTGCGCTTGGTTTTCTAGTATCTAGTATGACAAGTAACCAACAAGCTAACTTGGGAAGTAGGAGAGCGAGGAGTAAGTCGGGGGTAGTAAGTACATCAATGGCGAGGCAGAGCGGCTTGATGATATTTGGAGGAACATTCTTAAGTGCATCATCCGCATAGAGTGTGAGCGCACGAGAATGTTGGATTCACCTCTGGAAGTGGAAATACATCACACACTGTAGGGGTTCATTATAGTACTACTGTCGAGCACGAGGGAGTACATCTACGGTCCTATTCTAGCTACGGTGGAGGATCGGGAGTTATAGGTGGTTCTAGTTACGGTGGATCTGGTGGTTACGGAGGCAAAGGGAACATAGGAGGTTCTAGATCAGGTGGTCAAGGCCCGTAGCAACCACAAAATATTTATATGGAGATGTCTCTTCATCTTTTGGAGTATAGAGGTATAGAAGATGTTTTCGAACATGTGCATATGTGTGAAATATTGTGGCGTGCTAAAGGGATCACGGCTTATGAGTGTAAGGCAAGTCAATTTGCTACTACACTACGGGGACGTGCACACAATGTACGGAAGTTTGACCCTGATCAAACTTGCATGGATTATGTAGCATTGAAGGATGCTTTCTTGAAAGAGTTCCATATCCCTGAGTTTGAGCAGAAAAGTATCAGTGCACTCAAGGATATCAAGCAGGAACTACTGAGAGTGTACGTGAGTATGATTCCCATTTTAAGACACTCCTATATAAGCTATCTTATGATATTCACACAAGCCAGCATGCACAATGGTTTGTTTGAGTATTGATTACACCATTTAGAAGGGTGTTGTCACATAAGACATACATTGATCCATGCGAAGCCTTTGGAAGTAGATTTTCATGCTGAGGCAGTTGAGAGTATTGACACTGGCATTAGTCCATTCTTGGAGGCATAGATTACAGCTTGTGGCAAAACAGCTTAGAGAAGATATCAACAAATTCAGCCCATGAAATGCACTCGGGAATTTGGTGTATAGATTGTGAAGAGGAAGTTCACACCAAGGATAGTTTCCCTCGCAGATCTGTACACTCATTACTGTTGGATTGTGAGACCTGTCATTTAAATCATGATGATAGTCATTGTCCTTTGCTACACGCGTGATAAGGAAGAATGTATCTTGCATTTGCAAAATTTGCGAGTCCACAACCCATGATCTTTTGAGAATTGTCGGTTGATTGGTCATATCCAAGATGTTATAGACATTGGGGTACGACAGGACAAGTGTAACAGAGATAATTCTAAGGGTAAGAATGAGCACCATGATCGGGATCATAATCAAATGCACCATGACAGGAATGAGAGGTTTTTTGAAGGAGGTCATGGAAGGGGACATGGGTATTGTGGCGGATATGGAGGACAAGGCTGTGGTGGAGGAAGAGGTGAGTTCCCTCGTGGAACATGTTATACGAGTGGATCTCTTGACCACTATAGGCACAAATGTCCTCAGAATATTGCATGTTCTTTCTGCGGGAAGAACCATAGCTATGAAGAGTTCCCTGACTTATATGAGCATCTGAGTAAGCGGCATAAGTAAGAAAACAACGGTGTCAAGATGGTTAGAATCCGGTCGCGGTAGAAGATCGGTGGATGCCCAAGATAGCAAAAGGACTGAGGCATTGACGGTGAATATTACTACATGCGGCTGGCAGACGTGCAAGAGAGGCATTGCACTAGAAGCCTACGATCACCAAGGAGGAGGTTTTACATGTAAGGTGTCATGGAAGTGCTAAGGAATCTTCAAAGTGAGATACAATACTTAAAGGAGCGAAGAAAGCATCAAAGACAGGTTCAAAGCGATATTGATGATCGAGAGAAGTGTGCAAAATGTTACACTAGGAGAACATTAGTCCACTATTAGGAAGTTGGTTAAAAGGTAACACTCGCATGCAAGTCTTGAGACCGACTGATGATTACGCATGAAAATCTTCCCCCTGATAGCATTGACTATAATAAGGAAATTACTTTAAATGTTGTTGTTAATGGATGGTTGTTGAGCAACATATTGATTGATACAGGTGCGGAAGTAAATGTGCTTACATTAGATGCATGGGTACAAATGGGGAGGCCTCCATTGTAGCCATCATCTAATGTGTTGTTTATGGCAAACCGGACTAAGGCCACTCCTATAGGAGTTTTGAAGGATGCATCTATAACCATATAAGGGGCCAAGTTCACTGGGGATTTTGAGGTATTAGCACTTGCGAAAGCAGATAATTTTCCAGCCTTGCTTGGACGCCCTTGGTGTTATGCGAATAATGCTGACTTGAGATTTAATAAGGGGTATATCAGCTTTGAGAACAAGGAGGAAAGGGTTGTGATACCTTTGACAGATGGGAAGTCTACACCATATGTTGAGCCTCTAAGTGAGGAGGACTTAAACAGAATTTATGTACGCGTATTCGGAGGTCAATGAGCCATCAAAAGAAGGCATCCTATAGTGGGAGTATTCTCATTCTATTAGTGATACTACGAGTATTTCTTGTGACAATTAGGCTCATGGTACATATGAACTAGTAGGGCGCGAGGTAAAAGCACAGTTGTGCGCAAAAATGGACTTCATTTGGTTCCATAGATAGGTGGCACAGTATCTTGGTATACGGGGGTAGAAGATCTTCTGCATTTTTGAAAGCCATGGAAACACAAAGGTGGATAGATCAAATTAAGAGAAGAGCTATGTTAGTATATACCTTGCGGCGGGACAATAAGGGATAATCTTATAGAATGGGAAGATATTGGAATCGTGTAACATTCCCATTTTAAGACTTTAGAAACAAGGGAAAATTTTATTTTATTTTATTATATAATGTTCTATGTTCTAAATAAAACATTATTCAAAACAAACATTTCATGCCAATCAATTTCAAATAGATAACCATATGCAGTTTTAAATGACTCGATGATCCACCAATCTATTCATTTCATAACTCGGTAATCTACCGATCTATTTATGTTAACTTCAAGCATTGAATACTTATTGTATACTTCGTATACTTGGTTTTTCCTACCCTACATCGGGTACTGAGTGATTTGTTTAAAGAACATATCTGAATATTTGTTACTAATATTCATCGAGATATCACATTGCTTTAAACTTGGTGACATAGGACAACGCAACCAACAACTTGCGATACTTTGGCCAAAGTTTTACAACATATTGTGTATGTCACTATTCCTAGACAGCATACTCGTCATTTTGGAATATGTCCTTCACCTCACTCCTCTATTATCATGATTGGTCTTTACTGACTACACCGTCAATCCACTTGTCCCGTGTTTAACCCTAGCACTTTGGTTAGAAACATAAATTATTATAGGAAGACGCTTCCACAATGACTTACGGTAAATGGGCATACTCGGTTGACTTAAGTCAACCGGGTGTGCCAAGGTACCCTGAGCCATTGGAAGCTACTTCCTATCCTAAATATGCCACTAACTTTGACCTACAGAGAAACTAGTTCAAGTCCTTATTGTGTGTAGATCTCGGATGATCAATGCGAAAGGGTGATGCCACATGTCACCTACGTTGTATTCTCGAGAAGACCCAAGTCTTCTCGAAAGTACAACCCTGCAGTTGGCATGTGCCAACATCCTATAGAAACTACCTCATCGAGATGTACATACCCCAAGGAGATCATTAATACATTGTTAATTTGGATTATGTCTTGATTACAAAAACCCTACTAAACCCTAATCCAACACTCCATAAGTTCTTTTCTAAATTTGTTTCATTTAGTCAATGAGGAACTTCCTTAACTTATGATTGCTTTTTAATGTTCGTTTTTTTAGTTTAACCAGCAGCTTAACCAAAACAGACAACTGGTATCATAAGTTTCATTAATATGTACTTTAACATTCGGAAGGTTTAACAACCTCATATGGCCAAATAAAATGGACTCCATACAAAATGAAGTCTAATAATTAATAATCATATCTCCAAACCTTTTTGGTTTACATTCAATTGAGAGATAAAGAGTCTTCCTCTACATGATTAAGTGTTAGGGTATGTCATTCACAATATCCATAGTTCTTCTTTGCATATTCATTACGCACATTACTATGTTAAATTGTTTAGATAAAACACATCATATTATGCAACTCAACAAGTTTCATCATTATAAGGAAATTAAACCAATTCCCTTTATCCATCTTATCAAAGATAACAAGATAAGCATAGTATAATATGAAGAGTATAAACAAGATAGAACTTTCATCTTCTTTATAAAATTACGAGATAATTTACACAACCAATTCAAATAAATCACAACTCACAATTCATCATTACAATTTATAAATTTACAAGACTATGCACTTTAGGCGTCTTTGCATAACAACAACCTTCATTCTATAAAGTATACAACTTTTCTTTTCAATACAACTAAGGAATGAATCGAGAATTCTTTACAAAGAATTAGACTTATATCAGCCAAGCATCATATATGTTTTTGCCTTCTTTTATCACTTATGATGTCCATCTAAAAATTGCTAAGCGGGTCAATTCAATGAACTGAGCATGATAAGCACTAAGCATTAAAACAAAGTGCATTCCACTCATTTTTTCATTAAAGCAACACTACTTTAATGAGATAATTAATACATCATACAATAAGCATAAGTGATACCAAATAGAAAAGAAGTACATTAATAAATCTAGATCAACTTTTAAGAGAAGAGCATAATATAATAAACAATATCTTCCTAGGAACTTAAAGTTCTATTGATCCTATCAATGGCTTGTAAACAAACAATAGATCTTGCCATCCCATTATTTCATAATTCTATCCTAATAGAATACCACATTTATCTTTTCTATGAGACAAAATAAGTGTAAACAACATGGTTCATTCTAGGATGATTCATCTAAATCATAAGCAAAGAATAAAAAGAACCAATGCATACCATACCCAAACTTATAACATCCAAGAAAAACAAACCAAGTTCATAACATGAATTACCTCTTCCTTTCTGAGATAACAATCTTATAAATTCAACATTAAGATATACATCTAAACAGTTCATAACAATACAAGAAGGTATAGAAAATCAGAACAGTCTAACTGTAATTCTAATTCCAATTCTACAAGTTAGAAGTTATCAATCAAATATCTGGAACTAATGTTCACAAACAAAGTAGCCCCATAGAGGAGTTAATCTCAACTCGAGTTCATCCCAAAAGATAGAGATTACAAGAGACAAACCTACTCCTATCCATTCAAACAAGGCAAGGCTAGTCAACAATAGTCAAACCCGTAAGTATGCATTCACTTAACAACAGAACCGAATTAGCTACTATATTTCTATATTATTGCAACAATGATTCTAACAGAGTAGACCAACAGGCCATAATAAATCACCATCTCGAAAGAGAATCGAGTGTAGAGAAGTTCAAACAATGAGCCTATCCGAAAGACAGAGAAAAGGAAACTCTATAAGGAAAGGACCAATAATAAATCGTTTCATTCAACTGAACAAAAGAAGTTCCAGTTCAAATCAAATCAGGATGAAAGCATATTGTAGACCCAAGACAACATATTGATCCCAAGAGAATACTTATATAATTTCTTTCTCAAAAATAATCCCAAGGACTCATTCACTGAATCAGACAAGAATAAAATCCCGAAACAACAACTATCAAGTTCAGAATTAACCATGAACCCAATCTTTGGAGACTTACAATTGCTTCACCACTTAATACAAAAAGGTAAGTAGTTCGTGATTCAAAAGAACTAAGCACAAAACAATTGAATGGGAAAGTATCCTTCCAGAATAATTTCAGTGTCCAAGGTTAATAACCCAATCAATTCCAATGCAACAGAAATGGAATTTCAAAACAAAACTTCACAACCACAAAATTACGACAGGGGTGACTTGGTTCTAAACTATATAGTCAACCCAGAACGTGGGTTCCCTCAAAATAGAGGGGAAAGAACACCCCCTTCTATTCTCATGCCAATACCATCTCAAAGAAGTTGATACAATCATAAAACAGAATTTTTACGTTCCTTTAAGCATGACGTTTCCAGTTCTAAATCTCGAAGAGATTTCAAATGACTCAAACAAGCTTTCATCCAATTTCCTGGTAAGTTGTTCAAATAAAGAGTTATAAGCTTAATATTTAATAAAAGAATAACCCAATACAAAAATACCAGAACATAATCGAATACATCGACCCAAATACAAACTCATAACACTCAAGTGTTAAATAAGAGTACAGTGTCGAACCCGAGCTTCATGCAAAAGTTCATAACTTCACAAGTAAAATATTGCGAGTACAGTGCCAAATACAAACTCCAAGCAAACAGTTCAGTGATGAATAAGTTTTCCAAACACTTGGTTCAGAACAACACGAAACCCCAACAAAAGTTTACGTCTAAAAATACAACCCAAAAGCAAAATCAAACAGAACTCAAGTTTCCCCTAAGTTCAGATCCTTATATTGCCATGAAGGTTAGTTCAAAGCACAACAACTTCAAATACAAGATCTAGAGTGCAAAAATAGAGATACAAAAACAAGTTTCGCATACAAACTTCACATGCATGTTGTCATAAAACTTGCACAGAGAGACAAGTTTCCAAAACAACACTATTTTTGCCATGGATTCAAATCCAAACAACACAAAGATTCACTAAACCCAACAAGAAAATAACCAGTTAGACATGAAAACATGAATCTCATGAGAGTAGAGTTGTTCTAATGAATCATTTAGAAGAAAGCAAAGAGTCTTAATAGTTAGAGCCTATCATGCCTGATAGTGCTTCCACCAAATCAAAGGAGACTTCCAAACGAGCTTCCAACTCTTTTTTTCTCCTCCACAAAGATCAACAATCAAACAACTTTTCTTCCTATGCCTCATATACTTTCCTTCGATCAAAAATAGACCTTAGAAACCAAAAATAACTTTAAAGTGAAGGTCAAACTGTTGGTTCAAAAACTAGTTAGCTCTATGCAGAGCAAAATTTTCCATGCATGCAAAACCAAATAACCTCTTACAAACCCACCTTCTAAGTTTCCAAGACAGTTTGCACATAAATACCAAGGCCCATTAATGTCATAAATGCCATTAATTCCAAAATTCCCATTTATGTTTCCTTGCCACTTTGCCTCCTAAATCTGCGAATCTCAATTCTATACAAAAATACAATTCCATCTTTTAGTGGAGCTTCCACGTATGCCTCCACCAAGTCTACTAGCCCCTACCAAAACTAGCAGTACTAACTTCCATTAAACCCTATCAACTCATTTAAATGCCATTGGAACCATCGCCTTAGAGACATGTGACCCCTTAGGTTCCCTTTAATAGTTTAGGATGGATCCCAATAGAACTTAGGTTAGTCTAGCAAAAACAAACTTAGGTATTAAAACCATTTGCCAATAGTAATTCCCACCTTAGGTTAGATTCACTTCTTAACCATTTAGTATTAGGTATTAATTAAAATAGCCTAGTATTACTTTAGTAATCCTTCCCTTATCCATTTAGCACAACGCTTAGGTTAGGACGCCAACCCAACAAATTAGAATAAGAGGCTTAGGTTAGAGTAAAATCCAAATGGGTAAACGTAGCTAGAACATAGGTGTTATTACCTAGCTTAGGATATGTTGGGATATCCTTTAGGTTTTAGGACTCCAAACTCATCCTCCGTGAATTGAATTTTGCTTAAGTCCTTATTGTCCTACCAAGATCAATCACCAAAGACCCGAGCACAAACATACAACTGAACGAAAAAAACACGTTCACATAAGACCAAAGAATTTGTAACAAACAAATTTTAGTCTTTTACATCCCTCAAACTACTGAATGTCAATTTATCATTCATTCTATGAAGAGGATTTGAAACATTCCTTGGATCACTTGAAATTGATCCAAGCATGAGTCAAAATAAGAAATAAGTCTTAACTCTTAAATCCAAATTGCAACTCATCTTCCCAAAGTGAAAATGAACTCTTGCTAACCATACTATTTTAGTCTAATGATTTTTAAGAACAGAAAATATTTATCCTTATCAAGCATGATCTTCAACAATCAAAAGAACACATCTTTATCTAGAAAATAACATGTCAACACTTGAAATGTAAAAGAGGAATATATCAGTTGTTGAGGGTGTTACATGATAATCCACAGGGGATAATCTTATAGAATGGGAAGATATTGGAATGCGTTGGTGGGTAGTCCACAGGGATAATCTTATAGAATGGGAAGATATTGGAATCGCCTTATCTATTAGGTTTGTAAGGAACAATGCGCCTACGTAGACTGCGCACTTATCATGGTGATCAACACATTCGGATCACATTCAACAAGAGTGTGGTGACTCTGGCAAGGGGACAGAAAGCATTACCGCCTTCACTGGGGTGTATAGATTGTACTCTTTACGCTACAAGGATGCGCACGCACTGGTATGTATACCCGTAACTACATCGAGAGACTGGGAACTAGAAAAATTTGATAGGCAGGAATTATCCGGACCTTTAACTACTTTTCTTCCCAACCTCCATAGAAGAGGCATTAAAATTTATCAAGCGCTTAACTATGGGAGATAGTGCAAAAACTAAAAAAGAGAATATTCAGGGAATTATTTGGTGAGACAAATTTCTTTGTGAGAGTGCATTTTGAAAAGGAAGAAGAAATGGACGCCATACTACTTAAACGTGCTTGCCTTGAGAAAGAGAAGGAAATATGGTTTACATTGTGGATGATGATGAAGTTGAGAACCTGGATATTGAACATTCACAAGGGGTGCGCGAGGTCTTGAAAAGTGTAGAGACAAGTATATGCGCACCCATCACGAACCCATAAAGACAAAAAAGGTGAATATAGGTTTGGAGGCTGAGCCTAAATAGGCCATCATTAGAGACTACTGGTCATACTTGGAGGTGGCAAAGATCATTGAGTTACTCAGGGATTATTAGGACTTATTCCCTCGAGGGTATCATGAACTTAAAGGCATGCATAAATCACTTGGGGAAATGAAGATAAAACTTAAGGACGGTGCACGACCAGTTAGGAAGTGACCTTACAAGATGAACCCCAATTTACATGAAAAGGTAAAAGAAGAAATTGATAAAATGTTGAAATCTAGAATTATCAAGCCCCTTGATGAGTCAGAATGGGTTAGTCCAATGGTGATCAATATCAAGAAGGATGGACAAATTAGAATATGTGTGGACTACGGGAGCTGAATGTTGCATGCATCACCGATCCATTCCCTACGCCATTCACTTGAGGAAATATTGGAAGGTGTGGCAGGGCGTGAAATATATTCCTTCACAGATGGGTTTTCTAGGTATCATCAGGTTAGGATTTCTCGGGAGGATCAAGAAAGACTACGTTTACTACTGAATGGGGCAATTTTTCCTATACTTGTGATGTTGTTTGGATTGAAAAACACACCTAATGTACTCTGTGTATAGTTGTTTAGGCATTCAAATATTTTATTCACAACTTCTTACGGGTCCACCTAGATGATTGGATAAAGATATGGGCTTGTGAAAGATCATTGTGACAATTTGTACTTAATTTTTGAACAGTGCGAGACAATTAAGTATCTCTTTGAACATCAAGAAGTGCATATTTGCTACACCATTTGGAATACTGTTAGGACATATAATCTGGAAGAAATTTTTGTTGGTTGATTCTGTTAAGGTCGCAGTCATTTTAGGCCTGGAAGTGCCTACCAAGTCAAAGTGGGGTGTGTAGATTTTTAGGTCATATAGGATATTATAGAAAATTCATCAAAGGTTATGCCAAAATAACTACACCCTTAGAAGAATTACTCAAGGGGAAAGGTACATTTTATTGGGGAGAACCACAGTAGCGCGCATTTGAGATATTAAAGGAGAAACTTACTATCATGCCCATTCTTGTGCTTTCCCTCATGGGATAAACCATTTCATGTGCATGTGGACGCCTCTGGCATGGCCATTGGTGTTGTATTAGCTATACTTGAGAAGGTATTGTAGATCATCCAATTTGTTTTGCTAGTAGGAAGTTGACTCCTACTAAATAGAATTATACAACTATAGAGCGCAAAGCTTTTTCCATGATCTATGCATTACACAAGTTTTGACAATACTTGTTAGCAACACCATTTTTTTTTATACATATCACATGGCATTGAAGTACTTGGTAAACAAGCCCATCTTACAGGGGCGCATATGCATATGGGTACTCCTATTTCAAGAGTTTGATTTCACAGTTGTGGTGAAGCCAAGGAAAAGTAATTCTAGACCAGACCATTTATCTAGAATCAACTCAGGAGAGGAAGCACAGATAATTGAAGAAACCATGCCAGATGCATAGTTATATAGGTTACAACGCGTGCCCATGGAATTAGAAGACATTTTTGTCTTTCTATGAACATGTATGGCACCAAAAGGAATGAAGGCATTAGAAAAGAAACAACTTGTTATACGTGTGGCACCGTTTATGTTAATCAATGGTGACCTCTACAAGTTAGGCAGAGATGAAGTATTATGCTATTGTGTATTAGAGCATGAGCGTAAGGATATTATGGAAGAATCCCATGGTGGTATTACAGAGGCCATTATGCAGGTGATGCGACTTCTGGAAGATCCTACTTGTTGGATTATGGTGGGAGACATTGTATAAAGACTGTAAAGAATATTGTAAGGCGTGTGATCATTGTCAGCACCTAGGAAAACTAGGGAAAAGAGATGAGATGCCTTTGAGACCAATTACTAGTGCTGAACCATTTGAGAAATGGGCCATTGACTTTGTAGGACCTATTTCACCAACTACGCATAGGACTGGGTCACGTTATATCATTACTTGCACAGATTATCTCACACGGTGGGCAGAAGCAACACCTTCAAGGACTGCATAAAGCTACAATCAGCTAGGTTTCTATGGGAGAATGTTCTTACAAGATATGGATGTCCTTTAAGCTTGACAAGTGATAGGGGTACACACTTTTTGAATGAGACAATCAAGATTCTATTAGATGAGTTTATGGTTGCACACCATAAAACTACACCCTACCATCCTCAGGAAAATGGAACTATTGAGGTTTTCAACAAGATTTTGAGCCAGACTTTGACAAAAATTTGTGATGTTGGAAGAAATGATTGGGATGACAAAGTGTCAGCTATTCTTCGGGCATATAGAACAACTTACAAGAGATTGAACAAAACCACACCATTTTAGTTAGTTTTTGGCACAGAAGCCATTCTCCCTATAGAATTTATGTTACCTTCTTTGTGCATTGTGCGCGCTGGAGGTCTAGCTGATGAATAGGCTTTAGAAGAGCATATTGAGAAGATGATTCAACTGGATGAGTGACGAGCCATAGCATGATGGAGTCAGAAGTAGGAAAAGGCTAGGCAGAAGGCATGGCATGATAAAACATAAGGGATAAGAAATTTGAGATTGGACAAATGGTACTTCTTTATGACTCAAAGTTCTTGTGCCATCTAGATAAGCTCAAAGTACATTGGTTGGGGCCATATGTCATCACTTACATACTTGAATCAAGTGTTTTCCAGTTAGAAACACTTGATGGAACATGACTACCCATTACTTTAATGGGAGTAGGCTAAAGCCCTATTATAAATAAGTCTTCTTGGTGTTTGTAATAAGGTAGTATTTCCATTTAGATTAGGTTTTCAATTAATTATTTCCTTCATTGTCGCTATGCTTTGTCAATTTAGTTTTTGTTTTTGTGTAATAAGTGCACTTGCATGCATGAAGCTAATTACTATATGAAGAATGTTTATGTGCAGAGGACTGCACATACTTTTTAGTGTGGGGTGGTTGTAGTTATCCAAGTAAAAGACTATGGGAATTAAAAGGTGAAAGGAATAAGCTACTACGGGTGTGCTTTAAGTCAAAAGAAGATTACTTCTCAAAAGTGACCAAGGATGGAGATGAATGAAAGGATAGTATAACACGAGGTAAGTGGAGGCCATGATAACTACCAAGAGAAGGTATAGTGATGAGGTACTTGGGTGCAGGGCGTGCTTAAAGAGAAGTCTATGACCAGAGGGTAGGAAGGCACGCTAGAAGGTTATAGCTAGGGCGCGAAGATGTACCGCATGGAACAAACGAATTTGGTCAATGAATGAGAGGATATTTGGTAGGTGAAGGAGTAATAAATGCATCAAAATTTGAAAAATCTATATAAGGATGGGATGTGGATTCATTTTTACCATTGTGACTAAGAGAATTTGAAGAAAGAGATAAGTGCAAAGAGCTGAGTGATCGGGTTAAGGTGCGAAGGGTGTGAAACCAAGCATGACAAATAGATCTATGCGAAAATAATCTTGCATCCCCAGTGGTGAAGGGTTTGAGTGAAGTAGGAAATAGAGAGAGTTAGGGCATGAATTTTCCACCTAGGGCACGATTGAATCAAGCTAGGGTTTGATTCGCAAGTTACAGAGTTAAAGAGGAGATGTTTGCAAGGTAAAAATGGCACCTAAGAAGGCATCTGCAGTAAAAAAAAGGAAAGAAGAAGGTGGTCATCGAGGAAGAAGAGATGACACCTAAAAGTGATTTTTCATAAATATAATATCTAGAAGATTCATCATCATCCAGAATATGATTCACCCATCAAAAAGAGAAAATCGAGTGAATAAAATCACAAGACTACGGAGAACAAGAAAGATCTCGATTCCTTGCTCACTGCTAGGACGAAACAAGCGTATGGAGGATGACATGCCGGTTTATGATGATGTAGGTGAGAAGCTTCTGAAGAGAATTGGGGTCTACCAATTATATGAGCTTCCATATTTTGGGAAGTATGAGCCCTTGTATCAATGGCTCATGAGCAGAGTGCACGAGGACTTCTTCTACTTTGCAGGACACAGAGTTATAATCTCATCTATGCTTATCTCATCGATTATATGTTTGAAGGCCACATGAGAGGACATAAAGAATGATCTCACAGATAAAGCCACGATCTTAAAGACCAGACAGGAGTTGGGGTACCTGAAGGGTCCATGTGGTATGGATATAGACAAATTGAAGAACTGTCTAGTTGTGTAAGCAAACACACCTTGTTACAAAGTTGAATGATCAGGAGTAGTGGTCACAAGTAAATACTATGTGGTTACACATTGTGCGTAAGATGTCAGAAGGGGAAATCTACAATATTGTAGGCTACATTGCAGAGAAAAATAGTTGAGGAAGTGCGCACAGAGGGAAGATCAACTTTGGGGTTGTTCTACTATCACTAGTATTCATGGAAATTGGAGTACTAGATGGGATGAAGGAAAAGGTATGGGAATACCCCATGGAGAATAAGTCACTAGCTAAAAGGTTCAGCAAGTACCTATGTAAAGGGGTCCATGACAGATGATGTCAAGAAAAGGGTAGAGAAATGGTACGACAGGCTCTACGCGACATTTGGAGAAGAGTGGTGCATCCCAAAGGACCTACCATCAGTAGTAGGGAAACAAGTCTAGTTTGTTGTATATCAACATTTTTGCATTACACACTTCCCAATGAGAGATGGAGTCTGAGCCCTTGGTGTAAATTGCCTTACGCATTCACTGTAAGGTATTTCCAAGCATCTGTTCACATATTTATAAACACGTGCCGACTAGTATTCAATGCAGATAAGGTAGACTGCGACTACCATACGTTGAGGAAGAAGCATGTGTATCCTGGAAGAAGTGCCTACACCGAGAGGATCATTTCAGAGGTGTTGAATATTAAGCCAATAAGTCTAGTTGTAGCAGATGTAGGGGCAACATTGGTGTATCTTCAACTGAAGCCCAAGATGGAGAACAACAAGTATGTGAAGAAAGAATTCACACTCCCAAGGCCACCGAAGGGTAAGCACACAATAGAAAACATACCGGCGCAAAGGCCCACAGAATTTGTTGAAGTAGAGGGTGAAGAGGAGGAGCGTGAAGATAGTGGAGGCTTGGAGCGTAGAAGAAAGCAACCATATGACAGAGAAGAGTCATGGCGCATGGACACTCCACCTTAAGGATAGGATGAAGAGGAAGATACGAGAGTTGAATTAGGGAGCATAGATTTAAGAAAGTCTTCAGATGCACAAGGACTCAAAGTGGAACTCCACAAAATGCGTACAAAAATCACCTCATCTCTCTCCACACAAGGAGACCGCAGAACCAAAGAAGAGAAGAAAGTTGAAGTTAGATAAAGAAGTAGAGGAATCAGAAGAGAGTGAGCGTGCATCTCCTACCCCACTCGAGCAAGAAGACAAGCCACAGAACGAGGAAGAGAAAAGATATGAAGAGACAAAGGACGGAAAAGAAAAAGAAACAAAAATATCTAGATCCATGCATGCGACTGCTCAAGATGTAATGAGACAGGCTCCTAACCTTGAAGCTATAATTCCCAAGGGTCCTAGATCAAAGAGGATGAGTGGAGAGTCACATTCCACCAGCCATGGGGTATGCAGAGGATGCACATAAAATTTTCACGCCCGCTTCCAGAGCACGATAGCACAGAAGGATTTATTCGGCTGGGAGCTAATGGATGAGGATATGGCGATTGTGCACACTCAAAAGAAACTATCATGGTCAATGCACACCCACATGGATGAGCCTGACTTTGATGTATGTAAAGAGTCATGCGTTTCAAGATGGTTGAAGAAGGCACCCCAAGCTAGACACATGACAGTAAATCCTACTATCATGTTGGATGAGCAGGTCAATAACGCATTGGTGAAGGTTTCTACTGCTGAAGTTGCTAGAAGAAACATGGATAAATCTACAACAATCAGAGTGTTGCATGAGGAGATAAAGACAAAGGATGTGGAGATAACATGCATAACACAAGAGAGGGACTTTTCTCAAAAAGAAGAACAAAAGTATTTATCAAAGCATCACATAGGAGATTGGGGACAATGTCATCGGAAGCAAGCAAGGCCACACTTGGAGGCTAAGGTACCACAAATGTTTCCTTCAATACACTATGTAGGAAAGTTGGTGGACTTGGTACTTGAAGATGAACCTCTGCGCATGCATGACAAAGCCAGGAAGTCGAGCAAGATGTAGAACCGAGAGAAATCCTTAGTGATGTGAAAGATTGCATCCTTTAAAGGGCTACTGCAAGCACTATAAGAAGTATTGAAGAAAGAAGACCAAGATTTGAACATCTACACACTCCAGAGGTTCTTATCAATGTAAAGACCCTAGAAGAAAACAATGAGGTCCAAAAAGTAATGAAAGACGAGACATTGGGTCGTGCGTGAAAGATTGTCAATAGTTAAGAAGAAGCACAGGCCACGGCAATGATCTTGTGCAAAGAAAGAGCCGCATAAGACTCGGTTGGAAGAGCTTGGGAAGCTAATTGCATAGAAGATGGATCTTCTAGAAGGAAGAATGACTTCAATATCCAGCGTTGTGTTGGTTCTACAGAATGAAAAAGGAGAGATTGCGAGGGATGAGTTAGAATCCATTGTTGTGGACATTCCTAAGAAAGAAGAACAAGCACTCTTTGAATGGTAGGCCTTAGAGGCTAAAATAAAGGAGGAGTATCCAGAGTTGATACTTCAAATTGATATAGAAGAGGCTACCTCATAGCCTCATAAAAATTATTTATTTATCTACATTCTTTCATTCTTATTCTTTCCATTCTTTATTCTTTACTTCAATTTTTGAGATACCCATTGTCGGGATGACAATGAGATTAGTGTGGGGTAATGTTGATCAGAGAATACTTGTCAGAGATCACACAAGAAGTATGTGTGGGAGAGAAAGCCAAGATCAAGGGTGCGGAGGGACAGGAAGAACCCGTGCGCGGAGGGCAAGTTCAACATTCAAGACTTAGCCGATTTTGAGCATGATGACCTATTTTTAGAAGATGGCGTGTGGAACACACCAACGATGCAGACGTGCGCACCACGCATTGTCTATATTTAGAGGATCGGATCAAGCGTTTTGCATGGAGATGAGCTAAGAATAGGATTGACACTTCAGTTAACTGTAAGAGGTCTATAGATAGCACACTTGCATGTGTGGTTATGCCTGTAAATGACACGTGGCTATTAATAGCATGTGGCCTATTTCTGGAATAGATAAGCGGTGAAGGGAAAGTCCCCACCCTATATATATGATGTGAAGTACATAGTAGTGTGTGTGTGTGAGAGAGAGATAGATGTATGAAGGTATAGAGATATACGCATATGACTAAATTACTTCAGTATCGAGATCCATGTGTGCATTGGTATAGATTGACATTATTGTAAGAAGATTTTGTGTTTTATTAATAGATGAAAGATATTGGTTGAATCTAAGTGTCATTCCTGTGTATAATTGAGTAGTGCATGTTATTGATTCAATCATGATTACTGTTTAAAGCTTGTTCTTTCATAGATCTGAATGTAGCATGCATTATAGAATGATGGATTAGTTATGGGTCTATATGTTTCTTCCTTCATCACACTAACATCCTACTACAACAACCCTAAAGAGGGACCTGGTACCTTTGCACACTTCGGGTGAGCGCTCAGTCTAGGTTGAGTGATGTGCTAGTGCGACTAGGGTGTTATCTGGTAAATTCTAGGCTGCATCAATAATTAGCTATAACAATATTATATAAAAGTAGAAATTAAGATGTTTATCACACCGAAGGCGTAAACAATCAATCATCTTCTATATGGGGAAGACTTACTATCTCCGACAAATGCATAAAATCAACGATGGAGTTTAGCTCGTTTTGTCGGCAAGCCGATGAGGCTCTCATTGCTTCCTTCACTACAGGTAGCCACAAGCGTTAGATTTTAACGCATCTCCTTGAAATAAAATTGTTGACAAATGGAAAATCAATTCACCTTGTTGTTCCCTTCGTGAGCTAGGTATACGATTGCTCCTCCTACGGCATTGCTCGAATAAACAACGACCACCATCACCCGTAACTAAAAAACCCATTAATATAATCCATATCCTAAACATTTTTTATGTGACAAGTAGATTCCTATAATTACTATATCAAATAAGATGAGAATCATTTTTGTGGTCGGAAAGCGGGGTTTCACTATGTTTAATATGGAAACCGTTAGAGATAAAACTAGGTATCCACCAATACTGACATTAGCTATCACAAGTATTTACACATTATCAATCACCTTTTCAGAAATGTTTCAAATATATTGGAAAAGAAAAAATATGTGTATCGGTAAAAGTTCAAAAATGGGTTACGTGGAATACGTGAGTGCGAGAGAGTGCAGACTTCCATGGGTTCCATGGAATATGGGGTAGGCCCCAATACATATTGGGCTTCAAACTGGAAGAACTGGGTGAAAGTTGGGAGGGTTTCATCATCCGTAGCCATGGCAATTAGTGCGAGTGTGCCTCCCAAGGCCAACAACCTCATAACCAGATCGAATAATCCCCCAATCTCCTCCATCATCTTAGTGGCGGATGCAAAAGTGCCTTGCTTTTAGTGCTTCCTTCATTGTTGTTGTTGTTGGCTTCATCTTTGTCAAGGTTTGAACTCGAGACCTAAAAATATTTCAATGGCTTATTGTTTTTTAAATTATTTCTTCTTTTAAATAGTTAAATGAATTATGTAATATGAAATGTGGCATTGATTTGTATAATTTCAAATTAATTACAATTATTTATATAATTTAAAATTTAATATGTTTTTTCATAGATACAAATACAGAGCCAAATCAATCAATTTGTATATAGTAAAATGAGGACATATTATGGTTACAGATTTCCCACCACTAAAGTTTTGTTTATTTATTTGTTTTAATTTTGGCATTGTATCTATTCAATCGCTTTGCTAAATTTATAACATTTATGTGGTTAACGCTCCGGATATCAAATAAAGTGCTTTTATTATTATGCAAGGAAAATTGCAAGTGTGAAAGGGCATTTAGGATGTGTCGTTCTCCGTGTTATGCTTTGGGATTTAAAGAGCGCTTAACGTGGTTGGTGGGTTTGTTTGACAATAACATGGGTCTATTTTCCTGCTCAAATTTAATTTTGCTATTAAATAGATGGAGAAACAAATAGTAGATACGATACTTTTGAGCCTATGGGTTTGTTTGAAAATGACATGGTTTTATTTTTCCCGCTAAAATTTTATTTAGCTATTAAATACATGGAGAAACAAACAGCAGATATGATACTTTTGAGGCTATATGATTCATATCACATCTTTCCAATCGAAATCTTATCAATCTAAAGAATATCAATATCGAATACCCTTAAAAACAAATTCACAATATGTCCTACCTCTCTAAGACCTAAATTTCCTACATTAAAATTGTCCTATTAAGAAAAAAATGATAATGGTGTTAACTATGCCAATAAATTTAAAATATCTATAACTTGCAAACCCTAAAATTTCCTTGTTATACTTGTCATATCAAGGAAATATTGATAAAAAGGCATAAAAGGTGTGGGTGATGCTTAATTGTTGTGAAAGCTCCCAACACCAATACAATGTGTGCAAACAACTTGCCCAATACACTAATTTTATTTCTATTATTGGAAAATGATAGAGTGCTCTATTTGTATATATGCTTGATAGGTGGATGGGAGATTAGGACGTGTTTTAATCAGTAGTCATCATGAGGTTTAGATACGAAATATTTTATTACAAAATGATATGTAGTGTAAGAGTGTTTATTAAGCAATATTCCACCTACCATGTAATAATTAGATCAACAATACATATGAAAGCCATGAGGGGGAGTAGTTTTGTTTTGGTTTGCTTTTTCTTTTAGGGGGTGAGCCTTTTTCTGTTTTTGTTGCATTTTCACTTCCACAATATTTTTCTACCACTCCTTACATTCACATATATACCTATAAATTGTTTCCATGCAACATCTTGAACAACACCCTTGTTCTCCTTCGAAGGATTTCCAAATGCGTCATCATGTTGTTCTACGTTTGAGTTTCGCATTGTTTCTACTTTCTATTTTCATTGCACCTACACTTTTTCATCCTCTAACCCTTCATCTTCACCCCTCTTCCTCTCCCAATGTTTCTCTCCTTCCAATATGAATCCTTCAAAAGATCCCCTTCGGTGTTTCCATCATACATTTCATGTACGATTGCTAGTAAGTAGAGTCGATAGATTATTCAAATGATATAAAAGAGTGAGTAAGAAAAGAAAGAAAGTGTAAAGTATATTAACAAAAGAAGGTATAAAATTAGTGTATATAATGTTTAAGAATTTTTTTACAATCAGTATAGTAGATTAAAATAAGTAATTATCAAGAATTTTTATTTATTAAAAGAATTAATTTAGAAGAAGAATAAATGGATTGTTGGCACTTTTTGATTCCAACCGCAATCAACCATGTTTGATACACTATATAAATCTCTAATTGAGTAATTTTTATCTATTAATAAGAACAAATGGAAATCATGAAGCCTTATACTCTGTAATAGAGAAAAAAAGAATTAAAAAGAAATATAAAGCTACTGAGGTCAGCAGCTGAGTTAGGAGGGGATAAATGTTATGTGACAAATTCCCCACAAGGCAAAATTTGAACATTTTTATTTAATAAAAAGAAAATAACTATTATGATTGTTCTAAAGTTATTTTCCCCTAAGATTGAATTCTAAAGTAAAAGAAATAAATTTAAAATATAATAATATTGAGACCCGTGGGGTAATATATAATAAATAAAATAAACACCCCCAATTTAAGTATGTATGAGTGTAAAAGTAAAGTAACATGTGTACATAAAGAGTTGATAAAAGAAAAAGAGTGATTATCCAATATCCGATAAATAGGGAGAGTATGAAATATTTTATATATTTAAAGACCCCTTTAATATAGGGTGGATAAAATAAAAAAGAACTTCTCAAACACGGACGTGTTGAGAAGGGTAATTAAATAGTTAGTGGATACCATTTGAATAAAATATATACATATTAATATTTTAAGGTTGTTATTAAAGGGTGTGTTGGTTGAAAAACCTACCTCGGTGTATTTAAACCAATGGTGAATGGGGATTTAATATACTCATATGAATAGGAAAATGTGTGCTCTTGTCAAATTTTACGTGATACCAAGTGAAGGCAAGTGGTGGGTATTGGAGAGGGGCACTCTGAGAGGTGTCCTAACTGGGTACGTGAAGTATAACCCAAGATGGTTCTGGACAAGGTAAGAAGGTTATTTATCTAATATTTCCTCCTGATAATGTGGCCATAGCTTGAGGTGTTGAATCTCTGGTATCACCTAGGAGTTACCTGAGCCACACATAGTCCTCACCTAGATATGCTAAAGTACTTCTTTAACTTTAGGATTTTTAATTGGGAAAAAATTTTATCGCAATGTTGGTGTATGAACAAGGTTTGAAACAAGAGTATTAGTGAACACATGATGAGCAAGAAGGCACAAGTCATGAGATAAAAAGTGAGCTAAAACATGAGCGTGAATAAGGTCTAAACTCTAAAAGGCGACATACTAGCCTTATGTCTCATTGAGATTTTATGTGTGCGCGTGAAAGTTAATTGCCACTGAAGGGAAGGCTGTAAGAAAATGAGTGAAAACACAAGCCAATGTATAGGTATAATTGAAACAAGTAATTGTTGATAGATGGAATGCAAGGAAATTATAAGTCATACACTGTTTGTGTTTCCAAACCATACATCCATAGCCCCGATGGAGATACATTTGATTCTAGTTGCAACATTTCTCTACTTCCAACTGGGTGTCCATAGCCCCAGTAAAGATACTAAAAATACCCCTGAGAGAGAGTGTTTGATATTTCTCTTTGTTTCTTTTTTATTTTGAATTTAGAATTTTTATTGTGATTTTTTATATTTGTGTTTGACATGATATTCAGCTCTCTCATTTTTCTAAGGGGTTTAGAACCACTAGTGGCTTAATGGAGGGAGTGGAAGTGATTATGGAGATGACATTGGAAAACATCAACAAATAATTCCATATGGCCTTCAATACAAGTTGTTTAAGTGTGTAATATTTCATGGATCTATAGGAGGATAATCATTCTTAATTTACCATGCGAGGAGAGATCAAGTTCAAGCAATTGTAGTAGTAGACTACTGTCTCACAAAATATGACTTGACAAGATAATCAAGAGTGAACCAAAAGTTGTGAAACAAACCAAGGCATAGAATGTGAATCAACCAGTAAATGAAGTATGTAGTAGTGAACCGAGAAGTGGATTGAAATATGAAGCAAATGTGGAAGAACATCCATGAGCACGTGTTGTTTACTATATTTTTTTGGGGATGTATAGTTTTCTTTTGGATTTTGAAAGATGTTTTTGGTTGTATATTGTGTTTGTGTCAATGATGATATAATAAAATGTGTAGAGGATTAGGGAATGTTTCAAAGCTAGGATAGATGAAGATAATTGGAATGTAAGGAGCCCGAAAATTTAGTAGTGATTACAAATGAGAGTCCCCATTCTATTGAGGGATTAGTTGAATGAGAGACATGAGTTATATAAGTAAGTGATATATGAGATAGATAATTAGATTGGATTGAAGGATGTGGATGATGAGTGAAGAAATGATGAAAAATAGAAACCATAGGATAGTGGTGAGTGGAGGACGTGAGTGTGGGGATGAAGCAAACAAGAAATATGTCGAGTGTGGTGAATGTGTGATAATGTCGAGTGGACGAGGACATGAAAATAGATCAATGGTGAAAGATAAAATGATATAAAGCATGGAGCTATTGATGATGTTATGTGGACGAGGAGTATGAATTAATACAAGATTTAAGTGGTGCAATCATAATAGTGATGGTTCCAAAAACTATAAACCTTTCATCTAGAACCCTAAGTGATGTGCGAGATGTAATGTTATGGTGGTAGAGGAGGTAGTCATGCATGTGAACTCGTCAATGGTTCGAGAGATGAACTTGAATGTTTTCTCCTAGAATATATTGATGTCGAAGAAAGTGTGAGAGCCAAGGGTGTGTTCTTGCAACGAATGGGTGTGATGAGAGAATGATTACCTAGAATAGGAAGGGGTATGTAAGGGTGGATGTTAAACAAATGAGAATGTCGAGAAAATCAATATGATGTAAAAACATAATTGGATGTGGAGTAGGCTTGTGAGGTAAATGTGTAATAACAAATGGTTGTGTGGTTATGATAGATGATATGAATGAAGAAGGAGGATCCAGTAATAAGAATGGTGCCTAAATGAGTGGTGATGGAGGAAAGAAGGTGGATGTGGAAGAATGACCCAAAAGAGGTGAAACAATGAGAACAAGTATAGGTGACTTGGAAGGAAGGTATGGAAGAATATGTAGGAAGTACAGAGAATAGATACAAGGGAATGTGAATGAACATAATAGATGGTATAGAATGTAATGGTGGATCTTATATTAAGAATGGTGCTTAAATGAGTGATGATGAAGGAAATAAGATGTGCATGAAATAGGGCTCATACATAGATGAAGTGATGAGTGAATCGAGATGTGATAAAGATCGTAATGTAGGTTTGGTGATTAGTTGTTTGAAAAGCGGGGTGTATTCGATCAAATAAAGTGGTGAATTAGAGAATTTGGTCATCAAGATAGAATTTCATGATGATATAGATGGTGGAAAGATAGATAGATGTGGTGACAATGTGGAGGACTTTGAAAAGAATGAGGATGAGACCATATCCAAAGTGGAAGCACATGATGGTGGATATTGAGAAGGGGATGATGTAGATGATGAGACACAAGGGAGAACAATGGTGTGGACTCCAATGTGGAAACATGTGATGATGTGGATTGAGAAATGTTTGATTTATATGATGATACACTAAGTGTGCACGGTGATGGAGAGGTATTGGGAACTTATGACCCATATGATGAAGACATGACACATGGATAAGATGTGGGAATATTAGTAGTATGTTAAGTGAGTGGATTGGTGTTAGTAAGTGAAGTCAAAGGAGAGGGAGGATCAATGGCAATGTCACCCTTATCGAGAAGATCATGAATGATGTAGTAGAGTTGGAGACATGGGTCATTAGAATGAATGTCGGTCAATGATAGGAACATGTTTCATGAGAGGCATGCCACAATGGCAGGGGGTGTTTTGGGAGGAAGAGTGACGAGATGGGAATCAAGCAACTAGTGGAGAATAGAAGAAACTAACTTAGTCAAACGAGTGAATTTCCAAGGGGGTTGGATGAAGCGATGAGCCCTAGTAGAATGTAGTGTGTGTGAATTTGTGGGTGTAGAAGGAGATGAAGTGTGAGGAGGATCTAGTTGGATGACATTTTGAACATGGAAGTTTGAGGTTGTAGGAGGTGGGGGAGAAATTGAAATGTGCAACAAGGAAGAAGGATGACTAAGATGTATATCCTTGAGGCATTGTCCCATGTGCATGACCTCATCAAATGTGTGTAGTAGATGAATTGTAAGTGGTTTGAGATGTGGGGGATGAAACTTTTTGAAAGTATGTCAATGAGCTCAGATTATGGGAGTGAAAATAAGAGGTGGTGAATGAGTGCACGCTAATGTGTAACAAATATGACAATGGACTCACTATGGGATTGTTGAAACATGTACAAGTCAACTAATTTTGTTTTAGGTGCAATATGGATGAAGAAGTGGGATAAGAATATGTCATTTATTTGTGTGAATGTGTAAATGATATATCTTGGGAGGTGGGAATACTAGTCAAGTGTTTGGTCGCTGAGTGAAATTGGGAAGGTGTGGAGGAGTGTGTCATCATATTGAATGATGTGGCATGCATAGCATAAAAGATATAAGTTGTGGCGGGGTATTTGGTGCCGTCAAATTTGTCAAAATATGGGAAGTTTGAAATGCGATGGATAGGGTCGACATGGTACCGTGGGGTAGATAGGATAATTACAAAGCGTGTGATAGGTTGGTGAGGGTGGAATTCCCCCCAAGTGTTGGGACTCAAACTTGACAATGTAGTCGATGAGGTGTTGATAGAGAAATTTGAGTTGTGAATGAGCATGGGAGTGAATAGAATCCATGGGGAAGGACTAGATAAAATGGGTTGGTGAATAACATGTAAGGGGCGAGAGAATGCATAGAGGTACCAGGGCACGTGAAGGGTGGAGTGTGCATGGAGGGGACCGGAGTGTGCGAAAGGGGTGGAGCATGCGGGAAGAGGGCATAACATATAAGAGGGGAGCACACAAAAAGGGATCGAGAACGCAAGGGGGAAGAGTGCAAACAAAGGGTGCCAAAGCATGCAAGAGGTAGAGTGCAAGTAAGTACAAGGAAAAAAGTGTGCACAAGGACAAGATGGATGTGAGAGTGGAATGAATGAATGAGTAGACAATGTGGCAAAGAATGCTTTTGGGTTGTTTTTATTTTTAACGGTTTTTGTTTTTATTTATGGTCATTGTGTAATTTGGCACGTGGAGCTAGGAGAGGTTGGTCGCGTATGCGATTGGCACGTGGGGAAGGGATGTCAACCGAATGACGGTTGCGGTTGTAGCAGGGTGGGAGTAAGCGAAGCATAGCGAAGGTGTTGTGGTGGTGGCGAGGGATGAGGTGTGGTGAGGGGTGGAGAGTGAGGAATGTCATAAGGAGGAGAGGAATGTCGGTCCCAGGCATGACCCGGTGGGTATGGGGTGGAGGGGAGGGAGTTAGAATGAGTTTAAGGTAGATGTGTAGGTGCGGGCCGTGAAGAGGGTGGTAGTGGTATGATGGTTAGGTGAGGAAACTACAAGCTAGTCACGATGTAACTCACGTGGGATGGTGCATGGATGGGTGGGGATGAGTGGCAAGTACGGGAAGGGGAGAGATTGGCCCAATCATAGAACAACCGCATGGGGTCAGCAGGGCGGTGGAGAGGGAGAGTGGGTAGAGTGGTACAAGAAGGGGAGGTATAGTTGAAGCGAAGATAGCAACAAGGTGAGGTGACTGTGCAAGTCAATCACATATGTAACCTGAGGAGGAGGACGATGTGCGGAGGAGTGGGGAGGAGTAGCAAGGTGGAGGAAGGGAATAGGTTGGTTCGGTCATTGGTGTGGTTGGGTGGGGTGGGGGAGTAGAAATTTTGATGCACAAGGCCCAATCGCTTGGTGAAGTGGTAGTAAGGAGGGTTAGGTCGGGGGTTAATGGTAGGGGCGGTGGTGTATGGCCCAAAGGGGGCGAGAGGTAGGCGGGGTTACGTATTGATCACAAGCATGACTAGGTGGGAAGTGTGGTGGGCGAGGCAAGGGTATAGAGAAGTGATGAAAGGGGGTGGAGACTCGGTGAGTCACCATAGTGACTTAGACAAGGTAGGAGGGGAAGGTGAGTGATGCGGGGTGGTGATAGTGGTCACCCAAATGTATGCCTAGATTTGTATCACACATGATGTATTAGTTGGTATAACAATTACCAAATCAATGCTACTAAAAATGATGGGCTTATGTTGCCATTAAAAAAATGAGGGACAATCATGGGTTCTTGATTGAATAAAGGGGTAAAATGTTCTTGATACCGATCTAAACTGCACACAAACACACTTAGATAAATGTTAGTTATTTTTGGTGGTTAGGGGACCTTCCTCGACCATATCCCTAACCATTTAAGGAGATAAAAGACATTTTATTGAAGAAAAAATGACAAAACAATGTATGCAAATGAAATAGTACACTTGGCGAGATCGCAGGATCACACGGTTGTGATTCACTTTGAAAATCACATGGAGATCACAAGCCAATCATAGTTACAACTGACACCTGTGTTTAAATTTCACTAAAATAATGATGCAACAAGTTACACCTATTCTTTGTGATCTGCTTTCACTTCTCCAAGACCTTAAATACGGAAATATGCAAGAAAAAAACACAAACTCAAGTATGGGCTAAAGTGCACAAATAGTCAAGGGGTTAGAATGATGGGGATGAGTGGTGTTTAATATTTTTTAAATGCATAGGGAAATGTGACACATATGTGCGTGCAATGTGCATAGGTGGATGAGATGATAAGGGTCCATAGTGCATTGGGCATGCAAATGGGTAGGTCGGATGGATAGAAATAAATGTGAGTGGGTGAGGGTTAGTAAATGAGTGATGAAGTTTCTTTTATCCCCATTTTGTGGGGTTTTATATTTTTAGTTATTCTTGTGGGATTATTTGATTTTTTTGGATTATTATGTTTTATGATGTTTTTGTTATTTTTCAATAGGATATCGTATGTGCAATGTGTGTTTTCTAGTGTCTACACATATATGTGAGTATGATCTCATCTATTTATATGTTAAACAACAAAAAAAGAAAACAAAATAATTTATTGGGTGCTAACTTGATTGGTCCTCCAATTTTATGTCATGCTTAATCTTGGTAGAGCTTAATCTTACACCCATTTAAATGCCTATAGAGAATATTTCCATCCATATTTCAAATCTTGCATGCTACCATCATCAAAATTTGATTGATAATGAATTACCCTATCCACCGTATATGTAACTTCCTAAGTGTTACATGTACCTATATTCAAATAGAATAATCATTTTCCCTCCCACAAGATCTTATTTTGATATGTTTATCATGTTAGGTATTTTATCTTCATTTCTCCACCTCCTAACTCCACACAATCCAACAACCTCCATTCATCTACTCACATAATCTCGTGTAACCTCTTATTCACCAACTGTTGATCCCGAAGATTAATTTCAAAGGAAATCCACAAAGTTGGAAATAGAAATTCCACTAGTAAGAATCCATCTTTTCACTACACCAATTAGAATAGAGTATAATTGTTTAATATCTTGTATGTAATCATATAGGCCTACGGACTGCAAAAACACAATCATTTGAATCTACGTATCCCACATCATAAACGTTTGTCAATGTTATCCAAAGAATCTTGTTAAAAGATTCCATTGTCTTGTTTTCTTGCAAATGATAACGAGACATTTTATTGTGTGCAATCATGAATTCCTCTAAAATAATCCTTATTGTATGTATAATAAAATGAGTTCCATGGTCACTCGTCAAACTCAAAGGGCATCCAAATATCGTAATTATGTTCTCCATAGAAATATTACAACACTTTTTGTGGTACAATCCCATGTCATCACAACTTCCTCCCAACATGTTAAGTAATATGTGAGAGTAATAATGTAACACACTCCCTTCCTTCATCCTAGTGTGTTTATCAAACCCAAAAAATTAACTTCTCATTTATCAAACATTTATGATGCAATCATTAGCACTAAGGGATTTTATCTCTATGATTTGGTTTTCCCAACCTTTAACAAATATCACAACTTTATGCAAACTCCCGAGCATATTCAAATAATTTTGTATACCAAGGTCCTAATAGTAAGAATTTTTGGGTTTTCATATACCCCAAATAATGTCCTCTTATCGACCCCTCATGACATTCCCATAGGGCATTTTGGTGTTCATGTTTCATCACACAATGACACAAAACCTCATATTTTCCCAATTTATACAATTTCCCTCCAAATAATTGATATAGGGTGTCCTTGATGCTAACAATGTTTTTGTGAAGTAGTCTACCCCTCAGTGTCATTCTCGATGTTATAAATGCCACAAATTTATGTCATATCCTCTAGCACTTGAAGAATCTAAACAATTGGGCATTATACAACCCTTCGTCAATAGAACACGTAGCATCCCCTTTATTTTTATCATACAAATAGGTTGGTCATATGTTCAACCTCCCTATCTTCACCACCACCTTGAATTGGAACTTTTGAAACAACACCATCCAATAGAAAATGTGACTATGTAAATCTTGACTTGTTTACTAGATACTTCAAAGCCTCATGGTTCATAAAAACATAAAACAAGTTGCCAATAGATATTTTCATAACTTTTTAAGTTCATAAACCATCCCAAGAGCCTCATGTTCTATGGTGTTGTAGTTTTTTTACACTAGATAACTTTCTACTCACAAAATAGAATGGGTGGCCAATATTTCCCCCTCATAGTCGTGTAATAATTTCCCCTACGACCATTTCAGATGCATCAACGTGCACATGATAATGTTTCTTCTAATATGAAAATTTTAGGATTAACACACTAGAAAATTTATCTTTAAGCATGTTAAATACCCCTTATTGTAAATATGTTTATCTAAATGGGCCATCATTCTTCATCAATTATTATAGTGGTCCAAAAATACTTGTATAGTTTATAATAATTTTTAATAGTATCCATAATGTCCCAAGAATGAGAAAGCATCATTTTGCATCCTTTCATTGTATTATTACTACATTTGTGGGTTCTACTAACATTCCCTCCTTACAGTTGACATATCCCAACAATGTCTTGTATGACACCACAAAAGTACACTTTTCGAGTTTAACGATATTTTTAATTATCAACATCATTCAAACATCAAACACGAGGTTTGTATAGTGTTCCTATAGTAATCCACACACTATCCAATCATTTAGATAGACCTAGGAAAACTTGTGTATAAATTATTTGAAGGCCTCAACAATAATTTACTAAAATTGTGTTGGAAAATTCTTTAGTCAAAATGTCATTACATTATATGTAAATGACCCCATTCTATCACAAAATTTGTCTTGTACTTGTCTTCAATTTTTATTTACACTTGATGGCATGTAAAGAACCCATTAAATAAATCAGTATACATCACATCTCGCGATACCTTCCGAACTTCCTCCGTAAATGGATTCAGAATAATTCCTACACATAGACATCATTCATCAATCAATATTTGATGCAAACCCATATCCTTCCATATTTCTTGATACTAATCACTACTGAATTGATCCAATTTGACCCTTCCCTAGAAAGATGAATCCTACATCCAACATCTTGTCAATATCCTCCTTAACCTTTACCTGTAAATTTGATTGCATTTGGTATGACTTCTTATCCACCGGTTTATGGCATCACATAACTCAATGTGTATCTTTCCTTGCTCGAGATGAAACCCATTCACCTCATGGAAACTCTTGTAAAAAAGTAAGAGTACTCCTTAATAAGCTCCACAAGTCTAGTGAATTCCTCATTGTCCCAATAATCTCAAAGGCTCACCATTTGCATGTCCTATTCCATTCCAATATTCACTTCTTTCACGTATAGAGGTTGATTCTAATATTTTATGGTATTTTTATGCACATCCTCACCTCTCATTCCCCCTTTGTCACCTCCACTTTTACTACTCCCTCAAGTATCCTCTCTTGTTTCATCCACTTAGTGGACACTTTTGCATTATGAGGATGAGCTTCCCCCTAAATTATCTACTCAATCTTCCATAAAAATCTAGTTCACAAAATAGTCCTCATCATTACAAATCTTATGAATCATATCCTCCCATAGCACATCTCTATAAAATAATATGTCATTGATCATCGGTAGTGGAAAAACCAAACTTTATTCCTCCATTTTGAAGGTAACAGATTTTCAAAAATTCCTCCTTTAAAACCTCCCAATCTATAGTCTCATTCTTTGATTCACTTTGTAAATACCCATCCTTCACCTAGGTAATTATTGTGTCATGCATTACATGAACCCAAAACCAAAGAGGTAGGAAAGACTCACTCATCATTCACACCTTTTAACAATTGTAGAGATGTTCTTACAAAATCAGTCTCTCGCATACATTTTAAATTTCCTCTTCATGTTGCTCCTCCCAAATATTGTGCACAAGGCCTCCTTAACCTATACCCCCAAGGTAAAAATAGATTACGCATAGCCTACCACTTAGTGGCAATGCCTTTCATTATATGCATGTGAGCACAAAAAAATTATCCTCCTCCATTAGTAGGCATGCATCTATGTCCACCACATATGCCTTCACACAAGATGAGCCATCATATCTCGAGTGTCTTCTCCGGTGGACCCTACTAATCCTTAACACTCACTTTAACTACGTAATTTATTTGAAACCTACATCATCATGAATTCTCATATATTCATGATCATTTAGAATACTCCACCCTTAGTTTTTACTATCTTCTTCTCCCACTACCTAATTCCATTGCATATTATTTCAAAACTTGTCTCTCACAGTCAACACTAGTAGTGTTGGCTACTAACTAATCACTTTATTAGTCTAACCTACCATCTTCCAATGGATCTAGATACTCTTTTTCAAGTGTCATTACTTTATAGATATTACTAATTTATTCTTCCATATCGATGCTTTAGACATAAGGTAGACCCATGAAGTCATCCAATGGAATCACCACCCCTTGTCCATATTTTTATAAGCTTATCACACTCTTTTTGAGCCTCAAATATGTGTAATCATCATAACACCAAGGTCGGAAAAAATGCAAGGTAAATTTATGTCTCCACAATTTCAATCACTTCCAAATTTGTATCAAACTTCACTCCCATAATATCTAATTTTTCTTTGTGCAAAGTCCCAATGGGATTTACCTTTGTGTTATTCACCATAATTAGGAGACTTGAAGTTAGCTACAAGGCGGTGACTTCCTAGTCATCTCCACACATCCTTTCCCAATGTATTTACTTTGGCCCCAATTTATATTTGGATACATAAATCAAAAATTCCTTTTCATAGCATGTCTAGTTTACAAAACATATATACTTAAAGCTCCTAATCCCATCCTCCCAAGAAAGTTGTTATCAATAGAGGAAACACCCACTCTTACATCATCATCACAAATATCTTCATATAATCCATAATTTCTCTTGGCATCATAGTTTTATGTTGTTTCTCTCTTGTATTTTCCTCCATTTATTTAACATCTTTTACCTCCCCTTAAAAATTCCTAGTGATGTCTTATGCATTAGTTAACATGATCTTATAATTGGTCACGTCAACCTTTAGCGATTAGGTGGCCCTATTCTACGTATTTACTCCAATCCTTATAGTAATATGAACTTTATCTTCCTCTCTAACTTCCAACAAGGTACTCGACTTCCACCTCTAACCCTTTCCTTTTGGTACTACTTTTACATTTCCTCAAGTCTTGTTACTCTTGCTTTCTCTGAACAAAATACCATGTCTAGACATTCCTCTAGCATGTGGTTTCCTCTACAATGCAAAAACGTTAAGGATTTTAGGAAATCTCTTTAATAATGATTTGGGCACACTTGAAACAAGATCCCTTATTTCTTCCACTATCTCTTTCACTCGTGTGACCTCCAAACCGACCCTCGTCTTGCTAATTTAGTGAAAAATATGAGGTGACCCTCATTACCATGAATCTAGGTTTTGATTGTGATGCATATCTTCAATCACCTTATAATCTATGTTATCATGTATATATTCCTTACATATCTTAAACTGAGTCATCTTCACCTACCTCACATGATAAACCACCGGGAAGTCTCGTAATCTCGTGGTCTTTCTCGCACACGTTGTAAACATTTTTTTGTGACATGGATCCTTCATTGGATGTATTCACCTCGGTATGTTTGGGAATATTGAAATAAATATATTACTTTTTATGTTATTATGATAGTTGGCTACTAGAAGTAGTAAGTTTCTTGAAATGGCTTGTTATTGTAGATATCTACACCTTCATAAATAGGATCGTGTCAATTTTTAATATGTTTGCAACCTCCACATGAAAAGCTATGTCCAAAGCCTCACATGGGTCCTTAAATTTTTGCATCATAATATATCTATAGAATATTATCAATAATATACCCACAAATCATTATGTTGTTGCAATTGATATATATCAAATGATATCTCTGATAAACAAAAGTCTTGAAACACTCTTCATGTACCTGCAAGTTCTCTTTCGGTTCTCACTTTATCTCTTTAAGTGCATAATTCTCTCCCTACCAAATTCCGAATGTGAAATTCCTTTTAAAATTTGGTATTTAACTCGATAAAATACGCCATTTTCTAGACATGATTGTAGTTTTTGTACTAAGTGTGGGTTTGTCTGAATAGATTCATCTCAAATTAACTCACCTTTTCCTTTGGTGAGGGTATACCCTTTGCACAAAATTTAACATGGCATTGATTTGCATGGTCATCCGCATCCTCGATCCCACAATACTACAAAAATTTCATTGCAATTTCTAGGTACACCGGGTCATCATCGATGTGACTCGAGTCATTTCAGAATATATAAACACTCAAATTTGGCAATTTACCCTTTGACATTGTTAATGTGATAATGCTCCTTTTCAAAGACAAATATCCATACTCTATCCCCACTCGGTTTCAATCTTACTATCTCTCTCCCAATTTTCTTATTTCCATGCACGATGTGTCATCACATTATGAATTTAAATGTATAAAATCACTATTCCACCTCTACTTAGCATGATACATCTTTTAGACTACATGCATTATTACCTGTCTAAAACCATACATTCTCGGTTAGGATGTAGAATCCATTCTTAGCCAACAAGCCTGTATGGTCCCATACTAACACATCCTCCAAATTTTATTCCAATTTGATTATCTTTGTTAGATCATTTCATCCTCCTTGATCGAGACTCGTCATAACAATTTACCCTTGGAACCCTATATAAGAAAATTAATATCGCTTCATTTACTTACCTAAAACTCTTATGATATCTCATTTCAAATAATAACACTAAAGACACACAAGGCTTCATAAATCTTGCCAAAACCAATGCACATATATTAGAGTAGTCACTATTATAGTTTTGAAGCACTCAACCAAGTCAAGGAATTCATCTTACCGGTTTCCAAGCATCTATAGATCCCAATTCAATTTCGTAAGGATAAAATTACCCCAAAGCTTTGTCAAAGTGGTTGAAGTTTCTAAACTAGCTTCATCCATGTAGATATCATATGCTCGGTGAGAAATATATGTGGTTTGAGGCCTCTTGAGTAAGGTCGACGTAGGTGGTGCACATATTGCACTTACACCCAAACACTACCTTTTACAAGGGCTTTGACCCATGGTTAGGGGTTGAGTTCAATTTATATGGTTTCAAATTATGTGAAACTTAGGGTTTGAGAGCAACATACATTTCTAAGTAGGTGAAGGGCATATGAAGTTATAAAGCCACATTTTGAGCAACTCCAAAAAAATTCATGGAGGAAGAAGCTTCCATTGAATTAAAAATTCAATGGAAGGAGAAGGTTAGAGAGGCTTCTAGAAATAGAAGCCTCTAGATTTAGAGGTGTGAGGATGTGATTAGGATTAGGATTAGATTAGGTTAATAAATGATGATTAGGGGTGAGGTTACATGGAAAGGCTAGGTGTAGGGATGTGTAGGGTAGGTGGTAGGTGAGATGTAGGAATATTAAATTCCTATAAAATGTTAATGAAGGATTATTAATAGGATAATATGATATAATAATGAAATAAAAATGATTAATGATAAAATGGGATATAATAATGATTATGAATTAATGAAATTATAAATGATATAATAATGATAAATAAATAAAAATAAAAGATAAAATGGATTAAAATAATAATAATAATCTAATAATTATTAATTATTATATGGATGATGTTGGGATATTTGTGGGACAGATTAATTAATCATAATTAATCATGTCGACATTTTAGATGTCTACATTTTTCCCTCTTTGAATGTGTTATTGTGTGAGCAATGACCATTCAAAAAAAAAAAAGAAAATGTTATGTTAGGATGGTGATATGATGCCCCCTCGAGGGGTTAGGTGGGGAGGAATGAGGTGGGTAACCACTCGAAAAGAGGAGAGGCCCAAGTTAGTAGATGAGAGAGATTAGAGGATGAGATTTGATTTTGAGGATTAGAGGATTAGAGGATTTAGAGGATTAGAAGATTTGAGATTTAGAGATTAGAGATTAGAAGATTAGAGATTAGAGGAGAGAGATTAGGATTAGAGAGGAGAGAGAGATTAGAGAGAGATTTAGAGATTAGAGATTAGAGATTAGAGGATTAGATTTAGAGAGATTAGATTGATTTTGAGAGATTAGAGGATGCCCCAGAAGATGTAGATTAGAGATTTAGATTATGAGATTTAGATTTTTATTTTGAGAGATTTAGAGATTTTTATTAGATTTTGATTAGAAGAGGATGTGATGATTTAGATTTTGATTTTAGGATTTTAGATTTTGAGATTTGATTTAGATTTGATTTTAGATTTAGATGATGATGATTTGATTTGATGGATTTGAGATTTGGATTTGAATTTGAGATGAGATTTTAGATTTGAGATTTGAGATGTTAGGATTGAGGATTGATTGATTTGATTTGATTTTGGATTTTGATTTGATTTTGATTTTTGATTTGATTTGATTTTGATTTTTGATGATGATTGATTTGATGGATTGATGATTTTGATTTGAGATTTGATGATGATGATGATGTTAGAAGATGATGCCCCAGCCAAGAGGGGGTGAGGATTTTGGATGTTGGATGTGATGATAATATTTGGATGTGGATATTGATTGATTGATTGATTGATAGATTGATGGATGAGGAGGTTAGATAGTTAGTTAGATGATGATGATGATGATTAGGTGTGGATGATGATAAGGCTAAAATATGATGATATAAGGGGGTGTGCTACCATAAAGTGCCCATTGTTATCATCATTAGCAATTGTGATTGATGTGGCATAAAGCAAAAATGCATCAAGGTATAAAGACCATGATGATTGAATTGCCAAATGCCCTTGTCCTCATATCATTGGACAAATTAATATAAAAATATGGTCCTCATATCATTGGACCATGAAAAAAAATGGTCTCATATCATTGGACCATGTGAAAAAAAAAAAAAAAAAAGGGCCTCATATCATCGGCCAAAATGTAAATGTAAAAAAAAAAAAAAAAAAAAAAAAAATAACATTGCATTTTTGTTTTTTTTTTTTTTGATTTTTTTATTTTTGTTTTTTTTTTTTTTGATTTTTGATTTTTGATTTTTTGATTTTTGATTTTTTTGATTTTTAGATTTTTTGGATTTTTTTTGATTTTTTTTGATTTTTTTTGGATTTTTGATTTTTTTTGGATTTTGGATTTTTTTTTTTTTTTTGATTTTTTTTTTTTTGATTTTGGATTTTTGTTGGATTTGGATTTGATTTTGGATTTTGGAGATGGGATGATTGGTAAGATGAAAATGGATTTCAGGATGAAAGGATGTTTGGGATAGCTCATGGGGGGGGGGGAAGGGATGTAAGGTGGGATGGGATGACTTTCTCCTATAAGTCCCAAAGTGTGTTTGGGTAGGATGAAAGGAAGGATTGAGGGAAATTGGATAGGTTGGATAGGATAGGGATAGGATTGATAGGTTGATTAGGATGGGATGTGGGATGGGATAGGATAGATGGGATATGGGATGATGGATGATGGATATAGGATAAGATGGGGGATATGAAGGATATGGAAGATGATAAGATATGCCCCCAAGTATATAGGGGATGGATTGAGGGATAGATGTGGTGTGTCCCCCAAGTGTAAAGTAGGGTGGCATGTGTGGATGGATGGATGGGTTTGATTTTCCCCCAGTGTAGGGTAGGATGGGAAGTGAGGGGTATCTAAAATGGATGATGCCCCCATAATGGGATGATAGTAAGGTTTCCCCCAGTCATGATGATGATGAAGTGAAAAGGGACATGAGGAGGATTGGATGAAAATGAAAGGATCATCATCTTCCCCATGTTCGATCCAAGGAAAAAGGATGTGGATGTGATGGATGGAAGGAAAATAACATCATAGATGATGAAAAAAGATGAGCCTAATGACACATGTTGTAAGGAAAGAGTTGGACTAAAAAAAAAGTGTGACCAAGGTCTAAACAATACCTAGCAACATGTGAGCCCTATGTCTCTGTGAGATCAAAGTGTGTGTGATTGTGATGGTTAATTACCACTTGAAGTGAAGACTTAATGGGTAGTATGTGAAGACAAAACTAGCCAATGTATAGGGAGTGATTAAGTCAAGTAGGTTGATGGAAGGTGAATGGAAGGTTAAGTCATGCATTTCTCCATTCCAGCCAGGCATCCATAGCCCCGATGAGATACATTTGATTCTTGTCACAACATTTCTCTACTTGCCATCCAGCATGTCCATCCATAGCCCCAGTAGAGATTGTTGAAACACCCCTAGAGAGAGTCTTGAGGTGGATTTTATTTGATATTTTTAATTTTGATATGATTTTTTTTTTTTTTTTTTGATATTTTTTTTTTTTTTTTTAAAGAGAGTTCCACTCTCTTGAGAACTCTCAAGGGGTTAAGAATCACTAGTGGCTTGATGGGGGATGGAAATGAGTGTGGTGATGACATTGGCTAGAGTGTCAAAAGATGCACCCAAGGGTCTTCACCACAAGTTGATTAAGTGTGTTAAAGTGTGTGGATCTCTAGGAGGACAATTGTGCTTGAATGTTGGAGGTAATGATAGACCAAGGTCACACAATTGTAGTAGGTACTATTGGCTTACAACATGTGTGAGCAAGTTGATCAAGTGTTCAAATGAATGGATTGGAAGAGGATATAATGGATGTGATGATAAGAATGGATTAGATGCAAAAGGGATTTGGATGTTGGATGGAAGGAGGATGGGTGGGAAGGAAAGAACATCCATGCGTAGGTGAAAAATTATGTGCTCAATCCATTTTTAGGTGTTTGGTATTTGTAGGGGGATTAAATGATTTGTGATTGGGTTGAGTGGTTGGGATGGTAGGATCAACAAGAGGAGTGGTAGTAAATGGGTTGTGATGGAGTAGTGGGAGGGATTTGTTAGTGTTAGGTTTATATACCTAAGCCTAAATGACCTAGATTTTGATGAAGGAGATGGGTTCACGAATGCCTTGTTCATGGATGCCTAAGCCTTTGCCTCGATGTTTCATATTAGTGAACATATTTTTGGCTATAGGATATGAAGTGGATGGGGAAGATGATGCCATGTGGTCATCATGAGACTGGGGGGTTGTAATTTTTCATCATCCTAAGAGGCCGACTTAACAAAGGATGGGAGGTGAGATTTGTTTTTTGTTTTTTTTTTGGTTGGTGAGGATGTTTGGATGTACGATGAGATTTGGATGGATGAATGATGTTTGGATGTTGAGTGGGATTTGGATGGTGGATGGTTAGGGATAGGATTGGGATGGAAAGGTGGTGGATAAGAGAGGTACAAGGATAAGAATTCCTTGGTTAATGAGGTTTTGGACATAAGACCTAAATTACATGCAATGATTGGTCGAATGTCCATGGGTGCGATGGAAGTCACAATAATAGTGTTCCCATACCAAGATGGTTTGGGAAGGTTTTGATTGTGTGATTTGATTGGGGGATGGATGATCATGTTGAAGGTTTTTAGATGATGGAAGATGGTGGTCAAGGATTCTCCTAAAGGAGTGAAGTGGTTTGGGTTAAATGGTTTTGGAGTAAAGTGGTTTTGGGAGTAATGTAGGAAGTAAAGTGTAGGATTGGGTGGATTATGAGATGTTTTGGTTGATTTGGATTTATGATTGGATTAGATTGTTTGTGGCTTAGAAAGAAAGGGGATTAGGCTTAGGGGGAAGTGGATGGTTTGGGCTTGGAGGCCAAAGTAGATTTGGTTGATTTTGGATTGGTTTGGAGTATGTGGTTTTGAGGTAGATGGTTTTGGCTTAGGATTAGATTGTTTGGGATTAGTAGATGTAGATGAAGGGGATGGGGTAGATTTAGATGAAGGGGATGGGTGATATGGGGGTCACATTAGATTTGGGTGATGTTGGGGATGAAGGAGATTTGGGAGATGGGTGTGGTGTAGGAACCACATTAGATTTGGTTGATTTAGGGGATGAAGTAGATGAAGGTGGCATATGAGCCTCATTAGATTGGGTAGGAGATGAGATTGGGAGGAGAGGGATTGGGATTGGATTTGTTAGGTTTGGGAGTTGGTGACTTAGGAGTCACTTTAGATGTTTTAGGATTGGGGGATGGTGGATGAAATAGGATTAGAGGATAGGATAGTGTTAGGGATTTAGGTGATGAAGGGGATGAATAGGATTATGTGATGATGAGGAGATGATGGATGATGAGAGGATGATGATGAGGGTGGGGTGAGGAGCCACATTAGGATGGTTTAGGATTAGGGGATTAGGGATGAGGGGGGATGGGAGATGGAGATTAGATGAGTCATGAATGGATGAGATAGGATTTTTGGATTAGGGGGTGATGGATGGAGGGATAGGATTAGATGGATGAATTTTGATGGTGGATTATGGGGGATGAAATAGGATTAGGGATATTTAGGAGATTAAGTGGGAATCTAGGAGAAAAGTATGAGGATTGGATTGAGGTGATGAAGATGATGAGGATGGAGGACTAAGATGAGATGTGGGGATGATAATTTTTTTGGATTAAGTTGTTGGGATTGTTGTGGATATGTGAATGGGACTCGATGATAGGTTTTATGATGATTGGATTTAGGAGTTGAGGTTTTGGATGGTGGTGGATTATTTGTATGAGTTTTGATGGGAGGAAGGTGTAGGTCATGATGATTGATAGGGGATTTGGAGGTTGGGGTTTGGGATGGTTGTGTGGGTTTGGGATTGGTGGCTAGATTAGCAAGGACATAAAGGAGGTCCTCTTGGTCTAGGTCAAAGTTAGTGAGGTGGTCAAAGTCGATGTAATTGGCTTGTGGGGATAGTGGTTTATGTTGTTTAGGTCGAGGTGTGGATTGAGATGATTTGGGTTCCTCAAGGAGGAAGTCAATGGGGTGAGGGTAGGGATCTTAGGAAGGGAAATTGTGGATGGGGTTGGTTGGAGATGATGATTTAGGGGTGATTGGTTGATTGAAGATTTAAGATTGGATATTTGTTGATTAAGTTGTTGAATGGTTTTTAGGATGTTAGGATCAACATGGGATGGTTGATTTGGATGATGAGGAGAGAGATTGGTTAAGGTAGGATGTTAAGTTTGAGATTGTTTATTAAGGTGTTGGATGTGTGTGGGACTTCATGGTCAAAGTGAGATGGTTGACTTTGATGGGTGGGGGATGATGGGATAGCTTGGTTGATGGATTTAGAAAAGAGGTAGGGGTTTGGATGTTGGTTTGGAGAGGATGGGGATTGAGGATCAAAGGCCATGGTTAGATAGGATGTGTGGGATTATTATTTTGGATTAGGATTGTGGATTAAGGATGGTGATGGGATTAGGATTTGGGATTTGTGTGATTAAGGATGATTAATTATGATGATTATGATGATGTTTGATTAATTAAAATTTTAATGTGATGGGATGGTTAAGGGTGTTCACAAACAAACAAAAAAAAACATGCAACACACACCCTAACTAGTCAAGTGGGATTGCAATCAAGCTATAGCCCACTTTCAATACCACACACACACATGATGTGCCACAATTGGCTCTCCACCTATGTGTCAATGTGGGGTTGGCTAGCAGAGTGATCTTGGGGAGTGTGGCCTCCTTGCACTATAGCTTAATATGCGGCCAAAAGGTTTCCTAGTCTAGGATGCACAAGCTCACTAGGGGAGTCCCGATATACCTTGTGGTACATGGGGCCCAAGTCCATGTTGCAAGGATGTTGTTTAAGGCCTGGGTATTGGGACATGTGGAAGCCCCTCACTTCACGTCACTCTTAAAACAAGCAAAGCACTTAGCCAATAATGATAAATTGTCCTTGAATTTATATACCCCATCGGAACACACGGGGTGTGTCTACGTGCGTGGAGATGAAGCCCATGGTCACGAGACCCCTAGGACTATGGAAAAGTGTGTGGATATCACTTCCACATCACATTTCCCCTAAAAAATAAAAATGGGAAGGCTAGCCACTTTTGATCCTCAAGATCATCCTAGGATGTGAGAGGAGAGCATACATGGTTTTTTTGGATGAACAAAACAAAAAAAAACACACAAAAAAGATGATAAATGCAAGAAAATGGATGCAAGATAAAATGAAAAAAATTATGTAATGGGGTCTTCAAGAGGAGGCCCTACAAAAAAAGGATTAGTAGTTTGATTTTTTATAACCCCAAATGTCTTGGACTAAACGAGCTGCAAAAAAAAAAGGATTAGTAGTTTTAGATTGATTTTTATCTTTGGTAAAAATAGAAGTTACAAAAGTGTTAGTAGTTTGGAACAAAAAAATATAACTCAATGTGTAGTTAAAATGACAAGATTTAGGAAAATGAAAACCATGAATAAATTATATTAAAATACTAAATTAAAACACTTTAAAAAAAAATATAAATTTTAAAAAAAAACAAAAAAAAAAATAAATTTCAAAAGAGTTTTGTAAATCAAAAAAATTAAATTCAAGGAAAAGCTAAAAAAAAAAATAAAATGTTAAAAAAAAAATGCTAAAAAAGCAAAAAAAAAGGCAAAAAAAATGCACTAAAATAAAAGGTAAAAAACAATTAAAAGTGCAATTAAAAGTAAAAAGTTAAATAATCAAATGCGCCATAAAAATTATTTCAAACACGCATATTATATTAAAAAAAAGCATGCAAAAAATTGTTTTAAAAAGTGCAAACAAAAATGCACTAAATTTGAAAAGTGCTACTTTAAAAATGAAAAAAATGTCAAATTTACAAAAATTGCAATAATTTTTAAAAAGGAAAAAAAAAGTTGTTTAAAAAGGCATAAAATATGTACTTAAATGTGTTGTTTTAAACAAAAATGCACAAATTTAAAAAAAAATAAAAAGTGTTGTTTAAAAAAAAATGTTTCATAAAAGCAAAATGTTTTATTTCAAAACGTTGTTTTTTTGTGCAAAATAAAAATGCTTGAATGAAAATGAAAATGCTTAAAATGAAATGAAATTGAAAAATTTGAAAATTTTAAGGTGTAAATCTCAAAAAAAAATTTTTTTCAAATTTGAACAAATTGTTTTAAATATAAAAATGCTATTAAAAAAATTAAAAAAATTTTGGGGGTAAGCCCCACATGTGGGCACCAAAATGTAATGTAAAAAAATAGTAGTGAAAATGAAAATGTAAAAAAAAACAAATTGAAACTTCTAATTCTAATCTAACCAACTATCAATCTACCTCCTAGATAGAGCAATGATGGAAAGGAAGAGAGAGATAATACCTACTTACTTACCTTGAAATTGCAAAACTCCTCCTTTGATGTGTTGGATTTTCTCTTGATTGATTGATTGATTGATTGATTGCTTCATTTGATTTTGGATTGACTTGGCAACACCTCCCCTTTGATTTGATGATTGATTTGATTGATGATGATGATGATGATGATGATAGATGATGATTTGGATTGATGATGATTGATGAATGATGATTGATTTGATTGATAAAAAATAAAAATTTGTTATGGATTTGAATTTTTTAAGCTAAGCTAGCTCATGGAGGAGGAGAGCTCAATTTATAGTTTGTGGGTGGAGGATTCAATGGCTAAGATGAAGCCATGTTGGATTTGGATCAAGGGTGGAGAATGCATGTGAGGATTGGAGGATTCTAGAGTGGAAGATTCTAGAATTTGAATTCAAAATTCATGGAGGGAAGAAGCTTCCATTGAATTAAAAATTCAATGGGAAAGGTTAGAGAGAGCTTTAGAAATAGAAGCCTCTAGATTTAGAGGTGAGGATGTGATTAGGATTAGATTAGATTAGGTTAATAAATGATGATTAGGGGTGAGGTTACATGGAAAGGCTAGGTGTAGGGATGTGTAGGTAGGTGGTAGGTGAGGTGTAGGAATATTAAATTCCTATAAAATGTTAATGAAGGATTAAAATAATATATATATAAATAATTATTAATTAATGATGATAATGATACGACAATGAATGCAAAGGGGTTAATCTATTGTTTGAATATGCAATGACAATATATAAGGTAAGCCACCACCACTACCGAAGCACAACATTTTGTAAAGACAATGATATGAAGTTATAACTAGAATGAAAAATGAATTATTGTAGTAGTGGTACAAAAGTACTATAGTGGTATTATAGTAACAACACGTAAGTCTTGTAGTTGTGGTACATACATATTGTAGCGGTACTATAAAGCAACCTAAAACTTAGAATAAACTTCAATAATTTGACACAAATGCGATCCTTAGATGGAATCACCACAATAGATGAGAAGGTTTTCATCCTCCAATCTAACACACCAAATAATTTTTCATCTTTGGGTGAGAAAATGAACACAAGTGTCCACACTCTAAAAATAGGGTTTGATTTCAATAAATAATGGATCCTTTCTTTTAAGCCCAACTCCCCCTTTATAATTACCCTTTTCATTCCAATTTTCTTTTCCCACCTAGTTTCCCTCTAGAAGTGTTTGAAAGCACTTTTGAATACAATATTATATTAGGCCCACTTAAAAATAATAATAATACATTAGTCGTCCCTTTACAATGTTATGAAAATAAATTTACGTGAATAACTTAAATTAAATTATTATTAACTTATTTCCTTAATTAATAATATTTCGAAAAGGGTACATGACAACATGTTAGAAAAAAATGCTAGCCATCATTCATATAATGATCAAGTGGTACCCATATCTTGTTGGGTGGAGATTGTTGATCAGAGAAAACTTGACAAAAAGCACACAAGAAGTCTGTGCGGGAAAGTGAGTCATATTCAAAGGCGTGAATGGATAAGGAGAACACGTGCGCGGAATAGAATTTTAGCTTTCAGGACTTAGCCGTTTTCACTCATGAAGATCTATTTTTAGAGATGTCATGCAGAGCACACAAACAAGGCAGAGATGTGCGTGCCACACATTGGCTATTTTTGGAGGATTGTATACAAATCACTTTGCATGGACATAAGCCAGAAATAGATCTAATACTTTCATTAGCTAGTAGTAGTCTATGTTAATGCACTTGCATGTGTGGCTAGTTTTGCAACGGTGCGTGTGCTATTAGTAGCATGACGACCTATTTTTGGAATGGATAAGCGGTGAAGGAAAGTCCCCACCCTTATATATATGCGATGTAATTGTGTAATAGAGAGAGAGGAGATATATACAGAGATATGTTGTTAAATGCACTACGCGCATACTACTGATATTGTAATGAAGCTTCTGTATACTTACTACATTGAATATAATAGAGGATATTGGTTGAATCTAAGTGTTAGTTTTGTGTGTATCTGAATCTAGTATGTTTTTGATCTCATCATGGTTAGTACTTAATTTTGCTCTTCCTTAGGTATAGATCTGGTATGCTCTATAGAATGATGTGTTAGTAATGGAACTATATGTATCTCTTAAGTCTCCATCATGCTAACATCCTACAACAACAACCCTAAATAGGGACCTGGTACCTTTGCGTGCTTTGGGTAAGTGCTCGGTTTAGGTGAGTGATGTGCCGGCGTGCATAGGGTTTCATTGGGTTTTTATCACTGAATTCTAGGGTGCATAATTGGTTCCATTGTTGGGACCTCTTTTTTAGTTGTTTTCAGGATGGTTCGCAATGAAGACATACCAGTTAACTCTAGCAAGTATTGAAGAGTGGATACACGATCTGGAGGAAGAATACGCACACGGTTCAAGATCACTTGTATCGAGTTTAACACATGCATATGGGTGGAGCAGAATCCGTATGACAATTTATATGAGAGATTTTTCGCTATCTTTCCAGTAGAATTGTACGAGTGGCTAAGTGCTTATGCATCTAAGAGGAATTGGAGGTATCACGCACTTGTCTAGATGCAGGAAGAATTCCAGGCCCGTATGATGCCTGATTTGATTTGGACTCAAGCTATGGATACATGGTTCGGTGGTGTCTTGAATAGTTATATCTTTGAATACTCAATTTCTACTTATTCGTGTCTAGAAGTACCGAATTCTAGTTTTTACGGTATCCAGGGAGCTTACCTACAAGGCATTCCTCTAGCAATCAAGATCCTGATGGTAACCTTGAATATGGAGAGTAAACTAATGGCTAACTAAATCCCACCATGCGCGAGGGGGAGCGGGGATTGGTGAAAGATGGCATACCTAGCGGCGAAAAGGAAAAGCGGCTTAAGTATAATGAGGCGTGTGAGAGGGAGATAGAGAAGCAACGTACCATTGCAGAAAGTATGGTGTTGAGGAGAGAGATGGCTCGTGAAGGATTTGAAGCTCATGTAAAAGACATAGATCCGAGCATCGGAACTCCCCCATCTTGGAAAGCATGACAAGGATACCCCCTCGGCCTCACATAGAAGCGCGCTAGCAGAGACTACTTGGGCCATGGGCGCGCATCTGAATCCACCTGATAACCTTGCCCTTGCATTTGGTTTTTTAGCATCTAGTACAATAAGCAATCAACAAGCTAGTTTAAGCAATGGGAGAGTAGGAGCGAGTCTTACAAGAGGCAAACAATGGCAGCAAAATGGGATTTGTTGTTATATGGAAGTACCTTTTCGGGCATATCATCAAGCATAGAATACAAGCACGCCAATTTTGGATTGACCTCTAAGTAGTAACGCTTTACATACTATTGGGGTTTAGTTTAGTTCTACTATTGGGACATAGGGAAGTACATCTTCTAGTCCTACCCCAACTATATGTTTGAGAACAAGAGGCATAGGTAGCTCTAGGTTTAGGTGCGGATCTAGAGGTTCTGTGAGGCAAGGGAAATACATGAAGTTTTGGATCGGTGGGCAAGGTCCGCACTGACCCCGAATATTTACATGGAAATGTCTCTTCGTCTTCCGTGGATATATGGGGCATAGAATATGTTGTTGAACATGTGCATATGTGTGATATATTGTATGGCACGCAAAGGAATTACAACTTTTGAGCGTAGGGCAAGACAATCTGCTACTACGTTATAAAGGCATGCCCACAAATAGTACATGAAGTTTGACCTTGATCGGACTGTGTAGATTATATAACTTTAAAGGATGCATTCCTTACGGAGTTTCATATCCCTAAGTTTGAGCGAAGAGTATAAGTGCATTCAAATATATTAAGCAAGGCACTACCGAAAGTGTTAGAGAGTACAATGCACACTTTAAAATGTTGTTATCAAAGTTCTCTTATGACATACACACAATTCAAAGCATGCATAATGGTTCGTTGGGGCTTGATTACCCCTTTTAGGAGGGTGTTATCACATAAGACATACATTGATCGGTGCAAAGCACTTGAAGAAGCCTTACACATTGAGGTAGTTGGAAGCATAGAAACTAGGGTGAGCCTATTTTTAGAAGCAAAAATAGCACCAATGGAAAAAATAGTTGGAGAAAATATCGCAAACTTGGCCCATGAGACGCGTACGAGGATTTGGTACACATTGTGAAGTAGAAGGTCACACAAAGGATAGGTTCCTCGCACGAACAATATGCTCATTACTGATGAATTATGAAATATGCCACTTAAACCATGATGTTAGTTGTTGCCCATTATTACAACGTGTGATAAGGAAGAACATTTCAAGCTACTGTAAAATCTACAGGTCCACGACTCATGACACGGAGGACTACGGTTGATTGGATAGATCCATGATGCTATAGATATTGGTGTACGATAGACAGGAGTTTCAGATAACTCTAAGGGAAAGAATGAGCATCAAGACCGAGAGCACAATCAGGCGCGCTATGATTGGAATGAGGGGCATTTTGAAGGCAATCATGGCAGAGGTTGAGGATACCACGGTGGATTTAGAGGACGAGGCCGTGGTGGTGGAAGAAGTGAGTTTCCTCACGGAACATGTTATACATGTAGATCTCCTGATCACTATAAGTGTGAATGTCCTCATAATATTATGTGTTCTTTCTGTGGAAATATCCATAACTATGAAGAGTGCCCAGACTTATATGAGCATTTGAGTAAGCAACATAAACAAGAAAACAAAGGTGCATGGATGGTTAGGATATAACACATTGTGGACAATCAATGGATTCCCAAGATCGGAGTAGAATCTGAGGCACTACAAGTGAAGATCACGACCTGCGCTGAGGTAGCACGTGCTAGGGAGGCATTACAGTAGAAACCTACCATCACTAAAGATGAGGTTCTTCATACACAATACCCAGATCCTGCCTATCAAAAGGAGGTTTATCAGGATACCATGGAATCTTCATTGTGAGATACAATACTTAAAGGAGTAGAAGAAAGCATCGGAGACAGTCCAAACTAATATAGATGACTTGAGAGAAGTGTGCAAAATGTTAAGCCAAGAGAACATCATTCTATTGTTAGGGAGTTGGTTAAAAGGGAACACTCTATGCGTAAGTATTGAGACCAGACGATAGATCTTGCATGCAAATCTCCCTTCTCATATCCTATCTCATGACAAGGAAATCACTCTAAATGTTGTTTTGGATGGGTGGTTATTGAGTAATATACTAATTGATACAGGCACGGAAGTCAATGTTTTTACCTTAGATGCATGGGTACAAATGGGGAGACCCCCATTGTAACCATCCTCTAATGTATTATTCATGGCTAATCAGACTAAGTCCACTCCTATAGGAGTTTTAAAAGATGCATCTATTACCATACAAGGAAACAAGTTCACTAGAGACTTTGAAGTTTTAGCGTTGGCAGAATTAGATAGCTTCCTAGCTCTATTAGGGTGTCCTTGGTGCTATGCAAATAATGTTGATCTTTAGTTCAACAAGGGATATATCAGTTTTGAAAATAAAGAGGAAAGGGTCATTATCCCTTTAACAAATGGAAATTTTGTGCCCTATGTTGAGCCCTTAAGTGAAGAAGATCTGAATAGAATTTATGTACACACCATCCGAGATCCAGAGATGATTGAACCAACCAAAGAAAGACTAATTCAGTGGGAGGATGCACAGTTTATTAGCGATACTACAAGTGTTGCTTGTGATAGTTGGGCTTACAAAGCACTTATGAGTTGATAGGGCATGAAGTAAAGAGCATATTCCCTTGAGGCACAAAACCGTGTTATGTCAGGAGGATAGGTAACAACTCGATACCTTGTTACATAGGAGAAGGGGATCCCATGGTATTCCTGCGCGCCATGGAAGAAAAATGGATAGACCTCTTTGAAGAAAGAAATATGCTAGCATATACACTACATGGGACAGCAGCACACACCGGTGGGTGGTCCACAGTATAATCTTTCGAGATGGAATGAAATTGGGATTGGTCTTACTCCTAGGTTCTTTATGATCAATGCACCTACTCAAATCTGTATTTATCATGGTAATCAACATGTTCAACACCACGTTCGAATGTGAGAGACTCTAGATGAAAGGGCGAGGAAGCTTTACCACCTTCACTATAGGTGCACTAGTTTTATTCCACTTTATAAGGTTGCGCATGTGCTTGGTATGTATATGCAAAACTCCATAGAGAAACTGGAAATTGACAGACTTTAATTATAGGAATGACCCAAACATTTGACTTCTCCTCTACAAAACCTTTGATAGAATAAGCATTTAAAGTTATCAAGTGGTTAACTATGGGGGATAGTTCCAGGTGAAGAACTCCTTCAGAGTTATTAGATTAAGAAGACTCGGAGCACATCTTGATAATGAACCGAGGCCGATGTAACATTACTTCAAATGTTCTTGCCTTGAGAAAGACAAAGGAAAAATGGTCTACCTAGTGGATGACGAAGAGGTAGATAATATGTATGTAAACCATTCAACGGGAATGCGTGAGGTATTGGATAGTGCAGATAAGACCACGTGCTCCAATCATGAACCTATGAAGACAAAGCGGGTGAATATTGGAACAGATACTAAGCCTAAGGAAGCCATAATTGGAGACTATTGGTCAAACTCTGAAGTGGCAAAAATCATAGAGTTACTAAGGGACTACCATGACGTATTTCCTAGGGGATACCATGAACTTAAATGCATGCATGAATCATTAGGAGAGATGAAGATAAAGCTTAAAGAGGGTGTGTGCCCAGTTAGAAAGAGGCCTTACAGAATGAACCCCAATTTACATGAAAAGGTCAAAGAAGAGATTGATAGCATGTTGAAATCTAGAATTATCAAGCCCCTTGATGAGTCAGAATGGGTTAGTCCAATGGTAATCAGCATCAAGAAAGGATGGATGGATTAGAATATGCGTGGACTACGGGAGCTGAATGCTACATGTGTAATGAGATCCACTCCCTACACCATTTACGAGGAAATACTAGGAGTTACAGGGTGTAAAATCTATTCATTTATAGATGGGTTCTCTGGGTATCATCAAGTTAGGATTTCCTAGGAGGATCAAGAAAAGGCTTAATTTACTACTGAATGGGGTAGCTTCACCTATACTATAATTCCCTTTGGTCTGAAAAATGTGCTTGCTGTATTTTTGTGCATAGTTGTCCAAGCATTCAAATAATTTATTCACAACTTTTTACAGGTATATCTAGATGATTGGACGGTGTATGGATTAGTTAAGGATCACTGTGACAATCTGCGCTTAATGTTTGAATGGTGTAAATAGTTGAGTATATCTTTGAACATCAAGAAGTGTATATTTTCTACACCATTTGGGATACTTTTAGGACACATAATCTGCAAGGAGGGTTTGTTGGTTGATCCAACAAAGGTTACAATCATTATAGGCCATAAGGGAGCTTACTAGTCAAACCGAGGTGTATGGAATTTTGGGTCATATAGGATATTACAGAAAGGTTTATCAAAGGTTATGCCAAAGTTGTCGTACCATTAGAAGAGTTACTAAAAGGGAAAGGTACATTCTACTAGGGAGAATAGCGGTAGCGCACATTCGAGACATTAAAGGAGAAACTTACTACCGCACCTATTATATGTTTTCTTTCATGGGACATGCCATTTCATGTACATGTTAACGCCTCTGGCATGGCCATTGGTATGGTGTTAGCCCAACATGGAGAAGGTATTATAGATCATCCTATTTGTTTTTCTAGTAGAAAGTTGACTCCTGTAGAATAGAATTACACAACTACGAGCGTGAAGTTTTGTCAATGATCTATGTGTTGCATAAATTCCACCAAGTACCTACTAGCTACACCATTCATCTTTTATACAGATCACATGGCATTGAAGTATTTGGTAAATAAACCTATTTTACAAGGGCACATATGTTGATGGGTGCTCTTATTTCAAGAATTTTATTTCATAGTTGTGGTAAAACCAGGGAAAAGTAATTCTAGACCAAACCATTTATCGAGAATACAGTCCGAAGAAGAAGCACAAGCAATTGAGGGTAGCATGCCGAGATGCATAGTTATACAGTTACAACGGGCACCATCGAGAACTAGAGAAAATTTTTGTCTTTCTACGCACAGGGATGGCACCAAAAGGAATGAAATCCTTGTAGAAGAAACAACTTGTTATATGTGTCGCACCTTATATGTTAATCAGTGGTGACTTGTACAAATTAGGTCGCGATGAGGTATTACGTCATTATATATTGGAACATGAGTGCATAGGCATTATGGATGAAGCTCATGGTGGAATTACAGGTGGCCATTATGCAGGTGATGCCATAGTGTGCAAGATTCTACTCACTAGATTATGGTGGGAGACCCTTTATAAAGACTATAAGGAATTCTGCAAGGCATGTGATCATTGTCAACATCTTGGCGAGACCCGGAGTCGATGAGATGAAATGCCTCCGAGACCTATTACTAGTGCGAACCATTTGAGAAATGGGATATAGATGTTGTGGGTCCCATTTCACCAGATGCGTGCGACCTAGATCACACTACATTATCACTTGCATGAGACTATCCGATAAGGTGGGCAAAAGCAACACCTACAAAGGCATTTGTCTGTACAACAACTACATCAGCTCGGTTTCTATAGGAAAATATTATTACAAGGTATGGATTTCCTTTGAGTTTGACCAATGATAGAGGCACACATTTTATTAATGAGACAATCAAAATTTTATTGGATGAGTTCATGATTGCACACCATAAGACTACACCCTATCATCCTCAGGCAAATGGAACTGCTGAGGCTTTCAAAAAAATTGGGCCACACATTGACAAAAATATGTGATGTTGGAAGAAAGGATTGGGATGATAAAGTATCTGCAGTACTTTAGGCATATCGAACAACATATAAAAGATCGAACAAAGCCACGCCGTATCGTTTCGTTAGTGTTTGCACAGTCATTCTTCCTATGGAATTTATGTTATCTTCTTTGCGTATTGTGCATGCTGGAGGTCTAGCTGATGAGCAAGCTTTAAAAGAATAGATTGAAAAGGAAATTCAACTTGGATGAGTGATGAGCCATAGCACGTTGGAGTCAAAAGTAAGAAAAGGCCAAGCAGAAAGCATGGCATGACCAAAATATAAGGGACAAGAAGTTTGAAATTGGACAAATGGTACTTCTCTATGACTCTAAGTTTTTATGCCATCCAGAAAACTTAAGGTACATTGGTTGGGGCCATATGTTATCACTTACATCCTTGAAATAGGCACTTGTCAATTAGAAGCACTTGATGGAACACGGCTACTCGGTTACTTCAACAGGAGTAGGTTGAAGCCCTACTATAAATAAGTCTTCTTGGTGTTTGTAATAAGGTAGTATTACCATTTAGATTAGGTTTTTAATTATGTATTTCCTTAATGTGTTTCCTTCTTTGTTCTTTATGCTTTGTCAATTTAGTTGGTGTGTTGTGTAATAAGCGCTTGTGCACATGAAGCTAATTACTATATGAAGCATGCTTATGCGTAGTGGATTGCACATACTTTTAGTGTGGGGTGGATTTTGGTATCCGTACAAAATCTTGGGGATTAAAGGTAAAAGGATTAAGTTACTACGGGTGCTCTTTAAGTCAAAGGATTGCTTCTAAAAAGTGACCAAAGATGGAGATGAATGAAGGAACAATATAACGCGAGGTAAGCAGAGGCCATAACAACTACCAGTAGAAGGTGTAGTGATGAGGTACTCGAGCACAAGGAAGTGTCTTTGAAGAGAAATATGTGATCGAAGGTAGGAAGGAGTGCTTTAAAAGGTTATAGCTGGGGCATGAAGATGTAACACACGAAAGGATGGAATTGGTCAATTAATGAGAGGATATTTGGTAGGTGAAGGAGCAATGAATGCATCAAAAATTTGAAAATCTATATAAGGATGGGATGTGAATTCATTTTTACCATTGCGATTAAGAGTATTTGAAAAAGAGCTAAGTGCAAAGAGCTGAGTGATCGAATTGAGGTGCGAAAGGTGTGTAACCAGTCATGACAAAGAGATCTATGCGCAAAAAGAGCTTGCGTCCTCGGTGGTGAAGGGTTTGAGCGAAGCAAGGCAACAGAGAGGAGCTAGGGCACGTGATTTCACCAAAGCCACACTAATTTGAGCAAGCGTTTTGATTTACATATTGCGAATTAAAGAGGTGAGTATCTATAGAGGATTTCAAGGTAGAAATGGCACCCAAGAAAGTAGTTATAGCAGGAGTGAAGGGAAAGAAGAAGGTGGTCAAGAAGAAGAGGAGATGGCTCCCAAAAGCAATTTTTCTAAAATGCAATATCCAGAGGGGGTTATCGTAGGCCAAGAGTGGGATTCTCATATAAGAAAAAGTAAGGTGCGTGAGTACAATCACCGTATACATCAAGAAAGAATAAGAAGGAGCTTGATGCCTTGCTGAACACAAAGACAAATAAACGCATGACGGAAGACATGCCGATGTATGACGATGTTGGTGAGAAACTCTTAAAGAAGATTGGATTTTACCAACTATATGAGCTCCTTACTTTAAGAAATATGAGCCCATGTACCAGTGGCTCATGAGCGAAGTGCACGAAGATTTTTCTACTTTACGGGATGCAGAGTCGAATTTCAGCCGTACTCATCTCCACGATAATGGGATTGAAGGGCCCAAGAGAAGATTTTTGAGATGATTTAATAGATAAGGCCACAATATTAGAGACCAGAAAAGAGTTGGGGTACATAAAGGGTCCGCGCAGCATGGACATTGATAAATTGAAGAAGTATCTAGTTGTGCAAGCAGCCACACATCTTGTTACAAAGCTAAATGACCAAGAAAGGTGGTCACAAGTGAACACCATGTGGTTGCACATTACCAAAAAGATGTCTGAAGGGGTAGTCTACAACATTTCATGCTATATTGCGAAAACTATTGTTGAGGAAGCGCATACATGAGGAAAGATCAGCTTTGGAGTTGTTCTATTGTCACACCGGTGTTCATAGAGATCGGAGTACTGATGGACTAAAAGAGAAGATATGGGAGTATCCCATGGAGCACAATTCACCCATAGAACGCTTCAAAAAGTACTTATGTGAAGGATCCATGATAGAACAGGTCAAGAAAAGGGTTGAGAATTGGTATGATGGGCTTCATGTGGCCTTTGAAGAAGAATGGTGTATCCCCAAGGACTTACCTTTGGTGTCCGGAAAGGCGATTCAGATTCAGCACTGTATACCAGCATTTTTACATAGCTCGAGTTCACCATGAAGGATGGAGCATGGATCCCTTGGTGTAAGTTACCATATGCCTTCATAGTAAGGCACTTCTAGGCATCAGTACACAAGTTCTCAGACAAACGATGCCTAACGTTCAATGTAGACAAGGTAGATTGTGACTACCACACGCTAAGAAAAAATTATGTGTATCCAGGGCATGGGGTGCATATATTGAAAGGATCATTTCAGATGTATTGAGCATTAAACCAATAAGTTTGGTTGTGGGAGATGTTGGAGCAAGCACTAGTGTACCTCCAACTAAAGCCCAAGTTGGAGAATAACAAGTATGTGGAAGATGAGTTTGCACTTCCAGAACCACCAAGGGGTAAGCATACAATGGAGAACATCCTAGTGCATAAGCCCACAAAGCCAATTGAGGTAGAGGATGAGGAGGATGAGCGTGAAGATAGTGGTGGTTTGGAACATAGAGGCAGAATACATCCTACGAATAAGGATGAAGTTAAGCGTGCCACTACACCACCTCAGCCACAAGAGGGGGATGATGAGGACTTTGATGCAATCTAAGGAGAACACAGATTTAAGAGGGTGTTTGAAGGAGAATAAGGACCCAAGGTGATACTCTGCAAATAGTATGAAAATCACCCAGACTCTCTCCACAGAAGGAGACAACCACGTAAAGGAGAAGGAAACTGAAGTTGAATGAGGAGGTGGAAGAGTCTGAGGAAAGCGTGCCTAATTCTTCTACACCTCCAGAGAACATAGAAGAACAAAAAGATGAGGAATTGAAGAAAGGAGAAGAGGAGGAAAATGGAACAGATGAGAGCAGATTCACAGAGACTACTCGGGACATGGAGACAAGTCCCAAATTTGGAGGCTCAAGTTCCTAAACACCTAGATCTAGAAGAACAAGTGGTGAGCACATTCCACCAGCCATAGGTTATGCGGAGGACATAGGTAAAATTGTCTGCTCTCGTTTCCAGAGCACGCTGACACAAAAAGAATTATATGGCTAGGAACTAATGGATGAAGATATGGTTATAGTGTGCACAAGAGGAAGCAGTTGTCATGGTCCATGCACACACACATGGATGAGCCAAATTTTGATGTGTGAGGAGTCGTGCATATCAAGGAGGTTGAAGAAGACACCTCAAGCTAGACACATGACAGTAAAGCCTATTGTCATGTCAGATGAACAAGTAAGTAATGCATTGGTGAAAGTATCAACAGAGGTGGTGAGGTGAAATATGGACAAGGCTGCCATAATTAGGGCACTTAGGGAAGAGATTAAAACTAAGGATGGAGAAATAACGCACCTAACATAGGAGAGAGACTTAGCATAGAAAAAGAACACGATTTATCAAAGATCACGAGAGGAAATTGGTGACAATGTTGTAAGGGCTAGGCCACACTTGGAGCCAAAGGTACCAAAGACATTTCCTTCAGCAATACACTATGTAGGTACATTAGTGGACCTAGTGTTTGAAGATGAACCTCTGCGCATGCCAATGGCAATGGCAAAGGATCCAAAGACAAGAGGCGAGCGAGAGAAGGCTTCAATGATGTGAAGGTTACATCATATGAAGGATCTTGCAAAAGCACCGTAAGAAGAATTGAAGAAAGAAGACCATGCCTTGAACATCTATGCAACTCCGAGAGGTGCTCATTAACATAAAAACCTTGAAGGAGAATAATGAGGTCCGGAAAGTGATGAAGGACGAAACATTGGGCCGCGTAAAAATATTATCAATGGTTAAATAGAAGCGCGAGGCCATGACAGTAACACAAGTACCACACAAGACTCGGTTGGAAGAGCTTGGGAAGCTCATTGCGTAGAAGATGGATTTACTATAGGGAGGATGAATGCAATGTTCAACATTGTGTTGGTCTTGCAAAATGAAAAAGGGGAGATTGCGAAGGATGAATTAGAGTCCATTGTTGTGGACATTCCAAAAGAAGCACTTGATGAGTGGCGGACCTTGGAGGCTGAAATAAAACAGAGAATATCTTGAATTAGTTTTTCAGACTACAGAAGAAGAAACTACATAGTAAAAACATTATTTCATTCTTTCCATTCTTCTATTCTTTACTTCATTTTTGGAGATGACCATTGTCGGGGACAACAATGAAATTAGTGTGGGGTAATGTTGATCAGAGAACACTTGATAAAAAGCACACAAGAAGTCCATGCGGAAAGTGAGTCATATTCAAAGGCACGAATGGATAGGAGAACACGCGCCCATAACAAATGTTCATTCTTTTCAAGACTTATTCGTTTTCACTCATGAAGGTCTATTTTTAGAGATGGCATGCAGAGCACACAAACAAGGTAGAGACGTGCGCGCCACACATTGGCTATTTTTGGAGGATTGGATACGAATCACTTTGCATGGACACAAGCCAGAAATAGATCTGCTACTGTCAGTTAGCTAGCAGTAGTCTATGTTAGCGCACTTACATGTGTGGCTAGTTTTGTAACGACGTGTGGCTATTAGTAGCATGCGACCTATTTTTGGAATGGATAAGTAGTGAAGGGCAAGTCCCCACCCTTATATATATGTAGTAAACTGTGTAATAGAGAGAGAGAGATATATATAGAGATATGTCGTTAAATCTGCTACGCGTATACTACTAATATTGTAATGAAGCTTTTGTATACTTACTTTGCATTGAATATGATAGAGGATATTAGCCGAATCTAAGTGTTATACAGTGTGTATCTGAATCTAGCATGTTTTTGATCTCATTATGGTTAGTACTTAATTCGATTTTCCTCGGGTATATATTTGGTATGCTTTATAGAATGATGTGTTAGTAATGGAACTATATGTATCTCTTACGTCTCCATCATGCTACATCATGTAACAACAACCCTAAAGAGGACTTGGTACCTTTGCACACTTCGAGTGAGTGCTCGGTTTAGGTGAGTGATGTGCCAAAGCCCACGCATAGGGTTTCATTGGGTATGTATCACGAATTCTAGGCTGCATCAAAATTTTTGCATCAAAACTAATTGTCACATCATATAAGTAATTCTTGAAACAAGGAGTATCTTTAAGCAACATAAATAGGTAACAAAGCTAACAGTGCCATGACTATGAGATTCCCTACCAAAAATGTAAAGACAATGATATTGTCGATGCTTTGTTTCGTACATATGAAGAGTGAATAGTTCTATTTGCGTTGTCATTTCCCATCCATAATAGATGTATTAGGTCCAACAAGAGTGATATTAAGACACCCAACTTCAGGTGGTAGGTCCAACAAGAGTGATATTAAGACACCCAACTTCCCATCCATAATAGATGTATTAGGTCCAACAAGTTCCCACTACTACACATTCTAATATGAATTACTATTTGGATGGATACTATTTGTGACATAAAGGTCATCTTGTACTACAAGAAAAAAATACCACTAGACTTACATGCATAACCATCAACTAACTAATTTGATATTTTGAAAGCATGTAAAGGGCTCACATAAATTTATTTTGGGGGGAATTAAATAAGAAATCAAATAGTTTATCATAGAATTTGAATTTGATAGATGCAACAAAGATGAAGTAGTCTTGACCCTCATAACTCTATAGACATTACCTATCCCAATGAGGTTATTGGTGATTGAAATTTCCACGGACTTCATTCAAGGGCTACCAAAGTATAGAAATAAATCATATATATGGTGGTTGTGTATCACATCTCCAAGTGTTCTTGCTTTTGCGCCCTCGCATACCCTTTTTAGCCTCCACCATTGCCCAAATGTTTAGTGATTAGATGCTGTTTCAATTGTTTGCCACTGGATTCCATTTTTATTAGTAACTTCTAGTAGGAACTTTTCCATAAATATGATACATAACTTAATATGAGCTTAGTCTACCATCCATGAAAGAAACACTCAAATAGAAATTGTCAACAAATGCTTAGATATCTATCCACGCTACTTTTCCTTTAATCAACATCACTAGGTCAAATGATCACCATTCTAGGAATACTTGGTACATAATACTATATATCACACGACAACTAAGATGATATCTTATAAAGTGTTGAGTAGACAGTATAACACGAAGGAGAGGGCACACGAAGATTCCGTGTAGGAATAAGGTGCATTTGAAGGTGCGGAAGTATAGCGAAGGAAACGCGCGCCAAGACAAGTTGATTTGGGACTTAGACATTTTTATGGTTTCGGGCTATTTTAGAGATAACATGTAGAGCACATAATGGGATGGAGACTTGCGTGACATGCAACTGCTATTTTGGGATGAGCGTTTGATGAGTTCCATGCACAAGTTGAAGATAATAATAGGATTACTACTTCGTCAATTAACTGTAGGAGATCTATTATTAGTGCACTTGCATGTGTGCCTATTATTGTAAAGGCGCATGGCTATTTTCAGAATATGACCTATTTTAGGAAGTGTGTAAGTGGTGAAGGGCAAGTCCCCACCCTTATAAATATGGATTGAACTATGTATTTTGATATACAGAGACACACGATTATTGTAGAGTTATGCTTTGCCATAAATGATACGTGCATAAACTTATGATAGTGTTATATGATGTAAGAAGCTTCTATATTTACTTGTGTTTAATATAATGGAGTGTATTAGGTGGATAAAGGTGTTAAACATGACTGTAACTAGTTCTTGCATGGTTGATTTCATTATGATTATCATTTAATTCATGATTCTTTAAGATCTAGATCTAGAATATGCTTTGTGGAATGTTTATGGTTAGTTAGGGTTTTGAATGTATGTTTTATCTTCAACACGTTGGCATCTGAACAAACAACTCTAAAGAGGGGCATGGTACCTTTGCATGCTTTGGATGAGCACACAGCTCAGGCTAAGTGATGTGTTAGCGTGCCTAGGTTGTTCGTGGTGGATTCTAGGTTGCATCATTGGTTCCATTGTTGGGACCTCTTTTTCAATTATTTTCAGGATGGTTCACGATGGAGACATACCAAGGTTGACCTAGAAAGTGTTGAGGAGTGGATAAAATATCTAGAAGAAGAGTACACATGGAGGTTCAACAATGGATCGAGTTTGGCACTTTTGCGCGTGGGTGGAAAAGAATCAGTATGATGCTTTTATGAGAGCTTATTTGTTATTTTCTTGGTAGAAATGTATGAGTGGTTGGTTGCATATACGTCTAAACAGAATTGGAGGTAACGCACACTTGTCTGGACATAAGAAGAATTTCAGGCCCTGTATGATGTTGATCTAATTTGGACATGCGTTATGGATACTTGGTTCTATGGTGTTTTTAACAACTATATTCTGGAGTACTCAATTTCCACTTATTCTTGCTTAGAGGTAGCTGAGTTCCAATTTTTACGTTATCCCAAGGGAACTTACTTGTAAGGCATTCCACTTGTAATCAAGATCTTGATGGTAACCCTGAACTTGGAAGAAAAACCGATGGCTAGCTAAACCTCACCACGCGCAGGCAGGCAGGAGGCGAGTTTGGTGAAAGATGGCGGACCTAGCGGGAGAAAGGCGAGAGAGAAAAAGAAGCTTAAATACAATGAGGCATGTGAGACAGAGATAGAGAAACAACGTGATATTGCAGAGTGGATGGCGTTAAGGAGAGAGATGGCTCATGAATGATTTAGAGCTCACACAGAAGGCATGGAGCCATAGCATCTGGAACTCCCCATTTGGGCAAGCATGATAGAAACCTCCTTGGCCTCACAGGAGCGCACTAATAGAAATGACACCGGGGCCGTGGGAGCGCATCTAAATCTACCTAGAAACCTATCGCTTGCGCTTGGTTTTCCAGTATCTAGTACATCTAGTAGTCAACAAGCTAATTTGGGAAGTAGGGAAGCAGGAGTAAGTCACATAGCAACTACATCTATGGCAGGGTAAACGTCTTTGTTGTTGTTTGGAGGTACCTCTTGGTGCATCATCAGCCACTGTCGAGCGCATTGAATTTTGGACTCACTTAGGGATTAGTACCACCACACATACTGTAGGAGTTTAGTTTAGTAATACTATTGGGACACATGGAAGTACATCTTCCTGGTTCACTTACACGGCTACTGGTGGAGGATCGGGGGTATAGGTGGCTCTATTTCTAATGGGTCTAGTGGTTCTACAGAGGCAAAGGTAACACAAGAGGTTACGGATCAAGTGGGAAGGGCCCTCACCAACCCTAGAATATTTACATAGAGATGTATCTTCATCTTCCAAAGTATAGGGGCATAGAAGATGTTATTGAACACGTACACATGTGTGAGATACTATGGCGTGCAAAAGGGATCACAGCTTCTGAGTGCAAGGCAAGTCAATTTGTAACTACATTACAGGGATGCGCACACAATTAGTACAGGAAGTTTGACCCAGATCAAACTTGCATAGATTATACAACATTAAAAGATGTTTTCCTTAAAGAGTTATATATCTCTGAATTTGAGTAAAAAGAGTATAAAGCGCTCAAGGATATTAATCACGGCAATACTAAGAGTGTCAGGGAGTATGATGCCCATTTCAAAACACTTTTATCTAAACTTTCTTATGATATTCATGCAAGCCAACATGCACAATGGTTCGTTGGAGGACTAATCACACCTTTTAGAAGGGCATTGTCACATAAGACATACACAAATCTACGCAAAGCACTTGAAGTAACTTGGCACACCGAGGCGGTTTGAAGTATAGACACTTCGGAGTTAGCCCATTCTTAGAAGCACAAATTGCAGCTAGAGAAAATCAGTTGGATAAACTATTGGTCAATTCGGCACATGAGACACACACTAGGATTTGGTGTACAGGCCGTGAAGTAGAAGAGGGCACACCAAGGATAGTTTTCCCGCAGTCGTGCGTTCATTATTGCTAGACTGTGAGATATGTCATATGAAATATGATGTCAACCGCTGCCCATTATTACGACATGTGATAAGAAAGAATGTATCATGTTATTGTAAAAAAAGTTGGTCCATGACTCACGATATAGAAGATTGCGAGGTTGATTGATCGGATCCATGATGTTATAGATATTGGTGTGTGACAGACAAGAGTATCAGATAACTCTAAAGGTAAAGGTGAGCACCAAGATTAAAATCACAATCAAACGCATTATGATCGGAAGGAGGCGCTATGAAGGAGGATGTGGTAGGGGTCGAGGATACCGTGGTGGATTTGAGGGTCGAGGCCGTGGTGGTAGACGAGGCAAGTTTCCTCACGAACGTTATTTACATGTGGATCTCCCGACCACTACAAAGCGTGAATGTCCTCGAATATTACTTTTTCTTTTTGTGGGAAGTGTCATAGCTATGAGGAATTCTCGGATCTATATGAGCATCTTAGCAAGCGGCATAAACAAGAAAATAAGGGCACATGAATGATCAAGATACAAAACACTTTAGAAAATCGGTGGATGCCAAAGTTGGCACTAGAACCTGAGGTATTACCTATGGAGATTACTACACATGCTGAAGTTGCGTGCGCGCAAAGAAGTGTTACACGAAGCAGGTTCGACCATCACTAAGGAGGACATTTTGCATACAAGGTATCTGGATCTGCGCACCATAAGGAGGTTTATAAGGAGACAATGGAGGTACTCAAAGACCTTCATGGGGAAATACAATGTTTAAAGGAGTGATCACGAGAAGATGGAACATAAAAAGGCAATAGAGATGGTCCAATCGGATATTGATGACTTGAAGGAGGTATGCAAAATGTTACACCAGAGAATATCATTCCATTACTAGGGAGTTGGCTAAAGGGAAACACTCCGCGCATGAATATTGAGAATGGATGTCAGATCCTGCATGCAAATATTCCCCCTCATAGCTTAGATTACGACAAGGAGATCACTTTGAATGTTGTTGTGGATGGATGGCTCTTGAGTAATATATTGATTGACACATGTGCAAAGGTAAATGTGCTTACTTTAGATGCATGGGTATAGATGGGGAGACCTCCATTGCAGCCATCTTCTAATGTATTGTTTATGGCTAATCAAACTAAGGCCACTTTGCTATCATAGTTTTAAATCCATTACTATACAAGAGGGCTAAGTTCAATGGGGATTTCGAGGTGTTAGCATTTGCATAAGCATACAATTTCCTAGCTCTATTTGGGCGCTCTTAGTGTTACATGAATAATGTTGATCTTCTGTTCAAAAAAGGATATATAAGTTTTGAGAACAAGGAGGAAAGAGTTATTATCCCTTTAACATATGGGAAATTTGCACCTTATGTTGAGCCTTTGAGTGAGGAAGATATTAACAAGATTTATGTGCGCATCATTCGAGAGACCATAAGTGCTTGAGCCATCTAAGCAAGGAATCCTTGATGAAAGATGTGTAGTTTATTAGTGATACTACAAGTATTGCTTGTGATAATTGGGCTCATGGTACTTATGAGATGGTTGGGCGCGAAGTAAAGAGCGCATTTGCTTAGAGAAGTAAACCTCGTTGTATTAGGAGAATAGGTAACAACTTTATACCTCGGTACACTAGAGAAGGAGACCCTACAATATTCTGCCGCGCCATGGAAAAAACAATGGAAAAACCAATTTGAAAGAAGAATTATGTTAGCATATACCCTACGCGGCACAGTAGCGCGTTGGTGGGTGGCTCACAAGGATAATCTTGTAGAATGGAATGAAGTCAGGATTGCTCTAACAACTCATTTTTCTAGAGCAATGCACCTACTCAAATCTACACATATCATGGTAATCAACATGTTCAACACCACGTTTAGTAGTGTGAGAGGCTCTAGACAGAGGGGCAGGAAGCTTTACCGCCTTCGTTATGGGTGCACAAACTTTATTCCACTTTACAAGGTTGCACACGCACTTAGTATGTATATGCGAAGCTACAGAGAGAGACTGGAAATTGGCAAGATTTGATTTCATGAATGGTCCAGACTTTTGACTACTTCTCTACTAAACCTCCAATAAAAGAGGCATTAAAGGTTATAAAGCGCTTAACTATGAGAGAGACAAAGGCAAAGGCGGAAGAACTCATTTAGGATTTATTTGGTGAGAACGACTCAGTGTGCTCGATGATGGAGAAGAGACAGATGTTACGCTACTTAAGCACACTTGCTTAGAGAAAGAAAAAGGAAAGATGGTCTCCATAGTGGATGATTAAGAAGTAGAAAATCTAGATATAGATCATTCAACAGTATGCAAAAGGTGTTAGACAATGCGGATAAAAATGCACACACACATGAACCCATGAAGACAAAAAAATGTGAATATTGGTACGGATCTTTGAACCTAAGGAGGCAATAATTGAGGATTATTGGTCCAACTCACGAAGTGGCAAAATCATTGAGTTAGTACGTGATTTTCGGGACTTATTTCCTAGGGGCTACCATGAATTAAAAGGAGTGCATGAATCATTAGGAGAGATGAAGATTAAGCTTAAGGAAGGTGTGCGCCCGGTCAAGAAAAGACCTTACATAATGAACCTAACCTACGTGTAAAGGTTAAGGAAGAAATTGACAAGATGTTGAAATGCGCATCATCAAGCCTATAGAAGAATCATAGTGGGTTAGCCTCATGGTTATCAGTATAAAGAAATATGGTCGATTAGGATTTGTGTGGATTATAGAGAATCGAATGTTGCCTATGTGATTGATCCCTTTCCTACACCTCACAGAGAAGATATTAGAAGGTGTTGCGAAAGGCGCAAAATCTATTCTTTTACGAGATGGATTCTCTGGGTATCATCAAGTCGAGGATTGCACAAAAGGATAAAGAGAAAACAACTTTCACCACTGAATGGAGAAGTTTTGCATATATATTGTGATGCCCTTTGGTTTGAAAAACACTCCTACTCTTGTATTTTCACGCATAGTTGTTCAAGCATTCCAGGATTTTATTCACATTTTCTTACAGGTTTACTTGGATGATTGGATAGTGTATGGACTTGTTAAGGATCATTGTGACAATTTGCGCTTAATGTTTGAAAGATGTAGACAATTAAGCATCTCATTAAACATCAAGAAGTGTGTGTTTGCTACACCTTTTGGCACTTTATTAGGGCACATCATATGCAAGGAAGGTTTGATAGTATTAATACATCATTCTACAATGCATGTTCATCTATATCTAAAGAATAACAGACTTAAATGATAACCATGATGAAATCAAAACATGCAAGAACCAATTATACTCAGGATTAATACTCTGATTCAGCCAATACACTCCATTATATTAAACATGATAAATACACAGAAGCTCATTACAATAGATAATACCATAGTTTATGCGCATCAGATTTGGCAAGCATAACCTCACAATAATTTAGTTCTCACATACCACTACTATACTACTAGTTTCATTACATATTTATAAGGGTGGGGACTTTCCCTTCACCACTTATCTAATCCCAAAATAGGTCACATGCTAAAATAGCCATGTGCCTTTACAATTACAGCCACACATGCAAGTGCACTAACAATAGATCTCTCCTAGTTAACTGTCAGTAGTAAATTCTATCTTTAGCCCACATCCATGCAAAGCACTCCATAGCCACTCTTCCAAAAATATCCGATGTGTGTCATGTCACAAAGTCTTTTCCCATTTTGTGTGCTCACACGCCATCTTCCAAAAATAGATCATAATCATGAAAATGGCTAAGTCCCAAATCTTCCCTCTCTCCTCTCGCATGATTCCTTCCCGATCCTCCCACACCTTTGAATGCACTTTTCTCTCCATGAATCTTTTGTATGCCTTCTACTAAGTGTTATACATTGTCTACTCAACATTACCCCACACTAACTATTTCATTACCCCGAAATGGTTACCTCTTGAATGTTCAAAGAATAAGAAAGAATATAAATGGAAGATAGTAAAGAATTTTCTATACAAAAGAATTATTTACTCAAGATATCCTCTTTCAACTAAAGAGAATGAGTTCTGGATATTCTTCCTTTATTTCTACCTCTAATGTCTACCATTCACTTTAGTGTGGCCTCTCTACTTTTTCGGAATATCTACCACAATAGACTCCAGCTCATCTTGGGAAATTTCTCCCTTTTCATTCTACAAAACTAGAACAATGTTGGACATTGTAGACATTCTTCCTTCTAGCAGATCCATCTTCTACGCTATAATCTTCCCCAGCTCATCTAACCTTTCCTTATGGGGTTCTTGTGTTGCTGCAAGGGCCTCACACTTTTTTTTTACCAATGTCAACCTCTCTCGCATGACCCAATGTCTCATCCTTCATCACTTTTAGGACTTCATTGTCCTCTACCATGGTCCTTATCCTGATGACCACCTCCGGAGCTGTGCAAATATTCAATGCTTGGTCTACTTTCCTCAGCTCCTCCTGCAAGGTTTGGAGAAATGCCTCATAAGATGCAATCTTCCTCATCACCAAAGCCTTTTCTCTCTTTCTTCTCTGCTCAGGATCTTTTGGTGTTGGCATGCACATAGGTCCATCCTCAAGCACCAAATCCACCAAGGTACACATAATGCATTGCCAAAAGGAAATTTTTTGGTACCTTGGACTCCAAATGTGGTCTTGCTTTCAGACATGGTCTCCAATTTCCTCTACCATGCTAATGAAAGCATTGTTCTTCTTCTTCTCTAAGTCCTTCTCTTGTCATAGGCACGCTATCTCTATCTTTGGCCTTGATCTCTTCTTTCAATGCCCTAATAGTTGCAGCTTTATCCACATTCCTCCTTGCCACCTCTGTAGATACCTTCACCAAGGCATTACTTACTTGTTCATCCGACATAATAATAGGCTTTACTATTATGTGTCTGGCCTGAGGTGTCTTCTTCAATCTTCTTGATACACAGACTCTTCACATACGTCAAAGTCTGGTTCATCCATATGTGTCTACATTGACCAAGATAATTGTTTCCTTGTGCACATGGTGGCCATGTCCTCATCCATCAACTCCCATCCATACAATTCCTTAAGGCCCACCATGCTTTGGAAATGGGCGCAAAAATTTTACTTGTGTCCTCAAGTAGCCCATGACCGGTGTAGTATATACTCCCCACTTGTCCTCTTCGATCTTGGCCCCTTAGGAACTTGAGCACCAAGATTTGGAGCTTGTTTTACTATGCCCTGAGTAGTCTCTTGTGTTGTCCCATCTACCTCCTTTACTCCTTCTTCTCCATCCTTCATTTCTTCATCCTTTGGCTCTTCCACATCCTCTGGTGGTGTAGGAGATTTGGGCACGCTCTCCTCGACTCTTCCACCTCCTCATCTAGCTTCAACTTTCTCCTTCTTTTCTCAATTGTCCTTCTATGGAGAGAGTCATGGTGATCTATGCACACTGACTGTGGTGTAGCACCTTGGGTTCTGGTTCTTCTAAATACCCTTTTGAAATGGCACTCTCCTTGTACTACATCCAGGTCCTCATCATCTCCTTCTTGCACCTGAGGTGGTGTAGTCACACACTCAAGTTCCTACCTTGTCTATAGGTTTCCTTCATCCTCTATGCTCCAGGCCACCACTATCTTCTCATTCATCTTCCTCTTCATCCACCACTATAGTCTCTGTAGGCTGTGGAGTTGGCACATTCTCTACTATATGCTTACCCTTAGGTGGCCCTGGAAGCGTGAAAACTCATTTTCCACATATTTTTTTCTCTCTCTTGGGCTTGAGTTGAAGATACACAAGCACTGCTCCAACATCTCCTACTTCAAGCTTACCAATTTCATTTATTACATCTGAGATAAGCCTCTCAATGTAGGTAGTCCATCCTAGATATACATATGTTTTTCTCATAGTGTGATAATCACAATCTACCTTATCTGATGATGAAGCTTAGGTGGTGCATCATGAACCAATGAACTGAATGATGCCTAAAGTAGTATGTGTGTGAAGGCATATGGTAGTTTTCACCAAGGGCTCCAAGCTCCATCCTTCATCACAAATCACACGATGCAAAAATGTTGGTAGACTAAAACTATACTACCTTACCCACCACCAAGGTAACTCCTTGGGTATGCGCCACTCCTCTTCAAATGCCACACATGGAGCCTATCATACCACATCTCTCACCCTCTCTTTTTTAAATGGCCCACCCATGGTCCCTTCACATAAGTATTTATCAAATCTTTCCGCCAGAGATTTATTTTTTCTGGGGGTACTCCCAAATCTTTTCCTTTGGCCCATCGGGCACTCCAATCTCCATAAACACCAAAGACAATAAAATAGTGCCAAAACTAATTCTGTCACATGTACATGCTTCTTCAATGATTGTCTTTGCTATGTGAACCCATGATATTGTAGATCACTCCTTGAGACATTTTCCTTGCAAATGTGCAACCACATTGTATTCACCTACGACCACCTTTCTTGGTCATTCAACTTTGTTATCAGATGTAAACTTCCTATACTACTAGGTACTTCTTCAATTTATCAATGTCCATGCCACATGGACCCTTGGTATATCCTAGCTCCTTCCTTGTCTCTAGATCACTTTCTTTATCTATTAAGTCACTCTCTATATCTTCTCCTGAGGCCCTTAATCCTGTCATTGTTGAAATTAAGGTGGTGTGATTCTAACCCTCCATCCATCGAAGTGAAGTAGAAGAAGTCCTCATGGACTCTTCTCATCAACCATCGATACAATGGTTCATACTTTCCAAAGTATGGCAGCTCATATAACTGGTAGACTCCAATCTACTTTAGTAACTTCTCTCCAATGTCATCATACACTGGCATGTCTTCTATGTGTGCTTGTTTGTTTTTGTGCTCAACAACGCATCTAGTTCCTTCTTATTATCCAATGTGTGATGGTTGTAATCATTGATCTTACATTTATGGATGTGGGAATCCCATTCTTGTCCCACAATCACACCCTCTGGATACTACATTTCTGAGAAATTACTCTCGGGAGCAATTTCTTCTTCCACTTCGACCTTCTTCTTCCCTTTTACTCCTACTATAGGTGCTTTCTTTGCCCATTTGAAAATCTCTCCTTTCTATCCTCTGTAATAAGCAAGTTAAAACCCTAGTTCAATCTCCATGCCCTAGTGGAAATCACATGCCCTAGCTCTTTTCATAATGCATGTCTCTTCTTCTCAAACCCTTCACCTATGGGGACACAAGCTTCTCCTGCACACAAATCTCTCCACATCTAGTTTCACACTCTTCACACCTCAACATGATTCACTCTTCAGCTCATCATTTGCACTTAGCTCTTTTCAAATTCTCACAATTTCAATGGTAAGAATGAACTCACATCCCATCCTTATATATATTTTCAAAAATTTAGTGCATTTATTGCTCCTTCACCTACCAACAATCCTCTCATTAATCGACCATTTTTCATTCTTTTTCCACATGGTACATCTTCACACCCAAGCTATAACCTTCTAGCATGCCTTCCTACCTTCTAGCCATGGACTTCTCTTCAAGCGCCTCCATGCACCCGAGTACCTCACCACTACCCTTCCCTTGGTAGTTCCCATGGCCCCTACTTACCTCACATTATACTTGTTTCTTCATTCATCTCCACCTATGGTCCTCATTTCTAGAAGCAATCTCTTTTTTAACAATTCTCCAACTTGAATAGCACCCGTAGTAGTTTGTTCCTTTCATGTGTACTTATTTTCAATAGTCCTGTACCTAGATATCAATAACCACCCCACACTAATGGTATGTGTAGTCCTCTATGCATAAAAAATTCTTCAAATAATAATTAGCTTCTGGCATGCAAACACGCTTATTACACAAAAAACAACTAAATTGACAAAGCATAATGATGAAAAGAAGGAAATACATTAAGGAAATACAAATTGAAAACCTAATCTAAATGGAAACACTACCTTATTACAAACACCAAGAAGACTTATTTATAGTAGGGCTTCAGCCTACTCCCATTGAAGTAACCGGGTAACCATATTCCATCAAGCATCTCTAATTGAAAAGCACATGTTTCAAGTATGTGAGTGATAACATATGGCCCCAACCAATGTACTTTGAGTTTTCCTGATGGCACAAAAACTTAGAATCATAAAGAAGCACCATCTGTCCATCTCAAACTTTTTATCCCTAATGTGCCTATCATGCCATGCTTTCTTTCCTTGGCCTTTTCTTGTTTTTGACTCCAACGTGTTATTTCTCATCACTCATCCAACTTGATTAACTTTTCAATCCATTCTTCTAATGCTTTTTCATCAGCTAGACCTCCAACGCACGCAATACGCAAAGAAGGTAACATGAATTCCATAGAAGAACTACTTCTACATGCAAAACACTAACTTGAAAAATGGTGTGGGCTTTGTTCAACCTTTTATATGTTGTTCGATATGCCCAAAGCACTACAGAAAACTTTATCATCCCAATCCTTTTCCAACATCACAAATTTTTGTCAATGTCTGGCTCAAAATTTTGTTGAAAGCCTCAATAGTTCCATTTTCCTTGAGGATGATATGGTGTAGTCTTATGGTGTGCAATCATGAATTCATCCAATAAAATTTGATTGTCTCATTCAAAAAATGTGTGCCCCTATCACTGGTCAAACTCAAAGGACATCCATACCTTGTAATAATATTTTCCCATAAAAACCTAGGTTGTTGTAGCCATTGTATTGTACAATCCTTTGTAGGTGTTGCTTCTTCCCACCTTGTCAGATAGTCTATGCAAGTAATGATATAACATGATCCAGTCCTACATGCATGGTGTGAAATAGGACCCACAAAATCAATAGCCCATTTTTCAAATGGTTCTACACTAGTAATAGGTCTTAGAGGCATTTCATCTCATTGACCTGGTTTCCCAAGACACTGATAGTGATCACAAGCCTTGCAATATGCTTTACAATCTTTATACAAGGGTCTCCCACCATAATCCAATGAGTAGAATCTTGTGCAGCAGTGGCATCACCTGCATATATAGTGGCCACCTGCAATACCACCATGAGCTTCCTCCATGATATCTATGTGCTCATGTTCTAGTACACAACGGTGTAATACTTCATCCCGACCTAACTTGTACAGTCACCACTAATCAACATATATGGTGTCACGTATATAGCAAGTTGTTTCTTCTCTAAGGATTTCATTCCTTCTAGTGCCATACCTATTCATAGAAAGACAAAAATGTCCTCTAATTCTGATGGTGCATGTTGTAACCTATATAACTATGCATCAGGCATGGTATCTTTAATGGCTTGTGCTTCTTCTCCCTGACTGTATTCTGGATAAATGGTCTGGTCCAAAATTACTTTTCCCTAGTTTTACCACAACTCGTGAAATCAAATTCTTGAAATAAGAGTACCCATCTACATATGTGCCCCTGTAAAATGGGCTTGTTTACCAAATACTTCAATGCCATGTGATCTGTATAAAATACAAATGGTGTAGCTAGCAGGTATTATCTGAATTTATGTAGCACATAGATCATTGATCATTGAAAAAGCTTCACACTCTATAGTTGTGTAATTCTACTCTCTACAGAGTCAACTTTCTACTAGCAAAATAGATAGGATGATCTATAATACCTTCTCTAGGCTGAGCCAACACCACATGGCGGTCATGCCAGAGGAGGCCCATGTGTACATGAAATGGTTGGTCCCACGAAGGAAAGTAATAAAATAGGCATGGTAGTAAGTTTCTCCTTCAATGTCTCAATGCACACTTGCTTGTGGTTCTCCCCAGTAGAACATACCTTTTCCTTTCAATAACTCCTCCAAAGGTGTGGAAACCTTGGCATACCCCTTTATGAATTTCCTATAATACCCCATGTGTGACCCAAGAATCCACACACCTCACTTTGACTGGTAGGCTCTTTTAGGCCGATAATGACTGCAACCTTAGCTTGGATCAACCAACAAACCTTCCTTGTAGATTATGTGTCCTAACAATATTCCAAATGGTGTAGCAAATATGCACTTCTTGATGTTCAAAGAGATACTCAACTATCTACATCTTTCAAACATTAAGCATAGATTGTCACAATGATCCTTAACAAGTCCATACACCATCCAATCATCTAAATAAACCTGTAAGAAGTTGTGAATAAAATATTTAAACACCTAAACAACTATGCACAAAAATACAACAGCACATTTTTTCAGACCAAAAGGCATCACAATATAGGAAAAGCTACCCCATTCAGTAGTAAAAGTAGTCTTTTCCTGATCCTCCTGGGAAATCCTAACCTGATGATACCCAGAGAACCCATCTATAAATGAATAGATTTCACACCCTACAACACCTTCTAGTATTTCCTCAATGAATGGCATAGGAAAGGGATCAGTCACACATGCAACATTCAGCTCCCTGTAGTCCACACATCCCTAATCCAACCATCCTTCTTGATATTGATCACCATTGGACTAACCCATTCTAACTCATCCAGGGGCTTGATGATTCCAGACTTCAACATTTTTCAATCTCTTCTTTGACCTTTTCACGCAAGTTGGGGTTCATCCTATAGGGTCTCTTTTCTAACTGGGCACACACCCTCTTTAAGCTTTATCTTCATCTCCCTAATGATTTATGCATGCCTTTAAGTTCATGGTACCCCCAGGGAATAAGTCCTTGATAATCCCATAGTAACTCAATGATTTTTTCCACTTCAGAGTCTGACCAATAGTCTCCAATTATGGCCTCCTTAGGCTCAACATCTGATCCAATATTCACTTTCTTTTTCTTCATAGGTTCATGATAGGCATGCACGTGTGTCTTATCTACACTATCCAACACCTCACGCCTACCTATTGAATGGTCTACATCCAAATTTTCTACTTCTTCATCATCCACTAAGTAGACCATTTTTCCTTTTTCTTTCTCAAGGAAAGCACATGCTTAAGTAGTGTGGCATCTGTCTCTGTTTCTTCAAAAAAATGCACTCCTGAGTCTCCTTCATCAAATAACTCTTGAATGAGTTCTTCCACCTTGCACTATCCCCCATAGTTAAGCACTTTATAACCTTTAATGCTTCTTCTACTAGAGGTTTAGTAGAGAAGAAGTCAAACATCTGGGTCATTCCTACAATTAAATCCTACCAATTTCTAGTCTCTCTATGGAGTTCTGCATATACATACCAAGCACGCGCGTAACCTTGTAAAGTGGAATAAAACTTGTGCACCCAGAGAAAGGTGGTAAAGCTTCCTACCCTCTGTCCCAGTCTCTCACACTACTAAACGTGGTGTTGAAAATGTTGATTACCATGATAAGTACATATTTGAGTAGGTGCATTTCCTAAGAACCTAGTAGCAAGAGAAATCCTAATTTCATTCCATCCTACAAGATTATCCTTGTGAACCACCCACCAATGATGTTGTTGTCCCACATAGGGTATATGCTAGCATATTCCTTCTCTCTAACTAGTCTATCCATTATTCCTCCATGGCACATAGAACACCATAGGGTCTCCTTCTCTCAGTGTAACGAGGTACCGAGTTGTTACCTATTCTCCTGATATAACGTGGTCTGCTATCCCTAGAAAATATACTCTTTACTTCACCCTACCAACTCATAAGTGCTATGAGCCCAATTATCACAAGCAACACTTGTAGTATCACTAATAGACTATGCATCCTCCCACTGAAGGATTCCTTCTTTAGATGGCTCAAGCACCTCTGGGTCCTGAATGACACGTACATAAATCCTATTCAGGTCTTCCTCACTCAAGGGCTCAACATAGGGCACATATTTTCCATCTATTAAAGGGATAATAACTCTTTCCTCCTTGTTTTCAAAGCTGATATAACCCTTGTTGAACCAAAGATCAACATTATTTGCATAACACCAAGGATGCCCCAGTAGAGATGGGAAGCTATCTGCCTCTACCAATGCTAAGACCTCAAAATCTCCAGTGAACTTGGCTCCTTGTATGGTAATGGATGCATCTTTTAAAACTCCATGGGAGTGGCCTTAGTCCGATTAGCCATGAACAAATACATTAGAGATGGCTGCAATGGAGGTCTCCCCATTTGTACCCATGCATCTAAAGTAAGAACATTGACTTCCGCGCCTATATCAATCAATATATTACTCAAAAGCCACCCATCCACAACAACATTCAGAGTGATTTCCTTGTCATAATCTAGGCTATGAGGGGGAAGATTTACATGCAGGATCTATCCATCCAGTCTCAATACTTACACACATGTGGAGTGTTTCCTTTAACCAATTCCCTAATAATGGAATGATATTCTCCTAGCAACATTTTGCACACTTCTTTCAAGTCATCCATATCAGATTGGACCATCTCTATGCTTTCTTTTGCTCCATCTTCCATGATTGCTCCTTTAAATATTGTATTTCACCCTAAAGATTTCTGAGTACCTCCATGGTTTCCTGATAAACCTCCTTCTTGATGGGTAGGATCTGGGTACCATGCATGTAGAACCTCCTCCTTAGTGATGGTAGGCTTCTTTTGCAATGCTTCTTTGGCACGCACCCACTTCAACATGGGTAGTGATCTTTACTTGCAATGCCTCGATTCTAGTTCCAACTTGGGCATCCACTAATTTTCCACAATGTGTTGTATCCTAACCATCCCTATGCGCACCTTTTTTTCTTGTTTATGTTGCTTACTAAGATGCTCATACAAGTCCGGGAATTCCTCATAACTATGATTCTTTCCACAAAAAGAACATGTAATATTCTGAGGACATTCACGCCTGTAGTGGTCAAGAGATCCACATGTATAACATGTTCCACGAGGGAACTCACCTCATCCACCACCATGGCCTCATCCTCCAAATCCACCATGGTATCCTCGACCTCTACCACGACCACCTTCAAAATGCCCTTCATTCCGATCATAGCGCACCTTGATTGTGATCCCAATCCTGATGCTCATTCTTTCCTTTAGAGTTATCTAAAACTCCTTGTCTATCATACACCAATATCTATAACATCATGGATCTAACCAATCAACCGGTAGTCTTCCATGTCATGAGTCATGGACCTACAAATTTTACAATAACAAGAGACATTCTTCCTTATTGCATTGTAATAATGGGCAGTGGCTAAGCATCATGGTTTAAATGACATATCTCATAGTCCAACAAAGAATGAGCATACTGATCTATGGGGAAAACTATCCTTTGTGTGACCTTCCACTTCACAATCTATGCACCAAATCCCCATGCGCACATCTCATGTGTTGAATTTTCCGATAGCTTCTCCAACTACTTTTCCATAGCTGATCTATGTGCTTCTAAAAATGGGCTCACCCCAATGTCTATACTTCCAACTACCTCAACGCACGTAAAGGCTTCTTCAAGTGCTTCACATGGATCAATGTATGTCTTATGTGATAATGCCCTTCTAAAAGGTGTAATCAGACCCCAACAAACCATTGCATGCATGTTGGCTTGCATGAATATCATAAGAAAGCTTAGATAACAACATTTTGAAATGAGCATCATACTCTCTGACACTCTCAGTAGTGCCTTGCTTAATATCCTTGAGCACACTTATACTCTTCTACTCAAACTCAGGGATGTGAAATTCTTTAAGGAAAGCATCTTTTAAAGTTGCATAGTCTACGCAAGTCTTGATCAGGGTCAAAATTTCTACCACTATGTGTGTGCACGCCCTTGTAACATAGTAGTAAATTGACTTTCCCTACACTCAAAAGTCATGATTCCTTTTGCATGCCATAATATTTCACACATGTGCACATGTTCAACAACATCTTCTATGCCCCTATACTCTGGAAGATGAAGAGACATCTCCATGTAAATATTTTGGGGTTGGTGTGGACCCTTTCCCACTGATCCAAACCTCCTGTGTTTCCTCTCTCCTCTCTCGAAACCACCAGATCCACCGAACTAGAACCACCTATACCTCCTGATCCTGAACCCTAGCCAGAGTTGGACCAAGAAGATGTACTCCCCTGTGTCCCAATAGTAGTACTTGAACTACACCCCTATGGTCTAAAGTGTTACTACTCCCAAAAGAGAGTCCAAAATTCTACGCGCCTAAATTCTATGTGTAGAAGATACACCTAAAAGGTACCCCAAACAATAATGAAGATGTTTGTGCTTTCATCATGTGCTTTTTATATGACTTACTCCTACTCTCCCACTACCTAAATTAGCTTGTTGATTGTTTGTTGTACTAGATACTAGAAGACCAAGCACAAGGGAAAGGTTTCTAGTGATTCAGATGCACACCCATGGCCTGTCAGTCTCTCTACTGGCACGCTTCTACATGAGGCCGAGAGGGTTCCTCTCATGCTTTCCCAAATGGGGAGTTCTTGATGCTCAAGTTCCACATCTTCTACGTGAACTTCAAATCCTTCACAAACCATCTCTCTCCTCAATGCCATTCACTCTACAACATCCCATTGCTTCTCTATCTCCCTCTCACACACCTCATTATACTTAAGCCACCTTTCTTCTCTCTTCCTCTCTACTCGCTAGGTCTTCCATCTTTCACCAAACCTGCTCCTACCCCCACACGTGGTGGGGTTTAGTTAGCCATCGGTTTTCTCTCCAAGTTTAGGGTTACCATCAAAATTTTGATCACTAGTGGAATGCCTTGCAGGTAAGTTCCCTGGGATATCATAAAAATTGGAATTCAAGCTACCTCTGGGCACAAATAAGTGGAAATTGAGTACTCCAAGATATAGTTGTTCAAAACACCATGGAACCACGTATCCACAACACGAGTCCAAATCAGATCAACATCATAAAGGGTCTGAAATTCTTCCTACATCCAGAAAAGTGTGTGATACCTCCAATTCCATTTAGATGCATAAGCAACCAGCCACTCATACAATTCTACTAGAAAAATAGTGAAGAAGCTCTCATACAAACAATAGTCATACAGATTCTTCTCCACCCACGTGCATGCATCAAACTCAGATCCAATGTTGAACCTCCATGTGTATTCTTCTTCTAGGTCATGTATCCACTCCTCAACACTTGCTAGGGTCAACCGGTATGTCTTCATCATGAACCATCCTAAAAACAATTGAAAAAGAGGTCCCGAAAAAATGGAACCAATGATGCAGCCTAGAATTTACCAAGAAAAACCCAGTGCGCACACTACATCACATCACTCAACCTAGACTAGCACTCACCCAAAGCACACAAAGGTACCAAGCCCCTCTTTAGGGTTGTTGTTGTAGGATGTTAGCATGATGAAGACTTAATGCATTCAGATCCATAATTAATACATCATTCTACAATGCATGTTCAGATCTATATCTAAAGAATAAAACTTAAATGATAACCATGATGAAATCAAACATGCAAGAACCAATTATACTCAAGATTAATACTCTGATTCAGCCAATACACTCCATTATATTAAACATGATAAATACATAAAGCTCATTACAATAATACCATATAGTTTATGCACATGCATCAGATTTGGCAAATATAACTCACAATAATTCAGTTCTCACATACCCTACTACTACTATAGATCATTACATATTTATAAGGGTGGGGACTTTCCCTTCACCACTTATCTAATCCCAAAATAGTCCTATCTATTTTGATAGTAGAAAGTTGACTCTGTAGAGCAAATTATACAACTATTGAGCACGAAGCCTTGTCAATGATCTATGCATATTGAGCTTTGCATAAATTCAAACAATAACTACTAGCAGACACCATTTGTATTTTACACGAGCATATGGCATTGAAATACTTGGTAAACAAGCTCGTTTACTGGGCGCATATGTCGATGGGTGCTCTTGTTTAAAGAATTTGATTTCACGGTTGTGGTAAAACCAGTAAAAGTAATTCGCCCAAACCATTTATCAAGAATTCAGTCAGGGGAGGATGCGTAGACAATTGAAGATACAATGTTGGATGCATAGTTGTACAGGTTACAACACACGCCTTTATAATTGGAGGATATTACTATCCTTTTACGTATAGGTATGACGCTAGAAGGAATGAAATCCTTAGAGAAGAATTAACTTGCAATTTGTGTGGCACCTTTTGTTGGTTAGTGGTGACCTATACAAGTTAGGCCAAGATGAGGTATTACACCGTTGTGTACTAGAGCACGTGTGCACATATATCATGGAAGATGCTCATAGTGGTATTGCAAGTGGGCACTATGCAGTGACACCATCAAGCAAGATTCTACTTGTTAGATTATGGTGGGAGACCCTTCATAAAGATTGTAAAGCATATTGTAAGGCATGTGATCACCGCAGCGCCTTGGTAAGCCCGAGCAAAGAGATGAAATTCCTTTGAGGCCTATTCCTAGTGTAGAGTCATTTGAGAAATGGGCTATAGACTTTGTGGGTTCTATTTCACCAACCGCATGCATAACTAGATCATGTTACATCATCACTTCTACATATTACCTTACAAGGTGGGTAGAAGCAACACCTACCAAGGATTCTACAATAGCTATAATAGTCAGGTTCTTATGGGAACATGTTCTTACAAGGTATGGATGCCCACTAAGCTTGACAAGTGATAGGGGTACACATTTTTTGAATGAGACAATCAGGATACTATTGGATGAATTTATGATTGTGCACCATAAGACTATACCCTATCATCCTCAGGCAAATGGGACTACTGAGGCATTCAACAAGATTTTGAGCCAGACCTTGACAAAAATCTTGGATTTTAGAAGGAAAGATTGGGATGATAAAGTTTTTGTCGTGCTTTGGGCATAGAGAACAACATATAAGCGGTTGAATAAGGCCACACCCTTTCAGTTAGTGTTTGGTGCAAAAGCAATTCTTCCTATGGAATTCATGTTACCTTCTTTACGTATTGTGCGTGCTGGAGGTCTAACCGATGAACAAGCCTTGGAAGAAAGAATTGATAAATTGATATAGTTGGATGAGAGGCACGCCATAACACGTTGGAGTCAGAAGCGGGGAAAGGACAAGCGAAGGCATGGCATGATAAGCACATTAGGGACAAAAAGCTTGAGACAAGACAAATGGTGCTTCTTTATGATTCTAAGTTTCTGCGCCATCCAAGCAAGCTTAAAGTGCATTGGTTGGGACCATATATTATCACTCATATACTTGAATCAGGTGCTTGCCAGTTAGAGATGCTTGATGGAATACGGTTACCCAGTTATTTTAACGAGAGTAGGTTGAAGCCCTACTATAAATAAGTCTTCTTGGTGTTTGTAATAAGGCAGTGTTGCTATTTAGAATATGATTTCATTTCTGAACTTCCTTAATGTATTTCCTTCTTTGTTGCTATGCTTTGTCAATTTAGTTTGGTGTTTTACCTAATAAGTGCGCTTGCACGTTGGAAGCTAATTACCATTTAAAGTATTTTTATGTGCAGAGGATTGCACATACCATTGGTGTGGGCTGGTTACTCACATCTGGGTACACATGAGAATGAAACTATTATAGGTACTAGTTAAGAATGGAAAGGAGTTGTTAGAAAGGAGATTGCTCTAAAAAGATGACCATAGATGGAGATAAATGAGGGAACAATATAACTCGAGGTAAGCAATGGCCATGGAGACTACTAGGGGAAGGCGTAGTGGCGAGGTACTCGGGTGCGTGGAAGCGCGTTGAAGAAAAGTTTGTAGCCAGAAGGTAGGAAAGTGCGCTAGAAGGTTATAGGCACTTTGGGGCCGCGAAGATGTACCATAGGGATATTGTGAAAATGGTAAATTAAGAGAGGATTGTTCTTAGGTGAAGGAGCAATAAATGCACTAAAATTTTGAAAATCTATATAACGAAGTGATACGAGTTCATTTTTACCTTTGCGATCACAAGTATTTGAGCGAGTTAAGTGCGGTCGAGCCAAGCAAATTGTGTTGAGGTGCAAAGCATTGCGAAACTAGACGTGGAGAGCGATATTATACGGAAGAGGCTTGCGTCCCCATTGGTGAAGGGTTTGAGCGAAGTAGAAGCATTGAGAAGGAGCTAGGGCACACGGTTTCAAGCTAGGGCACTCAAATTTGAGCTAGGGTTTGAGTTTGCTCATCACGGACATCAAAAGGTGGGATTTTTATGATGGCTCCAAAGAAAGCACTTGTAACATGCATGAAAGGAAAGAATAAGGTAGAAGATGAAGTCAAAATTACTCCCGAGAGTAATTTTTCGTAGAGAATCAATACCCGAAGGAGTAATAGTCAGACAAGAGTGGGATTCCCACATTCGAAATGTAAGATAAGTGACTACAACCACCGTACCTCCGACAACAAAGATGAGTTGGAAGCTATTGCCATAGACATTCTAGAGAAAATGAGAAACACGCTAGATGACCGACAAACATTGGAGTCTCGAGAGTAAAATAGAATATCCAAAATTGATCCTCCCAGTTAAAGCGAGAGGGTGTTGTAGAATAGAAGTCTATTCTTTTTACGGTAATTCTTTACATTCTTATTTGTTATTGTTTAGGAACGTTAGAAGGAAACCCCATTGCCGGGGCGACAATGTAGTTTAGTGTGGGGTAATGTTGAGTAGACAGAGTATGACACTAAGGAGAGGGCACAAAAAAGATTCGCGTGCATGAATAAGGTGCATTTGAAAGCAAGGAAGGATAGGGAAGGAAACGCGCTAGGACAAGTTGATTTGGGACTTAGCCGTTTTTATGGTTACGGGCTATTTTTGAGATAGCATGCAAAACATGTAATCGATGGAGACTTGCGTGACAAAAACAACCTGCTATTTTGGGATGAGCGTTTGATGAGTGCCATGCACAAGTTGAAGATAATAATAGGATTACTATTGCCAGTTAACTGTAGGAGATCTATTATTAGCGCACTTGCATGTGTGCCTATTATTGTAAAGGCACATGGCTATTTTCAACATGCGACCTATTTTAGGAAGTGCGTAAGCGGTGAAGGGCAAGTCCCCACCCTTATAAATATGGATTGAACTATGTAGTTTGATATACTAGAGACACATGATTATTGTAGAGTTATGCTGCTGGATCTAATACACACATAAACTTATGGTAATGTTATATGATGTAAGAAGCTTTTGTATTTACTATGTTTAATATAATGGAGTGTATTGGGTGGATAAAGGTGTTAAACATGACTATAACTAGTTCTTGCATGGTTGATTTCATTATGATTATCATTTAATTCATGAATCTTTAAGATCTAGATTTGGAATTTGCTCTATGGAATGTTTATGGTTAGTCAGGGTTTTGAATGTATGTTTTATCTTCAACATGTTGACATCCTGCACAAACAACTCTAAAGAGGGGCCTGGTACCTTTATGTGCTTCGAGTGAGCGCTTAACTCGATCGAGTGATGTGCCGCCGCGTGCACGGTTGTTCGTGGTGGATTCTAGGCTACATCATGAAGTCTATAGGCAACCACCGTTGTTTCTTCAATCACACATCCTAAGAAATTCTAAGGTACACAAAATAAGCTCCACATTTTGCATGCACGACAATATCCTTCAAACTCTCAAGGACAACCTGTATGTAATACAAAACTAAATGAAATAATAGGTCGATTAACACCATATCAAATATGCCTTCGGCATAAGGGATATGGTTCTTCTCTGGCTAGATAATTATAAGCAGTGTTTGAAAATGAAAGGTTGTCAAAAACTACCACCCAACTTTTATGGCCCTTATAATGTCCTCTAGAAGATTGGTCCCATCACATATAGGTGAAATAACTTCTTCTAAAATCCATCCTATTTTTCATGTATCTTGTTTAAAAAGGTTATTACGCCGAAGGCGTTCCCCCTATGGGAAAGGACCTTGCGGACGTTTCTGCGATGATGTTAAAATTGACGGCCTCCCGACGTTTTTCCACTGTGTTTTATTTTGGCCCGTTTGCATGTCGTTTTTTCTATTGCAGGAAAATTTTAACCGTGGCTTTTTCGTTCTATTTTTAACAACCTATTTTTAACGCATGTTTTTTTATTGACTTTTATTTGCATGCGGAATTGTCTTTAAATACTCGAGGTCCATTCTGTTTTTGTTCTGCATTCAGCTGCGTCGAGATCCATTCTATTTTGTTCTGCATTCAGTCCGGGAAAGAACAGTTCGTAAGGTAAATAACATTCTTCCTATCTTTTTTCTTCTGTTGACAGTTGTTTTTCCTTGTAATGTTTTGTTTCTTAATTTGAACGGGTTTTTTCCTTACATTCATTGCCTCTGTCGATTGGTTTGCTTAGAGATCTTTGCTTATCGATTTGAGTGACTGTAGAGAAACTCGTAAAAAGCAAAGACAAATCATACCTTTACTCGCGATTTCTTGGTATGTGCTTGTAATGATGAAATCAACATGATTCATCGCAAGAATATCGGCATGAATTGACATGAAAAGTGATACTTCTCATCAAATTTTTCCAATATAGATCTGAACCTGCATATTTGGTCTTCTCCAAAGCATGTGCTATGTTGCACTGATAGAAAGATAATTAAAACAGTTAGGCTTTGTTTTGTGGATTTTTTATCAAAAGGCAGGTACAAAAGTAAGATCAATCAAAGTAAAAATGAATGGCATTAACACCTGAATAATTCCCAGTTTACTCGCAACCAAAGAGGCTACCATATTCCCATCACTGTAATTTCCAATAATTAGGTCTGGCTTCCCATGCAACTGATCAACAATTTCATTTGATGCATCCTGATTGTCAGATAACACAAAGAGGATGGATAAGGAGGGTTATTCAGTATAACATAATGGAAAAAACATATTACATATTCTAACAGAAAATTGTCAAGTATACATTGCTGAACTTCAAATTTTATGATATTGAAACTAATGAGACAGACTATTTCATTTGGTTTCATATACAACATTGTGTACATGTAGATAAATCAGAAAAACTTGAAAGACACTGCATTCTCTCATATGGTACAAAATAAATTACCTCTGCAAATTTTTCAAGATAAGGCCATACATCAAATCTAGAAACCCATCGGTGTAGAACCCCTTTCTCTGTTTTGAAGGGTACCCGCAATATTTTTGAATGTTGTGTATTGAGTACTTTCTCAATTCTCTGGTTGCATTTAGTCCCCTGTGCCTCGGGGATAAGGCGAGTAACCTATGAAAGATGGAAAAAATGATCAAAACAAGGATAACAACTAATAGTAGAAACACTCTCGAATGTACCTCTTTATTACTTTGAAGATATCATAAAAGAAACTGACACTTTGCTTCCTCTTGCTTCAAAAATCGACTGAAGGAGCCACAAAATATTTTATCTTAAGTCCAAAAACTTGTATTTTATGATACATATTGGCAACTTACCACTAGGATTTGAGGTGTAATTTCGAGCCCTTGCTGCCTAATTTTAAGTAGTTCTTCCTCGAGCGCCTTGACTTGATCCAATATATACACAACCTGTGTTTCAGATATTAGTAAGGTGAGGACCTTGGAAAGATCATTCGAAACATTATCTTAAATATCATGGTGAACCCATCTTATATCTCTGATTATCTGGTTATGCTCAAAATCATGAAAGGAGTTATTTGAAACCCAATAAAGGATCATCATCAAACTAGAAGCGGTACCTGTAATCATATAGTGTGTATGAAGATAAGCTAAGGCACAGAGAAAATAGATGATAAACTAAAGTGGAAATCTTATAGGAATTCTTAGTCCTGATCAACAATTACATATTTACGAATTTTACTACTTCTCAACTTCATGTGGATTAACTCAAAGGTTGGTTTTCGTTTAGAGTTTTTGATAATAAAACGGGTGTTTCTCCTTACATTCATTGCCTCTGTCGATTGGTTTGCTTAGAGATCTTTGCTTATTAGATTTGAGTGACTGTAGCAATATCTCTTATATGCTTCTGTACCATCAACAATTATTACTAATTGTCTTAGGATTCCAGAAATTAGGAAGCATGGCAGTGCCAACTGGCCTGTGGATATAGTTTAGTGGAAGATTCTTGTACCTGTCATTATAATTAATGACTATATGCTATTCTGATCTGTTAAAGAAAATTTGCATCTCTGTCTGTATTTTGAAACACCTAGGTACCAGGATTTTTGTTAGTGGATTTAAGCTCCGGTGCCGATGAATTGAGGGCCTGACACTATGTTATTTAAGTTTTCAAAATATTAAACCTCTCTAAACTTTCATAAACTTTTTATTCAAAATATATCATCCTTGCTCATATACTTCCAAATTTTTGTTCACTGTGGTTTTTCCATTCAAAAGGTGGTTTTACTCATGATTTCTATGCATGGTTTTGTGAAAGAATTTGTCCTGTCAAGGGCTGAGAAATGGAAGGCTGCAGGTACCAAGATTTGATGTCTATTGGATTGGGATCCATAAGACCATCTGTTGGACCCAAATCCAGGCCATTCAGGAGCCCTGCCCATTGCATTGTAAGATTCAGAAACTGCAGCTTGTAGCTTAATTCCATGGCATGTGACCTCAGCAAAGAATTCTCCTCTTCCAGCTTCATTTACTTGTGGGAAACAATGTTGAATTATGTGAGAATATTATTGTTTTCTGCTCTGAGATTAGCTGCTTCAGCTCTCAGTTCATCCAAACGCTGCTACTTTCTCATCCTGGATCTCCTTGCAGATTCTCTATTGGATATCATTCTCTTCTGCTTCCTCTCATCAATGATTTGATGTGGGTCTTCCTCGAGCCTGAATTTTGAAGCTGCATCACATGACCACAAGAAGAATTTGTGGAATTTGTGCAGGCATTCATGCCCATCATTGAATTAGGCATAATAAAAATTGATGGAGGAGCCATGGTATTAACTAGCTGCAAAAAAACCAGAGACCTGAATTAGCAGTAATTACATCAAACTAAAATCCACAAACCCAAAAAGGAAAATAGAAAGAAAGAGATGGTTAAGGAGCTAAATACCTGATTAAGCCTTATTAGTTAACAAATTGTTATGAATTAACAAAACCTGTCTCTATCAGCTCAGATTGACAGGATCTATGTATAACCTACCCCTTATTCGCCCTGTTATCTGAGAGGGCCGAGATCTTTGCCTACTCTATCACTTGATTTACCCTATTTCCTCTATGTATTTTGATCTATGTTCTATAACAGAAAAAAGCTTATGGGAAATATTCTTATAGAGGGGGATTCTAGAGGCTGGAGGGGCGATAGGGGCTAAAACTATAAACCCACATAAAAAATAATACAAAGACTGAGATCAGACCTATGTCAAGTGGAATCCCAGAGACCAATATTAGGAATAAAACCATATGACCAGTACAGAGAATTGAAAAAATCTATTATGGAGACAGAGCCAGATTTAAAACCATCAATCCAAACAAGCAAGGCTCAGTTGGGCTGAAGGAAAGCACCATAAAATCCAATTTCAATTGAGAGAACAGAGGAAAACTATGGCCTGATTCAGGATTTACAGAGTGCAATACTGAGGCCTAAAACAATAATAAAAAATACAGTTTACTATTTTCTTATGTATGGCCTCTACTAATATACGCTTTGTAATAACTCTTTATAATATTTTTGGTTTTGTTGTATTATATTTGAGAATGAAATTAAAAATATAGAATAATCTTAATGGATGAGTGCCTCCTTTTGAATTCGCAGATACATTTAGTTTTAATAACTTCCTATTTCGTTTATTTGCAGGATATTTGTGCTTCTCTTTCTCTGACGGTAAAGAAAAGAGTGTTGTCTCTGCAGAGCGAACTTCGTGTGGGTTTCAATCTTTTGATTGAAGTTTTTATTCAGCTTGATCTCTTTATCGCATGCTATGGACTAAGGAATTATCAGTAGAGAGTTTTGATGTTATTTTGTTTGGATTGTTCCATTTATATTTCAAATTGGCTCCAATCTATTTCCCGAAGTGACATGTGGGGGCATGTGCCTTCGTCAATGACAAGATTCGTTATGTGCCGAGGGGCTCGTTCCCCAATGAGGCCATTTCGAAGCATCCCAAGTTGGATGTTAGACTGATCAGCGACAAGGCTTTTAAAGCTGCCCGTCATACCTAAGAACATCTTGGTGGACTAACATACTTATTGTCTCTCTCCAATTTAATATGATGCAGACTAGAAACACAATTCCCCTCCCCACAACGGGATTGACATTAACTACGCCTCGCTTGCAGAGGGAGGAAGATTTTAAGCGTATTCAATGTGTTGTTAATGTTTTGCATTACAGGCAACCGAAACCACCTAAAACAGTGATAGCCGAAATGATCAGAGATCGCCTCCACCTGATGCCAACATCCCCAATTTTTCTCTCCAAAATCCGAACAATTGGAGATCATTCACGAGGCTTCTGCTTGATTTATGATTCTAACGAAGATGCACTGAAATATGAACCACCCCACAAATTGAGGAGAATGGGAATACCAATTGAGGCATCTGCAAATGGACAAAAATACAAGAAACGTGCTAAGAAAATTACACAAGCAAAAAGCAAGAAATTTGATTTAAAGAAATAACTTGTAGTGGTTAGTTTATAAGTGTTAGTTTATAAGTGTTTGTTTATAAGTGTTTTTGAAACAAACTGTAACTCGTACCAAATAATTCCATGTATGCATTGTGGCAATATACATCGGACATAGAATCAAACTTTTTAAACACATGTTCAGTTTATGTAATCCAACAACTATGGCTTTCGAATTTCTTTAACACTGTATCTCCATATAAATACCTATAGTTTTCTTACGTCAAGTGTACGTATTGTTCTTATTGTCTTCCATTCTATTTGCTTAACATAATAATCTGTAATTCGTTTCAACCATGCAAATTTTAGTTCTTTTCAACCAAAGCTTTGTGTGTTATATAACTTTTTTGCATATTGAATTGTTAAAGGATTAGACTTCATGTTTTCGCTTTTTAGCACATATAAAATAATAAGGAAGCCAACTTTAAAGGTTCTCATTCTTTACAAATGCATGCTTTCCTGAACACATCCTTCATTATCATGATTGTCACTGCCCTACAAGTTTACATTGTCCACCATATATTTGCAGAATTCCCACTATCGCGAGCATCTTTTAGTTGCCATGGAAATAACTTTGACACATGAAGGCATTACTCAATTGATTGAGGGCGGTTCCAATGTTGACCCCACATTTCAGATACTCCACTTGTCCTCCCTAAGGTCCATTCTCAACACTGGTGCCCAACATCGTGTTGACCTTTCAGATGGGATACATTTTCAGACAACACTTCTACCCTCCAAATTTGCAAGTCGTGTAACCGACAAATCAATACAAGAAGGCTCCATTGTGTGCTTACAAAAATCCCTCATTAGAATGATCAAAAGTGAATTGTAAGCTTCATCTCTAGCTCAATTACCAATGTACATAAACTTCCTATATTAATTATAATTTCTTTCTGTTTGTTTTTTCGATCCGTTGTTCAGTTCTAATTCTATCCCGATTTCCTTTTCCATTGCAGGACTGTTCTTATCATTGAAATGGATGTTCTTGTCGAAACACATTTGGTAATCGGTGCTCCAATCCGACTACCAACAAATTCTCTCGAACACATTCAATTCCGCAAAACAGATGCAACTGTAAACCGGGTTAACAAATATTTTGCGAGAACACCAACTAAAATAAGTGCTTTGAATACATCTATGCGCATGTGGTCCGTAAAGGGCCATGCCCTAGCAAAAACAACCCTTCGCCAATATCACAATGCAAGGGGAAATGGATCCGTGTTTGGGTTTGATTTTTTGATCAGAAGGAGGGGAAATCCACATCACTTGTTTCAACGAGGCCGCGGAAGCATTCTATGAGCAGATTGAGAATGGAAAGCTATATACAATTTCCAATGGGAGAATCATGCGTATTGCTGATGCAAAGCTATGTTACAACCATTTGAACAATGCTTTGAGATTTTCCCGCAACCTTCCTCAACCATATCTCCACTCATAGCAAATGAAGATACAATACCTTCCCATAACTTTCACTTCACCAAAATCAAGGAATTACCTACAAGTCACGAAGGTTCTACAGCTTGATTTGATTGGCATTGTTGTTACGATGTCACCATGCTCAACAATTCGTCGGTATGACAAGTCTCAAAACAAAGAGAAGAACACCGCAATTAAAGGACATGTCGGGTTTCGAAGTAAGTGTCACATTATGGGGACAACACTTAGATGATATAAGCAATGAACTTGAAGACATGCTTTCTATACCGCCTCTTCTGGTCCTCGCTTGAAAGCTGCTCGCGTCTCGCTTTGATGGAAGCTCAAAGTGGACACTGCTTTCAAGAACCAAATGTTACGTCAACCCTCAAATTTCGAAACAAATACACTTCATGGTCAAGGGTTGATTCTCGATGACTACTTGCTTCCTAGCACCCTCTATCACAAGCCAATTTCTCGGGCCCTCCAAAAACCTAACCTCTCAGTAACAACGATTTTTGAGGTACTAAATATGGGGAACACCGAGAGAAATGAATGGGCCATGGTTACCGCGTAAAATCACGAATATCAAGATGGACAACTTTTTTACAAGGCATGTCCTCTTCAAAAAGGTGAAAAACAAAGCAGAAAAAGGTGAGAGAGAATGGTAATGGTTCATGGTTATGTTCGAGTCAGCAATGACATAGTTCAAAACTACGATTATAGATATGCACTCATAATCGATCTAAAGGACCCAACAGAGAACTTCAATCGATTCATCGCTTTTGATGAGACAAATTGAGTTAATCATGGGTGTTAAATGCTAATGCGACCTCCATATATTGTCTATAGATGAAGATGCGACTAGTGAAATTATAAGTAATGTCATCGGCAACAATAATACTTGCTTCACACTTTCACTGAAAAAAGAGACATATTACAGAAACAACAGATTGAAATGTGTCATCCTCAGTTCAAAGAAAGCGGAAAACACTGCAACTCCTCCATAACCTTTACGCAAGGATTTCCAACCCACCCGTCCCTTCAAACATTACACCCTCACTCATCCCATTCTATACTTTGAACTATCATTGCTATGTTTCTTATTTCATATCTATGTTTCGCTTTTTTCCCTGCTTCAAAAGAAAACTATTGAATTCCCTTATACACTGACATACTATTGTCTCCTTCTATTATGTGGATTGTTAGTACTTTTAAGAAAATAAATATACAAAAGGCAATTTTGTTATGTACGTATTTACATCCTTCTGTAGTATGTGAACACATTGTATGTTTCTACATATGTAATACTCTTTTCCTTAATAAAAAAAGTAGTTTCTCAAAACTCAAATTGTTACCTCTTGTGCGTATTTCCCATTGGAACTCCACATGAATTACAATTGAATTTAGTTTTACATTTTCACTTATTTCAGCATTTGTTTGTCATCAAACTATGTATCGTTCCTGGCTAACCCAAAATGATCTTTATCCAACAGGTGGTACACCATAATCTTGTGACTTCACAATCATGTCGACTCCTGCAAAACGAGCCCAACGAAGAGAGAATTACGCAAAAAATAAAGTACACATAACTGCTGAGCAACGACGTCATAAATTAGAGCATAGAACAACGAAAATCTCAAATATCTTTCAACTTACAACGACCAACAACCCATGATCCCCCGACATTCCAATCTTGCCATCAAATACAACTACTGAAGAATTGCCAACCAACATTCCGCATGTAACTTCCATGGAAGAAAAATTTCAAGAGCATACCACTTCCTTCCGTACGAACCCATCTTTGCTCACAACCGTCACTTTCCCCAAATGTCCTGGGATGCCACATGAAACCTGCTCAAGCACCGACCTCTCTTCGCTTCATCACACTAATACAACCAGCTTTATCCTCTCCTTTAGACTCGCTTTCCACCTCGCAATCCACAAAGGACTCAAATGTAACACCCCACCCCTTCCAATACACGCATAATTCCCATATCCCCACCCTGTTCGCTGAATTTAGAATCCCAACGCGGTTTCGCAAAAGAATAGATTTGTTGGCGAACATACAAACTTGCTCAATTTGTTTGGAAAATTACCCTGGAATTAAAACAATTTCCTTTGAAGGCTTTCCATCCCGTAATGATGCAAAACTAAAAACAAGGCCACCGCTTCTCTTCATGGAACAACATGGACCCCGAAATCAGCTACCGTTTCGCTCTTTAACCCAAATCGAGGAGATGCTTATCACACGAGTTAATCCATTCCTGTAAGTCACCTAAGTACGTGGCGGGCAATACAAATACTCAGGACACACCATAAGCTTCCCGCAAAACATTACTTCAATAACAAAGACCCTACCCCATCGCCTCGGAGATTTGGACATAATTCTCATACAAAGGGAAGGATCTAATTTAAAAATTATGATTTCTACGTCAGTAGATCTCGTGTTTGGGCAGCGTTGCAATATAAAATCCAACACGATCCCTATTACAAAGATGTCTTAATTGACGATGACGCCTTTCCTCTCTACCATCAGAGTCGTCAAATGTTTCCTCCTCTCTTAACACAGCCGCATTGGAACTGCCCCAAATGCAAAGTGCCTCTACAGCTCATGGTAATGATGCTCCCACTCACTTTGATGAAACGTATGAACACTCATCGTCTTTCGTGCCAACACCTCACAATATAGGAATAAAAGAAGAGGAAATTGAATGAGCAGCCTCTGCTCAACCACGATGGTAACACTCCATTTACCATGCCATGGCCAGAGCTTGGCCTCTCGCCAATAAATGAATACAATACGGAGGGCCTATTCTCAATGGCTTTCCCAACTTTATTTCCGACAGGAAAAGCAATGTGGCAACAACCCCGCATAAAAGAAGTTCCAATGCATGAATACGCACTTCATTTGATGCGTTACCATGATGGGCGCTTCAGGTTCCCACCCAAGATTTCACTTCCTTCTAAACCTCATAATGTGACACATGGCTACCACCACATCGCAGCTTTATGAAACAAAACCTCGAATCTGGAATCCCTCCGACAATTAGAGACCTACGAAGACAACTACTGGAATGCCCCAAAGACAACCTCCCAGAAAGCTTAATGCGGTTTGGATCGAGCCTTCGAGGGACCCATTCATTCTGGGCAAAAAGTAGAGGCGAGCTTTCAGATATGGTGGAACAATTGGGGACACCAACCTTATTCTTCACTTTAAGTGCTGCAGACACTAAATGGCCATATCTCCACAATATTATGTCGGGTGAATGCCCAACAGATCCTCGAGCTGCACAACGTTGGAGAACACTTAACATTGTCTCTAACCCTCATCGAGTATCAACATACCTACATCACAGATTCACAATATTTCGCGAAGAAATATTGCAAAAGGAACTTGGAGCAGTAGACTTTTGGTACAGGTAATCAAATCTACTTATTTCAAAGTTATTTCCAAACTACATAGCTAATATTTATGTTCCCTTGTCTCACAGGTATGAATGGCAACATAGAGGCTCCGCACATGTCCACGGTTTATTATGGCTCGAGAATGCGCCCAAAGTTGACGAAATGGATTGGGAGGATACAACAGTTATTGAGGCCACAAAACAATACTTTGATAAGTTCGTGTCTGCCTGGAACCCTCGACCGGCATGCAACCGCTTGATTTTGTTCGTAGGTCACTCCTGGATGACCCTTGCTTGCTGATACAACAAAAATTCTATCCTCCTCCCCAAATTCAAACTCAAGAACCGCTTAATCGAGTTCGGCCCACACAAAATGTTCGTAACAAACATGCCTGCGTAGAAAGCAATCAATCACAGCCTCCAAACAGAGATACAACACCCCCGGCCCGCGCAACCTACTTCTTCCTTGCACATCGAAAGTGATGGGAAAATAAGTACCTCCCTTCCGTAAATGATGACAGATTGAACATCCACAATCGAACTATGATATACATATGGAGAGCAAATGTCGATTGCCAATCGGTACTTTCCCGCCATGTTGTTCTTAAGTATATTGCAAAATATGCTTCAAAAGCCGAGCAACACTCAGAAACATATCACCAAATGTTATCCAGATTTTCAAGAGACGCAGATGCAGATTCTCCAGCACATATCGCGATCCGTAAAATGCTCACAGAAAGCGTTGTCGAACATGACATAAGCGCACAAGAAACATGCCACATGTTGCAAAAAATGCCACTTGTTATGTGCAGTCGTCCATTTGTATCATTAAATGTTGGGAAAAAAATTCGAGACGTGTCGTTGAAAGTGACGCTGATGCAGAACAAACATCCGCTTTCTTGGATGCATATAAAGTTCGTCCAACAATCATGGAACACCTACCACTTATTCAAGTTGCTCGAGATTGGAGCTACAACAAGAATCGTAAAGGTGATAAATGGAAAAAGTGAACGATACACGCAATTGTTCGGGTCCACCCGAGATTTGTGGATGTCCTGTACCAGATTCAACGTCGTATGACCTTTTCTCGTTGGTCAAAACTCCTTTTATACAAGCCTTTCAGAAATATTGCATCAGAATTTGGAGCAACCCCACATGACATCAACGACACTTGGGACATGTTCAAGCACAACTACAGACCGTGGCATGTTTTACGCACAACCGCAGACACGACTCTCGTTACTGGATGTTAGTTCGCTCGAGCTCGAATGCAAATTCAACACGAACCATCGCAAGAATGGTAGGTCTCGCACAACTTCGCCGAAAACAACACGGCCAGACATAGCCTTGACATGTTGGGAAACGAGATTTCGACGCACAACATAATTGGAACATACATGACGCCCGCATGAATTACGAGAATCGGTTCATCATTCAAAAAGAGAGAAGGCGGACATATACTTAACAACAACATACAAAGCCACACCACCATCTTCCACACTTCCTTTGTCTCCGTAACAACAAACACTCTTGATACCATACTACACCATTCAAAGAAACAAAACCCTTCTACCTCCACTAAGATTCATAATTCAAGGAACGGCTGGCACAGGAAAATCATTTCTGATAAATAAAATCCGCAATTTATTCACATCACCAACCACATATCCCTCACCTCTACTTGTGCTCAGGTTTCCTTCTACCGATGTTTCAAAGATTCAACATCTCTCGCATCCACAATCCACGCACTGTGAAATTCCAATCAAAGAACTTAAACCCTCAAGGTACTTTGCATTATCGCTCTTTTCAAGAGTCACTGAAACATATAGAATATGTTCTTATTGATGAAATGAGTTTCATCGGCCCAAAGTTACTAACCAAAATTGACAGTAGGCTCCGCGAAGCTTTCCCACACTCAAGAACATCTGAATTTGGAAACAGATCAGTCATCCTCCTCGGCGACCTCGGCCAATTACCACCGGTTTTGGACAGTCCTCTTTATGCAAGTAATTCCTACGGAGCAACCCTTTGGAAGGGATTTGAGACTTCCATTACATTGCAAACAATATTTCGGCAACAAGGAACAACCAATGCACAAGTTTCATTCCGAAATTTACTGCTCCACATGCGAGATTCAACCCCTCTAATTGAGGATTGGGAAATCTTAATGTCTCGCACAGACACATACCTAACTCAGCAAGAGCTCAAAATTTTTAAGGATGCACCACATTTGTTTGCAAAAAATGATCAAGTCGACTCCCACAACCTACAAATGTTGAAGGCATTGAACGTTCCGATCGCCCAATCCATTGCTGAAAGTAACAGGCGAACCGGACTAGGAGATCCTGATGATGATCAGTTGGAACACAAAGTTCTGCTGTGCAAACAACAAAAAATCATGCTTATTGCAAATCTATGGGTTGACGCAGGCCTCGTGAATGGGGCCACAGGAACTATCACCGACATTGTCTACGACACATCAATGCAACCACCAGCATTACCTTTATTTGTTGTTGTCAAATTTGATAGATACAATGGCCCATGTTGGGATCCCAGCAACCCGTTACATATTCCCATACCCCCTATTTCGAGAGGGAATCGAAGACAATTGCCAATTAAAATGGCCTGGGGATTAACTATCCACAAGTCACAGGGACTTACTTTACACAGAGCAACCGTCGACATTGGAACCACTGAAAGGCAGGGTCTTACATTCACAACTTTCTCCAGAGTTCCCTCGCTTGCAAATCTGCGTATTTCACCTGCTTTTTCATTCGAGCGATACTCAAAAATGGTGTACGTAACAACACTTCGAGCAAGAAGGAAGGAGGAAGCAAGACTACTGTCACTCAGCCTATCGTAAAAGATAGCCTCTGCTTTGATAGCACCCCCGCTACTACTATACTAAACACTTATTCTATCCAAAGCGACATTGCTGCTCAAGGGGTATCAAATGTAATCATGTTTACTCAAGCTAAAAAAGCCCACTAAAGGCTACTATACATGATATAAAAAATGCAAATGTATACATGTCTCATTGTGTGCACACAGATCTACTTTTATTAGATATTGTGAAATATGATATGAAACTTTAAATGTACAAAGTTGTAACAGAAAAAAATGTACACATACAAAATTTCAATCTAATGTTTCAACTCAATTCCTACACTACAACTATCAATCACACACATTATCAACTGTATAATAAATAATTTCCCAACAAAACACCAACCAAACCGATGCACAACTAACACAATGAACCCGAATAAAATACATACAACAACTTCAAGATAAATTAACTATTGAAAAGGGTTAACAAGTTTGAAAAGTAGAAACAACCTTCAATTAAAATACATCAATCAACAATCACCATCTTACAAAAGTATAAATATAACCTATAAAACAAATAAATATAGGGTTAATTGCATGAAACACATGCGTTGCTAGTTGGTAAACATGTTCAAATTGAGACTATATTGTTTAGCTTGATATTGAAGGGTCTATTCTCTCGTACCTAAATCAATGATCACGATAGTTACACAATTAATCACCATCTAATATAAAATGTGTAGAATGCAACCAAAAAAACACATAATAGAGACCCTTACTCTACCTCTAAAACAACTATACTAAAAACGGAACATATCATTGTGATTTTGGTAAAACATTTTAAAATCCCAGATCCAAGACTTTTAATAAAAATTTGAATGCAACGGAAAGAGACCCTTTACTACATCGATTGTGATTTTTAATTTTTAGAGCAAGACTTTTTAAAAGGAAAGGAGGTTAAAATCCCATTATCCAAAATTAGGTGTTATTAGTAAAAATTTGGACGCATATGATTTGTATAGGTTTGAATGTTAGATCTTCCAAAGCTTTAAAGAAGACGTGAGCCACATGCTTTAAAGCAGACATGCGCCACATATAGGTAGGAAAATTAAATAAAAAACTTAAACGGGACGTTAAAGCCCCACGTATTACAGGATAAAGCCACATGTATGACGGAGACGGGAGACGATTGGCCCATCCAAACGAAAAACGGAGCCGATAGGTAGTTTCTGGTTAAAAGAGAGCTACTAAAAAACATATCTCCCGGTCAGCTTCACCATTCGATTAATAAACCAAACACGACAGAAATATATTTTGTAGTTTTCCGATCGATTTATTCGAATTCTCAACAGAAGTTTGAAGAAGAGCGTAAGCCGCGGTAGAAAACTCCAGAAGAGGGCGTCAACACGAAACTCATGTCATAATTCGCTACAAAATTATTATTTTCGGCTGTCAGTATGAGAGGCTCTAGGTATCATAGGGAGCCGCAATAATTTTTGCTCTCTGCGGGGCCAACTCTGGCTCACACCTGAAACTTTTTTCATTTAGCTGAAAAATGGCGCTATTAAGGCGCCGTAAAGCAAATGAGCCAGAGAGCTCCAATATTGGTGAGCAGCAGTCTGAGGAGGAAAAGAAGCCAAAGGAGGAGAAGAAGCCGAAGGAGGAGGAGAAGAAGCCGAAGGAGGAGAAGAAGAAAACCAATAAAAGTAAATGGAGCTGCATCGACAACTGTTGTTGGTTTATTGGTTATGTAGTCATGATTTGGTGGCTGCTCATGGTTCTGTACAATGCTCTGCCCCTTCGCTGCCGCAATATGTGACAGAGGCCATTACGGGGCCTCTTCCCGATCCTCCAGGTGTTAAGCTAAAGAAAGAAGGGTTGAAGGCCCGCCATCCCGTGGTTTTTGTGCCCGGGATTGTCACCGGTGGATTGGAGCTTTGGGAGGGCCATCCCTGTGCTGACGGTCTGTTTAGGAAGCGCCTCTGGGGCGGAACCTTTGGAGAAGTCTACAAGAGGTATTTGTAATTGCATTTTTTTTTTTTAACTAACTGGTGATTAGTTTCCAGTTTTGCCCTAGGTGGAAAGTCATTTTTGTTTTTCTAATAATTTGTAATTATCGTCTGCTTTTCTATCTGTGGCGCGAATTCACTTACACAAAATGTTGGGCTGTAGTCTGAATTTCAGTAGCTGATGCGGTCTATGTTGTGCTGTAGTCTGAATTTCAGTAGCTGATGCTAGATCGGGGTCCTAATGAATGACAACCTTGTTCTAGCAGTCTAAATAAGCTTCGCCGCTGTTATTACCTAAATTATGTCGTCGTGATTTTTTATGGTGGCCATTTGCAACAAACTTGGAAAAACTGTTGTTCTCTGAAAATTTTAACTTGGAAGCGTGTAAAATGAATTCAAATTAAAATTTGTTTGAAATGGGAGAGGATTGATATACTGAATGGGTACTCAAAATGAATCTCATGTTTTGTGCAGGAACATTACAAACACCAAATTCCACTCTTAACCAAAAGCAACCACTGGTTTTGCCAAATCTAGTTGTTTTCTAAGCGAGGCATGCTAACAATTATTTAGCATTATTTTTAAGGCTAAAAACACCTCTCCACTTTTGTCCTTAAGGCTGTAAAAGGTGACCTGGAATCAAGAAAAAGCCATTTCAAAACTGAAGTTAATTTATACAAATTCGGTATGGATGGTATAGTCATAGAGGCCAAGAAAAGGCCCAAAATAGGCAAAAAAAAAAAACGGCTTTAACTCCTATGAAATGGTTTTATGGCTGAAACTTGAAGATTTTTAACCCATGTCATATGCTAACATCAGATTTGGAGGAGCTACCAATTGTTCTAATGGGCTCAGCAGCTCCAAGAACACCCCTTTTCACCCATTTTGATGAAAAACACCCCTCTCTCTCCTGCAGTGATTTTTCTTTGTTGTTTTTGCCCTTCCACCCTCTTCTTCTTCCTCCAGTCAACTCCTCCTAATTCGTTTTGCTTCAGCTCCCATGCTTTTTCTGTTTTTCCTTCTCGAGAAGAGCCCTTTATGGGGAAAACACCCTTCTACAGCGACATACCCTACTCAAGTTATTTTTTTCCCCATGATATGCATCAAAATCCCATCTCATACGTGCTCAAAGACCTGGCTGATTCCTCTTATATTGCTCAAACCATGACATGTGCATGCCAAGTGTGTGATGAAATGCCAACTTGGTGGTTGATGGCAACATGAGGCCATGAAGATACAATGGCTTATTGGAGATCCCCTTCTACAATAGAATGTCAAAAACATTGAGCTTGACATCACTTTAACAATACATGTTTTTGGTTGATGCAAGATTGCTTTTACCCCAAAGATGCTCCTGCATTAGACACCCAGGTAAATAAAAACACGAGCTCCTACTCATGAAGTCTGATTGACACCTTTTAAAGTGTGGCCATAGTGATCGATCTCAGTAGGATTCAACCACGTAGAATTCTCCACTGCCCCGTTTTCCCACTTTTCCAAGTTTTCCATATACTCTTTAGCTTTGGTTGCCTTAGAGTCGCAGAATGGGCTCTATTTCCTCGCTCTTTCTCAGGAGCTTGCCGTCTCCAATTAGAGATCCCAAAATCTGACCCCTCATTGTTAGCAATTTTTGCCCCTTATGAAAAGCATACAAATGTACAACATAAAAAATGGGGAAATGTCCGTGCCTTTAGGAAACTCAATCTCATATGCATTTATTTAAAACTTACTCAGAATTTTGCGGGCCCCAATCTTTTCCATTTCAATTTATTGTATGTTCCCTGTGGAAATTTCCTTTCTCAAATATGCCAAAAACAAATCACCCATTTGGAATTCTTTCTCTCAGCTTGAGATCTGCATGTTGCTGACAAATTTTGGTTGCTTTGCTCTAACATTTCCTTCATCCGTCGATGTATTTCTTGCATATACTCTGCAAAAACTTCAGCTACAAGGCTTTTCCCATTTAAATCATTGATGTCCCGCAACTCTGTGAGACCGCTTAGACCACACCTGTACACTCTGTGCAAACGGGGTATTGTTGTGCTTCTATAAGTGGAGTTATTATACGCAAACTCAGCTTGTGCTAAGATCAAATCCTATTGTTCAAGCTTTCTCCCCACAGAACATCTCAGCAAATTACCAAGACTCTTATTCACCACCTCTATTTGCCTATCTGTTTGTGGATGTTTGTTGAACTGAAACTCAACTTGGTGCCCAATTTCTTAAAAAATGTCCTCCATAAATGACACAAACTTTGTATATCTATCTGAAACTGTACTCTGAGGTAATCCATGCAATCTTACTAGCTCTTTGAAAAACAAATTTGCAATATTTGTGGCATCACTAGTCTTCTTACATGCAATGCAGTGTGCCATTTTCAAAAATCTATCAAGAACAAAAGAGATTATCCTTTTGTATCTGTGGATATCCAAGCACAAAATCCATGATACCATCATCCCATGAATTTTCCGGTATTGAAAGTGGTTGGTAGTTGGTACAATTCCAAACTCAAATGTTTTTCATTTTACGTGTTGGCAAACTCTACAACTTTGCACAATGAACTTATTTTTGGCCAATAATACCTCTTTAGATGTGTCAATGTTTTATGTATGTCAACATGTCAAGCCATTCCACTGCTATGTTTTTCTTTATCAAAATTTCCCATATTGATCCTTGCGGTATGCACAATTGCAGTCTTTGGAACGAAAATTTATCTTTCAAAATGAAATCCAGCCATGGAGTTCTATCCATGTTGGTTGGACTTTTGCATGCTGTCCTTGTGTCACCGAAATCCACATGCTCTTGGTACAATTCCTTCATAGAATCAAACCCAATAAACTCTACTCTCATTTCAGTCAACAAGAAACATCTTCTACTCAATGCATCTGCAACTTTATTAAATTTTCCACTTCTATGTTTAAAATTGAAGAGAAACTATGAAGAAATTTAACCCATTTCATATGCTTTTAATTCAACTTACCTTGGCTATTTATAAATTGTAGTGCTTAATGCTTCATGTACAAGAAAAACTCCTTTGGAAGCAAGTAATGTCTCCATTTCTTAAGAGCTTGCACAATTGCATATAATTCTAGGTCATACAAGGGGTATTTCCATTTGGCATCGTTTAAATTTTCACTAAAATAAGATACAAGTCAGACTTATCTACTCAAAATAATCCCTATGATTTTTTTACAGTGTTTGTGGCATCACTAGTCTTCTTACATGCAATGAAGTGTGCCATTTTCGAAAAACTATCAACAAAAACAAAAGAGTCGTTACCCTTTTGTGTCTGTGGAAATCCAAGCACAAAATCTTTGCTAATGTCATTCCATGGTCTTTTTGGTATTGGAAGTGGTTGGTACAATTCCGCATTCAGACCTTTTTTGTTTTGTGTGTCGGCAAACTCTACAACTTTGCACAAACTTTCGTACATCTGCACTCATTTTTGGCCAATAATAGCCCTTATTCGGCCGTGACAATGTTTTATCCATGTTAAAATGTCCAATCATTCCACCACTGTACTTTTCCTTCATCAAAATTTCCCATATTGATTCTTGCGGTATGCATAATTGCAGATCTCGAACAACAATCCATCTTGCAGAAAGAAATCCAGCCATGTAGTTCTATCCATGTTGGTTGGACTCTTGCCTGCTGTCCATGCATCTCTGAAATCCACATCCTCTTGGTATAATTCCTTCATGGAATCAAACCCAATCACCTCTACTCTCATTTCAGTCAACAAGAGACATTTTGTACTCAATGCATTTGCAACTTTATTAAGTTTCCCACTTATATGTTTCAAAGCCAAAGATTAAGTGTGAAGAAATTCAACCATTTTAATACACTTTTGATTCAACTTACCTTGGATATTTATGCACTGCAGTGCTTGATGCTTCTTGTACAAGAACTCCTTCGGAAGCAAGTAATGTCTCCATTTTCTAAGAGCTTGCACAATCACATATAATTCTTGGTCATACACAATATTTCCTTTTGGCATTGTTTAACTTTTCACTAAAATAAGTTACAGGTCAACACTCTTGACTCAAAACAGCCGCTATGGCTGTCTCACTAGTGGAGAACAAAGCACCAAATTTTGTCAATCAACTTCAATTATCTATTCAATGTGAGAATGTTACATATATAGTTTAGATTTCTCCTAGAAGCAAGGATATCTCTCTTATCTGAAATATCTTTCTTAATCCCATAATCTTCTCACATCCTTTGTTCACTCTTAACTACCCTATTATCTCTCACACAAAATCTCTACGTGAGTTGTTTTACAACTCACTTATTACCTTCTACACACAACATGCTTCACACTAATATAACACTTATACCTACAAAGTATTATAATAAATTCACCTATATGAGCACTAGCTCACTTATTTTTCTAACATTCCCTCCCCTAGTGCTGACATAGGGTGAGGAAACAAACCACTCAGATTGAGTAGAGAAAATATTCGTCACTTGGATGGGCAAAGTCTTCATCACTGGCAAGGGAGGTGTGTTCTTCTTGGTCATCTTCTAAAGTTACTATGGCCTTGTCTTGCAACTTTCCATTGAGGAGATCTTGTGCCCCTTGTTTGCAATTCAGAAGGAGATGTCCAGTCTTTTGCAATAGAAACATGTGTATTTGTTTTTCACATATTTTGATTTCTTGTAAGAAGTGTTGGGCTTGTTTTGTGCAACTAACATTTCTTCTTCATCTGAAACCTTGTTACCTGCATCAAGTAGTGTTGATATAATGTTCTCCAAACTTGGATTAAGTTTACTTAGAGTAAACACCATATTGGACATACTGTTGGGTATGCTATTTTGTAAAATGGCCTTTGTGTCATTGTCCTTTACTGCTTCATTTATGCCAGTCAACTGGGTTATCAGAGAACGAAACTTGCTGATGTGAGTTACTATATCTCCCCCTTCTTCCATTTTTAACCTATATAATTTTTGATTCATTGTTATTTCAGCATATCTGGCTTGTGACCCGAATAGTGTGTTTAGTGATTCCCAAACTTCATTTGCAGATTGCTTGAAGTACACATGATGCAAATAGGGTTTTGATAAGCCAAGACCGATGGTAGCCAAGGCTTTCTTATCTTTGACCATCCATTTATGGAGTTCGTTCTTTCCATCTATTGTCGACGATTCCCCAAAGGTCTCTTTCAATCAACAACTGTATCTGAATCTGCCATGTATGAAAGTCCTTTCCTTCAAACTTGTCAATTGAATTTAATCTATCCATATTACCCGTAGGACATCAGTTTCTACCGATAATGCCTCCTTTACAGAAAAACTTGTCACGCAATTAATGAATCAATAGCACTTTACTTTTTAGAAAAATTTACTCCCCTCCCTTGAGAATAATCACCCTCTACACCAAAAAAATAAACCTTACAAAACTCCTTCCCTTTTGTTTTTATGATTTTTCACTCAAAATAATTTTAAGTAAAAATTAATCTCTAGGTGGTGGTGAGGGGCGTCGAACCCAAGACCTCCTTCCACGCTAAATGCCTTACACAAAACCTTGTAGCCGATTGGGCTACACAATCACTTGAAAATAAATATGTGCATTGTGAAGACTCTATTTTAAAGTCTCAAAACAACTCAAATTTGTTTTAAAAATGAAGTTTATCAATTAAAACATACCTGACTTGCTTTAGGGTTTTGATTTGTAGAGGTGTTGCCAGATGAAATACATGGCCGAATTAGGTCTGCTCACCAATTATTTGAAAGCTGAGCTTGTGGAGATCAGAGTGCAATTTGTAGGAGTTTGATATAACAATGTTGATGTCACAATGCACAAATCAAGACAATAGACTCCAATGTAAATCCGAATGTGGCGTGTAGCAGAGTTGGATTGTTGCTGAGTTGGGCAATGCAACGAACTAAGACAAAGACAAGGCAGATCTGTTGAGCCAAGGAAGTGATGAGAAAGCTGCTGTCACGTTTGGAGAAGATACGCGGCTAATGTTTTCAACATTTCTCCTTAGCCCTAATCTGGGTTTTTCTAATTGTTTGACAGAATGTTCCCAATCTTGAATCGAAAAAACCCAAAAATATCTCAAGAACCCATATTACGAATCTTGAGATACGATCTGTTTATCAGTAGTTGTTTTTATTTGACTAAAACTGCAAATACTTCCCTTTCCAAAACAAATATGCAAACCCTTCAAACATGAATTTGTACAGCCTGATTGTAGAACAAATCTGAAACTCCTTGTAAATATGGAAACCAACAACTAGAGTCTAGAAAAATGAATATCAATAATGATTTGTATGTGGTCTACATCACAAACCAATATTGACAAAAATGAATGAAGGCCTGAAAGAGAAGAGCGATGCTTGTGGTCCTCACAACAAATCTTCAATACTATCCAAGGCCTAAATTCAGAGAGGTTTAGGGAACCCCTGTGATACCAAATGAGAACAAAGCACCAAATTTTGTCAATCAACTTCAATTATCTATTCAATGTGAGAATATTACATATATGGTCGAGATTTCTCCTAAAAGAAAGGATATCTCTCTTGTCTGAAATATCTTTCTTAATCCCATAATCTTCTCACATCCTTTATACACTCTTATCTACTCTATTATCTCTCACACAAAATCTCTACGTAAGTTGTTTTACAACTCACTTATTACCTTCTGCACACAACATGCTTCACACTAATATAACCCTTATACCTACAAAGTGTTATAATAAAATCACCCATTTGAGCATTAGCTTACTTATTTTTCTAACACTAGCATCACGATCAACTGGGAACATCATGTTCTTGGTGCGGTTATGTTAACATTGATTGTTTGGTTACATTCTTTAACAACTCAAAACTTTTCTCAGTTGCAACTGTCCATTTTGAATTTTTCTGTCACCTCTCATTGTTTCAGTTATGGGTGCACAAATCCCGCCAAAGTTTTTAATGAACTTTGGGTTAAAAATAACCAGCCCATGAAAACTCCTAGCTTCAAACATGTCTTTTGGTGTTGGCTGCTCTAAAATGACTTTCACCTTTTATGGATCCATCCTTAGTCCGTCCTTTGAGATCACAAAGACCAAATAAACCAACTCGGTATTCATAAAACTGCATTTTTTCATATTTACCAGCAACTTCTCTTCTTTTAATCTTTGTAACACTTGTCTCAGATATATAAAATCCTCTTTTTTGTCCTACTAAAAATCAAAATATTATCCAAACAAACAATGACAGATTTCAGTTTGCCAAGATATGGTTTTAAAACTTCATTTATGAGTCTCATGAATGTACTCGGTGCATTTTAAAACCAAATGACATAATCATCATACATACGGTCTTTTCTTTGTCGTAATCGTTGTCTTCCACTCATCACATTTCCAAATTTTGATTTGATGATACCTACTCTTCAAATCAATCTTTGTGAAATGTTTTGCTCCATTCAAGCAATCCATCAATTCATCCATTCGAGGTAATAGAAATCTGTACTTAATTGTTATTTTGTTTTATGGCTCTAGAGTCGGTGCATACACGCCATTCTCCACCTTTCTTGGGTGCCAATCAATGTTTTAAAAATCGGAACCGGACTCGAACCGGAACCGGACGGTTTACTAAAAAATACATAAAAATTTATATTTTTAATGAAAGCAATATATTTGAAAGATTAAAACCATGATTCCAACAATTACACACAAAATATGCAAAGCTTGCTCTTGTATATATGTAAGAAAGGTGTTTATAGCAAAATGGCACGAACTCCAAGTCCAATACACAATACATATATCATATATGAGATTCCAAAACAAAATACATAAACAATGAGGCTCTAAATGGCCTCCATAGTCCGAGACTCCAAAAAACATGCTATGATCATTGATACATTACAAATACTACAAGTTACAAAACTCTAGAATAAACTAGATGACATCAATGATCAATCATCAAACTCTGCACATTGCTAGAAATGGGATCCTCAAGGTCATCCTCATCAATATCATCACCGACCTCTGGCTCTGACTCGGACCCATCCAAATCCTCAGGTACATCTGCAACAACTGTATTGGCACGGGGAGTAGCACGAGTGCGACTAGTGCCTGCTATGTCTCGTGACGGTGGTGGCGGTGCTACTAATGGCTCATCATCCTGATCCAAACCCATCCACCCCAAGTCATCGGGATCAAACTTTGTTGGCTGACTCTCCTCTACCCAATCTAAGGTTGGATCTATATCATCCAAGACAATGGGATCTCAGTGATCGGGTCTTCGGCTTCAAGAATCGGTTGCACCTTAGCCAAGGTTGTACTTGCACAAAGAAAAGATCATTCAATCAGTAAATAGAAAATGTAATAAAAAATAGAAAATGTAATAAAAAAGTGTATTTTTTATTGGAAAAGCCGTTTAAGGCTATGCAAGCCACGACTCGGCCGGTTTGGGTTGAAACCGGACCGGTTTGACCGGTTTGAGGCCAAACAGGTTAAACGATCCGATTTTATTGCCTGTCGATGCAAAAAAGGGTAAATCGGTCAAACCGCCGGTTCGGTTTCGGTTCGACCGCTTTTTAAAACATTGGTGCCAATATTGCTGGAATTGTACACGGCTCAAGCTTTATTTGATCAAACCCTTTTCTAACAATTCTCGCACTTGACTATTCACCTCTTCATTCTTAGTGGGTGTCGATCTATAGGCTTGGTTTGGCAAACTAGATCTGGGAATCAAATCCATGTGATGATTGATGCTCCTCATGGGTGGTAATCCTTCTTGTGGATCATTGGAAATGATCTCTACATCTTCAAGCAACAAATCCTCCACTTCAATTGGCATTTCACTTGCCTTATCTGCTGTCCGAACTTGTATGGGTTCGGGTTTGAAAGCAAATCATGCTTTATCTTCTTTACCACTTTCAAAAACTGTTTTCTAGAAACAATCAGAACATTAGGACTGCTGTTCACTTCCTCCTCTTTGCCCTTTGATGGGTTCAAGATATACTTCTTTCTTTGCAAGAGTAGGTATTTTCCATATCGTCATGTATGGCCTTTTGATTAAATTTCCATGATCTACCCAGCAACACACTGCATACATCCATGGACATGATATCACACCAAGCTTCATTTCTGTATGAATCATCAATCTGAAAATTGGCCAAACATTGTTCATTTACTAAAATTTTATGTCTTTTTGTAAAACCTTGTACAGATTTGGGTGTGTCACTCTTTTTAACCCAAGCATATCAACCATTTCATTTGAAACCAAATTATCTTTGCTACCACTATCAATAATGACTTTGCAGCACTTACCTCCAAATTTGTAAATGATTTGGAAAATATTCTTCCTTTGTACTGGTTCATTCTTCTCCTTTTTGAGTTTTAGCGCTACTCTTCATCATGAAATCTTCTCCATGTTCCACTACTTCTGTATGATCAGGTGATGCAACAAACTTTTCATCCTCTTGTACAATATGAGTGCTGGCCTCATTTCTCCAATTATTGTTTTTGTATGTGGACACTCATAATATCAGTGACCAGCTTGTCTACATCTAAAGCATGTACCTGAGAATCCTCTTCCTCTACCATACTGTCCTCTTTCTCTTAAAGGGTACGGTCTTCCTCTTGGTTCATGATTGTGATTGTGAGAAGTACTAGCTACTCCCTCACAAGTATGTTGTCATCTTGGCAAAATTCATTAGGCTTGACTAATTGGAGAATAGTATAGAACCCATATTGAAAGGGTTTCAACTTGTGTTGTGGTTTGTTTTGAAACCTTTGCTTATCCAAGCCTAACACAATAATCAACTTATAAAGAATGAGGTACTTGAGGCTGATTAGGGAGTCCTTTCAATTTGGCTCAAGTCTACTAGAGAATATTGTGAATTTTGGTGTGAAGGTTGGTCAAGTTCTGTGCAAAAGAAGAAGATTTTTCTTGCTCATGTTGGAGGAATGCACCCTAGAGTTGGAAGAGCATCCTCAATCTTATAAGACACCAAAGGTTGGAAGCCACAGGGAAGTCACGAATTTCTAGACAAGATTTAGCTTTGACTCTGCAGGTTAAACTGAAGTGGCTTTATAAGGATTTGAATTCTTTACCCTTTGGGATGCAGGTCCAAGTGCTTTCTTATCTTGCTTATGTAGGGAGATGTTTTACTTGTAATCATAATGCTAAATGTGAATCTTTTTTTGGGGAGTGATATAAGATGAGTTCCTTCAAAAACAAATTGTGGTACAAGGAATAAAGATAGGCATTTTGAAATCCAGGACACAACCATGAAGATGTAATCATGTTGGCATTGAGCATTGAGAAAACTATTAGTAAAGAATCTGTAATTAGATTCTTGATTTGTAAACTCCTACGATTGCTTGCTTAACAAAATTCACACTATCACTATGCCATTTTACTTCAAAATGACAATTTGAATGCTTGGTGAAGCTTAAAATCAATGCAATTTTGTGTAGGAAACATATAACAACACATAATGTATGAAATAATAATGACACAAGGGATTTTGGTTTGGAAAACCCCAAGATAGGGTTAAAAACTAATTAGAAGTGGAAATCGTTTAACTTCCTATCTTCTTATGGCCATAAGACAAATTACAAAGAGTTCATAGAACAAGTACAACAAATGCACTTTTATCTTGCTCACTCAACTTCATTATGTTCCTTTCTTCAATCCTTCTCCTACAACCAACTGAAGACCAACTATGATCACCCTTGCCTTCTATGAACTCATGCCTCTATTTATCATGCTTGGAGATGTCCTTTCTTATGCTTAAGGATCCTAACCACCACAAAAATTGAAGAGAGTGTTACCTGCCATTATTGGACATATACAGACTGTACTCACAGGGTTCAACGAATTTCATCCACGAAGTTCGAAATTCGCCATTTTTTAAGGCTGTGGAAAAATATTGGTAAAGTTTGATACAGTTTGGCTAAAAATGCAGGGAAAAATCATATTAGAACTTCGGCTTAAAAACAACAACGAAGAACAACAAGCAATTATGCGGAAGTGTCGAGCATGAGCATAAAAATTGACCTGTGAGGAAGTGTGCCCTAGGTCTCGGCTTTGATATATACTGCAACATAGTCATCCGACTGTTATAAGACATTGTTCGTCTGGTCTTGGATGAAGCTTTTGCTACCAATTCGAAAAGCACAAAGGATTCTAGCTCCAACCTGAGAGATTGCGAGGATATTGACGCAAATTTACACCGAGCCATTAAACATGATGCACGGCCGAAAAAAGATCCAGGTCTCCCTGCCTTTGTCCTACGTTTTTATAAAGTGTAGGTTGTTAACTTGTTATAAAGTATATTTTTATTTTATGTTTAGTAATTTATTTGTTTATTCTTTAAAGATTATGCTTTAAAGTTTTATTTTATTTTTCTAATTTACTTTTAGTTACGTTTTTATATATTTTTGAATTTTATCTTTTACTTTTATTTTTAATTTATATTTTATATTTACTCTTATGTTTAATGTATTTTCATCATTGATTTGTCATATATTTTATATTTACTTATATGTTTAATGTATTTTTTTAATATTTTAGTAATAAAAATATATTTTATTAGTCGAACATAATGGCGAATTTTTTTTAACTTTATTTATTGGCGAACTTGAACCGAATTTTATCCTCGTTGAACTCGAACACAAACTCAAACCTTGTGACTTAGTACGGTACAACATGAGAAATTTCATTATTGTAGAATGGTGGTTTTGAAACCATCCTGGCAGTTTTATAATTGCCGTTCTACATATATCGATAGTTACGCATTGATGCTCTGCATGAAGTGGCGCCACCATCCTACAATAAATATTCTTTTTAAGCCCTACAACCGATCAAACCAGGTTTTCTTTGATTGGATGATGAAGTAGTGGTTTTCTTGATCCCTACGGATCATACCTATCTTTCAAAAGCTTTTGGTCCCAAAAAGCATAATGGGGGAGGCGATGTTGGTACAACTCACCTACTTTCTTCTTGAGGTACCATCCGGCTTACCTTTGTGTCTTACCCTTGATGCCAACTTGGCAAGATGTTTGTGGTCCCGTGTGAGTTTCTTTGACTTTCCATTGCAACTACACCCTATGTCAACTCCTTGTGCAATCAAACAAAGTCTTCTATCCGGGGTCAGAGTCGATTCATACAACATGGATGGTTCATAAAGGTGCAAGTTTTTGTAGTTTACTATTGAGTACATCCTCATGATATAGGGAAGGTCAAGCTTGAAAGCATTCTCTTGAACTTGCTCCAGGGATGGTAATGGTCCATACCTCGGAGGTTTGAGTTTTCTAGCTTGTCTTTGAAGTCTTTCCTTGATCAAGTATGTCCATACTTTATCTCCCACTTTGAGCATGTGCTCCTTTAAGTGCTGGTCATGTCTAGCATTTTACTTGGCTTAATACTTCTCTAATTGCTCTTTCACCTTGAGATGGATTTGCACATTCAATCCTCTTAGTGATTTTTTCTGCACTAGTTACTTTTGAATCTTGCTCTTCCACTTCTTGATGTCTCATTGCAATATCAAGTGGATTACTTTGAGCATATGCTCCTTTCAATGCTGGTCATGTCTAGCATTTTACTTACCTTGATTCTTATCCTATCGCTCTTTCACCTTGAGATGGATTTGTGAAAGATCCCCAAATGGGTCTCTCTTGTTCTCCAACAATATTAGATCAATTAAAAACACCAAAGGCTGATTTATGACTATTATGGCAAAAATCTTAATGCAGATATGAATTTATTTGGGAAAATGCGACTAGGGTTTTAGATCGATCTTAATGCAAATGATACCTAAAAATTACGTTTTAGCTTCCCAAATGATTACTCGAATATTTAGCAACTGAATCATGCAAAAAACTGAATTTATTGCAGCCAAAACAACTCAGAAATCAGATCTGAAATCTGATTAATATTTTGCCTGGAAACCCTTACAATATACTTCAGAAAATGATGAAAATACAGCGATTTGGTTTATAATATTATGGAGAATATTTGACAAGTATTTTTAAAGGGAATAGCTCTAGAAAATGCTGCCAAACTGCCCACAATAGATCGATCCAACTGCTGCCCAAAAACCACTGAAAATACCTTCAAAAACTCTTCACAAACATTGCTGAAATAAACCTGGAAAATCTGATTAACACGCTAGAAATTTCTAAGTGAAATCCCCTCTCAATCCCTTGGGGTTTTTGTCCACAAGAGGTATAAACTAAGGTTTTTCGTCCTTAGAATATAATTTGCAAAAGCTCAAAGCTCAAATGCAAGAGAAATTATCATATGAAAAATTTGCCATATAGAAGAGGCAAGTCGACCTCTCTTTTAAAGGAAAAGAGCCAACAACCAACCTCCAAATCAGCCAATGAGCTCACATGATTTTTCCTATGCAAACATTTAATATTTTCCCATATTAAATGTTTTTCCCAACAATATTTCCCTCCTAGTGCAAGTCGCATTTCTCTAGGGAAATACATAAATTAATTATGTTTTTATCTTCCTAGGCTTCATTACTCCCCTTTGGCCCAAGTCGCCATTATCCTTTCTAGGAGGATTAAAATATAATAAATCCCTTTACAATGACTTTTGCCCCTTAAGGCAAATCGTATTTTCCATAGGGATTACAATTTATTTTTATTAAGCTTAATAAATTAATATAAGTGCTTTTATAATTTTATTTTATTTTTTTATAGCACTTTATAATAATTTATTATAATTTAAGTCACCCTTATATTTTTCCTTTGGCCGTTGGGTTGACAAAATGGGCCAAAGGTCTTCGATTGGAAAAGGGGACATTACAGTCCTCCCTTCCCAAAATTGCTTGCCCTCAAGCAATCCTGATCTTGTTTTGTCCAAGTGTCATGCACAAGAGACAAAACATGCCGAAGTGATCTGCAAGCCTGGCACCTGTTCCTGTCAAGTGAGCTAAAACTTGCCACCATATTCCATCAACAAGTTGCTCATATATTTGGAGCAATGGTTCAACAAACTCCAAAATGAAGACTTCATCTTCTACCATATCATGCATCTCATGATGAAAATAGATTGAACTAGGCAGCAATAAACAAGATACATTATTATGTTCATCATACCTTATGATTTCATCCTGGTTCATAAAGAGCTGAAATTCTTCATCAATCAGCTTGTCTTGAGCTGCTGGTTTGGAGATTGCAACAACCTGCAATTCCAAACAAGTGTCCATGTGAGGCTTCTCCTCATGTGCCAGTTGCTCCATCGAGCCTTCCTTTGTGGGTGTAGACTCCCTTGCATCATTCGTCCCCATCTTTGTTTTGAACTCTTGTAGGTGTTGTCTCGCTTGAGCGGCTATCAATCTGGCTCTAGCTTTGGTATTCTATTCCTCACACCTTTTCAGAGTTTCCATTACATCTTCATTGGTTGCATATACAAATTTCCTTTCCTGCACTTTCTCTCTAGGCTCTTCTTCTTCTTCCCTTGGCTGCAACTCTGATTTATCTTCATGTGTAGATGATATGACCAAATTCAAATCAACACTATCAAATTCATCATATAAATTTTTGCATACCTTGTTGGAACTTGAAGACACCAAAGCACTCTCATGAAGAGTTGTATCAACCATATGTGAAGATTCTCTATTCCTTCCATGCATAAACAATTCCACTTCTTTGTCTTGTGGTGTTGGACCTTTGTGAATAGAAAGTGATGATGACTTAGGCCTCCGATCTTGTCTGACTCTCAAACTGTCTCTCGTACCTCTTGACCTAACCACATCCATCAACTGCTGCATGGTCTGCATCATCTGCTGATGGGTGTCTACCACTTCCCTAAGAAGATCGCTATCCATGTTCCATGGAAAGCTTTTCTGTCTAACTCCCATGATTCAGCTCTATCACCAACCTCTCGTGGTTGCATCAAATCAAAAACCCTCCAGGTGGGAGGAACATTGCTCTGATACCACTGAAAGATCCCCAAATGGGTCTCTCTTGTTCTCCAACAATATTAGATCAATTAAAAACACCAAATAAAAACTGCTGAATTAAAAAAACCTTAAAAACTCTTTGGCGGTACATAAACTTTCTTATGTCTTGTCTTGCTCCCACAAAACTCCCGGTCTTTATGGCACTCTTTGGCGTGGGCTAATTAGTGATAGCCTCGACCTTAGTGGGATCCACTCGTAGTTCTCCTCCAATCACATATCCCAAGTAGGCTAGTGATTGTTTTGTAATCTCGCATTTTTCATCTTGCATAACAACTGTTTTTCTTTCAACACTTGCAAGACTTGTCTCAAATGAGTTAAATTTTCTTCCCATGTAGCATTGAAAACCAAAATATCATCTAGATGCACTATGACACATGTATCTTTGAAAGGCCTCAATACATCATTTTTTAATCTCATAAATGTAGCAGGTGCATTACATAAACCAAAAGGAAGTACCAACCATTCATGCAAACCCTGTTTTGTCTTGAAGGTTGTCTTCCATACATCCTCCTCCATATGAACTTGATGGTACTTGGATTTGAGATCAACTTTGTGAAGTACTTAGCATGCTGAAGTTGGTCCAACAAGTCATCAATTTGTGGAAGTGGATGGTGGTTTAATGATCTTGTTCAAGGCTTTATAGACTATACACATCCTTTAAGAGCCTTCATTCATTTGTACCATCACAATGGGTGACCCACATGATGAAGTACTTGGACAAATAATCCCTTGTTCCATCAAATCTTGAAGTCGTTTCTTTACTTTATTACTCTTTAAAAGTGATTTCCTATACAAACCAATGTTAGCAACAACTGAATATCATGCTCTATTTCCCTTTTTGGAGGCAACCTCTTAGGAGTTTGGAACACTTCTTGAAAATATTGCAGCAGTCCATCCAAATCTTTCAGTCCTTTGTCAACACAGTCAATTTCAAAAATCTATGAACTGTCCTCTTGCTTATCTTTCAAAAGAAATAATCCTTTTTTGCTTATTTGCTTGAAGGAGTCTCTTTGTTTGTTTGGTACTTACCACAACAAGCTTGGACTTGCTTTGATGTGCCTTGATGATGTAGTTGACCCATCCTTGACACATTTGTATTTGTGAGTCCTGCTTATGTAAATAACATCCTTAAGATACAAGTAAGGGCTTCCAAACACCAGATCAAATGCATAAAAAAATCACATCTTCTTCTACACCATCAATGTATTGTGGATTATTACCGAATTTAACTACACTCTTCTTCACCAAACCCAACGTATATGGATGAGGATGATCATATGTTTACAAACCAAGCTTTTTAACAACTTCATCTCAAATCAAATGGGATTGAGAAATGGTATCAACAAGTGCATTTACCTTGGTTTTCTTGACCCGGATCTTGATTTGAAAAAACTCACTCATTTCTTCACTTTCACACTCCTTATTTGTGTTGGTGGTTGTGCAACTCGACTTCTCATCAATATCAAAATTGTCCTCTTTCTCCACCTCTGATTTTTCTCTCAAAGATGCTATGGACTTCTTGGGGTGCCTATTGGAATAATTCTTGGGGTGCAATTATAGATGCAACTTCCAACACTTAACCTTAGTATGTCCATCTATACCACGATGGGTACAATGGTTCTTGAATCTTCAATTGTATAAAGCGGTAGCATTTTTCTTGCCTTTTCACTTTCCCTTCTTGTAAGGCTTATTTTTGTTCTTTCGTAAACTGATTTGTGGGCTGATTTTGCTTTGGGGTTCTCCCTCTCCTTGCCTTTTCTCTTCCTCAATGTAGTATGCTTGCATGCATGCCTCATCAAGGTCCTTTGGCTTACTTGAGATGACCTGTCTCCTTAGGCATGTATGGAGACCTTCAAGTACTCGGTCAAACTGCCTTCATCCTCCAAGTCCAAGCTCATCAACATGGCTTGTCTATGGAATTCTGTGGTATAATCCTATATACCTTGACCACTTCCACGTAATTTTCTGATTAGTTTTATGTCCAATAGGATAAAAATTCTTATGTAATAACTCTTGAATTTATCCCACCTAGCTACAACAGGCTTCTTCTTTTCAGAAGATGCTAGATAACTTTCCACCAAATTAGAGCACGACCTTCCATTTGAGACCTGCGAAAGAAATCCCGTGTCTAGTAACCTTATGTACACTAAAATATATGTCCAATTGTTTCAACCATTTGTCTAGCAATTCAGCATCTACTTGTCCTTCAAAGCATCTAACCTCACCTTTGGTTTCAAATTTGAAAGGAGTATGTTTGGATGATTTTACCTTAGTTTTAACTTTGGCTGCTCATGCTCATCATTGAGATTTTCTTCCTCACAGGGTTCTTCCTCTCCAATCCCAAGCTCCTTGGCAAGATCATGAACCATCGTGTCCATGGATTCTTGGTTTCTAGCCATGAGCTTACTGTTCAATGATGGTATATGGAGACTTCATCATGATTTACATGCATGATTCTAATGCTGCGAATTTCGTAGAAATATATTTTGCGCTTTCTTTTACCATTTCTTTCACCTTTTGGTTCCAACTTCTTGTCGATATCTCAGGATCGGAATGTAACAATTCTTCCTCTTTTGATCTTGTCAATGTCATACAAATCAGTTGATACTTTTTCACAATACGCAAAGATTTGATCAGCTCTGACACCAAAATGACCTGTAAACTCCCAAGATTCGTTGCTTAACAGAACTTATAGATTTGCACTATCCTGTCCTACTTCAAATTTACTACAAAATGATAGTTTGAACTTATTCAAGCTTTAGAATTAAATGTAATTTGCTGTTGGAAACATAACAGTACTGAAACATGAATGTAAAGTTGTAAACACATGAACTACAAAACATAAAGCATGACACAACAAGGACAATGAATTTTGGTCTGGAATACAAAATAGAAAAAACCACTTGGAAGTGGCAATTGCCTAGTTTCTTATCCTCTTATTGCCAAAAGACAAATTACAAAGAGTTCATAGAACAAGTACAACAAATGCCCTGCCATCTTGCACACTCAGCTTCTCTCTATTCCTTTCTACAATTCTTATCTTATAACTAGTTGAACACCGAATTTGATCACCGATGCCTTCTCAGAACTTGTGCCTCATATTTATCATGCCTTGAAATGCCCTTTTGGGCACTAAAGGATCCCAAATGCCTCACAAATTGAAGAGACATTGTTTTTGCTGTTACTGGACTTGTATTGTTACAACAGGAAAAACCGCCAATTATTGCAGACTGGTGGTGAGGCAACCACTGCTTTACAGGAAGTGGTGGTTTCTCTATCTTAATAGAAATACTCTTTTTGGAGCCTTGCAGCCATTGAAACTAGGTTTACTGTGATTAGATGATGAAGTGGACTGATTTTTCGTGATCCCTATGGATCAATCCCAGTCATCATTGTTAATTAGATCCATTGCTATCACAGTAGTTGCCTGTAAAGTATAGTTACTGTTGATAAATTCCACACCAGGCTTCATTTTTCAACTTCTCCTTGTGGAAAATTATTTAGGCTAAGAGCTATATTCAAATGGCCAAGTAAGCTAAAGTAGGGAATCAAGAGGCCCTGCGCTGCTGTTGGCCTATTATAGATCTGATGGTAAGGCTCTATTATTAAAAGCTAAGGTGATGACATTTCAAAAAGTCCAGCCCGTTGTTAGATCTTTATTGACAAAGCTAAGCTAAAAATGCTCATATGGAAAGGCTTTTTTTCATTAGTGGGCCACACCACTAATTTAAATAAAGAGCTATGTAAAAGGGAATTAGCTAAAGCTTATTAAAAAGAGCTCGTGTAAAAGCTATGGATGCACATATTAAATTTTTTTCTTATATGGTGAGCTACCCAAAGCTTATTTAAAGCTTTCAATGTAAAAAAAGCTTATGGGAGAAAAAGTTAGCTTAGCTAAGGACAAACTATGGGCACCCAAGATTTATGCTTGTTTCCATATCTTTGGAACTCATCCATTTTAAGAAAAACCGGGGCCCTAAAATAACAAATCAGGAAAGGATTTGAAAAGAGACAAACAACTGTCAAAATCTGCAGGCAGCATTAGTAAATATTTGATGAAAAATTTCTTGAGCCACCGAAAATTGCAGTAGCTGGAAAATTCAGAAAGGATCATGATAGCTTTGCATTTAATTTTGTATGACTTCTGTATCTGGGCTGCTGGCATTAATTCTTCTTTTTCTTGTCTTCTCTTCTTTAAATTCTATAAAGAGCTGAACCTCTCATTGTAAAAGGGCTCTCAATTTTCTCAACTTTTTGAGTTTGAGCGCTAGGTTGTTGCTGTTGTATTTGCTTCAAGCTATAGCTATTTTGCTAGAAGCTTACTGCTCTGAGGCAGTGTTTCAAACCTCTTCTATTGGTATATATGCTCATTATCGAGCCTTTGATCTGTGATTACAATCTGAGTGTCTACAATGCGAGAAGTTTTTGAGGCCTAGAGCCCTTTTGTTTCTGTCTCGCTACTCCAGTCTCATTCCCATATCCGGATTAGATCTCATCTTTGAGTGTTCATTAAATTGATCGTGCCTACTCGAGATTTGCATGTTTATTGATTAGTTGTGTGTTTATATGATGAGCATTTGCAGCACTGCAACAATTTCTGTTTTAGTGCAACATGTTTTTTTTTTTTAAATTTTGTTTCTCTAACCCTTGGCTCTCTTCCTTATTCCCCCAGACAGGTTACATTAGATTGTTTTATCATTATGCATTAGAGTAGATCATAACCGTCTCTGGAGGTTGTAAATGAGGCGCAGTCCCGCACTGAGTAGACATCCCATGCTATTTTTGTATACAGGTGCAATCAGATCAGATATTTTCAAACATTAATAGGTACACACATGGTGCACAGTGAAATTAGAAATATTGCATTTTACATCATGATATGATTCTTTTTGGATGGATATTACTAACACCGACATCTTCAACGTCGACAGCAACCAGCATGACTGGAGCACAATAGAGAATAGGCTGGCCAAAAACCTTCCTTCCTCTAACTGCAGTATTGGTGACACCAATTTTATGGCCATCTAGGACAATAGCTCATGTGCACCAGCTCTCTGCTCATTCAAATAGGATCCTGACTGCATAGTACATGCCACATGGTATAAACTACATTTCTAGGATACGGGTATGATACGCGGATACGTCAATTTTAAAAAACCCTTGGGTACGATACGTCTTGGATACGTCCGTACATACATATATATATTTATGGACTAAAAATGAGTAAAATGAGTTGATGTACATATATAATGAGTAAAATGAGTTGATGTACATATATATATATATATGTACATCAACTCATTTTACTCATTTTTTAGTCCATAAAAAACTGAAATAGTAATACAAAACTTGAATCAATGTTCAAAGAATCAAAACATTCAATATACTTAAGACTCTGCATTTTTATTGATCATGTGGCTGCCATACATATGTTATACAAATATCATGTGAACATGAATACGAACAAAACTTGAAATTTGAAAAATATACTAGGATCCATGTTCAAATTTTGAAAACATACAATATACTTAAGATTTTACATTTCATTGTTCATGTGGCTGCCATACATATGATATGGGAATACAAACAAATCTAGAATATATCATCTAGATTTTCCTCAAAATCAAGTTCTTGTGTGCCACTTGCGCTAGCTCCACTCTCATTAACTCCACTCTCTGCTCCTTGCTTTTTATAGCTTTTTGTGGTGATTAGGGTGGTTTATTTTATTCATTTTATTTTTAGGGTTCGGTTGTAGTGATTAGAAAAGTAAAAAAATGAATTAAAACCTTTAAAAGATCTATCTAGGAAGGGATACGCCACAGATACGTGTGGGTACCTCTTGGATACGTCACGGATACGTGATGACGTATCCGGGAGGTACCCACACGTATCCGTATCCGTATCTGTACCGGATGTATCGGACAAGATTCGTGGGGGTCAGGGCATATCCTGACATCGTAGGGTACGACTATGAACAATGCCTTTGACGACTGCTTGGCTATCTTGGATTGACTAGAGAAAAACAGTATCAGCGTCGTGAGACTATTGAATTTCTATTTTTGAAAAATGATTGCATAGAGTAGGTTGGTTTTACATTCTAATCTTATATTAAATTACACAAATGGATAGCCATTTATGGATAAGTAGTTGCAGTCAGCATCACTTATACAGAGAGAACTACTCTCTCTCTTTAATTTGCATCACATACATATCTTTAGATCTGCTTGGTAGAGTGATGGCCTCTGTGTTAGCAACGAGGGTGTATGAGTTCTTGTGAATTCGCAGGTCCATTGCCAATGCAAAAGAATGTCCCTCCTTGACTACCACAAAGATTGCAGAGAGGCTGGAGTAACTCCTCTTGTTGTCATCCATCAGGTGGTACCATTGACCTATATTGTTTCTAATGACTCGTCAACTACTTGTGTGCTACCAAATACGGGACTACCCTCAAACAAACCATGTATACAATAGCAAATTTTGGGGTTGATATTTTTCATATTTATTTTTTTAATTTTTTTAAAATCATATCAAGAATAAGATGCAAGAGTTTTGTATCAAACACTTTACACCCAATCAGTATGTGAATAAAATAATTTTAAAAATTATAATGTTTTTAATAAAATATTATATCAATGATTTTATAACATTTACTTTATATTTGGAAAGAATGCAGGAGAAATTTGAAAGACTAAAGAAATGATTAGCTGAGCAAAAGAAACTAACTCAATTAAGTGATTCCTATAACTTCCTGCCTGCCAACAAGGACTCATAAGACTTAGTGATTCCCCTTGTGATACACAAGGGAAGGACACTCCTCATGTTGCCCTTAATTAATTAGCTGGTTAACTGTGTAAAACATAGACTCTCATTATTCTTGCCAGTGTGTATTGGATCTCGTAACCTTGTTGTTAATTCAGTTTCTAATTTTTATGCATCTGAAATTAAAGGGAGAGTATGCCTCTTTTGTTTTTCAGGCCTCTCTGCTGGGTGGAGCATATGTCTTTGGACAATGAAACAGGATTGGATCCTCTTGGGATTAGAGTGAGGGCTGTTTCAGGGCTTGTAGCGGCAGATTACTTTGCACCTGGATATTTTGTATGGGCAGTGCTGATTGCCAATTTGGCACAAATTGGGTATGAGGAGAAAACTATGCACATGGCTTCATATGATTGGAGGATTTCTTTCCAAAATACTGAGGTACGCTCAGAACGATTTCTTTCAGTGCTGTATTTGGTAGGCAGTCCATTCTACTTATAATATATTGTTGGTAAAAGAAATGAAACTCAAAACGTGTCTTTGTTTTTAGTAACAATTTTCAGTAATTTATCTGTCCTTTATAATACTAATTTAGTTTCTTTCAATGAACAGGTGCGTGACCAAACATTGAGCAGGATGAAAAGTAACATAGAGCTTATGGTCAAAACAAATGATGGCAGAAAGGTGGTTGTCATACCGCATTCAATGGGGTTCTTTATTTTTGCACTTTATGAAGTGGGTGGAGGAACCAGCTCCGATTGATGCGGCGGCGGCCCTGAATGGTGTGCTAGACATATAAAATCAGTAATGAATATTGGAGGACCATTTCTTGGGGTCCCAAAAGCTGTTACGGGACTTTTTTCGGCTGAAGCAAGAGATGTTGCTGTAGCTAGGTAAGCTTCAATAATGTAAAACCTTACTGGTTCTCTAGTGTTCTATAAATTGTCTATGCAGTTACTTGGCCAAAATTTAGTTAATACCATTTGTAATCCATATCTTTCAGAGTTGTTTCAACTAATCGAGAAAATGGCTATATGATAACCAAAATTTATTCACTTTTTCTGCCTTTCCTCCTGTATGTGGAAGGAAGGCGTGCCAAGGAAAAGTAATAGGCTTCGCTTAATCTGTTTGCAACTCAATTATTCAATGGTCCATGAATTTGGTACGAATATTGTATTCAATATTCTTCTGCAAGTGTATTTTAACTGTAAGCTACATAATATTTTAGCAAAAATAAATAATAAATTGAAAAATTAGAGGCTAATTTTTTTAAGCGCATCGTTATCCTTTCGACAATAATTTTTTCATAACAACTGAATTATCTTAAGTGTTTTAATCAGGAACCCTGGAAAATACCTTAAATACTGTTATGAAAAATATACCTATTAAAAAGAGTGCTTGAATCATAGATGAAGCCTGGTCCAGTAACTGAAAATCGGCTTTTATTGTTCAATAAGTATCTTCTGATTTTATTGGTGGACGGTTGTTCCAATACATGTATGTGGGCATATACTAATTCAAAACATACAGACACACATAGACATGCACACACACACACACACACACACATGCACACACACACACATGCACACATGCACACGCGCGTGCACGCATACACACACATGTGCGTGCACATGCACACACACGCTCATGCATACGTACACACGCACACACACGGACATGCACGCACACATGCACACATGCACACACGCACATGCACGCACACATGCACACATGCACACACACGTGTGTGCACACTCGCATGCACATGCACAACCACCCACCTACCCACACGCACATGTATGCACACACGCATGACACACACACACAAAAGTGCACAATGCAAGGGACATACTATGATCAAATGCTCACTTCCCAACCATTTGACAAGTTTGCCAACTATCATGATATCTCCTCTGATCCAGATTTGAGTTGACAAGAAGATCTCATATTCCTCACTTATCAGCTCAAGCTTCTTTAACCAATTTGGTTCTGATGGGGAGAACTTAAAATACGGCTCTAATTAAATCTCATTTTTTTATGCTGAATAAACCTTACTTCACTCTTCGAAAATCATGCACGTTAGAGGATGGCCCAATTTTTTTCAGTTAACATTCTCAGCATGACCTCCAACCAAGGAGCACCAACTTATAAAAAGTCACTGGCTTTCAGAATAGTATTGACTATGACTTGACGAGCTTGACTCCTTTTACATTGTGCTTCTTGAAATTTAAACAACAAAAACGTTTTAAGAAAACACTTTATCTTCTAGATGAGGTGAAGAAAGTCCAAGTCTCAGTGGAAGATATCAAACTAGAAGTTGTCCAGATAATTAAGGAGAAGCTGCTACAACCAGGCTTAACCAAGCTGTAAGAAACCGGTAGTAGTTAAGAGTAATAATTCATATGTTTTTGTAGCCATTGATTCACTTTACCAAATTGACTCAAATATACAGGCATGTTGTAAGCGGACTTTGTACCATATGATGATTCAACCCTTCTCCCATTGAAAAGGTTATGAACTTATGTGGCATCAGTCTAGCTTAATCAAGAAGACAACATATTTTAGATTATTCTTTAAATGTAGATTTGAAGTTTCAAATTAGGTTTACCACTTGTTTCTTGATTTCCTTTGGAGAGATCTTCTCAAAATGGACCACCTCGAAAGGCAGAGCAATCTATATGGTCAGGGTGGTATCCTATGTTAAGTGTAAGTGAGCAAGTACTTGTGGGATTCAAGAATAACAATAAATCCCTATTAACATTGACAGGAGAACCAATCTGTAATTGGTTCTGCTGTTTATCAATCTCAATCACAGCTTTAGCTTTATGTCACCATCTGACCTTGAATTATAGACATTGGAAACTTTGCTAAACAATTCTACTTCTTCCCCAAATGCAAGATGCAACTATGGTTCGTAAACATGCAATATGTATTGAACCTATGTTTGAGTAAGTCGTAATCAGGTAAGAGTCAGGCTATTCAACCGATGCATTGAATACAAGATTAAGTGGTAAAGCCCAAGTCAGCCTTTGTCAAGTCAAGTCGCTTAAGATGCAATCAATCTACTTATGGTTGGACCTGATCCTAAAAATCTAATTTTTATATTTTTGTGTATTTTATATGCTTCTTATTTTTCATCCCAAGATGATCCAAAATGGATCAATTTAGTTCAGTAAACATTAGCTTATTCATTTCCTCTCAGATAAACACATTCACACTCAACAATTGTCAAGTTGAAGACCTAAATATCAACCAGGTAAGAGGAAGACAAGGGCAAAGACAATCATACACAAAAGAAGAACTGGAATAATACAAAGGCTATGGGGAATGTTTGGAACCCTAAGAACCTCTTGGGGAATCCTGGGTGGGCCTATGCTGCACTTGTCATCCTATTTCAGCAAGAAAAATACTGGCTCGATATTTGTCAAACTCGTCTGTATGAAGTGGGCCCTTGGAACAGCCATGGTAGAGCCCCCAGGTGACATTGATTCATGGTCAAGTGACCTCTGACAAAAAGCAAACAGGTTCGACAACCACCAAACTTGTCAAAATTCAACCTGATGGAACTTGTCCACATGCCACAATACAAGAACCACAATTGCATAGATGGAAGGAGAATTGATTCCCCTTTCTGACTGTTGAGTTCTATCGTCATCTTAATCGACTGAGACGGCATGCAAACCAAATTCAAACATAAATATGCACAATAGAGCCATTGACAGGCGTCAAAAATTGTGTATAGTTTACAGGAGAGCTTAGAAAGTGTGAAATTCAGTACTGAGTAGGGATTTGGTTGCAAATAAAGTAAAATCGTTGTTGTAGAAGCACGTATTAACTCACAATGGCCTTATGATGCTCCATAGTTGATCATTGTCTCACAATCTTGCATTATTGGTGGTTGGAAAGGAAGCACAACCCCATCTTTGCTGGAGTTTTCACCAACAATGGGTCCCTCTAGGGAAAACCTTGAGTTCATTCTGTAATCTTCTTTCCATATTTGGCTCAATTCTGTTCATATCCCTTCTTTTTCCAACACCATGGAAAAAGTTGCAGTTCTATGTTGAATTCTCATCTCAAAGAAAAGCGTAAACAGAAACAACAATGTAAGAAACAGAATTCAATTTTACATAACTAAGAATCCATTTTGGTCAATTAAACACTGGTATAACCAAGCAAATTACAGATCAAATTGGTATTAGAGCCTTCTGGTGTGCCTTGGTTTGTTTTGTATTGTTGTTTTCCCAGATTTCAGATTCATTCCCTTGACAAGATTGGCAAAAGCAAGAGTTCCAGGTGATTTACTTTCATTGCAACAAGGCATTTCTTGAAGGAGGCGGAATAAAAAGTTAAGATGAAGTATGGAGCATCATGATGTCGAGTGTGCACTGAGAAACAAAGGACTTTCCCATGGATACATTCTTGAAGTTGGATGATGATGTTGCAAGCATGACCCAATCCATGGGTTAATGTGACAAGATGGGTAAATGGATAGAGGCTCTAACATGCGAGCTTGGGATTCCTGTTGCCCCTCCAAAGACTCGTGAGGAGGCAAGAGAAGAGCTTCTCAAAAGAAAGGAAAGAGAGCAGCCCCATGGTAGCACAACTCAACCACCCTTCAAAGGAGAAACCATGGTGGAGTGTGTGTCATTTGAAGGAGGTGGATGAATACAACCTTAATAATTGGCTTGCCCCACTTGAGGTGCATTTCAGTCTTCATCAAGTAAGTGAACACCAACATGCTTCTTTTGCATACCCTAAGCTATCTAGTCACACACTCACTTGATGGGAAAGTAATGCACATTCTTTGGCTTGGAATAAATTGCTTTCAGTTACTAAGTGGGAGAAATGTAAGAAACTAATCAAATAACAGTTATTTTATTTGCTATGAAATTGAAAGATATAATGGTGACACTATAGGAAAAGGGAAGTACAAAATGTTCAAAGAATACACCATCAAATCTAGGAGGCAAACAATCCAATTAAGATTTTGCAGACAAAACTGAAATGTGGTGGCGAGGATTATAGTCACATGAGAAGTCAAGTTTTGATGGCAAGCCTAAGACCATTGATGCAGTATGTGCTCAGGCTCACCACATTGATAAGGATAAGAAGGGACCCCAAGGTTCGTCCTTCTCTTCAAATTGTTGAGGTGCATCAAAATGTCAAGGGAAAAGCTATATGGAAAGGTAAGAGAACTGCCCCCACTCTGGCAAAAACCAAAGATGCTAAAAGTCATTGTAGCCATTGTGATGGGACATATGGAGGACAAATGTTGGAAATTACATCCGAATTATACCCCAAGAATCACACCAAAGGACAACCTAAGAAGGTTTTGACCACCTTGGTAGAATGGAGCAGCTCTGATGTTGATGAGAAGATTGCTTGCACATCTATTCAAAGAGAGCTATGTTTGAGTAGCAAAGAGGCTCAAGATAGAGGTGAATAGAATGCAACTCTTTTACAGTAAAAGTCAGATTAAAGGTAAAGGTAGTTGTTTACGTCACCACTAAGTGAGACATCAATTTGGTGTATGAGACCTACCTTATGGAAGCTCACGAGAGGATTGTTTCTTTCATTACCCTATATACTATTCATATGGGGCATACATATTATACCATTCTCTGGATTTGAACCCGTGACTCCTCTACGGAGTACATAAGCCTTCACCATTAGGCCCACTCAGGATGTTCACAAAATAAACTTCACGAGGTTCAAACTTATGACATCCCTTCCTTCGAGAGAATTCATTCAACAATTGTGCGACTTAAAAATTCATGATCACAAGCAAATTTGATATCGAAAAATTAGTAAAGAAGCTTGGGTTGGAGCAATAAAACCTTTGTCATCCATATTTATTGGGATGGGTGAAATAAGGAGTAGAAATTAAGATAACCAAGAAATATGAAGTTAGTTTTGGTATCAATTAACATTATTGATGAAGTAGAAATAGATGTTGCGCCCCTTGATGCTTGTGGTGTACTATTTTCCAATTCATACATGTATCAGGCGGATGCAATCTTCATGAGGAGAGAAAACAAATATCGCTTGTTTGAGGATGGAGAGCGCTTCATGATCAATGCATACAAAAGACAAGTACAAAGTCTCTTTGGTTAGTGCCAACTAAGCCAAGAAACTCATCAATGCAAGCAGGAAATTTGCTTTTTTCCTTTTGAGAGATGAGCAAGAAGATGAAGTAGTTCAATGCAACTCCTAGTATTTGCACTAACACATAACAAGGCAAACGACTTAGTTGTTGCAGTCTGTCAAAGAGGTTTCAAGAGCCTGAAGGCATGCCTCCTAAGAGAGTGGTAGAACATGAGATACAATTGCTGATGGATTCACTTCCTTACATAGGCCTCTAAAGGAAATCCAGCTTTGAGACGAACAAAGTGAAGGAGCAACTCCAAAGACTGTTGAACAAACGAGTCATCTGCCCATGTACATCTCCATCCAGGCCTCCCATTGTCAATGTGCCAAAGCAAGACGGGACATAGAGGATGTGCATTGAGTATAGATCCTTGAACAAGATTACAACGAAGAACTGTTATCCTCTTCCAAGGATATATGATCTTTTGGATAAGATAAACATCCCAAGTATTTCTCAAAGTTAGAATTGAAATCAGGATACCATCGAGTAAAGATGAAGGAAGACATATGGAAGACCATATTTGAGACAAGGAAAGGTTTGTAGAAAGACTTATAATTTTGGTTTATTCAATGCAGTGATGCACGTCTATATTCATGAGATTGATGGATGCTATATTGAAACATTTAGAGATTCCTTTGTTATTATATTCTTGGATGACATATCAGTTTTAGCAAAACATTCATGAACTGTTATCCTGTTCCAGATTTCCAAGGATAGGTGAGTTTTTGGATAAGATACAACATCCCAAGCATTTCTCAAAGCTAGACTTGAAATCAGGATACCATAAAGTAAAGGTGAAGGAGGGCATATGGAAGACCGAGTTTGAGACAAGGGAAGGTTTGTGGAATGACATATAATTTTGGTTTATTCAATGCGCGTCTATATTCATGAGATTGATGGATGCTATTTTGAGACCATTTAGAGATTCTGTTATTGTCTTCTTGGATGACATATTAGTTTTAGCAAAACATCGGAAGGAGTTATAATATTTCTGCGAAAAATGCTGCAAGTTTTGAAGGAACATAAGTCATTACTCAATGAAAAAAATAAGTGCTCACCAAGGAATCACTAGTTTATTTGGGGTATGTGGTAGGACGAGGAGAGTTGAGGACTGACCCAACAAAGATTGAGGCCATTTTCAAATGCATAATCATTCCAATATGACTGAGATAAGGAGCTTCATGGAGCCTGTCCAATATCTGAGGATGTTCACTGTTTCATTCTATGCCATAGCAACTCCATTGCACTCTGCAATGCAATGGTTTTGGGTTTACCTAATTTGTAGCTACCCTTTGAGATTGAAATGGATGAAAGTATTTATGATATGGAGGTGGTTCCATTGAGAGTAGATAAACGGGTATGTTATCATTCTCAACTTTTCCATGGAATGTTTTTGAGCCATTTTTTCATGAAGCACATGGTAAAGAGTATGCTAAAGATGAAGTCTTCGAGGAGATATATCAATGCTTGCAAGGTGAACAAGGTGTAGATTTTGAGCGAGAAGGAGACTACCACCTCAAGGAAGTGCTGCTCTGTAAGTTGGAGAATCTGTGCCCCAAAAGATGAAAGAATTCAGCTCATGAGAGAAGCTTGCACTCTCAAAGTAGCTGGCCACTTTGGAATGGCTTAGACATTATAAAATTTGCGAAGGTACGACTATCATCTATGACAAAATATGCAAGCGATGTTTCAAAATTCTTCGGTGGACGTGTTCTGTTTAGCACTAACAAACCAAGTAATCAAAAATTGGGTTTGTATATTTATATGGAATTGTAGGGGGTTTTCTTGTGTCAAGAAAGGGGCATGACTCTGTTTTTATAGTAGACTGGTTCTGTAAAATGTGAATACCCGTTCCTTCCAAGAAGACCATCAAGGGTCATAAAGCAACCTAATGGTTTTTCCCCAGCGTTTGGGTGCATTTTGCTTTGCCTAACTCCATTGTTTCAGATAGGATTTCAAGGTTTTTAGGCAGATTTTGGACGACTTTGTGGGAAAAAGATGGACACTAAACCGAAGGTGTCTGAAATGTCCCCTAAAGGACATATAAGTGCATACAATGGATTTCCCCAAATACCCAACTTGAAATCTATCACAAAAATTTAGTAATATGCAGATTTGGAATTTATTTAAGAAAATGCGACTAGCTAGGGTAATGGAAACCCTCCAAAGATGAATTAAATCACACTTTTTCTATATCAGAATTAAGAGGCTGAATTTAGAAAACAAATGCAGAATAAAAGTACCAGTTTGAAGCTCCAAATATGGCTGATTTATTTATTAAAATTCTGCAAACCCTTGTCTTCAGAAACAGCTGGAAATGAGAAGTTTAGGAGCCAAATACCACTCCAAAAATGATGATTCAGATGACTAAAAATCAGAATATATATCAGCAACACAGATCTGATTTTTATTCACACCAACACCTCCAAACAATCCTCCAAGTGGGTCGCTTCAGCTGGGAACAAAGAAGAACCTTCAGCAACACTTTCCTCCTTCAAACCCTTTTGAAAATCAGCTTCACAAATACTAAAACACTGCTGGAAAATGAACCAAGAAGAAGAGGTTTCGTTCTTCTCCTCAATCTCAAGAGGGTTTTCGTCCTCAAGAGAGAAGCTCTAAGGGTTTTCCTTAGAGAATTTTTGATGTAAGCACTAGGCTTAGCATACAAAATTCAGATTTGTAAAATATAAATGAGATACTCCTCCAAGCAAGTCGACTTGCTTTAATAGAAGAATAGGGCCCAAATGGCCACTCTCACACCCAATCAGAATTTTCCTAATTTTTTAATGCTTTTCCCACATGTATTTATCCCCAAGGGAGGTCGCATTTTCCCCTAGAATAAATAAACTTTGCTAAGTGCTTTTTCCCTTTTATTTTCACTTTATCATTAAGTCTATAATAACTTAATATAAGTGCTTTATAATTTTTTTTTTTTTTTTTGCACTTTATAATAAATTACTATGACTTAAGTCACCCTTGTGTTCATCCCTTAGCCATCGGGTAGACAAAATGGGCTAAGGGTCTTCAACATTGTTATTTTAGAAAGAGGGACATTTCAGTCCTCCCTTCCTCAAATTGCTTGCCCACAAGCAATTTCAGATTTAGATGCTCTAAAATTTCTGCACCTTCCCATGTTGCATCCTCAAGGGTAGACCCTTCCATTGTACCAAATATTCTTTGATAACTCTATTCCTCAACCTCCTTTCACACACCTCCATAATAGATTCTGGTTCTAATATCAATTTGCCCTCATCATCAAGAGGGGGCAGCTCCATGGAAGGAGAGATATGCTGTCCCAATGCCTTTTTGAGGCATGACACATGGAACACATTATGAATTTTGCTTTGAGATGGAAGTTCAAGCTCATATGCAACATTCCCTACCTTCCTTATGACCTTGTAGGGACCATAGAACCTTGGTTTCAATTTTTCAAATCCTTTTCCTTTGAGGGAAGATTGTCTATAAGGTTGTAACCTTAGGAAAACCATATCCCCAACCTCAAAAGACCTCTCAATCCTTCGCTGATCTGCATACAATTTCTGCTTGGTTTTGAGCATGTGAAAGGTTGTCTTTGAGTGCTTTCATGATGTCTTGGCTCTGCTGCACCAAATCTTTAGCTCTCGGCACTCTACTATTCGGAATAATAACATCCACAAAGAAAATGCATCATAACCATATAAGGCCTTAAAGGGAGACATACCAATAGACATGTGGTAGGAAGTGTTGTAGCAAAACTCCCCAAATATAGCCATTTAATCCATGCTGATTGCTGCCCCTGTAACAAAGCTTCTTAGGTACCCTTCTACCCATTTATTGACAATTTCAGTTTGCCCATCTGTTTGTGGATGGTAACTTGTACTTGGAGTCAACTTTGTGCCTGCAAGATGGAAGAGTTCTTGCCAAAAGGAACTTAAAATCTGCTGTCCCTATCACTCACAATATTCTTTGGTAGCCCATGAAGTTTGAAAACTTCTTTGAAAAATACTCCAGCTACTAGAGGTCCATCAAACTTAGTGGGGAGAGGAAAAAAATGTGCATACTTAGTCAATCTATCCACCACTACATAAATGACACTCTTACCTTGAACCGAAGGAAGACCAATGATGAAATCCATAGAAATACTCTCCCACTTTTGATTTGGAATGGGTAGAGGCTGCAAAAGACCTGCTGGAAACTCATGTTTGTTTTGCTTTGTTGGCATGTAAGACACTCCCTTATGTGTTGAAGCACTTCCCCTTTGAGTCCCTTCCATACAAACTTTTCTCTCACTTGTTTGTATGTCTTAAAGTATCTTGGATGACCAGCCAAGGTGAATCATGCATAGCTTCTAAAATTTTACGTTTTACCTTAGATTCAGGGACCAAGAAGACTCTATTTTTATAGAGTATGATGCCATCAACCACTTGGTACTTTTCATCATCAATTTCTCCCTCTAGGACAACACAAGAAAACTGATTTTTGCATACTCTGCTGTTATAACAACCCTCCAATCTGCTGTAATTTCACTCATAGAGCAGCAGTATGGTTTCCTTGATAATGCATCTGCAACTATGTTATTTTTCCTTCACAAACTCAATTTCAAATTCAAAAGATTGTACTTTTCTTACCCATTTTTGTTGCCTATCATTTAAATCAGTTTGATTAAGAAAGTACCTCAAACTATTATGATCTGTTTTCACTACAAATCTGCCACAAACTAGATATTGTCTGAATTTCACCAATGCATGCATGATTGCCAACATTCTTTATCATAAATGGAATACCTCTTTTCAATATCTTTGAGCTTCCTACTTTCAAATGCTATGGGGTGTTTATTTTGCATCAAAACAACCCCAATTCCATCCCTTGATGCATCACACTCAACAACAAAAGGTATTGAAAAATCTGGAACAAGTACTGGGCATGAACTCATTACCTTTTTGAGGTTGTCAAATGCTTGTTGGGCTGATGGTGACCAACTGAAAGCTCCTTGCTTTGTCAAATTTGTTAAAGGGGCTGAAAGTTGTGAAAATCCTTTCACAAATCTGCGGTAATAGCTACAAAGACCCAAGAATCCCCTTAGTTGAGTCAATGTGGTGGGAGGAGGCCAATCTATGATAGCTTGAATCTTTTGTTGATCCACGTGCACCCCTTTGGCATTGATGACATGTCCTAGATACAAAATTTCTTCCATGCCAAACTCACATTTGGATAACTTTGCAAAAAGAGATTGCTGCTCCAAAATGCTTAAGACCATGTCCAAGTGCCTCAAATGTTCTTCCCATGATTTGCTATACACCAAGATGTCATAAAAATACCAATACAAATTTTCTCAAATGCTCCCTAAAATATGATTCATACATGACTGAAATGTAGCAAGGGCATTGGTTAACCCAAATGGCATCACTAGAAATTCAAAATGACCAAAGTGACATCTAAAAGTTGTCTTATGGACATCTTCATCTCTTACCTTAATTTGATGGTAGCTTGATCTTAGATCAATCTTTGAGAAGAATATGGCCCATGCAACTCATCAACAACTCATCAATTCTTGGTATTGGGTACTTGTTCTTGATTGTCTTCTTATTCAATAACCTGTAATCCACACACATTCTCATAGTCCCATCTTTCTTCTTCACCAAAACAACTGAAGAAGCAAAAGGACTAGAACTTGGCCTTATGTGGCCCATGTCCAACAACTCCTTAATCACCTTTTCTATTTCTTCCTTAAAAGCTCTTGGGTGACGGTAAGGAGAAGACATAACCGGAGTTGAACCTGGTTCCAACTCAATAATATGCTGAAATCCTCTATCCGGAGGTAATCCGTGAGGTAAATCTGAAAATACTTTACTATGCTTATCCAAAATTGACTGAATATCAACATGATATGATGGTTGAGATGAAAAAAGATGTATCCCTTACCAAACAATGTGCAGCCCATGCAATCTGCCCTTTTTGAAAGATCTCTCCATGCTTTTGGCTGTCACAACTTGTGGAGTTCCATTCCTCATACCTTGCAAAGTGACTTCCTTGTCTTGTGCCTTGAATTTTAATTCCATGGTTTGATAATTTTGGGTGAACTCACCCAAAGATTGCAACCATTGTACACCCAAAACATCTGTTTCACCAATACCAATGACATAAAAATCATCACATACCTTATGCCTTCCTAGAGTGATCTCTAGTTGGGGAATCTTCTTTGTGCATGCAAGAGTATATCCATCCGCCACTGTTACATTAAATCCTTGGAAGTCTTCTACCTTCAACCCCATCCTTGTCACTAAGCTCTCATCAATAAAATTGTGAGTAGCTCCACTATCAATCAATGCTATGATTCTTTATCCATGAAGAACACCCTTGACATGAAAAACATAGTACCTTGGTGCTCCAGATAAGGTGGCTAATGTTCCATCCGTGGGAACCTCATTTTCCTCTTTTGCTTGCTCTTCTTCTTCCTCATGATCAACATTCTCTTCTTCATCTTCTACATCTGAAATTACTTCAATATAATGGGTTGCCCCTTTTGGAAGGCAACGGTGGTTAGGAGTCCAAGGATCTCTACATGTGAAACATAATTTTTCCTCCTAAGCTCATTTCTAGCCTCAATTTCCTTGCTGTTTTTACCCCAATCTTTTACATCAGATTTGTTTTGAAAAGAGTTACCTTGCTGTCCAAAATTTGGTGTCTTTGGCCCACTTGATGAAGAAGTCTCTGGCTGTTCAAATACTCCTTTTGGCTGCGTAAAAGGTGCTGATTTTTGCTGCTGCCCATATCGTAGATTTCTACCTCTTGGAATTGAACTTTCCAAGTCTAATGCCTTCTTAATGACACCTTGTAGAGATGGGGGGCTGAATGCTTTGACAAGACCCTTTAGTGGTTCTCCTAACCCTTCAATAAATAGTAATACTAATCTCTTTTCGCTGATATCAAGTACCATGACTGCAAGCCTTTGAAAATCAAGAAATATATCTTTTAAAGATCCTTCTTGCTTGAGTTGGGCTAGCTCTCTGAAGTGCATATTCCGAATTTGTTCTATCAAATCTTTCAATCAAGCATAAGTTGAATTCTTCAAGGGTAGTAATTGAACCATGTCCTTGGGTGATCAACCCATGGTACCACCACTCATGTGCCACTCCTTCCAAATGCAATGTTGCAAATTTGAGGGCTTCTTCCTCATACATTGGATTTAAAGAAAGATATGTGTCAAGCTTTTGTAGCCAAGCTCTAGTAGAACACTTATCAGATCCATCATAGGAAGGAAGAGTTACCTTACCCGACCTTTCTTTGAATGTCTCACCTTGGTTGTTCTTGTTTCACTCTTCGATTTCTTTCTCTTGACCCTTTGCTATTATTTACTTGGCAATAGTCACGGAAGGATAACATCTCTCTCACCCTGTAGCTCAGATTTGCATACTCATCACCCCATGCTTCCACATCATCAACATCATTTTGGGCTTCTTCTTCAACTGGTTCCTCTCTTTGTAGGAACTTAGCTCTGAAAGTTTGATGTGTAACCTTGGAGGGGGTCCTAGTTGGCCTCGTAGAGCTCCCTTCTCCATTGTTGGTTGCTCCTTGGTTGATAGATACATTGTTCCCTTGTAGAATCTTGGCCAAGTCTCTAATGGAGCTAGTAAATGCTTCACACATTTCTCTTTGATTCTCCCTCATAGATTGTTGCAGCTCTCTCTGACTTCTGGTTATGACTTCATGCATATAGCTAAGCTCATCATTGGGAGGAGCCCTTTGATCATGCTCTTCCATTGTCACTTTCTTTGGGGTACTCCTTTGATATACTAAAGGGCTTTTTCCTACTTGCATTCAAATCTGATTTCTGTTTCTTTTACTCACAAGTTGGGAGGATTTACTTGCTCTCCGATACCACCGAAATGTCCCCTAATGGACTTATACGTCTAGATTTCATTGGGCCATTCGACCCAACCTCCCAAGGTAAGGAGTATATATTAGTTTGTACTGACTATGTTACCAAATGGGCTGAAGTGCAGGCACTTCCACATGCAAGAGATGAGAAGGTTGCATATTTTCTCTATGAACGAATCTTCCAAAGATTTGGAGCGCCAAGATCAATTGTGTCAGACCAAGGGCCACAATTCATGTCGAGGTAATCAACTCTTTTGTGGAGACATATCAATTGAAACATAAGAAGTCATCTCCCTATCACCCATAAATCAAATGGGCAAGTTGAGGTGACCAACAGAGAATTGGAAAATATACTTACAAAGACCGTGGACATCTCAAGGAAAAATTGGGCTCAAAAGTTACTGACACGTAGTATGGGCCTATAATACTGCATGGAAAACAACAACATGGTTTACACCATATGAATTGGTCTATGGGAAGAAACCAATCATGCCCATAGAATTTGAAATCCAAACATTGAGGACGGCCTGAGGTGGGGATCGAATTGACCGAGGTACAACAAACAAGAATTATTCAATTAAATGAATTGGATGAAATCAAGCTTCAAGCATTGCAATAGACTAAGATCATCCAACAACAAAGGAAACTCTGACATGACAAACAAATCAAGCCAAAGAAGTTTCAAAAAGGAGACTGGGCCTTACTTTTTGATTCAAAATATAAAGATTTCAAAGGGAAGCTACAAGATGAGGTGGATGGGTCCTTACCAAATTGTAGAAGTATATGATAATGGGACCGTCCAGTTGATTCCAATTGATGGTGAAAGGAAAGTCATGTTGGTTAATGGTCACAGACTGAGGTCTGTACCATAAACCAGCATCTTGACAAGAGTTTCAGAGAGCAATACAGAAGATTCAGATCTTCATTGTGTAGGCAAGGTTTCTTTGCCTATCACGATGCAGACCTAAACTATCATCTTCTAGAAATAAAGAGGGGATGGTTGAAAACCAGAAATGGCAATCATCTTCCTCTGGAGCATTGGGTGAAAACCAGAGATGACACCCCATGTTTTGTAAAAAAAAGAGAAGATTGAAAACCAGCAATGGTGATCTTCTCTCTCCTGAATTGATCAACAAAAATAAAAGGTAGTACCACTTATGCATGGAGCATGACATCATGAAAGGCGGCGGAGAGGTGTCACACTTAATTTCAAATAACGGTGGAGATTGACAAGCTTTAATATCAAGGTATGCACAATTAATGACCCTTATCATTGTAAGGTTTTAAATTTAAAGTTAAATTTTTCCATCATGTATATTAATTAACCATCTTTTCCCAAATCATATCACACGTCCCAAAATTCACTCCAAATCCACCACCCATTAAACGGTAAGGAAATGCCCTTTTCAACCAACTCGTAATCGACCAATTGTTTGGAATTCCAAATGATGGTTTAGCTATTACTGAGTGGACAATGTACCATGAATTAATTAAAAGATTTGCAGTAGGAAGAAGAGAAAACTTACAGTTGGTAGTTGATAATAAAGGGAAGGCAAAAGGGATCAAAAGACTGAGTATACCAGAACCCAGGTAGGGGTAGCAAAATGGTTGATTAAATATTTTACTTGTGAAGGGCAATATGAGATAGTGCTAGGTCCAGTATTGAGGATGCTCATACATTTACGCCACGGCAAGGCAAAACCCCAACATAAGGTTAATTTGCCCCAATTTCTCTATGAAGCTATCTGTGTGGCCACTAAAAAATTCCGCTGGGGCAACCTATCTCAAATTTCAGGGTCTCATTCATTTAATCTGCAAGCATAAGTTTTTGAAATAGAGAAATGGCATGAGATAGTGGCTTAAATTTCAACAATCATACTCTCCCTCATCCACTTCTAACAGACCTAGCAAATGCCACCGTACCTCTCATACAGCACCGTTATCCCTGAATCCCTAGAGGAAAATCCATTGACACAGGAAGAACATGAAGTAGCCAAAACCATTCAAACATTGATTAGCACTCCACCTGAGTCTCCAACTGAGCCAACTCTTCCATCCATTCCTGAAGAAGGATTGGTTAGGGATAAGGGTAAAGCACCCATGGAAGAAGGAGAACCTAGTTCTCTCGACCTTGGTACTTTGTTGCCCAATGTGTTGTCCTTATCTAAAGTTCAGTTTGAACTTCAAATGGCTCAGGAAAGGGTTAACCAATTGCAAACATTATTGGACGCGAAGGATGCCGGTGTTTCCCAACAATTATCTTCTCAAGAAAAACAGATTCAGAACTGCATAGTATGGTATCACACCAAGAAGAGGCAACTCTTTAATTAAAACATGCCCTGCACGAAAAAGGAGCAACAAGTATATGTATTGGAAGCATTTGTTACTCAGTTGCAAAAAGAACAAAAGCAGGACTTCCCTCAAATCATTGTCATGAAGGGGATGACCAAATGGATGGAAGAATGCTACCGGTTGAAAAAGGTTGAGGAAGAGAATACAAGTTTAAAAGAAGAGATTGAGTTGCTAAAACAAAATGTTGTCCATGTTAGTCAGTTGTATGACCAGGTGCTCTCCTTTGTAGACCTCCCTCCAATTTTTATGCCATGTTCTTAAAAGAACAATTCTTAAAATGGAAAATCAATAGAGCCAGGGCTCGGTTGGACATTGAATTTGAAGATGACCATCAATTTTTAGGAGCATACAGTGCTTTGTGAATTTATTATGTGAATTTTATGTGCACAAATTCTTGCTCCCTGAGCAAATAGAAATACCAATAAATCTGTATGTGGGAGAAGTTCAATTGAGGTCATTTGTTTCGACCCTAAGACATCAAGGTGAGTGGAGAGATCAAAGGGAAATATTTGCACAGTCAGAGTCTACAGTAGGCCTCCTCATGAGGCATGATTTGCCAGCACCACTCAGATTTTTCAACAAGTTTAGATCACAAGTGTATTGTCTACGTCTCGTAGATAGGTACATTGAAATTCTGCAGAATTGTGTCAAGAACTTCCAAGAGCAAGTGATTCCCACTTTTAATGTCAACTTTCTCGCATCACAACTACAATATCAACTGTTGGCGGAGCCATATAAAAGGAATTAATTTCACCCACCAATCTCAGGTGGTCATTAAAAAGGGCAAAGGATGTATGCAAAATTATTCTAGGACTTAAAGAGCAGTGGATTGGAATGTGCTACATGCCACCTCTTCTTCTTGCACCAATACCCAGATGGAACTCAACTAATGATCGGACAAGATAGTTATACTACCTGCGAAAGGATGTGGTAGATAACTTTGGGTTTTCTGATATAACCACCGAAGAGACATGGCAGACATTCACAAATGAGTATAACTGTTCTAGAATAGTAGAACTCCTTAATAGGTAGCAGGAGGACCTGCTAAATCTCTAGTCGGGGGAGGTGATGAGCCCCATTTTTGTCATGATAAACCTTGTGTAATTATGTTCAAGCCATGCTAAAACCTATTCTACTTTTGATATTATTATGCATGATGGACAAATACATACTTTATATTTACTATTTTACTATGTTTATGGGAAATTATTGTGTGTACTTATGATGTTTCACCTTGTTAATTTTTGTGCATAAAAGGCTTGAATATGATGTGGATAAATATTAATTATGTGTGCAAAAAGTGCATATATTGAATTGTTATATGGAGCGCAGGACTTGGTATATACACTGGTGCAAGACTTTGTTTTGTGTGATAGCGCAGACTCGTTCGTGTGTGCTAGCGCAGGACTCTCATCCTCGTCGATCAAACGTCCAACTCATCAAAACCCGATCAATGACACAAGCATGCATGTAGATAACTTAGATTCTGGAAATTCTAGCTGACAACATCATTTTCTACCCAGAATCATCGCCATTTATCAATCAACATTCAAGCCACAAGAAGAGTGAAGCAATAATGACTGAAGACTCATAGCCACTTTAGTTTCTTCAATCAGTTATGATTTGGAGAATCTTCTAGGGGTGATTGACTCCTTCAAGGAGTTAATCACGAGATCCCCTCTTCAGTTATTGTAAATGCTTCAAGATCAAACACCTATGAATTGTTCCCGCCATTAATGTATTACCAAGAATCAAGGGAATTGTTTAGTTCAAACAAGTAGTTAGATTTAGAATTAGTCATTTAGAATAACTATGTCCCATGGAGAGACTAGGATTTTTTTGGATATAAAAGAGAGAATGTAATTAGAGTTAGGGATTCCATATTTTTTCCAGTTGTAACAACATATTTTGAATTCAATAAAGATCAAATTCAAGAGTAAGTTTATTTGTCTAGAAGTTCGGTACAAACCTGATCGAAGGGCAGGAGCAAGGGCCACTCCAACCCATCATCATGCCCTCAGAACACCTACCATTGCGTTGTCTCCACTACACGATCCAAATATAGGAGGGGTCCTTCAGACAACCTTTTCATTGGGCACTCTTGTCGGCTTTTGGTTATATATAGAGTATTTTGCGACACATGTGTGCGCATCTCACAACAGCTCTCAATATTTGTGCACTCCGCACAAGTGTTACCGTGCATCTCCAAGTTGTTTGGGCCATCCTAATGACTTACCTTGGATCAACATCATCATTAATCATCTTTCCTTGACAACGATCCACTTGATTGGTGCACCTCGAGGTAGTGCACGAGACTAATATCTTATGCATGGGTTGTTTTCTTGAACAACCTCTACGCCATTCATTCTAGCATATTGGTGCGTACCTAGGCATCGCTAAACTTGATTAGCACCCCTTGATGTCAAATTTTGTGTAGGATGTTCAACATTTTGTGGCATCTGTGGAGTCTCTTTGGATGCTTCTGCACTCACTTATTGCCAAGATGCATATCGTGCAACATCCAATCTATGCGCATGACTCGGACCACGTAGACACTCCACACCACGTTATGCCACGTCATATGGCACTTCTTGAGCTCATCTTGTGCTTGCACACTTCACTCCCAGCGTTTTGAAGTCCAATCATCACACTTGCAAGAAGGCAAACTTTCATGTGTTACGGCAGATGAATTGTTTTATAACGTCATCTTCTGTAACTTATTTCTTTTGATGATATATTGAAACCCATTCGACCCGAAAGGGAACATTGTTAGAGTGGAGACCACCAGCAAGATGGGACAATGTTAGCATGCACTCAATATCTAACATGCAAATGGTCATTCTCCAACGAAGTCAAATCAATTATGTGTTACACCCATTTCTGATCATGGGAGTCATCATTCTTAGTCTTTGTGATGATTCATAGCCTAGGAAAATTGGAAAGGAAGTGTTAGCCGTTTATGATTGTGGGAATTCTCAGCCTTGCTGTGCATTGTACATATGTGTACTCTACCCCATTCTTTATCATTGAATAGAAGTTGTTTGGTTCTGCAAATGTCCCACATTTGAATGTGGATTGGCTATTCCGCATCTTGTTATTAGGATCCATTGCATTCTCTACAATCTGCAATCTTGTTTGAGTAGATTCATCTAGCCAAACTAGCTGTAGTTTCCCCCTGCACATCTTGGATGCCTTGCAAATCATTGGTGTTAAGGCCACAAGTTTGACACCGTCATGTCATTAGGTATTCACACTAAGTCAGAGAATTGGTATCAAACATGCACTCACCTATCTGTTGTTGTAGTCGTGTAAAACAAGAAAGCAGAAAAAGAACCCACAAATGAAAGCATCCTTGTTAAAATCTTTGGATGAGAACAAACCCCTGCTCAAGCAGATCCTACATCTCCAAAACCAGAATCAGCAGTTGCAAGAGGCTCTCTAGTCCAAGGAGAAAAGTGCGAGTCTTAACATGGAACAACTAACAAATCTCATGTCTTAAAGCATTCATCTAGCCGAACCTATCCTCCATAAAGCCGAGGATAGACATCTTCAAGTCATGTGAAAGCTACGACAAGATCTTTTTGCACAGAAGAGGAATTGGCACCACTTGAGGGCAGAAGCCAAGTGCACATAGTTCCAAGTGCACAATTACACGTAATTCACAATGTGCTAACATGCTCAAGCTTGACATATGATGCATAGACAATGTCAAATGATAGTTTGGTAAGCTCGTGTCATTTTCAACTTTCTAATTCATCACCTTGGTTTTCCAGTTTCAAAAGCACACTGAAGGCATTAGTCTTAAATTGCTGAAGCAAATGGGCAATGAAGGCCTAAGTCTATGTAAATGTGGTCAAACACAATAGACACCTTGACAAAACCATCGTGTCAATAGTGTGAGGAAAACCACACGTCTCAACCATGACGACATTATCGTTGAAGGAACACAAAAGACGCTCTAGATACATGTGGCAATTTCGGTCAATTTTCATACAACCGAACAATGTCGGGATATTTTTTGGTCTTTGTGGAAGAAGCAACCGTTCCCAATCCACTTGTTGGTTTTCAAACATTTTTGTGCAAAGGACTATTCATTCATTGAAACTAAATCATGGGTGGATGGACTTAGATCGTCGGGGAAAAGTGACCTCCTTAAACACGTTTACAAGTGCTAATCTTTGCCGATTGGTAAGACATCTTGTTACACATCCGTGCACACATTGATATTTGTGTAGCACACCTTGTTTACATAGGGATTGTGTATCAACATCTTTGTGGTTGCACTTCATCAACATGTTAGCTTTTTATGCGAAATGTCCTACATTCACGTAAGCTTCCTAGTTCTTCCTAGAGCTAAAGAGGATGGAGTTTCTCAATTTCATTCTTGTATCACAAAGTTTTAGTATTGGACGCTAGACTCTGTCATGCCACCGCGTAGAAAATATTGGTATCAAGTGCTTTTTGATTGGATTTCCTCGAGATGAGCAACATTGGCATCACCCTTGCGCTATTTTGATTGGTCCACCCCATATTTTGCTACCAACTATAGAATTGGTAGCAGGCTTGTGCTATTTTAATTAGTTTATCCGAGAAATTGTGCCACTCGCAACACCGATATCAAACTTTTGCGCAAATCTTTAGTTGTACTACACTCTTGTGCAAAGTTTGCCATGTTTTTGAGCATACACCATTCATATGACGTGGGTATGCATCAATCGCAATCCATTCTCAAATATAGGGAGTCTTCACACATCCTTGAGAAGGCAACATGGGTACACATACACCTATCTTCTTAGTGTTAGACTACAAGGATATAATGTACATACTTCGAATTCACAGACATCCATGTTAAGTTCTACATCGGGTTGTTAGGATCGGTGGTACATTCTCAAGCACCTTCTGACACACTTTGTACTACTACATGAGAAGATACCATTGCACAAACAACTGCGCTACTTTACAATCAACTAGTTGCACATCTCTCAAATATCTCGACATCCTACATTTCTTCTTAGGGATTGGAGTCAACATCAACATGCCACTAGCCTTTTTCATTCATAAGATTGATTCCACACGTTCACTCAAGAACTCAAAACCAACAACAATTCCCTTTGAGTGGTGACAAATGATTTGAGCACGGAAGGTTCCTTCGAGAATACCTTCTCATAGTGTTACTCTTGTTGGCTTTTGGTCGCATATAAAATATTTTGTGTCATATCTGCATGCTTCTTTTGCAACACTCCGTAGAGCTCCTTGCAAAACTCGTAGTATCTGTGCACCTCGTGCAACATGAATAGTGCTACACAACTCCAAGTTGAGTTGTGCCATCCTAATGGCTTACACCAGATTGACATCATCATCAATTAGCTTTCCTTATTGACATTCCACGCCATTGGTACACCCCATGGTAGCATATGGCATCAAAGAATTTTGTAGAGGTGGTTTTCTACAACCTCCGTGCTATTATTCCATCATATTGCTGCTTCCTTGGCACCATTGAGCTTAATTGGAACACCTATAGATAAGGTGAAGCACTAAGGAAACATTGTGTATACCGCACATTGCCACACATGCTTGTGCGCACTGTGCAACTTATGCATGCTCATAGCAGTGCGTGCCACCCGCACCACTTCCACCCACCCTTGCACACTTTTGAAACTTCAATATGCTTTCCACGCAACACGCAGGCTTTGCATACACCATTAGCCACTTTGTGGAAAACATGGAGACTCTACGCACCCTTGCACAGTAGCCAAGCTCTACGTAAGACTCAATAACCATGTGGACACTTCACGCCATGTCATGCCATGCCTAGTGACACTTCTCAAGCTCGTGTTGTGCTTGCACATCTGTTAGCATACCACGTACTTGGAAGTCTAACTGTTACACTTGCGAGAAGGTGAATCGTCATCCGTTATGGAAGATGAACATTTTGTAATGCCCTCTTTTGTAATTGTTTTCTTGTACTGATATATAGTAACCAATTCTACTTGGAAAGGATCATCATTAGAATGGAGAGCACTATCAAGATGGGACAATGTTAGCATGCCCTGTGTATCTAACATCCCAACGATCATCTCCCAACAAAGACAACTCAATTAGGATGTGTTACCCCATTTTTGAACACAGGAATTCTCATTCTCAACCTTGTTGCGCATATATACTCTACCCAATTCTTGCTTATTGAATAGAAGTTGCATGATTATTGCAATGTGCCACATTTGAATGTGTAATAGTTATTCTGCATCTTGTTATTAAATTCCATCGCATGATCTACAATCTGCAATCCTGTTTGAGCAAATCCATCTAGCCAAACTAGTTGTAGTTTGTCCCTAATGCACCCCCAGCCCCCTCATAGATCACTGTTCCTAGATGCCAATGAATTTTTCTGATTGTGACCAGATTTATTTCTATATTGAGAGCCACTGGAGGCCTTACTGACACAAGCAACTTGCTGAATTGGAATTGGTGGCTATTTCTGTGGAGAAACTATGTTGGACACTTTATTTGAAATTTTTGTCAAATATTTGTTCTTTTCTTCCTAATTTGCTATACACTTTTTAGTTGGTCGATATGGAAAGAGCTTTCTCATCTTGTGGTGAAATGCTTTTATCCTCATAGTCCAAAATTTCTTCTTCATCATCTTTCCCATTTGAAATAGGAGGAGAGATATTCCCAAGTTTTCTTTTGTGGACTTTTGTGTTGTCTATATGCTTTGCAAATTTATCTTCCTATTTCTTCTCATGACAATAACATGCTTTCGATACTTCTTGTAATAATTTTCAACATCTCCTCTATTAAAATGCTTTCTTAAATTCTTTCCTCTCCCATATTAAATTGATATTCATTCAAATCATATTCTATTGCCTTGAGAAAATGTTTCTCATTCAGTTTATATTCCCCAACCATAATGCAATACTTGATTGGGAACTTCATTTTTATTTTTTTAGTGAACGAAATTGCATTTCCTTCATTTGCCAAGTAACTTTCATTGATAAAAATATAACTAACCCAAATGGGTAAATTGTACGAGTGACCTTCAAAATCAAAAGTTCCTTATCGTGGATGTACCAATTTGCAATGTAAATCATAGCTCCCATTCTTGTGTTTGAAACTTTTTCTTGAAAATTGCTAGTATGTTCACCCATTGCGTGATAGATGAACTCATTTGCAATCATCATGCAGTTCCTTTGATAATGGTTTAATGAAACCTTGGATATCATCTTTTTCATCTCCATGATCTTTTTCTTGGCCTTTCTTGTATTGATATATGAAAGAAGAGTTTAAATCATGTATGAAATCAAATTTCTTCTCTCATACCTCGAAAGCAATTGGTCGTAAATGCATCACTATTGACCAAAATCTCTTGCTTCTTTCGATGCTATTAAAAATACCGAACAATCAAGAAGAGAACCATATATGCATAACTTTTCTTATCATTACAATAACATTGAAGGATGGAAGGAAATTTTTGACAATTTTGCCCGAGGACTTGCGTCATGTGTCATCTTGGGTTTTTGATTCTTTGTTCGACTCTATAACTTCATCCCTTTTCATTGAGATAGTTTGAGCATTATTTATATATGACCTTGTAAGCCCCAAATTTGGAAAAATACTTATATTTCATGTCACAAAAGAATAAGTATCTAAATAATGTTAATCGTAAAAGCTCAAATTACAAAAAATAAAAAATAACCGTAGATTCTCCAATTACCTAAAATAAAACTAATAATATAAATACTTAGAAATAGTCGTTTAAAGTAGAAGGATAATATTATTTTTAAAAAAACCAATGAATTATTATAAATAATTCGTCAAGTCATGATCCATGCAATAGGGTCGTAAGTGTAAATTATAATATTTAATAATCTTTGGTCTCACTTGTAAATTATAGTATTTAATAATATTTAGCCACACATATAAATTATAATATTTAATGGTCTCACTTATAACTCAAGTGATGTAAGGTTGGGCATGTAAGGGCATCAATCAATATTCGACTCATGTTTAAAAGAAATCAACGTAATAGTTGGAAAGGACTTATCATGTAAAAGGTTTGAGTCAAGTTGTTGGTTGGCATTTAAAAATTGTAAAATATGTAAAGGTTCGAGTCACGATGTTGGTTGGCATTTTAAAATTGTAAAATATGTAAAAGGTTCGAGTCAAGTTGTTAGTTGGCATTTTAAAATTGTAAAATAAAGGGCCACTTGAATTTTGGATTGTTAAAGTGTTGAGTCATTCTTTGAGTGAGTTGTAACAATTAGTTGACGTTGTCAAGTCATGATTAAATTTCACTTTTTAAAAGATAATATTTTTATCATGTGGGCAAATAAGTATGCAATCTTTCGATGAGTCATGAGTTGGTCATACCATTGTAGTGCTTAGAGTTTGTTGAATCCAAGTTAGTTTGTAGTGGAACCAACTACTTACTACAAATGTAAGTATAAAACCAAAATGAAATCAATCAAGGGGAGGATGAGGGGACCGAAATATTTCCTTCACATTGGGGCCAACACTTGCTATATTATATATGCTCACTATTTGTAATGTCCCCTTTGTACTAAGTCAACATGTGTGGGACCCACAAGCCCATTTCTATACTTATCGAGGGCGAGGGCGCTGCTAGAGAAGTATATACCGGTGAGGATTGGTTTTGTGCATTTGTCCTTGCTTTTTTATGAGTTTTGGACCATTTCTTATATTTTAGGGGCATTTTCTAAATTTAAGTGGGTCATTTGGAGGCAACATCCTCACCATTATTCTCCTAATGGGGATTTACACTAAGCGAGCCTTTTTATTTATGACATTGTTCCCACGTTTGGAGATTTATAAGTGTATGTGTCCATTATAAGTGCCCCAGAAAACTTGTTCCTATTACTTAGGGGCTTTTGGAGGGCTACGGAATGGGACCATATCATGGAACCTAAAGTTGGATACAAGTGTGAGACATTCGTTCATTATCTCAGATCTTTTTGGCTAGTGGTTCTCAAGCTATGGTTGATTTATTGATGAGAGGTCAAGGTTTATTGACTACTTGGGCATTTTAATGTTTTTACACTAGTGCCATGTTATGTGGTACTTGATTATTAAGTGATATTAGTGTCATATCAAATAAAAATAATCTTTATTATTTGACACTAAGGCTAGGCACCTAGGCTTGGGATCATGCAAATGAATAAATAGAGGCTGCCCAATCTTGAGAGGATTATACTATGCTCATTTCACATAAATTAAACCTTAAGTAGGTGGTTATAGCTAGCAGAGTTCATTTATTGATTCAGGGGTGAAAACCCTTGGATCCAGAGATCAAAGGATGAAACCCTTTTGGTTTCTCGGTAGGCAATCTCATCTAGCGCTTGCATTTGGGCCAAATTTGTTTTTTTAAATTTAGCAATCTGATTTGTGGGGTGGTTGGAAGTTGGAACAACATTATACATCAACATCAATTCTGATTTGGAAAAGATCTTCTGTCAGGTGTTTGGTTTCTAATTAGTTCCACAGTATTATTATTTCTCTATTGATATTTTTCATCAATAAATTATAGCCCAGTGTTATTATCAGGTTTGCTTTGTTTATGTAGTGCATTGTTCTTTTCTTCATGGCATCATTTAAATTACAAAAAAGAAAAAGAAATCAGATCGAGGTCATGACGCCGCCTTATTTCATAACTTTTCCTTATTACATTATTGATTTTGTATTCTTTAATTTTATTTCATCCATTTTAAATTATACTAGTGAATTACCATATGCATGGTATTTGCATGTGGGAGGAAACAAGGCATGAAATTTTCTACGATAATTGGATGCGGTATGTCTGATTACACCATCACCCATCCGTGACAAGGCATGGAGTTTTCTATGATAATGGCATGGGGTATGTGAGATTCCACTATCACCTATCCATGACCCCTCCAAATTCCATTGATTGAAGTGTGAGAGATCCTTGTTGACATCCGTGGCAATTGCAAGTGTGATGGAAAATGAATTACCTATGTTTAATTACAGTTTGTAAGACCATTTCTGTCTAACATGAGATTTAGGTGACTGAAAGGCTTGGTGGTGAAGCATCAAAGTGTGTGACATTGATGAAAATTTCCAACACAAAAAAAACGGAAACCCAAATTAGTTGTGGGCCATCCATCATGCTCTGTTTGGACTCGGGATGATAATACCTTGCACACTTCAAAATTAATTCTAGGCACGGAATAGCTTTAGGAAGCGTCTCATTTGCCACCAAACCAGAGGTTAGAAGAGGGTCTTTTCCTTGCTTTTGGTTTCATAAAATTATATATTTGCGAAAATATATTAAATCCACGCTGACAACATTCGTGTCTACAAGTCAATGGGATAAGCTCAAGTGGTAAAATGCAACTGGGATTTGAAGCAAAAGCCCCACGTTCAAACCCCACCAGAGGAAGTACTAAGTGTTGAAATTTTGTAAATATGACATTTAACATGGTGGGTGTGGCGGATGCGATTGGAAGAGGCCGGATGCAAGTCTTGGGTGATTTTGACGATAGATACTCCTCAATCATGGCATTTAAGCCTAAGATTCACTCCACTCTTCGCCTCCCACAAACAAAGGTTTTACCAACTCAATTAATTTTTTTCGATCTTCACCCACCTAGGATTGATATCACCATATCATTTACCTACCGCACCTTTTGCTTCATATCCCTATAATTCCACTTTAACCCCCAACTTATTTTTAGAAACCCTAGTGTTATCATTGTAAATCCTATGATTTACGATTGTAAAAGAAGAGTGTATATATAACAAAAGAGAGGGAAAGGAGTCATTTAGTGTAGAGAAATCTAGGCCTCGTGATGGAAAAAGGTTGATGGAAGAAAGATATCTTTGGAATGATAAGTGGCGACCATACGATAAAATTGTTCAATGGAAAAATGCAATTTTACACCTCACACCTTCCTGTTATTTTGCATATCACCTGTCGACCTACCAACTTGCCTACTAACCTACCAACACAACCATTTCTCAATGATCGGAAATTCTAGACCGATTTACCCAATGCCAACTAACTTGATATGATTTTGCAAAAAGACCCCATCCCGACAAATTAATTATCTTGTTTTTCAATGTTTGTTTCTTTGTGGAATAAAATATAAGAGTGGGCTTCTAGTGTACAACCAATATTTTAAAAATTAGAACCAGACTTCGGAACCGGCCAAGGGTCGGGATCGAACCGGACCAAAATCTGACCGGTTTACTTAAAAAATACATAAAAATTTATATTTTTAATGAAAACAATATATTTGAAAGATTAAAAACCATGATTCCAACAATTACACACAAAATATGCAAATCTTGCTCTTGTATATATGTAAGAAAGGTGTTTATAATAAAATGACATGAACTCTAAGTCCAATACACAACACATATATCATATATGAGATTCCAAAACAAAATACATAAACAATGAGGCTCTAAATGGCCTCCATAGTCCGAGACTCCAAAAAAAGATGCTATGATCATTGATACATTACAAATACTACAAGTTACAGAACTCTAGAATAAACTAGATGACGTCAATGATCAATCATCAAACTCTGCACCACTGCTAGAAATGGGATCCTCGAGGTCATCCTCATCATCACCGCCTCGGCTCTAACTCGGACCCATCCAAATCCTCAGGTACATCTGCAACAATTGTATTGGCACAAGTAGCACGAGTGCGACTAGTGCCTACTATGTCTCATGATGGTGGCGGCGGTGTTGCTAATGGCTCATCATCTTGATCCAAACCCATCCACCCCAAGTCATGGGGATTAAACTCTCTGTTGGTGACTCTCCTCTACCCAATCGAGGTTGGATCTATATCATCCAAGACAATGGGATCTGTATTAGGTCTTTGGTTCAAGAATCGTTGCGCCTTAGTCAAGGTTGTACAACACAAAGACCGGATCATTCAACTATAAATTGAAAATGTAATAAAAATAGAAAATGTAATAAAAAGTGTTTTTAATTGGAAAAGCTGTTTAAGGCTACGCAGCCACGACTCGGATGGTTTGGGTTGAAATCGATCGGTTGACCAGGTTTGAGGCTGCCTCAAACCGGTCAAACGATCTGGTTTTATTGCTGGTCGATGCAAAAAAAAAAGGTAAACCGGTCGAACCGCCGCCCGGTTCGGGTTCGACCGATTTTTAAAACATTGGGTACAACTTTGTATTAATTGGATTTTCCGACATTTTGGGCCTCTTTCTGGACCCATCATCGCCAAACCGGTCAACCGGTCCGGTTTAATTGCCGGTCGATGCAAAAAAAAGGTAAACTGGTCGAACCGGCCGGTTCTGGTTCCGGTTCGACCGGTTTTTAAAACATTGGGTACAACTTTGTATTAATTGGATTTTCCGACATTTTGGGCCTCTTTGTTGGACCCATCATCGGGAAAAGAAGATATGAAGCCATTGATGGGTCCAACAAAGAGACCCGAAACATCTGAAAATCAAATTAACACGTAGTTGTACCGAGAAGACCACTTCTATAGCTTACTTATCATCGATCTGTATTTAGCCAACTTATATTATTTGGCAGCCCAACAAAGATCCAAATCGCTTTTATTTTCGAATCTCACATAGATACTGCCAACTTTACCAACTACTGACTAACACTTAGCTGAATATAATGCTCTTCAGCAGCCCACTAAAGATCCAAATTGTTTTATTTTTACATCTCACATAGCTACTGCCAACTTTACCAACTACTGACTAACACTTAGCTGAATATAATGCTTGACTAACTGAAACTGCCCTTCTTTTTACCATATTTCTTTTTCTATATGCTGTTCACAAATCTATTGCCAATCTCTGCACGATACTTATTCATTTTGACATGATTGGTGGACATGGACCTACTTGCCCAATTGCATGTTCCTTTAGATGCATTGTATAGGCATTGCATCGAACTTTGAATTATATTTAGCCACTTTTTAATGTTTGGATATAAAAGGTTTAGATGCATATTTACCTTCCATGGCCAATTGCAACCTGTACAATTCATATTGCTATGGTCGATCTCTAGCTAAGACTTAAAATGATTTTTGATGATCAATGAACTAGGACTCGCTTGCAAATTTTACACCCACACAACATGCATTTTTGACATGTCAACCCTCGTTCAACACATTATTGATTTTCCCAAAACTTGCTTCATCTTAAAAGCTCCATATATAACACGTACTAAAAGGGCCCTCACGATTAGTTGCTTATATCCAACTCATTTTCATATGTAATATTATTTATGCACTTCACCTCTTCCATGTGGAGCAGTGTATGCCACTTTTAAAAACTTTGTTTCCGCCTTATTTTTATTTGTATGCATCTTAACGATTAGAGGAAACATTTCAACCCTTGGACTTGTGAAGCGGAAATCCAAACACATTTGATGCCTGTATTTTATAAATCGTTGGAGGTGTTGGTTTAACTACTCAGCAATTCAGCCTTCTGATGATCAGTTCTACATCGCTTACTTTGAGGAATGAACATGCATTTGTGGGGCCAGATTTTAAATTACCTTCTGTTTTATACGAAGCAATTCTAGGGAATTTTACAACACAGTACAAGACTCAAATTGACTCAAACTAGGATAAATATGAACACTGACTGAAATTTGCGTGAACCATAGAACAGGTGATGATCTGGCAGATACACTCAATTTTAGCTGTCAAAAATTAACGAAACAAGGGAAATGCCTGCATAAAAGTCCGTGTCACGCTACGTATCTCACATAATTGGTTGCTGAGGCATTTTTCTCAGGTGTGATCCTTTATGCTACAGGTTGTACTTCAAATCTCTTCCTTTTCTTTCTTTATCTCACCTTACAATTTTTGAACATTTGCATCATATCTTTTTCGAGGCTGGTCATCAATTAGGACTCAGTTGGGTCATCATCGTCATTCAAGTCACTCATCTTATTTGTTCAAGCATTTGCCTCGTGTTTTGCTCCCCAAATTCATGTTTGAAAGGTACATTTTGTTGTAGGTGGTTGGTGCTAGTATCAAGCCTCCGCTGAACCATTTCTTAACTCCATTTATAGTTGTGTTCTCCAACTTGGAGATCAGCTTTCTCAGCTTTATGTTAAATGAATAAATAGAGACACCCTTATCTTTTTTTCTGTTGTTGATGACTATTTCATTCTCGTTCCACAGTAGCTTGAATTCCTTCTCGATTGCTTTTCTCAACTTTCTCAAAGTATGTCCGCCTTATTCTATACTTCAATTCAGTCATTCACAACTCCTCTTAAGGGATACTGGAAATGACCTGTACTAACATCCTCATTTCTTTGACCATTCATGGTCTATAATGATGTGTTGCTCTGTTGGGCAGGGTCCTGATTTTGTCACCTATAAACTAAGGGGGATTTTTTCTGTCGCTTGCCAATGCCAGTCTTGCCATATTACTATGTCGCGTTGGTGGTAGTCTTCGTGGTATTGTCCTTTGATCAACTGACTTAGACACTTTGTTTCCTCTAGTAGACTTGGATGAATTTTACCTATGTTTGTACCTAGTCATTACTGCTGGCTGTGATACCTAATTGGCAAACTGCTAGGGAAAAAGATGCAGCCTTAAATCCCAAGTTGCCTTGTGGTGACCAGTCTTATTTTGCATTGTTCCTCTTCTCACCTTCGTCATTGTTCCTGTCCCCGCCAACGGATTTTTCCACTCTTTACTCACCTCTATTGACAGACCTCCCACTGTTTGGATAATCACTTCCATCCTTGATGGTCCTCAACATGATCTGGATCATTTGTTACAAAACTTGTCACAGAAAATTTACCTGTGATTCTTGATGAAGACCACAAAGATTTGGAATCATCACTTGCAACCCCAATCATCTGTTGCTCCGAATATCATTCATTGTACTTTAATGCCATCAAGGTCTTTGCTTCTTAATGCCATTTCTGGTGTTGCTGCATGCATTCCTGTTATCAAAAACATCCTGTTTCATAACTGAGGTGGCAGATGGTCTTGAGTCTATTCCATAAAAAAATTGCAGAGTATGCAAAATATGAGAAGTGCGGACAATCTCTGTTTCCAAACATTATACTTTTGACCTTTTAGTTTGTGAACATCTAAAATGTATACCATAAACACTGTCCCGTAGAGACGCAGCTTACATATCATGAATACTTCTACTGCTCCAAGTCTGTTAGAATCCCAATCTGGCTCAACACTGTAAGAATGCAGGGAACTAAACCATATTCCCGAGTGGCTTGAACAATGGTGCCAATGAGAGGGCCTGTGCCAAAGAAAGTTCAAGAGTACTTTTCTTGAAGTTGGTATGTCCTCCACTTCACACCTTATCTATCCAAAATGTCATTTACTAACACATTATATTCAGGTATGTTTGTAACATGCCTAACCCCTAGTTTATTTTATTCCAATTCTCAAATTTATTATTTACGGTGCATGGATAACTGTGGCAGAATTCATCACTTTCAAACAATGCTATAATAGCATTAGCAAATTATAAATTGATGTATTGAATTTCATCATAAATATCCAAAAAGAATTGGCGTGTTATGGAAGTCAGGAATATACTATTCAAATCATGGAGACTAGAGTTATCAATTGCATGCTTTTTATTTTACAGGGCAGTTGCTCCTGGTGTTGTAGGCAATGAAATCTTTGGAAGGCAGACTCTCCAACATGTCATGCGCATGACTCGTACTTGGGATGCTACCATGTCAATGCTACCAAAAGGCGGTGAAACAATTTGGGGTGACCTAGACTGGTCACCAGAAGAAGGAGATGACTGCCATTTAAAGAGAGAGAGACAGGATGAGGGACATGATATAACAAACTCAAGTACAGAAACACCAAGCCCTGGAGGAAAACCTCTGGCACATTATGGAAGGATAATTTCATTTGGGAAGGATGCAGCAGAACTACCTTCAGCAGAGATAGAGATGAGAGACTACAAGGTAATTTTGCTTTGAGGACTCAATCAATTAAATCTTTCTGCCATATTAGCTATAGATGTTGCAGCTATAAATTTTGCCGATTGCTTTCGCTTCTGTCTTTCCATTTCACGAGCTTTACAAATTCAAGCAATATTCATGATTGGATATGTCATAGCTTAGAGCATATTTTATTCTACTTGTATATTAAATCCTATCTTAAACTGGATAGCTACCTAAAAAGCCAACAATTATATTTCTCATAAATACCTATACATGCCTATTTTGGAAAACTATGCTAAACTAACAAATATTTACCTGGCTATATTTGAATGCATGCTTTTGGTGTATGTCACCAGCAAGTGGTAATGGCAAGGAAATAGAAACATTTGCGTGTTATTAAGTAGTCATGTGTGGGTCTATAATTGCTTCATTTTACTGTAATGAGATTCTCGAACAACTTGTTTTCCTTTCCTCATTATTACATGACTTTTATTTTTTGCATCAGTCTCTTCCATGCTTCATAACTGTCTTGTAGGGTTTTACTTTATTTCTTGTATTCATTCTTGATTGAGGACCAATCTAAGATTTCCATGTATTTACCACTTCAATTTTTCTTCAAAATTGTTGAAATTGAGCAGTCTTATATGGTATAAGAAATTTTAAATAATGTAATGAAGGGTTTATATTTACATTGTTTGGATTTGTTGGAGAAGGATTCCCTTTTTTTTTGATATTCCTATTGGTTTGAATTAGTTTTCTTGTTTTTTTACTTTCTTGTTTACTAATAATCTATTTAAACATGGTACATTATGAAAAATGTTACGAAAATTTAGCATTCACATGGTAGTTAATTATTTACCGTATGGTAAATATTATTTATTAATGATAAGTTAATAATATATTATTGTTGTGTAACAATAATATATGTATTTGGAGTTTGCTATACGTGAGTGGAGTTGTTCAACCAAGTCACGGATATATGAGAGTTGTTGAAGCAACCTCCTTGATAATAGGAAATGTTCTTCCTATATATTTGTAATGGTTCGAATGAAGCGTTTATTGTGTAATTGCTCTACCAAATTTTCATTTGGTATCAGAGCCGGGTTCCTTGCAGTATGATTTGTTGAATGGTGGAGGGCAGTCCTGTGATCTTTTCCCCAACATTCTTTCTCAGGTTCCAATACCATACCTTTCTTCCGTCAAGAAAGAAAACTCTATTCTCACAGTTCTGTGGACTTGTGGAAAGATCTATACTGGAGTCTCACATACACACTCCTGTATAAATCACTATTTGAGTATCAGCTAGGCGTAGTTGGATACACACACTCTCTCATGGATCATCATCAAAGGTCATGGACCAGTGCAGATCCAAAAATTCAGAATGGCAATCTTCAATGTGAGGGTGTTGAACTGTTCCCTGTGCAGATTCCAAGCTGTCCTCGCCAATACACAGAACAGCGGTGCCTGTATTTGGTTCTAAAGAGACATGATTGGAGCTGTTAACAAGACCATTATTCAAAATATCTTCCATTCGAGATTCAGATCTGTGATTCATGTTTGAAAATATTTATTTGTCTAATTGCTTCAGTTTTGATGTCTCGAGCCATTTACTCTTACTGGCGTCTTCATCTGCAGTCCGGATATTGTCAACTGTGGAAGGTGCTATTATCAGGTGGTCGGAGCATTCAAATTTGGTGTTCTGATTTCTTTTTGACAGATCCGGTTCTCAAAATGTAGTTGCTACCAAATCAGTCCCCAACACATGTATTTGATCCTTGTTCGCTGCTACAGATCCGTTTCATTTGCTTGTGATTTTTGCACAGGCTGCTATTAGTATATTGATCAGAGTTCCTTGAAGAACTTCAATGGAAATTTAGGGAAGCATTGTTTGCATCTTGATATTCTTCTCTGCTGGCGATACAGTGGATCATGTGTACCTCACGTGCTAGACAGCTACGTGCATAATTTACTATTGATTTGCAGTCAACTATCCCAAGTGCCACTAAATCGGCAGACGCGTCTTTAACTTCATATTCAAGTTCACATGCATCTCCTCCATGCACTAGCATCATTTGGTCGCGTTGTCTTCCTCATTCATATCCTCGAAGGTGCATGCTGTCAAAGTTTCTTCTAATCAACCAATACAAGTCTATAGCTGTAGTCTAAAGTCAAATTGTCTTTTTATGTTTAAGTGGTTGGTTTTGTTATAAGTTTTTAAGAGTTAGATTAGAGAATTTCTTTGAAGAGTAGTTATATATTACTTTTCTTATCTCTTAAAAAATCGTAAACTTTTATGTTTATTCATTAAACATAAATTGTAATCAATGTTTGTTTTATGTGGGGAGTCATATAAATTTGTCGACGTTATTAGTAGTCAAGTGATTTAAAAGTCTTCTGGTCTATTCATGCAAAAGTAATTGTCCTTGTCAAAAGTTATTCGTCATTATAGTTGTGTCATCATGTGAGTGTAAAAAGCGTCTTTGTAAAAGTCCAAAAATTAAAAAAATTTGCCATATAGACGCTTTTCGTGTAAACCGACATCCATTTTTGGGAGAATAAGATGAATATTGCATTTCGATGGATTTTCAAAGATCATAAAAGAAGAAAAAAGTGCTTGGCTTTGGGGGCTCCGCCCCTCGACCTCGCCCTATATTGCAACAGGGAGCATGCCTAGGGCACAACCCCGTGACCCTACAAGGGGCGTTGCCCCTTGACCCCGCTAGGGGCTGCCGTTCCTAGACCCTCGGTTTGGAATTTCATAGCCAAAGCAAAAATTGGTGGGGAAACTCGTCGATAGAAGATGGTTCAAATTTGAGTTCCAAGTTCCAATCCATTGAGTAAGCAACACGTCAACTGGAGGACGGAGGCACATGAGGTTGGAGGTTAATCAACGACCTCTCGTCAATCACCAACGACGAGGCTGCATGAAGCTGTGGTGACAGTTTGTTTTTCTAGTTGTGTGTTTTGGTTTCCATGTACTTCATTTTTCAGAGTTCCTGTTTTGATGTGCTTTGTAATAAGAACAAAGGTTCATTCTTGTTCACTTGTATATGTGACTATTCCTAATGCAATCCCCTAATGTAAACATATAGTGGAAAAATGAAAGCACAAAAGAAAAACAACATCATGATACTTGTAGAGGTTGAACAGTTAGATGTGTTCTTGTTCATACCTAGGTTTGTGGTTAACCTTTGTAAAACCATTGAAGGTTGTACAGATGGTTCTTGCTTGAGTTCCCACACTGAGTAGGTCAGATGTGTTCCCTATAGTGAATGGTTGATAAGTAGATGGTTCTTGTACGTGTTCCCACACTAGTTTGGTCAGATGTGTTCCCGACAATGCATGGTTGATAAGAAGTTGATGTGTTCCTTCTTCTACCTTCATTTCGAGTTGTGTGCCAAGATCATGAGTGAGTAGAGGCAAGCAAGCTGCAGAAGAAGTGTGAAATTTTTTTGCTACCATGTAAACACTAAGGGGAATGTTAGGAAAATTTAGTATTCACATGGTAGTTAATTATTTACCATATGGTAAATATTATTTACTTATGATAAATTAATATGGTAAATAATTATTTACTTATGATAAGTTAGTTAATAATATATTATTGTTTTGTAACAATAATATATATATTTAGAGTTTTCTATACGTGAGTGGAGTTGTTCAACCAACTCACGGATATAGGAGAGTTGTTGAAGCAACCTCCTTGATAATAGGAAATATTCTTCCTATATATTTGTAATGGTTCGAATGAAGAGTTTATTGTGTAATTGCTCTACCAAATTTTCAAAGAACGATACAATCGCGTTTTTCTATCATCAATATGTAAACAATAATTGATGCAATTTGGGCCCATCATGGTAATTACATTAGCAAAATCAAATGTTACTCTTTGGGTAAGACAAATGGTTCGCAAGAACGCAATTTTATTGATGTCTACCCATGACCAAAGACAGATTAACATGACTAGAAGATAACAAGTATGTTAAATTCACGAAAGAGAGAGCTTGAGCACGTGTATCAAAGAGTTGCGAAATTAAAAATCAGAGAAGATAAATAAGTATATTGTCTCTAGAATAGTATTGAGTTAGCTACAAATGGTTGATTATTATATAGAAGGGCAACTTACAACACCCAAGAACTTGATAGTTACATCAACTGATTAATAGAGTTACTTGAAACTTGAAAGATCTCGCCATATAAAATCTAGAAAAAATAACACCCATGCCTCTTCCCCAATAGACAAAATCTACTTCTTTACAAAAGCAAAGCGATTTTGGCTTCAACATGCATAGGCAATTCCTGCTTATAAATCTTCAACTCTCCCTTTTTTGAGAGTAGAACTGGGTAAATGAAAGGGTGCATTCCTTCTAGTCTTCCAAAGGAAATCGATGACAGACAACCATACTGTATGCCATAAAATTTTGCAATTTATCTTTGATCATCAAAGTATCCTCTAGAAGAGGACCTTGCCAAGAATGAGTGGCAGCGATAAATAAATAATTAAATTCAGCATGCGACTGCCCAAGAGGTCCTAAAATTGCATTTCTAGAAATCACATTGCATTTCTAGAAAACATATCCAATTCCTCTTTCCTGTTAACCTTATTTTTGTAGGTTAATTTATATATTTTCTTGCACCATGGGGTAGGCAAAAAAGAGGTGTTAGCCAATATAAGTGTCTTTTGTGGAAAAGGGGCATTAGGTAAAACATGCAAGTTGAAGAAAATGTCAACATTGGCTAATGCCCTGATATCTTGGTCCTTGTCTTGGGGATGGAAAGTTTGACGAAGTCAATGGCTACTAAAGAGTCAAATGAACCAAGGGCATGTAAGTCAGCTGGATTCTCCAAATGCAACTCCAACTATTTCTGAAGTCCATTCTCATGGCTTGTAGTAATGCCAACTCATGTTTTATGGTCTATGTTACTACTAAGATCATCAATCCATCTCCACCAAGATACCCCACACATTTCTTGTGGTGCATGGAAAGTTGAAACCATAGCATATCAGATAGCACCATCCATGCACTCATCAAATATTATGTGGTCTTCATTATTGGCTTTCTTAGGACACTAGACCCCTGTAGACCAAATTGCTAAGGTCTATTCACAACGTGTGGTACTCCTATTTGCCAACATCGTTGCTACCTTTGTGCTTGATGGGGTCGAGCTCCTCATATGATGCAAGTACTATATTTGACTGTTATATTCTAATGCCATCCAACACAATTTCTAGAAAATGAAGTATCACATAGAAGAGCCACTGTTTCATCTTCCATAACAGTTCTTTAGCTGTCGCGGATTATTATGTACTCATATCTAGATAAATAGTGATCATAGCATAAACATAGCTAGTGGAAGATAAGACTGCTATACATCTCCCTTGAGAGTATGCCATGTACAAAACACAAATTAATAAAGTTTTTTGTTCCACTTTTATTATCTTTCCTATACAATCTCTATTTGAATAATTATTTAATATTGCTTCCACACGCATATAACACATCTAGATTCTAACAATTTAGAGTGTTGCCCACTGATATCTATTGGGATGCACATCCACATGAATTTACCAAGAGTCAAAGAAAACACGAAAGATACCAACAAATCGAAATTTAATATATAATATATGCACAACTTTGCACCTATGCACTCTCACCTTGTGTGCCTTTTCAACTTGTGCATTTTTGTGCAAGCCTATACTTCAAGCTCCTTTGTGTAGCCCTTTGTACCTGTGCGGTGTAAGGAGGTAAGGAACGATGCTGCTCTATGCTTCAAGCTCCCTGCGCACCACAAGGAACCATGCTTCTCGACTTTGAAGACCCTTGTGCTCCAAGCTCTTGCGTGCAGCCCCTTTGCGCAATGCAAGGAACCATCCTACTTAGCTGTAGTGTACAACTTATGACATGCACATGCCCGCTTCGCCGTGCCTAGACATATCGCACAACTCAACGCTTGTTCAAGATCAACAACACATTGGCCACATGGACATTTGTGCCATGTGACACCATGACAAGTGGCAACTCGGGACACACATTACATTTGCACATATGAAAGGTTCCTACACACACCTTACAACCTACATTCTGTAATGGTCGGAAGGTGAAGAGTCGCATGTGGAATTTCAAGCGGTTCAACTTCCATAACAGTTCTTGCCTTCACGACTTTTGTATATATGTGTACATTTATGGCCTTAAATAACAAGCATATAGGTAGAAGATAAGTAGCCATACATCTTTCTCAAGAGTATTCCATGTATAGATTCTATATAGAACACAAAAATAAATAAATACATTTACTGTTTAAGTTATGTCTTTCCTTTGTTTCAGTCAATACCAAAAGCTTCCGCAAGCTTTCAACACATTTGGATCCTCATCTAGAGTGTTGTCCATTGGACACACTAGGATCTAGATCATTGATGTCGAGACAAGTTCCTCTTGAATGTCCCATCGAACGCATTGAAGTATTTGAGCCTTGACATCAAACCATGAGAACCATCAGCCTACGTCCTAAGACATTTCAACAAAGTTAAGATGGCAAAACCAACGTAAGAAGAGATTCACACAAGATCAAGAAGGATTTTGTAGAAGCACTCATAGAACAATAGGAATTACCATTCAAACAATTTGCAAAAGTTCTCAAATGGGTGGTGTAAAGAAATTACTTGGATAAATCTGAATATCCACAACAAAAGAACACGAAAGAACACCAAATTGTAGATAAATGATCACACTAAGCAAGTAGAATAGCTTAGCCACTTCGAGGGGGCAACCTCTAAAGCATACAATAAGACAAGTGTTATGATTAACTACTCCTTACTACCGCCTATGTATAGCATTCCTACACACTGTGGCCAACACCAAGGCCGACCTACTACACATAAAAAATATAAATAAATGACATATGACAAGAAAAGAGATTATGTAAGCCACAAGTCGGCACTACATATCCTATAGCACTAAGGGCGTAGCATGCCCCTCCCCTTGGAAGCAACATTGTCCCAAATGTTGGTTAGGCCTAGATGTTCTTGTAGAAACACTTCATCTTTCCATGTTGCATCTTCGGTATTCATATTCTTCCACTTGATTAGATACTCGAGTATCACTCTGGTCCTTAGTCTTTTGGTGTGTGTCTCAAGAATCCTTGTGTTCTAATACGATTCCTCCCTCCTCATCTAGTTCAGGTAGAACTGACTGGGTTGCAACGTGCTGCGCAATGACTTTCTTCAAGCAAGAAAACATGTAAGATTGGATGTATTTTAGTTCCTTGAGGGAACTCCAATTTATATGCCACACTACCAGTTTTATGCAAAACTTGGTAAGGACCATAGTATTTAGGTGCAAGCTTTTTATCCTTTTTTTCGTTGTTTTAAGGACAATAGCTTACATGGCTGTTCGCACAAAAACAAAGTTTCCCACTTCAAGTGTCGCTCACTATGGTGTTGATCAACTTTGTTGCTTCATGCGGTTCTATGCCATTGCCAAGTTCTCTCTAAGGTGTACCTTGTCTTTGGGGTTGAATGTGATCTTTGATTTCTCTCACCTTAGGTTTGACCTTGCAAGCTAGATGACCGATGGAGGATGCTACTTGATATAGGGCCAGAAATGGAGACATTTTGGATGAAGTATGAAATGAAGTATTATACCACCATTCTGCAAGTGACATCCATTGCACCCAACGTTCTTGTTTATTTGAAGTAAAACATTGAAGATAACCCTCTAAACATTTATTTAGCACCTTAGTTTGCCTATCGATTGGGGTGATAAAATGAACTTTGGGCCAATTGGGTACCCAAACAAGAGAATGAATTAGTCCAAAAATTGCTTGTAAATATTGGATCATGATCACTTACTATAATTTTGGGCATGCCATGGAGCTTTTGAACTGTGTCCATAAAAGAGATGGCAATTGTACTAGTGTGAAAGGATGAGACAAGACACAAAAATGAGCATACTTGGTAAGTCTATCCACTACAACCATGATTATGCTTTTCTCTTCTGATTTAGGTAATCCTGTGATGAAATCCATAGATACCTCTTCCCTAGCTCTTTCCATCTCTTGCTAGGAATAGATAAGGGTTGTAGGAGACTTGGTGTCTTAATGGTCTTGCCTTTATTACGTTGGCATATTAATTATTCTACCACAAACATTTGAACATCTCCTTTCAATCCCTCCCAAAATAAATCTTGTTTAACTCTATGATAAGTTTTCAAGAACCCAGAATGGCCACCTAGTGGAGAAGAATGAAGCTCTGAAAGAACATGGTGTTTAAGTGTATAGTTCTTACACAAATACAACTTTGTCCTTGTACCACAATGTATCACCCTTCCATATAAATTTTTCAGATATGGTTGGATCTGCTAGAGATTTTGAATGAGAGTTTGGGTCTCTGCATCTTTCTGCCATTCTTCTCTTGCTTACCCAATCTGCCTTTAGTATAGAGATGACACATAACAATGCTTCTGTGGACCCATCCTTCCTAAATAGTGCATCAACAACCACATTTTCCTTCCCTTTCTTATAAATAATCTCAAATTCATAACCCAACATCTTTGTGACCCATTTTTGTTGTTCTTCTGAAGATACCTGTTGCTCTAAGAAGTATTTAAACTATCATGATCAGTTTTTACCTTGAAGTGTCTACCCATCAAGTATGGTCTCCATTGTTTGACTACATGAAAGATTGCCATCATTTCCTTCTCATAGGTGGGCTTCAACAAACTCTTTCCTTTAGTTGTCGTCTTTCAAATGCTATGGGATGTCCTTTTTGCACGAGTACTGTCCCTATCCCGTTTCCTGAAACTTCGCATTCAACTATGAAGGTCTTGGAGAAATCTAGGGTTGCCAACACTAGGGTGGTGCACATTGCCTCCTTCAATTTTTCAAATGCCCTAAAAGCTTCCTCATTCCAATGAAAGGAGTCTTTCTTTAATAATGATGTGAGTGGTGCTGCTATATTGTCATAGTTCTTTCCAAATCTACGATAGTAACATGTGAGCCCTAAGAAACCTCGTAAATGCTTGAGGGTTCTAGAACTTCCCATTCTACCATGGCCTTGATTTTGCGAGGGTCCACCTTAACACCTTCATGAGAGATGATATGGCCCAAGTATTCCACTTCTTGTACCCCAAAAGAACACTTTGAAGGCTTGACATATAGTTGATGTTTCTCTAGGGCTTCCAAGACTATATTTACATGATGTAAATTTTCCTCCCATGATTTGCTATAGATTAGGATATCATAAAAAATACCAAAACAAAATTCCGTAGGAATGGTTGAAATACATAATTCATCAAACTCTGAAATGTGGATGGTGCATTAGTAAGACCAAAAGGCATCACTAGAAATTCATAATGGCCTTGATGATTTCTGAAGGTTGTCTTATGAATATCCTCTTCTTTTACTCTAATTTGGTGATACCCATAATGAAGATCTAGCTTTATAAAATAAAGTGCACCATGTAACTCATCTAATAAATCATCAATGACAAGAGCAGGAAACTTATCTTTGATAGTGTACTTGTAAAGTTCTATGTAGTCTGGACACATGCGCCACCTTCCATCCTTTCGACACACCATCACCACTGGAGCATTAAGAACTTTGACTATGATGGATAATACCCATTTCCAACATTTCCTCAACCATCTTCTCAATCTCACTTTTTTGCACATATGGGTATTTATAAGGCCTGATGTTGGGGGATTTTGGCTTCATGGAATTAACTAAATGACTTGATCATGATCTCTTTTAGTAGGTAATCGTCTAGGATCCTCGAAGACAATTGCATGTTTATCAATGACCTTTTGAAGATCAGGATGTGCTACAGTAATTGGTGGTTGAACTTCCATGGATGTGTGCTCGCATAATCAATCAATACAGTCCTGCTTCTTAAGGTACCCCACCACCTGCAGGGTTTGTGGAGTGCTAATACTAGATAAAGCATAGAATAAGATAGTTGGCTTGGGCTCTTTAGAGCCTTCTAGTTTTTTCACTTCCTCGAGTTGATGTTTCCTCTTCTTCCTCCTCACTGGTCCCTTTGATGTAAAACAATTTCTTCCCGACACATTTGTGACTGCTCCATATTTGTCATCACGCTTAAAACATAACCCTTTTGCTTGCTTTTCTTCAATTTGTTGAGGTGTCAGTCTAATTAGTTGAGGGTATGATGATGTCAAGTTGCTACAGTCTTTGATGTTAGTGAAAGTTTTCCTTCTACTAGAAATAAATTTTTCCTCTACCCTACATGCCATGATAATAGAATAAAAAACCTTAAGTGGATTAAACATGTGCACCTCATGCTCAATGTGGTCCTTAAGACCCCAAGAAATAGGTCATTCGATACCCTTCTATAATATTCTCCACATGCAAGGATAAGTTTTGGAATTGATTAACATAATCCTTGATTGATCCTGTTTGCCGTAACTTAGCTAATTGGTGAATCAATTTCGACACATTCGAACTATAGTGCAATTGCAGCTCTTCAGTGAAAACTGTCCATATGACACTAAGACCATTCTTTTGCCTTTGAGAACATAGCCAACAAGATCTGGATGAATTGGTTAGGTTCGAGATATAAGGATGCCATGGTCACCTTTTGTCTTGATGGGATCTAATGTAGATCAAAGAAATTCTCCATTTGGTTAATCCAATTGAGTGGATCCTTTCCATCAAACTTGCACATTTCCACTTTTGGAATAATGCCATGCCACTGGTTAGAAGATCCACTAATTTGTGTAAATGATCCTCCTTGGTGTGATTTGGAACTGTGTGTGCATTGCTGGAGGAACCCATGTGATTGGAATGGGAATTCATGCTAGTATTCATGCTTGAAAGAGTGAGCATCATCTCCTTCCTCATTGATTCAAACCTCATCTTTATTTCACCCATAAGGTTACCTTCCAGTAGATGAAGCTCGTTGTTGAGGTTATCCTTACCATATTATTAACCCTTTCCTGAAGTTGATTGACTACCTCAGATACTCCAGAACTTGAAGATTCCAAATCCATATCTTCCTTATTTGGATTCATTCCTAGAGTTGCTTGACCTTTCCCTTGGCCTCAAGTTGATCTACCGGTCATGATGTAGGGTTTGGGGTTTTGTAAATTTATTGGCCGAATAGAGGGAAACATGGAGAAAAAACCCTAGCTAATTTTGACAAGCTTTCCAAAAATGTAAGAAACTTATACAAATTTCCAAAATTGTAACCTATAGCGAATTTATGAAAAACCATAAAACTACTATAACTTTTGCAAATAAGTCAAAAAGATTGAAATTTGTAGAGGATCTTACTTGACTGATTTTGCAACACACCAAAAAAATTGCAGAAAAATTTGCTACCGTTTTGAGATATAGCCAAACCTTCACAATTAGGGTTTTGACACAATTACGCCGAGATCAAGCTCTGATACCACTTGTAAAGAAATTACTTGGATAAATTTGAATATCAGGAGAGAAAGAACACCAAAGAACACCAAATTGTAGATACATGATCACAATATGCAAGTAGAATAGCTTAGCCACTTCGAGGGGGCAACCTCTAAACCATACAATAAGACTCAAGTGTTCAATATGATGATTAACTACTCCTTACTACCACCTATATATAACATTCCTACATTATGGCCAACACCAAGGCCGACCTACTAAACATATGAAAGCATAAACAAATGACATATGGAAAGAAAAGAGATTATGTAAGCCACAAGTCGGGACTAAATATCCTATAGGACTAAGGGCATAGTAGGTGGTTCCATCAACTTCATCATCAAGTAAAGCTTTTGGTGGTGGTCGAGTTTCCTCTAGGTTTCAAGTAAATCTAGAGATTCTTGTGTTCGAAGGAAAATATATGCAGATGCCGTAGACAACTGGCTAGGTTAGTTAGATTCCTACTTATTTTTGAAAGAATTTTCAGATAAAGAAAAGATCAATATCATACTTTTGAAGGTTTTTTCACTTGTAAAGAAGTGGTGGCAAGTGCACACCCTTGGGAAGTAAAACTTGACAGTCAAGAGATCTGATCCAATCTAGGATACATTCTTGGAATCTTCAAGGATGAATACTATCCCAAAGAAATTCATGAAGACCACTATATTTAGTGGAAACAACTCGCAAGGATATGACCAATCATTCAAAGCCTACACGATGCCTTCCACAACCTCTATGCGAAGCTAGGTTCTTTCAAGTTTGAGGAGCATAGAGTTCTCAAGTATTGCAAAGCCAATGGCCATTCCCTTTGTCTAAACTGAAGTTGGCACGGGTCAAGATGTTGGGAAAAGCCTATTGCTTTGTGGTGATCATCAAGAAGAGTCAAAGATGAAGAGCAAGGGGAACACAACATGTGCTCCATGGAAGACACCTTCGAACAAGACCCAACTGTCCAAAACATGAAAATGATGCGGCAAACACAAAAACGCAACAATTTAAATGCATAGTGTCGTGCACAAAAGAAATTGCTTGTGGGTGCAAGGACCGATGATCCCAAAGACAAGCCACTCGCAAAAGTCAAGAATACAAAATCTGAAGTTGCGTGTTTCAAACAACCACACCAACAACGCATGATGTTGAAGCAAAACGCCCATTCCATTCGTAGATGTGGGAGCAAGGGAAGCCACTAGATTTTTCACTAGATGGTGGGAGCGTAAAGAATATCATCTCCGAAGCAATCGCCAAGAAACTCAAACTTCTAACCACGCCTCATCTCGCATCCATACTATTTGGGATGGAATAGTTCCTCCGACATTAAGGGCATTTAGATTGCGGAACAATGCCACTTCACATATGATATCCATCCTTTTAGAGAAGATCTAGTTTGTGATGTAGCTCCAGTTGATGCATGCGATATAATCTTTGGGAACACATACATTGATAGCCACCATGATGTGCACACAACCAATCCTTAGAGCATCGTCATCGCAGTCGGCAGCGATAAATACCTGATCCTTGAAATGATTCCACACTTGAACCATGCCGCACAAACTCTCAAGAAGATTGCAGTCCCACCTTATCCAAGAATTAATGCAATTAGGATGATTGCTTCTCAAGGAGGGGCAAATAATCAATGCACAGTTGTGCATCGGTGTACTCTCACCTTGTGTGCCTTTTCAACTTGTGTATCTTTGCACAAGTTTGTGTCTCAAGCTCTTGCACATAGCCCGTTTTGCCCCGAGCACTGTAATGAACCATGCCACTTAGCTTCAATGACCAGCAAAGTCCCACATGTAGCCCTTTGTGACTTATGCACCCTATGCACCAAAAGGAACCATGTCGCTTGACTTCAAAGACTCTTGCGCTCCAAGCTCTTGTTCTCAGCCCTTCGCACCTTGTACCCTTTGCATAGTGCAAGGAACCATGCCACTCAACTTTGGAGGACAACTCATAGACATGCACTTGCGCGCTTTGCACGAAACACATTACTCTGCACAGCGAAGCCCCTAGACATATTGCACAGTTCAATGCCTATACAAAACCACCAACATGCTGGCCATGTGGAGATTTTGTGGAACACAATGCCATGACAAGTGGCATCTCCAGGGCACATGTTTCATTTGCACATATGAAAGATTCATATGCACATCTTATAACCCATATTCCGTAACGGTCGGAAGGTAAATAGTCACACATGGAATCCCAAATGGTTCAACCTCCATAACGGTTCTTGCCTTCGTGGCTTTTATGTGTGGATGCATGGATGTGTGTATGGATGCATGCATGGACGCATGCATGTATGCACACGTGTATGTATGGATGCATGCATGCATGTATGTATGCATGGATGTATGCATGTATGTATGTATATATATGCATAAATGTATGTATGTATGCATGTATCCATGCATTCATGTATACATAAATAAATGCTTCTTATTGATAAGAAGCATTTATTTATGTATACATGAATGCATGGATACATGCATACATACATACATTTATGCATATATACATACATACATGCATACATCCATGCATACATACATGCATGCATGCATCCATACATACACGTGTGCATACATGCATGCGTCCATGCATGCATCCATACACACATATGTATGTATGTATGTAGATAAGAAGAATATTTATAGAAAATAAGCACCCATACATCTTTGTTAAGAGTATGCCATAGCGAGAGTGCACTGATAAATAAATACATTTACTGTTTTAGTTCTATGTCTCTCCTTTATTTCACTCAATACTATATGGTTACAACACATCTAGATCCTCATCTAGAGCATCGTCCTTGGGACGAACTGGGATCTGTATCAGTATTTATGGAAATTTTCTAGTCCAAAAGGTGGAGACATGGTAAGACTTTCAAGAGACATTTAATTTTTGTAGCTACCATCCAGTGTGGGAATTTCTTGCATGTCTGCATTAATTGCACATAGTGGGATAAGCTTCGTTCAAAATGCCCGAGTTTCTAGTGTAAAATTATTTCAGCAGGCCTTTATACAGTCAAAGACCAGAGTCTTATACTGTCCAGTTAGAATCAAAAGTGGCATATATTTGTGACACAAATGTGTGGCATGTCAATCTTGAAAGTTTTGCTCAAGGATAAATTTTGGGTTATTGGGATTGTATCTGCAACAACCTTCTCTGAGACTTTACCTTGTCCAGAGCTTGTGCTTCAGTGCTCCTTGTTTTATCATTCTAATAAATTACCAATCATTGATTGGAACAAGGAACATTTATTTTGACACCATGCGAGGTTGCCCAAAGCTGAATGTAAGCAGACCAAAGAGGAGGTTTTGAAGATTCCTGAAGGAAATGTTAACACAGCTAGTTGAAAGATCAAACAATGCCATAGTAAAATCATGAATGCCTAGCAGAAAAATATTTTTTAATAGATGCCATCTTTAAGATGATCCAGATAATAGGGGAAGCAAATACTGAAAACTTCCACTTGTACATGTTCTGGTTCTTAGGAAATTCATCAATTAACGAGGGATATTCAGATTGGCAAGGCTTATTAGTTGTGCCATTGACAAGCAACACTAAGAGGTATGGAAATCAAAAGCCAAAACGTGTTCCTGACTTTGTTCCTTGTTTATTCTCTGCAGGCCTATGAAAATAGGTAGCCTGCACATGGCAATTCAAAAACTTGATCCCAAATGATCTTATATAGGATTCAACCTTGTTCTTTACAAGAAACACTATTATATGATTAATAATGGGTTTATATACCAAGTAATTGGTGAGTTGATTCAGAACTTCAATGCCCAGTTGTCAAAATTGGTCTGAGGCACCGTTCAGCATATGGTCAACTTGTGTATTCAGAACAAAGGTAATAATTAATATGTTGATCATAATTCTGTTGATTGGATGTATTAGGCGGACCTGATATTTACATAATGACTTTTATGAGAAACAGAAGAATAATTTCTGTGACATAACTATTGATGAGGATTATTACAAATGCAAGGATAAAAGGCTGGTTCCTGATTTTGGCATCAACTTACAGCACTATCAGTTTGTGAAGAAGGGTTGGTAATGATTGGCAGGGCATGCTAGACAGATATTTTAAAATTATTTTTTTAGAGATATTATCATGAAGGGACATGAAATCCTCTTTGCTTTGCTAATTGGCCAGAAAAGAAGGGCTCAAGGAATAATTTTACCATCTTCCTCAAATTCAAGCTCTGGAAATGACAGCAATACAGATGATTACGAGGACAGCTATGATGATATACATGTTGGCGAGGGAAAACTAAGCATAATCAACCTTTTCACACCAAAGCAGCTCAAACACCACATATCAAATAAAAGAGGTTGGGTCCTAGGTCTCAACTTATTGGATTGGCAGAGAGTGTGCCTATTCAGATGGCAACTAAAAGTGGCAAATCCCTCTTCTGTTCCTCCTACTCAGATCAAACAGTATGGCTCTAGAGCTCAAACACCCAGATCAATGGGTAGAGTTCTGGAGGACAGTCTTTCCAATGGCAAGAATGCCTCTTGTAGTTTGGGGGAAGGGTGGTGGATGAGGATGATAAGGGATATCGAAAAGGAATCACAATAATCCTTTCTGTTCTTCTAGAAACAATAAGAAATGCAAGAGGGATACCAATGTGGCACCTCCTCCACTAGAGTCTAAAGATAAGAAGGATGATTCAAATAAAAGGGTGGAAGTGAAAGGAAAATCTGAGTTATTGAAGTACAGCCAAGGCTTTCTGAGAAAGAAGCAGATAAGATGAATGAACAACCCAAATCAGATGAACAGCTCTCAGGAGAAGACTCGCTGAGTACAAATGATCAAGAGGAAATAGATGACCAGGCCACCTTAAAATGAATTTTCATTCAGAAATCTCTGGAGAGACGAACAAAATAATGCTAAGCCAAAACCTGATCTATCATCCTTTCTAACAGAGAAGCTACCCAGTGAGAGGAAAGGTCATGCTAATGTGTTAGTTTTAACAAGGGGAGTAGGTGTTGACTATTGAAAGGGGCCACCTCTAAAAATGATAAACTCTGAAGAGATATGACAACAGACGACGACGTGACGGGGTTTGAAAATCATGGATCCTGAAATCTTCTACATCCTGCAATCACCATCAATGCTGCCTTACTGGATGATGCATATCAATAGATTGCTAATTTGAAGGCTGAAGGCACATGCGTTAAAAGAGTTCATTAAACAATTGGCCTGGTCTCAAGTATCAAATCCAGTCCCATTATTCTATAGGATGCCTCTGTAACAGTCTTATGAGAATCTCAAATTATGGCAGAGGCAGAGATTTGCAGCATTTGGCAGAGCCTTGGAGGAGCTTATGAAGATGATTCATCATGACATGATCAAGATTATCAAAGGATTATGATTGGAACACTGATTGGTGCGGCCAAGAAGGTTTCAGGATGGGACTTTGAAGTCCATCTGGACAATAAGTCCAACCAGTATAATGTGGAATCCATGGCTGGAAAGGAACTCCAAACTGTTTAAGGAGAATGGGAATTTGGCGTGTGAAATATGGGTGAATATAGAGGCTTCAATTTCAATACTTGGAAGCCCAAATCAAATAATCTATCTGATTAAATAAATGAGGGAAGCTGATTAGGATACTTGAGATTGAGTTTCGGAGGAATACACTGGTCCTCAACTGATCGCTATCAGTTGAGTTCCTCTTGGATTGCTTCCGGTTGAGCCTGACACTTGGCCTCCTCGCTTGGAGAGCTTGGCACTCGGCCACCTCGCCTTTGATATGACAAATTCTCCCTCTACTCGCTTGACACTCGGCCCAACACTTGTTGATAGGAAAAATCCTAAAGATGTGTGAAAAAAACCTGTTTAAGATTGGGTTAAGCTCAATTTTGATGGAGTTAAGAAAGAAATCCACGATTAGTAGGAGGGTGAGCGATCTTTAGAGATGATGGTGGACAACATCTATTAATGTTCAGTCCACTTGGGAGTGAATGCAACTAGTTAGTTAGAAGCAATGGATCTCTTAGAAGAAATAGTACTGGATAAGGAAAATAGATGTCAGAAACTTCAGGTGTAAGGAGACTCACTGCTAATTATTGAAGCAATAAATAAGGTGTAGTGCAATGATTGGCAAATAAACAATATTATTTAGGAAATTAATATGGAAACTGAGAACTTAGATCTCATACAAACATATCAGGACATGAAATATTGCAGCAGATTTGGTGGCCAATTGGGTTGTGGAAAAGTTGTGCAAGATGGCTTATACTTATCGCTATCTGTAATTATATAGATATTCCATTACTAATTCATCAGCACAAATCTTATGCTCATTCCATAATCAATCTTGATTGTTATCTTGCTGTCCTACCCATAACGATCATTTAGTTTGCTTAGAATCATATCGGAAGTATTCTATTGTAAATGAAAACTGGAGAACATCATAACTTGAGCAAGTAGGCTACTGCAAAATACAAGTAAATTAGAGATTCAAACGTTGTTACTTGGAGAAACCCAGTGTGGGTAAAACTCCATAAGAGTTAGAGATATCCTCTTTGCATTATCTCCTTGTACAATTACAGGTGTACTACGTTCAAGAGACCTTCATGAGCAATCTTTACAATGACAAACATGCCCAATCCCCATACAATGCTTTACAACTTGCTGCAACTCATTCCCTTGCATACTTTATCAACCCCAATCACATACAACCAAGAACTGTTTGGAACCACACTTTACATACCTTCCAACGACCATCTGAAGGTAAATTTATACAATTTTACATCATAGTAAGCTTGAAGAGGTAGCCAAAAATACTCGGAAAAGGAGACACCATTTGCAGCTGCTACTCCACCTTTTCTATGTCTTCAGGTAAAACTACTAGTTGATGTAATCCGGTGGTTGCAAAACTGCTGTTAAGTGTAGACTTGCAATTGTGAAACTGCCATGGCAACCACTGCTTAAGGTTGCGAAACCACCAGGGTGGTTTCAAAACCGTCGCTTGGCTTGACCAGTGGTTTCACAACCCTGAAAAGTCCTCTATCTTTGGAAGCCATTAAATTTTGCATATAATCTCAAAATTGGGTGCCGTTCTTTCTCAAAGTGCGACTTTTCAAGAGGAACCCCCATTATGTAATCAAAATTTACTTTTGATGAAGTCCATATGGTCTTTAGCCTTTACACAAGAACCTATTTGTTTTCAGGACTAACATGCCGTGCATACTTATTGAACCTTGTTAACAATCAATTGCCTTAACCAACTGATTTTTCGTGATGGATTAGAGTGTTTTCGTTGCATTCTTAGTTACAATGATAATAGTGTCTTAGTTAGCTTATCTTGATAACACTTCATGATCCACATATCTTGATAACACTTCATGATCCACATTATTTGCATCATATCCTTTTACCTCCACCGCATTGAAGATAATATAAGGAGGTTATACCAAAGCTGAAGCACTTGTCTTTTAGTAAAAATAGTAAAGCTCAGATCAAAAAGAGAATTTATTTTTGTGGATAATTTGATTTTATTTGGTACTTGTGTGCACTCGGTAGTGCCTTTTCATGTTTGAATCAAATTAAAAAAAATGATAAAAGAAGAGAGTGTGATGGATAAATGATGAAAGACTAACTTTTATTTCGACTAAGTTTATTGCGGTTGGAATGTGTTTGGAGTTGAAGGAGAGTTTTCCTGTAGGCGTAAAGGCGATGTTTAAATTTAATCTTTGAATTTCATGTTATATTTGTATTTTCTTAGTTTGAATAGTTAACACCAACTGGAAGTTGGCATGTCAGGTAACTATGTTTCTAGTTCTAGAGTGACTTAACCCTAGGTACCCGTTGTCTCCCGAAAACCACTTTTCGTTTTCCAAGCTAAATTCAAAATTTTAAGCTCTCGCTCTTCTAAAGTATTTAAGCCAAGTTGAAGGTTCAAGAGATAGCAAAATCCGTGCCCTAGTGCTGTTTAAATCTCTGTTTTGCTCGTTTTGAGAAATTTTCCATCTCCTGGTCTGTGCATGAAATATCCTCTTTACAATCTCCTTTTTTTTTTATCGAAATTGTTCGCTTGTTCTATGGCTTGGGTCGTCAAATCATTGTTTTGCCTCCATGCCTCTGGCTCGTGAAGGAAATTCAAAAATTGGACTCAAAATGATGAAGTTCTCTTCCTCTATGTATTTTTCCCACAGTCGGGAACGATGGGCAGACCTTCCCTGTCAAATTTTGCCTCAGCATCCCGGGTGGTACGTGGGTCTCTCTGATTGGATGTGGTTCAGTCATATTTCAAAATCTCAATGGATGGCTCCACGTGCCGCAACGATGCAATTCCGAAAGTGGGGCAGAAAGGTCCAATTACCAAATCAGCGCCAAATCGCCACGTGGTCGGAGTCATTAGAGAGGCAGAGTTGGCCGTTGAAAAGTCTAACCCAAGTGGAAGGAGACACGCGTCAGCCTGGCACAATTTCATAAGGCGCTTTCAAAGCGAGAAGGGCCATCAGGGGGATTTGAGATTTTGAGCCTCTTTGTAAAAAGGCGAAAAGTTAAAAAGTAACCCGCAGCCCCGATCAGGCTATCAGGGAAAAAGTCAAATCTTGAGCCCGTAAGGAAAAAGTCAAAGGTGAAACCCGCCGTTGAAAAGTCAAAGCGGGAGAGCGGAATGACGGAGAACTTTGAGTTTTTGAGCCTTTTTCCAAAAAGGTTAAAATGTTGAGAAAAGGGCCGTGACCCCATTTTTAATGAAAACGTGCCACGTGCCTAAGTTGAAAAGTCGAAGTGGGGGTGTAGGCCAATTTGTTCCAAATTGCCAAATCTCTAAAAAATCGTAAAACGCAAAGGGCTTTCCCCGTACTTGCTCCAATCTCTTCCTACCACGTGGACAACCCGATTTCAAAGCTATAAGGGAAAATCAAACAGTCTGTATTTAAACTGGCAAATCAAATGTAACGTTCTCGTTGCAAGATCTGGTTTTTAACCCACCATGAGCGTTTTCTTCGCAATGGAGGAATTTGAAGAGGTGTAAATGATTTGTAAGGTTGTAACTGTTTTGGCATGAGATATAATGGCTCCTCGGAGCCATTCCAAGCGCTGGCAATTGATTTCAAAAAGACCAAAGTGCTCTGTACCTAGAAAAGACAAAAACGCCATACTTCTACTTTCCCTTCTCCATAGAATTTCCTCTATTCTCAAAGCTCTATACAAACTCTGCTTTAGCTTCAATAATAAAAGAAGGAATTTTCGCCTTTTTGATTGAGGGATTGATTGGTACCTTGCAACCAATGAATTTTATTCAGTATTGTAGCTTCTCTTGCGGATTTGTTTTTCTTCTAACTATAAATGCATGTAAATGAAATTTCTAATTAATGTGTGTGGGCATCTGATATTCTACTCACAACATTAGTTTTCTCCTACCTCCATTTCCACTCCCCTTCCCCTTTCCAAGACAAAGTTTCTTCTCTAGTGAGACATTGCTAGCTTTGCCATAGGGTCAGTGGAGTGCCCCTGTTGGATCTCTGGTCGAAAGGCCACCATTGAAACCCATCTTTCATGCATGCACCTACGGAAGCTGCACCGTTCAAGTAGAGGGACTTAGATTCCCATAGCGTTGGCTTGAAACCCACAAATTTGTCCACAAGACAAATTTTCTCGCCAACAGTACCTTTAGCAAAAAAATGAAAACAAAGTAGGAGGTCAGAGTGAACTTTATCGAAACAGTAAACTTTGCCTTAAGGTAAGGTATGGTAAGGTAATGTTTTAGGTCACAGCTGAGCCAGTATGCCTCGTGGGCATGTGAGACCTTCTGGTAACATGGGAACTTGTAATCTTTACTTTAAAATGTACATATATTGCTCAAATTTGTACCTTTTTGGGTTTTGGCGCTCTGACAAAGCTAGCTGTAGATCAAGGGTTGCAAATCCATCTATGCCTGAGGTACGTGAAGCTGGAGGGCTTGCCAATCCATCTATGCCTGAGGTACATAAGACTGGAGAGAAACGTAGAGAATATTAGAAGACCAAGCCAGTTGGAGAAATAGATGATGAAGATGACAAGGAAAATGTAGATGAGGAAAATCAGGATGAAGAATGGAGATGACTCTGACTAAGGACTAGGATAGTGACAAGTTTGTCGTTCAGTTGTTCAACTATCTAACTGAAGATGAAAGCATCATCCGGCTGAACCATAGAAATTAGAAAAAGCTTTTGCTGCAGCCTGATATGCTTTTCCCTTCCAAACATTTCTGCAAACTTTGTTTTTTAGATTTAGAGATACGCTTCCATGGGGAAAATTGTATATGCAATGCACTTAAGTCAATCATGCATCCGGCCCGGGGACTCGACCCCTATACCTATCAATAGGGAAGGGAATATTTGTTTGAAGATAATTGTTAATTTTTACCTTATATTGATTCAATATTAGTCTTACTGAAGTTTCAGTTCTATAAGAATATGATGTTATTTTATCTACATATTCATTCTTTTTATCCAGAATGTTGAGTAGCACAAAAAAAGAATTATCTTTTAATTTGTCTCTGTAGTTGAAGATCAGATTCAATAATATAGGGTGTCGACCCAACCTTATGAGTATTCAGACTATAACAGTTCCGATGAACAGTCACTAACTTTTGACAGTTATATGATCCCAGAGGGGTGATGGGGCCATCTCTCTATACTAGGGTATGTGGTTCCCATTGGGGGACCACCCTATGATTAATGCGGGAGATAGGGGTTGCCATCTGGCCCCGCCCTGGTTGGCCTCTATCTATCTATGGTATGCGCCCCCGGCGCCCGCCCCTGAACTATCTATGGACCTCCGCCTCCCCTATCTCCCCTCTATTCTATGGAGGGGGGGGCCTATGCCTATGCCTATTAATACAGGGCAGGGCAGGGCAGGGCAGGGCAGGGCAGGGGGCGGCTATATGCTACCCTCGGAGGAGATCAAGTTGGAAATGGATAACGAGGCCAACAGCCCTATATATCTCTCTGGGCTGGGGCCCTATAGAAAAGAAAAAGAAAATAAGATTACAAACTTTATTCTGGAAAGACATTTAGAATTTCGTTCTGATGTTATTTTTGTGCTTTCTAGAGTTAGTGAGTTGGAGGAATGTCATCATAAAGACTTTGTTTCTTGTTGTTATTTCGAAGACAATTACAATGACAATGTAAATGGGAAGGAATTCAGTCGTACTATTCTGTCTCACGTGACTGGATTATTTACTTTCCTGGAATTAGCCTTGATATCATGTCAACTTTTTGCTTTGCAGTTCAGATTATAATTTCTCAGCTGTTGTCAACTTTTGATACATACTATTTTCTCAGCTGTTTATATATGTTTACCAATGTATGTATCCTAATAAAAAATCCAACATATCTTCTCATTGTGGATAATTTATATATGATATAAATTTGTAGCTGGGATTAAGTTACTCTTTCCTTATCTTTTTAGTCAATTGCATTAGTCCTGTATAGAAGGGAAGCTACCCCCACGGTAGTGGAAGAACTTCAGTCCTACACATTGTCCCTGAAAATTAGGTCAGAAAATATCAAGAACATCTCTCACATAAAATGCATAAAGAATACAAAATACAAGCCTAATCGAGTCTTGATTTGATTTCCAAGCCTTGATGGAACACCATCCACCGCAAGTATGTGTTGTAAAGATGTTTTTTTCCGTATGGGTTAGCAGCTAGGTCACCGCATTCGGCAAACTACATCCATTTAATTCGAAATTTGTCGAATCAACGGATGGACCTATAAATTTGTTTGAATTCGCGATTTAGTTCATTCAAATCAAAACACACGGGTTTTAGGGCTTTACAAGTCATTTCGTTGTGGTTCCTTGACCACCTATAGACGGAAATAAGTGATACGATCTGAAGTTGTGCTAACTGATCGGTGACTGCCTGCGGGAATTAGGGTGACCAATACATACTTGTGTTCACTATCAGACTTGCGTTCAGAAATTACTGTGGCGGCCGTCAACCATGCAGATCTGCGAGCATTCAAAATTGCCCTTCGCAATGCATTGTCGAGCATTGACTATGCAGAAATTGCCAGAATCCAAAAGTTAAGTTGTGTTGTGGTTAAATATTATATGTCGTGGTGTTTGACTATTTATGTCACTTATAAAGTTATATAGTATATGTGTGAATAACTATATAAGTAAATATTAGTAATATTAAAAATATATATTAAATAGAAAGTATATATTATTCACTAGTCAATAAATTAGTAAGTAATAATCACGAATTTATGACAGTGGGTAATAATATATTAGTAAGTAAATTAGTAATACCAATTTACTATTAGTACAGTAAATTAGTTAATAATAATAAATTAGTAAATCTCTTAGTCGAATTTAATCACAAATTTTTCTCAAATTTTTGTAGTAACAACTTTCTTCTGAATTTTATGCTCCATGAATTTGAACACGAATTTGAATGCAGTGACGTAGGTTAGCAGCACTTTTGCCAATGTGCTTCAGGATCATGGGTTTTCCATTGCTTGTTCAACCATGGGGCAATAATTTAAGTGTGTCCCCAACTCAATCATAAAATTATTAAGAGTCATGGTTGTATTCCTTAATATCAATTCGATCAATATTCTCTGGGATGTAACAATTAACAAGAACTAAGTGTATATTTGTATGTTGCAACTTTCCCTGTCTGTCTTATTTAGTATGATTTTTATGTTCTCAGGTAGTATGTTATTGCTCTCTCTCTTTGATCGAGCTTATATAGTGGGGTGCTTTAGATTGTGCTGCACCCCGTGGTTCCATATGAGAGATTGATCAGAGGCGAGGTCTATTGGTGTTCAATTTCTCTGCATCGGTCCATAGCTAGAGGCAAGCCCTCTTAACAATTGGATGAGGAGCATAAAATTGTCTATCTCATGCACATTGTCATCCATATTATTTAGAACTGAAACTAATGTAATGATGGGTTTAACTTTAGTTAGTAAAAAGTAAAGGTAAGTTTTTAGGTCATAGCCTGGCCAGCAAGTATATTTGGCATATGATATCCTCGGAGGAAACAGTGGAACTTTACAGTTAACCTGTGTGTGTTTACGTGTGCGCGCGTGCGTGTCCTATATATATATATGAAATTTTGTACCTCTTAAATATCGACTTCACGGCCCTGTTCGAGGAGTTAACTGGGCCTTGCCTATCCGCCTGCACCCTGGATGACATTAATACATACAAGAAGTCACCTGGAGCAGACATCAGCTTAGCACAAAGTTAGTGCCCTAGCACAGCATAATAATTTGAAAAAATGGCCATTTGGGAAGGAGTTCGTAGGTGGGACTTTTAGGGCTTGTGATGACTGTCTTTTGTATGCCAAGAATTGAACGACTAAGTAGTAGTATGCAATGGTAGAATATAAAAAAATGTCTTATGTTTCTTGTTTTTCCGTATGGTTTCTCTGAAATGTCATGTTAGTTATATGATTTCAAAAATTAATGTAGAAAATCAAGAGAGAAAAATAAACTGCCCTTACGGGTGGCACATGATAGTTTATGCAATTTATAATTTTATAATATGTCTGCAGGGAACTAATTGTAGCTTACTATCAAATTCTTCTGTACAGGCTGCATCTGAATATAATAGCCTCATCAACTCAAATGTATCTTGTGGTGACGTCTGGACTGAATACCATGACATGAGCTGGGAGAGTATCAAGGCTATTGCTGATCATAAATTATACACAGCAGGATCTATCATAGATCTATTACACTATGTTGCTCCAAAGATGATGCAACGTGGAGATGCTCATTTTTCTTATGGCATTGCTGATAATTTGGATGATCCAAAATACAAACATCCCAAATATTGGTCTAATCCACTTGAAACAAAGTAAGTGCTTATGCTCCTAACTTGGATGATACTATATGATCCCCATAATCAAATTGACAACAGTCCTGCTTTGGAAATTCTCAGGCCATGCAGCGTGGTAGACATTTTTTCGCTTCCAATCGGTTAAATTGTTGAACATTTAAGGTGTTAGTTTTTAATAATTATGGTTTCAGGGGTTATGTTTCTGTAATTCTTAGCTAAAAATTGGTAACATGAAATGCTTCTAGTAGGATAAATTCGAGTTGGCTTTTTAACAACTTCATTATGTTATTGGCTCTCAAGATTTGTTATCTTAATTGTTGCTGATTAATATTCCTCTGGAAAATTTTGCTGCAGATTGCCAAATGCTCCAGACATGGAAATTTTCTCCTTGTATGGAGTCGGCATCCCTACAGAACGATCATATGTTTATAAATTGTTACCACATGCTGACACGTGTTATATACCATTTCAGATTGACGGTTCAGCTGAAGGGGGAATGCAGGCAGTTGTCTGAAAGGAGGTGTATACTTAGCTGAAGGTGATGAAACTGTGCCATCACTCAGTGCTGGGTTCATGTGTGCTAAAGCCTGGCGTGGACAGACTAGATTCAATCCTTCGGGCATGGCAACCTATATAAGGGAGTATCTTCATGCCCCACCTGCAAACTTATTGGAAGGCCGTGGTACCCAGAGTGGTGCTCATGTTGATATTATGGGTAACTTTGCTTTGATAGAGGACATCATAAGAGTAGCTGCTGGTGCAAAGGGGAAAGACATAGGTGGAGATCAAGTGTACTCTGAAATTTACAAATGGTCAGAAGATTAAACTGAAGCTATAAGTTTTAGCATTACTTATCTGGCATTTTTAATTTATGCTATTGATAAATCGAGAATATGGAAATATTATTGTAGTCCAATGCATCTGAAATATGAAGCTATAACAAAGACAATCCTAGCTCTAATTTCAGGTATTGTTTATTGGAATTGGCATAACTATTGGCAGTATTGCAAATGTATAGAAGGAAGATTTTTCCTTACTTCCACGGTGATCACTTGGTCCTTTTTGATGTCACCCCGAGAAATTTTATAGGAAGGGATCTCTGAAGATAAATAGGTAACATGGCACTTGAATCAAGCTGATTTTGGTATAGTTTTTATAACATGGGTAACCATTGATAAACCCCCATTGTCATTAAGAATGATTGAGATTAGTTATTTTTGCGAAGAAAATGTGTATTCATAAAATATGAAGAGAGCTGTAGAGTCGATAATGCTGCAACAGTGCCTATCATAAGCATTACAAATATTTGCCCAAGTGGAGGTCCATGTGGGAATTTTTTTGGTAAGAACCATGGGATTAGTATGATTCCTGTGATTTTGATGAGTAGGCATGGAGAAATGCAGTGTATGTGTTGGTCTTTTTGGTTGTCATCATATTGGTGTTTCCTGCTACACTACCAAAAGAATATCAATTGGAGAAATATAAATATATACCATGAACATAGTAGGAAAGAACGGGTATTTTTATTGAATAGGTACTGTACAACAATGCTTGGTACAAGGAGGATACGTCGCATCATTCTTTGAACTCACTATTCATAAGATTAATGGATGTTGGTTAAGAGACAACCCTTGACCCCGGTAATTTATAAGGCAATATAACTAATATATACACTACAAAATGACAAAATTAACAATATAAATAAGTTATACCAAACGTTTTTTTTTTTTTTTATTATATGCTGAAAACAATGATGATACTAACATGATAAGAATACTATCCCCATTTTTAAACAAGTTGGAACTCTTGACAAATGAGATTGTAGAGGCACGGAAGAAAACATTCATGGAGTGGTAGTTGGCACTTTATTAAGGATGTCTTGTTGCAAATAACCTCTAGCTAAATCACCTAACAATGAAGCAAAATGCTTTGTCAAAATGGTCGTACGGTAAAATGATAGTGTGAATGATAGATGAATGAACTCTATGGTTAGAGTAGTCGAAACACGAGTCTATAGAGAAAAAGCATATATTTTAGAAGAATTGCAATGGTAAGGGCACAACAATGTATAAACTTGAGGAGTAGACAATGACATATCCATGGTTGCATGAACTTGTGAAATAGGTGTTGTACTAGGGAGTATGATGGTCATGGCTTGGATGTATGACATCAAATGGGCACACAATGGATAATCATACAACCTACTATTGACAACATTGATTGTATGCCAAAATTTGAAAGCACGTATGGTGTACAAATGAGTGAGTGAATGGATGGGTTAGTGTATGGTGAGTTTGCTTAGTTGTATGATGATGAAGAGGTGTCGTACAACTAAAGAAAATGATTGTACAATCGTGTTGTAATATAAGCATAAGGTGAGGGGGCGGTGTATAACACAATAAAACTATAGTTCAAATCTTTAGATGGTATACATGATAGAACAACTATTCAAATATTTGGGTGGTGCACAACACGATGTAACAACTGCTCAAATCGTCTTCTTTATATGCCCATCGCTTGACTTCTTAACGACAATCCAATGGTCCTTAAAAACATTTGTTAGGAAAATAACATGTATGCCTCCACTTAAGCGCTCAAATATGTTTTTATAAATTTCCTATTTATTGTCGTGCTTTTAATTTTTTTTTACAATATAACACTTTGTTAATAACAACCGTGCCTATCTTTTTTTCTTGGTGGGTTCCTTTTGTATAAGTCAATTACTTTGTCTTTTGAACTTAGAGGCTCAATATTGATCAATACAATTTTAATTTCAAGCAAGATGTTTTGTCAAGTTTTCAACTTTGAGCACACTTTATCGGAGTTGAATAATTTTGAGACATACAAGTTAGATGAGCCAAGCTCATTGCTTATGACAAGACTCTTTAGATATGGCACATATTTCTGCCCTTTATTTTCAATGAAGAGTATAATTTTCTTCATTTTGTTGCCATCACCCAACTGCCATCCAATAGTGCATCGTAGGCCATATTTCATATTGAGATGACTACAACATTCAATTCATTCCATTTGTGAGGTGAGATTTTGATGAGTGGGCATGGAGGAATGCATCAGATGGGTTGGTCTTTTTGGATGTCATTAGATTGGTTTTTCTTATAAAAGCTACACTACCAAAAGAATATTAATTGAAAAATTAAAAATATATACAATGAAGATGGTAGGAAAGAATGTGGGTTTTTCTATTGCATAGGTAAGTACAATACAACGCTTGGTATGAGGGGGATCCATCACATCATTGCTTGAACTTAGTATTTGCTAGATTAATGGATGTTGGTTAAGACACAACTCTATATCCCAATGGTTCATAACACAATATAACTAATATATACGCTACAAACAATGACACCACGAGAATTAACAATATAACTACATCAACTACAAAACATTTTTTTATTATATGTTGAAAACAATGTTGAACCATGGGATTAGTATTATTCGCGTGATTTTGATGAGTAGGCATGGAGGAATGTAGAGTATAGGTTGGTATTTTTGGTTCTTATTAGATTGGTGTTTGTCATAAAAGCTACACTCCCAAAAATATCAATTGGAGAATTATAAATATATACCATTAATATAGGAAAGAATGAATATTTTTATTGCATTGGTAATGTATATTACAATTCTTGGTACAAGGAGGATATCACACATCATTTTTTAAACTTACTATTCATAGGATTAATGGATGTTGGTTAAGAGACAACTCTTGACCCCAATGGTTCATAAGCCAATATGACTAATATATACACTACAAAAATGACGATATGAAAATTAACAATATAACTAAGTCAACTACCATTTTTTTACTTATATGCTGAAAGCAATGTTGACACTATCATGATAAAGAGTAACATCCCCCTTTTTAAACAAGTTAGAACCCTTAAGATGAATGAGATTATAGAGGGAAGAAAGAAAACATTTATGGAGTAGTTGTTGTCACAAGTTAAAGATGTCTTATTGCAAATACCTCTAGCCAAATTACCTAATCGTGAAGCAAAACGGTCATTCACAATGGTCGTGCGGTAAAAAATGATAGAAGGATGATGGTTGTATGATTGCTAATGATAAGTGAATGACAAATGAATGAACTATATGGTCAAACTAATTGAAAAATGAGTGTATGGTGTTAAAACATATGTTATAGAAGAATTGTAATGGTGGTGGTATGACAATGTATGAACTCAAGAGTGTATAATGACATATCTATGGTTGTATAAAAGACCTTGTGAAATTTGTTTGTGTTGTACTAGGGAGTACGATGGTCATGACTTGGATGTATGACATTAGATGGGAATACAATGCATAATTGTATAACCTACAATTGACAACATTGGTTGTATGACAAAATGTGAGGTGTGTACGGTGTACAAATGGGTAAGTGTATGGTGAGTTTACTTAGTAGTATGATGGTGAAAAGACATCGTATGGTAAAAGATAATGATTGTACAATCATGTTGTAATATAAGCATACGGTAAGACGACAATGTACAACACGATAGAACAACTATTGAAAATTTATGGTGGTACACAATACGATAGAACACTTGTTCAAATGTTCTTTGTTATATGCCAATCCAACTCAATAATTCTTAACAACAATCCAATGGCCCTTGAAAACATCTATGAGGAAAAAAGTATGTATGCCTCCACTTAAGCGCTCAAATATGTTTTTATAAATTTATTGTTCATTGTCATGCTTTTTATTTATTTTTACAATATAACACTTTGTTAATAATAACCCTACCTATCTTTTTCTCTTGGTGGGTCCCTTTTGTATAATTCAATTACTTTGTCCTTTGAATTTAAAGGTTCAATATTAATCAATACAATTTTAGTTTTAAGCCAAGTGTTTTGTCCAAGTCTTCAACCTTGACTGTTTCGTTTTCTAGAATTTAGGAGGGCTTTGACATTCCCAGTTTAGGAGGGCTTGACATCAATGGTTCTATTTTTGGTCATCTATTTGCAATCCTTCTTTTATCTCCATAATTTCAATGTTATTGTAGTATGCTAAAGTGACTCATAGTCTTCCATGCACTATTGTAAATGGAGTTTGTCTCATATTCGAGCAAGTGTGACTCCAAGATCCTCTTGTCATTCGGCTTCATAATACATCAATTTCATATTTGAGCACACTTCTTCATAATTGAATAACTTTGAGCCTTGTAAGTGAGACGAGAAAACATCTTTGCTTTTGAAACAATTATGTAGATCTATCACATATGCCCCTTATTTTCTATGAAGAACACAAATTTTTGTCATGATGTGATCAACTATGGATGTCATCACCCAACCACCATCAAATAGGTTTTGGAGGCCTTATTTCATATAGAGATGACTACAAAATTCATTCCAATAACTACCTTTTGTGTAATAAGTACACCCAACACCTTTATGCATATATGGCTACTCTCACCAATTAGCAAGGTTAGCAATTGAATAGTTTACTATACAAGTCTTTTCCACACATCCTTTGGGAGCACATTCACACCAAAACTACAATCTACAATAGTGTTAATTAGATTTAGGTCTCCATGTGTACAATTGCAATTGTCCTGGTTAGATTCTTTGTCATGTTGAGCACATGGGGTCCATTACTTGTTCATCATAATGGAGGCACGACTATAGGTTCACTATTTTTCCACTCTCTACCATTGGTGGCTACATCATCTAACACTAGGTGTGCCATCATTGCATGCTCCATATCATATACATTCACATGTATGGTAAAGGTTATCACATTCTTGAGTGTGGGAATACTTCATGATGAATCATCCAACTTTACAAGTATGATAGTTTGCAAGATTTGTCTTGCAATTGATTTTTCCACTCATGATTTTGACTCTGTACTTCAATCATGGCCTTCTCAAATTGTTGTCCAAATTTCTTGTTCGTAATGAAGTTAATGCACTAGCTACTAAAGAAATTAGCAACTCATAAATGAATGAGGGTTTATGTTACCTCGGAAGCATGATGATACGGGTGCAAGGATGGATGATTGGTAATTGCTGTTGATAGACTTGTAAAGAGACTGAAAGCAATTTTGATTAGATAGATAGATGCAGGGTTGTAGTTCCCACTTCCCTTCGACACCATTTGATATTGATCCTGATACTGCTGACTATATTATGGACATTGTTATAGTTTTGATTTAGTATTCTGTTAGATGTTAGATCATAGATTATTGTTGACTTTGGTTCATATATGATGCATGGTGTTTATTGGGAACATTTTATACATCGATGTTGATATACTTGTTTGACATGGTTATATTATAGATGTTGTTCGGACATGTGATATTTTGAGTAGACCTAGAAAATGGAATTTATTTGATGATGATATAGTTGTTGATAAAATTACAAATGATATTGTTGTTTGCCTTGATGTTGTTGTGATTCATATATATAGATGATTTTGGAATTATATTTATATTCATTTTGGATGTCTGATGTGGCCACGAGGCCGAAGGAGGTATTTGTATTTTGCAGGTTTAAAATATCACAACAAACATCGGGGGATTGGAGACCAACCACATTGGAATTCTATATGAATTCAACAAGGTCACCATGACAACTTGTATTTGTTTGTGTGTGTTTGATTGTTGTTAGGGATCCCCATGGGGGGATCACCTTCGATTGTGACCAAGGGACTTTGTGTATTTCTTTTATTTGGTTCCTTTGTTTAAGTTAGTATGCGTTTTAAAAGTGATGTGTTTTCCCCTTCTATTTAATTAAATGGTGGTAAATAATGTGAGTAATCATATTGTTAAAATTAATTAATCAAATTGGGTCATAAGAAAGTAATTATTGGAGTTGTTGACTCTTGTATTAAATGTTGTAAGATATGTGTAAGTAATGTGTAAGTGATGTGTAAGAGATATGTAAGTAAATTTTGGAGTATGAAACACTCCACCTTCTTTGAAATTCGAATTTGTCCTTGGAGGCTGATTTTGGAGGCTTGTGGGACAAGTTAGACTTGTCCCACACCTCTTAAATTTATTTACCAACCATACCTATGGTTGGAGGGTTAAATTTAGACCTTCTTTATGCATTTTTGTAAGTCAAGTTGAATGTTGTAATTGCACTTTTCTTACATGTTTTAATTTCAGTCCTTTGGGGTGTGGGTTTGATTTGAGTGTGTAAGTAAAACTATCATATTATTCACCCACCTATTTATTATGCATTGGAGAATGAAGTTGACTTGGGTGTTGGGGTTGAGGATGTGTGATGTGGCATCCTACATGGATCCACCTCATCCTCTTCTCTTCCCTCTTCTATAAAATTTGAATTCCTTACCTTGTTTTGGGTTGCTTCACCTTTGCATACTTCATTTTGGGGCGAATTCTTTTGTTTTTAGAGCTCTTGTTTTGGAGAAGTTGAAGGTTGTTGAATGCTTGTGCTTTGTTGATATTTTGGGCTGCTTGCATTGGAATAGCTTGCTGTTTGGAACTTGGAACAACTCCATCATGGAGAGGTAAGAGCTTAGCTCTTGGAAATACTCTTCTTTCTTTTTATGCATATGTGAATGGTTGAATGTTTGAATGTGTTGTTTTATTTGTTGGCTGGTTGGGTAGATGGCCTAGGAATGGTGTAGGAGAAGACTATGGGGTATTCTTGTGGGAGGCATAAGTGTTTTGGGAGGCATAAGTGTGGAGGGAGTTGGGATTTCGGTTCCACTTTATAAAAAGAAATAACTTGCATTTCTTTACTCGTTATGGGGTGCCATAAGAGGTTGGGGAGGCATAAGAAATTGTGAGGAATACGGGGTAATTGGGGGAGGCATAAGGGCATGTTAGGGATTTGAAATGATATATATTTTGGTGGTTTGTTTTGGTGGTGATACCTATTTCCCCTTGGGAGGCATAAGCAACATCCCCCATAGTTCTTGCTCCTTGGTTTGCGTGATGAAGCCTGAGTTTTGTTTGTTATGTTTTAATGTGGTTGCAAACTACATTCTGTTTTGGACTGTGTTTTAAATGTGAAATTTTACTTATGTGTTGTGGAAGCCTTTGTTGCCATGAGTTGAAACACATCTTCTATTGTATTGTGGTCGAGGCCTGGGGCCAATGAAGAATGGATGGCTTCTCCTTTTCATTAGATGTCTTGGTTGGGTGGAGAGTGTTGCCTTTCCCCCCATGCTCTATTGTGATCAAATGGGAGAATGATGGAAATTCATACTTCATTTTGGAGTTGAGAAAGAAGACAGTTTTGACAGTCCCTTGTGAGATTTCTATTTGTAAAACCATTTCCCACTTCAAGTGGATGACAATGTAATATGTTTTGTGCTAAAGAGTTACTATGTTTTGGAAGTGAAATCCCATTTGAATGTGGAAGGACATACTTTGTAATTTTATTCTGTGGAAGAAAAAGAAAGACTTGTATTATGTCTTTTGAAATGAAATGGAAAAGAAAGTTGTAAAAGAATCATCCAAGTCAATAGAAGTTATTTTGTTTTGTTAAAATGATATTGTCTTCATTGGAAATCTGTGTTTGCAATGCATTATGAAATCTCTGTTTGGAAAATTGAAAAGGGAATACGTATGAAGAAAATATATTACTATTTTCCTTTGGAATGTATGATTTGAAAATTAGAACCGCATTCTAGATTTTTACACAACTTGATTTGAAACAAACTTAACATTTTAGATTTGAGTTGGAAATGAATGCATATATTAAGTTTGGTAAATAGAAATAGATCTGTTTGTGTTCAAGTATAGATTTTATTTTGTTTCAAGTAAACTCGCAAATTTTTATCAAAAATGTACGAATCGACCTGCAACCTCGGAAAACGAAATGTTATATTAAATTGGAAATAGTATGGATGAAACGATCCCAAATAGATTGTAACTCTTAAGGAATTTTTATAAAACTTTGCAAATCAGGCATAGCCAAAATCTCACAATTTATCGTTAAATTGGAAATTTTGAAATGATAATCAATCAAACAGCTTAACCCTTGCAATCCATCGTAAATTCTTCCAAGTAAAATCCTTCATGCCTGTTTGGCATGTTGAGAAGGAATTAATAGCGAATTTGAACAAAATTGTGTAAGTTAAAAATACTAGTTCACCCTTTTAGTAACAGAAAGACGTTTTCTTAAAATTGACCCTTAAAACTTTATCCAAATTAAATTTTTAAGGTTGTTGTGCAAAGAGGACGTTGAGAGCTTTCCATAAAGTCCTCGTTTGCCAAAATCGAGTTCCCTATCAAAATTTATGGCCTCTTGAAGTTTTTACTTCATTTGGCTTCAAAAATAATCTAAGTTCAAAAAAAAGAGAAAATGTTTCTCCTGTGCCCTCCTTCCGCGCTCGGGAGAAATTTTTTCTTCCTACGCCCTCCTTTCGCGCTTGGGAGAAAATTTTTCTTCCCGCACCCTCCTTCCGCGCCCGGGAGAAAAGGTTTCTTCCCACACCCTCCTTTCACGCTTGGGAGAAAAGGTTTCTTCCCGTGCCCAAAAAAAAGGTTTCTTCCTGTGCCCTCCTTCCATGCCTGGAAGAAAAAGTTTCTTCCCGCACCCTCCTTCCGCGCTTGGGAGAAAAAGTTTCTTTTTGTGCCTGGAAAAAAATTTCTTCTCGCAACCCGCCTTTCCACACTTGGTAAAATTTCCTTCCCGCGGCCCGCAGGCCCACTCTTGGGAAACTTTTTCTCCCCGCCCATAACTTGAGAAATATGAGGAGTTAGAAGGACTTCCTTATATCACTGGAAAAGAGATGAGATTTCCTATTTAATGGGAATGTTTTCAGAACTTTTAAGTTCGTTAAACATGAGAAAAAAATCAGGTTGAATCTTTTAAAGAGAGTTATGAGAGTGGGTAAGTAAGAAATTACCCTGTTAGTTTAAATGTGCATACTACCCCTTACAATTAGACCTTGTTAATTGTTGAATCCTTGTAGAATTAAATTTTTGGCTCTTCTTACCCTTTGAGTTTAATTAAGAATTGTTTGGCTTGATGTTAATCTAATTTTAAATGGTTAGATTATCACCTAAGGGAATTTTAGCTGTGCGCGGGATAAATTTCACTCTCTTTGTGTTTTGTAAGGTGGTTTGAAAATTGTTGTAATGGACTCTGAAATCTTTTTGTTGTGAACACCTTTTAAAAAAACTATTCCTTAATTTTTCTAACTAAACCTAAGTTGTTCTTGGGTCTTAAGTGGGGAGATTTTAGGTGGCGTTACGGGGCTACCCGACTAAGCGACCCAAGAAGATTTTGACTTCCTTATCGATGTTTTTTAGATAAAGTGAAATAAAAACAACGAGCATGGAAAAATTGAAGTAGTACTTGAATTTGAAAAATGAAAAAAATTAATCTAAAGTCGATTAGATTACAATAACTGTGAATAAAGTGTTACTTGGTTTGGGTCAACAAAGTGACTCGACTAAGAACAAGCAGGTCGAACGACAATGTGGGAGGATGGATTTCAACCTGTAGATGAAATATGCAAACTTGTAAGGTCCGAGAGCGATCTAGAAACCGATGAGGGCCTCAGAATCTTTGTAAAATGATTTGTAGAAGAGAAACCATAGGGCGAAAAAGTAGGATAAATGACGACAAAGGAGAATTTAGATAGGTTATTGGATGATAGACAGGCCTTCATCGATAATGACCGGGGGATGAATGCCGATCAGATCGTAAAGGTATAAAACCGAGGATGACAAGATGAAAATGGCAAAAAGAGTTGTAGGAGAAGGTCATTGAGTGTTTCTCGAAGTTGCTTTGTACCTGCAAGATGTTAGAAACAAAACATATATGATAATATGATAAAGATACGGAAAGGAATGTGATAATGATGAGAAGATCTCATGAATGATGATCGTGAGTGATGCAAGCATGCTAAAGGGATGTCCAAGAGGTCTTGTGATGTCTCGAAACTACTCGAGATACAGAGGAAAGATGCTCAAGCTAGGAGAAAGCTTGAGAATTACATGCATATGATTTCTTCCCCGTAATGGAAATAAAACACTTATTTTAAAGGGGCTCGATGACGAATGGGTGGGTCACGCCAACTACAAGGAAACTTTCCCTAATGGGCATGATTTTTAAATTTTCTCCAGATTTGATGCTTTTAAAGATTAGGCGAGTGCTTTAAAGCATTAGGCGGGCAAGGGATGAGATATGGGTAGTTAGGGCATAAAAATAGATAGGATAAAAGCTAGAAAAGCAAGGGGATTTATGTGTAGGATAAAAGCATCCTAATTAGAAGGTTGGTTAGGGAAATGAGAATTTAAATGATTAATTAATTAATTAATGGGGGTTAATTAATTAATGGGACTTAGGTGGGAATTTGATTAAATAAGGAGGGATAAATTAAATTAACAATTAAATATGTGCACGTAGGTGAATGAAGGCATAGATACCAATTTTAGGTGTCTACATTTTGCCCCTTTTGTTGAGTGGTTTGGGCTAGCAAGCCATGAGACAAAAATGATGAGAGCTGGGTAAGGATAAAAAGAATTGATGATGAGCTCCCCTCAAACGGGGGATCGATGATGTCAAGGGAAATCGATGATGCGTTTGAAAAAAGGTTCTTGATGAAGGGCGGGTGGGTGAAGAAAAGATGGGTGAAAGCATAACCAAGGCAAGATGCCCAAGGCGAAAAAGGATTGCAATATGGATAAAAACAATGGCGATGACTCCAATATCACATCGGTAGAGGAAAATTGCGGTCTCAACAAAGACGGGCTACAATGTTCTACGAACCAGTGAGTGGGTGAAGATCATTGCAGTATGGATGCAAGATGGGATGACCAGAAAGTCATGGGAAAGTCATCAAGGTATGCACAACTATATGCGAAAGGGTATGCAAAATCCTTTGTGCATGAGGAATTGAGTGAATAGGTATGCATCATAAGGGACGAGGATGAAAAGCATAGTGCCCAATGGGACACATGAAAAATGGCCGATAAGGCAAAATGAAAAAGTGAGTGATGAAATAATATGCCCCAAAGGGGAAAAGCATGAGGAAAATTCAAATATGCCCCAAGTGGGGAAAGGTATGGCCGCAAAGGAAAAAAAAAAAAGTATGCCCCAAGAGGGGAAAAACATGGCCATAAAGGTGGAATTTGATGAAGAGTAATGGCTCCCAAGGAAGAGCAAAATATGGCCACAAGAGTGGACTTGATATAATGAATGTAATGCCTAATGGGAAGATGAATATGGCCTCAAAGGAGGACTTCATGCATGAATTGATAGGATTATAAAATAAAATTCCCAAAAGAGGAGTGATTATAGCCATGAAAGGTGGACTTAGGGAATAGATATGATTAACATGCCCGAAGGAAAAAAAGAGATGGCCACAAATGTGGACTTAGAGAGTTACATATGCCCAAAGGAGGAATAGTTTGAATGTTGAATTAAAATGCCCAAAGGGAAAAATGGAGATGACCACAAGTGTGGACTTAATGGTCAACAATAAATGATGCCTTGAAAAGGATGCAAGAAAGAGGGGAGAAAGCCCAAAATGGTTACTCATTTAAGGCGAAATCGATGAGGATGTAGGCTTATCGACGATGACCCAAGGGGTCGATGGCGATGAGTGTCGGTGGGCTATATAAGCCCGGGTCGGCTAATGATGCTCATTTTCATGCGTAAACTTAATGAGAGAGAGAAAAGTGAGAAAAGAGAGACTGAGAAAATGGAGGCCACTTACCGAGCTGCGAGGAAACACCAGAGGGTGTGGAGGATGGTGAGTAACAAAAATCACGCTAGTTTTTGATTTAATTTCATGTTTCATTTAATTTTTTTTTTTGTAAAAAGTGGATGATGCCAAGGGCGGTTGGAATGACCTGACGATGGGTCGACAACGCGATTGGGTCGTAGGGCATGTCGATTGACCTAAAAATCGTCGACCCGACCTGGAATGGGTTCAATTAGGGTTAGATTTGGCTAAAAATGGATTTAGATGGAATTTAATGCACTTTGGATGGATTTTAGATCAAAGGTCTAATGTATGCATGCTTTGCTTGTGAATACATGCCAGAGAGACCTTATATTTTAGGGATCAGTGCCATCTCTATATGAGCAGATCATAGGGGATGTGACAAATGCCAGTGTGATCATCTTGTCTACAATTGTATTAGGAAGATTTAGACATTATCAGAGGATCCCATGGGATGTGGGGCTTATGATTACTTTGGTTGAGAGGTGGGATAGGAAGACATGTACATTTTGGTTCAGGACAGGGAGATGACTATCACCATGGAGGATGTGTATCGGATTCTCAGGATGCCAATATAGGGGGAGTAGATAGTTCCCATTACTAGTGATGATAGATGGAAATTTTGATGCATGGCTATTTGGAGCCAATGCGCCCATATCATATTTTCTTCAGGGGATTTTTCATATGAGTAGAGATATGAGGTTGGGGTAACACGCAGCTGATTGATTTGCATGGTGATGATGATAGTGTCTTGCTATGCTTTTTTGGAATCAGGAGGAGCTCGATTTCCATGGGCGTTGATTGGTGTAGTGGCCGATATAGTGGAGCACTAGACAATCTTTTCATTTGGGACTGCCTTGTTAGCTCAAGGTTTACCATGAGCTATCTAGATATATGGTAGGTAGGAGGTCAGGGTTAGATGTAGGCCTCTTCTTTACTACCTTCTGGACTTATAAGCATATTGTAATGATTAAGCCACTAGGAATTCTATGGGTCACAAGAGAGCATATTCGGTAGAAGTTGGATTTTTGATATGGAGGGCCGATCAGGCCTTCAAAGACAAGGGAGAGAGAGGGGTGGGTTGGTACGTAGATCATCTTGTAGAGTTGGATGTTGATTAGGTTAAGTGGCATCCATATCAAGATTTCCCTACATGGCTGTAGGGGAGATGCGAGTTGGCCAACATGAGATGACATAGGTGGGTGTAGGGAGACGATTGGAGATGATTGAGGCCATTCAGTTTGATAGGGTGAGAAGAAACTTTTGATTCATTGTTGACAATGCCTTATGATCTGATTTTATACAGGAGGGAGGAGCTGGATAGAGAGTTGCAAAGTCCATTATGAGAGGAGGAGGAGCGCCATGAGATGATGATGACGATGTTGGAGTAGGAGTGAGATAATCCAATTGACATATGACATCATGGGAAGCTCAGGGGTGGTTGAGGAGGGAGGAGAGGAGAGATAGAGGAGATGGAGGTTGAGGTTGAGGTGGCTCCAGAGGTGGTGGAGATGGAGCAGGAGAGGCTGCAGAGAGGCAACACACTTGCGTGCCAAGCTAGATCAGATGAGAGTAGAGAGAGACACAACCTTGCAGCAGTGGGATGTGGTCACTCAAGAGAGAGACCAAGTTATTTAGGAGAGAACACTACTGCAAGTAGAGGGAGGCCTATAAGGCCCATTTTGGAGATCTGAATACTATTGTAGTGACAAATTAGCCAATGGTATTCAGGAAGCACCATAGGGATCAGGAAAGATGGCACCCCCTGACATGATTGGGATGGATAGGTACTTAGCGTTGGCCATTGAGGCCAAATATTATGAGGACATTATGATCCATAGGCTACCTCGGATGTTGAGATATTGGGAGCATCTCCAGAGGCAAGTGGTAGGTGGAGCTTGGGCCAGCCGAGGAGTACAACAAGTGTAGCTTAACAATGATGAGAGGAGGGTGGCCATGAGGGTGGTGATGGCGTGTAAGGTTTAGGTGCTATACCTTCCCCTGGAGGAGGGTCTGAGAGTTTCAGACATGTAGTTTACTGATTTTGATAACATTTCTACTTTGAGGGATCCCCCTAGAGGGCCGTGATGTACTAATACTCATTTTAATATATGTATATGTGTGTGATCATTATTATGTGATGTGATGAATTTAATTTGATGTGGTGATGATTTTGTATTTATGTCATGATGATGATTTTGGATTAGATGTGATAATGATGGTTGCTTAGATCATATGTGATAATAATGGTTACTTTTGGAATGCATGTTTGTTTTATATTTGATGATGATGGTGAAATAAATGTATGATTAGATGGTTATTTTAAATTGATATGTGTATGAATAAAATGATGATATGAATGTGTGATGTGAGGATTAGGACTATATGTTTTATGTTTAAATTTGATGATTGGAATGTATATGGGTAAAATGTGATGAAACAAATTGAAAATGGATGTGATTAATGATGGATGTAAGTAAGAATAAATGTGTTGTAAGATAGATAGGTAACATATATGTGATCGAGATGAAGGAAGATGTGCTTAAAGATAGATGTGACATGATTAAAATTCCTCATAATGTGGTGGCCTATAGGTGCGAACAACACTATGTTATAGTGAGGAACGTACAAAGAGAATATTCCTCCAACTACATTAGAGGTAAACAAGAATAGGATCTACGTAACACAAGGCACATGCAACCAAAGTGGATGTTAGCAAATAACTAATGATAATTAGTCATTTCAAAGATCATAAGGAAGCAATGGATGAGATGATCACATAAACCTAATGTTGACATGAAAAAATGGGTTTGAGATGTACCTTTACAAAGGAAAGAGGGTTATCCAAAAGTGGTGTTCCCTAAAACTATGCCACAAATTTGGGAAGGGGAAAGAACAAACTGATCAATGTAGGAAGCTTGCTAGAAGAAATCTGATCAAGTGGGAAAATTTCTTAGGATGTTGATAAAATGGAAGGTTGATCAAAGTGGGAAGCCCTCAAATGCCATAGGAGTAGCCATCCTTTGAGGGTATGGTCTACTTCATATATATATATATATATATATATATATATATAGATGGCAAGAATAAATGATAGCTATCTTTCAAAGGATCAATCTTTTTTTTTCAATTTTGATTTTGATTTCAATGATTTTGACTTTTTTCTCTCTTTTGCATTAACAAATGTTATTCAAGGATCATCTTTTTTTTTTTTGATTTTGATTTTAATTTCATGCTTTTGATTTTTTCCTTTTTTTTTACATGAACAACTATCCTTCGAGGGATCAGTCTATTTTTGATAACTTTGATTTTGATTTAAGCATCCATGAATTTTTATTTTACATGGGAGAGAGTTGGGACTAGCTAAGTAGACCACTTAGGAGGGGATAATGAATGTACAAGAGACACCCTTGGACCCTTTGCATGGTTCCAATAGGTGAATAAGAGGGTGATGGATGTAATGATCGTGGAGTTCTCACCAAAGGGGAGAACCTATCCATAAGGAATATGCTATGGGAAGAGCCATGGTGCCCATATTTAAGGTCACATCTAGGAAGTGACGGAAAGACCACATAGTTCCAAATCATCACAATGAGATATGGAAGGGGCTAAGATGGAGGAATGATCCAAGGATATGACTAAGGGCACATTAGTAAATGTGCTAACAATAGAATGGTCACAAGTGCAATGCATTAAGTGGTTCCACTTCCGGTTTACCATCAAGGGAGGCCAAACGATAGGCTCCCGACCCATACTTGTGCGTAATAATGTATGGTCTGATCCAGTTAGGGAAAAATTTCATGTTGGCTCCTTTTTAGAGTGGTTTCATTCTGATAAAGCTACGAGGCCACCGATGTTAACACCACATTAGAGAGATGGGATGAGATAAATGAGTGAGAATAAGAATAAGTGCTTATCATTAAGAGAGAGAAATATACACATCTAAGATGAATGGATGGTCAGATGGGATGAATTAAATATGAATCAAGAAGTATGTACCTTAATGGAGGATTTTAGAAAAAGCCATGGTGTTTCCAAAGAGAAACACAGATATGGCCACAAAAGTGGTCATAGGAGGAGAAGATAAAAGTATGATCGAGATAAACTGATCTAGATGAGATAGGATGATGCCGAATGTGGAAAGGAACTAATATGTGAACAGATAAGTCCTAGAAAGAAGTCCCCCTAGCGTGGGAGGATGAATCAATGAAGACGAGAAGAAATATGCTAAAGGATCAATAACGGGGGAAGATGTTTCCCTAGTAAAAGGGACATGAATAAGATAGTGGATGTCAAAGATATGAAATGGATATCAAGAGGATGTAGTAAAGGAAAACAACATCAATGAATAAAGGAGGACCATTGTCAAGAGGAATAACGTGTGGAGGAGGGATAACAGAAGATGATGTGGGAAGATGAAGAGGTTGAATGATGGAGGAGCGATAAGAGGAGTTAGATGGGCTATAGATGAGGTGGTAGATGGAGAAGGAGACTCATCAAGGAGATCCTCTCACTCAATAATATCGTGGATGATGATCGAAGGGCCTTACAATGCTCAGTGTCATGACCCAGAGTACGATGATAGGCACAATGATATGGTGGGAATTGAACCATGAGGGATTTGGATGGCTTGACTCAAAGGCCCTGATAGGTGGGAGCGTGATGGTAGAAGTCTGAAGTAGATGTTGGAGGACCTCTGCATATGATTCAATGTATGCCATGAGAGGTCATGTGAGATGGTGTGGATGGGGAGGATGAAGGTGGATTGTGCTTAGGGTCTAAGTGGTCTAGAAGAAGAAGTAGTGGTGGATGATTTAGGCTTGGGTGGTTGGACAGGTGGAGGTATTTTCTCATGAGGGCAAGCCTTTGGTCCTAGGAGGGAATTAGACTGTTTGGATTTGGATTGGTTGATTGGTCGCAATGGAGGAGGGGGTCCTAAGATGGATGGATGTGGCCCCAAGATAGAGGATGTATATTTGGTCTTGATTGGAGGAATGTTGATCTTCTTATGAGGGCACTCAAGGGATCACTGTGGAAGGATGCCAAGGTTTTTAGATTTGGATGGGTGAGGAATTTCCTTGGCAGGGATGACAATGATTTCAACATGAGGTGGATCAAAAGGTGATGTTGTGGCGGATGGCAAGAGTAATTTTGGTAGGATTTGTTCCAAGGAGGATGGGGATTGGTTTGATGTGGGAATTTGAGTTGCATGGATGAAATGAGAGGATCACCTATGGTGGCTGTGAGTTGAAGTGCTCTCCAATATTTCTCAAATGATGTAGGTGGTGTAGATGAAGAAGGAGATAATGGGGATATGGTCATGATGGTTGATGTGGTAGGTGCGGGAATAAAATGAGATTCTAAAGATGGTATGACTAGAAAAGGTGGAGTATATAGATTGAGGAGTAAGTAGGTAACTACGGGAGATGGGATAGATGTGGGTGTGGAAAGAATGAGAGGTGTTTAGATGATGCGGTTAATGAGGTCTATGTGAGATGGTGTAGATGGTGGATGGGTTGGGGTAGGGATGGAAGAGGCATGAGTGTCAACTATGTTTGTTTTGGGTGCCTCAAGAGGCATATAGGTGGATTGAGGAGATGTGATGGGTGTGATAACAGATGTGGATGTGGGAATGGTAGATGTCTGGACACTAGGTGTGGATGGGGGAGACAAGGTAAGTGGGGTAGTCATAAGTGAGGAGATAGGTGGTAGAGATGTCGGGTCGATACAGATGTCAGGTGATATGGGCATGGGTAGAGAAATATGTGATAATGATGTCAATGTAAGTGTAGTGACAGGTGTGGATGTAGAGGTAGGTGTGGCTAAGGCTAATGCAGATGTGGTAAGAGTAGGACTGGATGTGGATGTAAGAGAAGTCAATAGAAGTAAGGGAGGTAGATAGGGTAACTGTGGATATGGTGGACATGGGAATAATGTTTGAAGGGGCCAAGGGTGCAATATCTAGGATGGGAATAGATGAGGAAGTGGATAAAATAGATGTGGAGGGAGGAATCTGATGTATGGTGTTGATTGAGAATGGGTTAAATTGATGTAATGTAAAATATTAAATTGAACTTGTTGGTGAGGAATCAAGAAAGATGTCACATGATGAAGATGGGATTGGTTGGGGGATGTAAGAGCATGGTGATAAGTAGGATCATGGTAAGATGATGAAGATGAGGCAAGAACGAGAATATATGATATAGAAGGATCATAAGGGATGTCCCTAGGTGAGATAGGTATGTCGATGAAGGGGAGACGTCATAAGGTGAAACATGATCTGTTGATTGATATCTATGGAGGAGGAAGTCACAGATGGGGTTCTCGTGAGGAACATCCATAAGTGAAGTGGGTATGGTGATGTTGGATGACCTAGGAAGGGCATGAGGTAATGGGGACAAAGATGGTGGGGTAGAAGTAGAAATGGTGTAAGGTGATGGGGATAAAGGTGATGGGGATAAAGGTGATGGGGATAAAACAAGGGCTATTGGTCGATGTGATTGAGAAGTAGAGGGCCTGCAACGTAGAGATAATCATAGATGGGGCTAGAGGAAGACCTAGAAGCAACCAATGGTCTGGATGGGGTCATGGTGGACTGCTGAGAATTGCTCGAGGAAAATTTTGGTTCCATTATTAAACAAAAAAAAAGCAAAAATTCCTTTTTATGTTTTGATTAAGAAAGCGTGAAAAAAGGGGATGGGTATCGAAGGACCTAGGAGAAGGTGAACTATGTTTGGTCTCAGGTAAGTTATGGCTAGGAAATGTCTGAAGCAGCTTCCTGTTGGGTGATCAAATCCCAATCAGTCTACCAGGAAAAGGAATTGTTTTGATGTGTTAATTGATTTGTGAGGTTTTGGTTATGTGTGATAAATGTGAGATGCAGAAGATTGAACCCCTACTTAGACTATATGAGAAAACATGATGTAGAAAAGAAGGGTTATTTTTAATCCAAAACAAAGTGTTATTTTTAATGAGAACATAGACAGGAAGGGGAAGTACAATGAAAAAGGAGAAAATAGGGAAAAGAGGAATACCTGGATAGTGCTTTTCCTATTTATCTACACTTTTGGGTGATGAGTGATCCAAGCGGCGAACCCAACATGAGAAAGCAATAAAGCGAAGCCTCATGCTGCAGTGTTAGTAGAAAAAACATAATATAGAAAATAAAGAGACCACCTAAAGGGTGTCCCACTAGGTGTGCCAGGAATGTTGTCCAAATTTCTTATTCATAATGAAGTTAATGCACTAGCTACTAAAGAAATTAGCAACTTAGAAATGATAGAGGGTTTATGTTACCTCGGAAGCGTGATGATATGGGTGCAAGGATGGATGATTGGTTATTACTGCTTGATAGACATGCAAAGAGACTTATTTTTTTTTGATTAGATAGACATATGCGGGGGCTACTCGACTAAGTAGACCCAAGAATCTTTGACTTCCTTGGTGGATGTCAAACCTCATTTGTTTAGATAAAGTGAAATAAAAACAACAAGAGCATGTAGAAACAGAAGTAGTACTGAATCTGAAAAATGACAAAAATTGATCTAAAGATGATTAGATTGTAATAACTATGTATAAAGTGTTACCTATTCTAGGTAGACATCAATCCAGGACTAAGCATAGGCAGTCGACGGTGACTTGGGAGGATGGATTTGATTCTATAGATGAAATATGCAGATTTGCAAGGTCTGAGAGTGATATGGAAATTGATGAGGGCATGTAATCATTGTAAAAGTGTTGGCGAGGAAATTTTTTAGGTGGAAAAACTTGTGGATTCCTTTCCAATGCTCTAGGAATCTAAGTCCATATACTTAACCAAAGGGTAATTTGCCGTATATGCATGCACATGAAAAGGTGGATTTCTGTGGTGGCCTTTCAATCGGGGGATCCAAAAGGGGAAATCCATTGACCTGTGACAAAGCTAGCAATCTCTTCTAGCGAATACTTTATCTGAAAGTGGGAAAGGGGGTGAGAAAAGAGGTAGGAGAATTGATGTTGCAGGTAGGAAATCAGATTCCTGCACACACTAGTTAGAAAATTCGTCACATGCATTCATGAGAAGAAACAACCCTACAACCGGTAACAAAGACAAGATAAGATTGCAAACTCAAAGTTTTGGAAATATCCTCATCAAAGAGGCTATAAAATCCTTCTTCTTGTATTCTTGCTTAAATAGAAGTTATACATAGTGGAGAAATGGAGGAAATTGAGAAGAGGGGGAAATGAAGAAGGAAAAATGGATCTCTCCTTTGTCCTCTCGAAGTAAAATATACCCGTGAGTTTACAAGATCAATTGCCAACCTTGTACAATGGCGTGAAGAAGCCATTAAGTATCCTCCAAGAAATGGTTACAGCTTCTTATTTGTTAGCAAGAAATGATTTACAATTTCTTTTCAATCATTTACTTCGTTCGATTCGTGATTCACGAAGAAACGCCAATGGAAAGAAAAACCAGACTTTTCATAATGCAATTGTTACACTTGTTTTGCAACTTTGAATTTGAACCGTTCATCTTGCCTTTGAAACTTTAAACCAGAGTTATCCATGTGGGAGAAATTTATTGGAGTGGGTGTGGAGGATTCCTTTTGCATTTTGTGACTTTATAGAGATTTGGCATTTTGGAACATTTTGGCCCGCTTACCCGTTTTTGATATGGTCTTGACACGTGGCCTCACTTGATTGGCAAAGGAGTCACATGTCACTTTTATAATTTTACCTTTTTTCAATGCGGGCTCAAAAACACAAATTCTTCCACCACCTACCTCCCTGCTTTGACTTTCCAATGGTGGGCCCAAGATTTGACTTTTTCCTTTAAGCTTGATAGGGGTTGCGGGTCACTTTTTAACTTTTTGCCTTTTTTTTTTTTTTAATTTTACAAAGATGATAAAAACCTCAAAGTTCTTCGGTGACCCACTTCCAATTAGATATGTCCATGTACCCGTGGATGATGGAGCCAAAATTTGATGGGGAAGAAAACACCCATCATTCCCGACTATGGAAAAAATGTAGAGAAGAAGAAAACTCCACCATTTCACACCTGATTTTCAAATTTCTTTCATGAGCCAAGGAATTGAAAACAATACAAGGTTCAACGATCCATGGCCATAGAAAGATTGACAATTTCATTCAAATGAGGACAAAAATAAAATTTTCACGCGTCTAGACAGAAAACGGAAAATTTATCAAAACGTGCAGATTGGAGAGTTTAAACAACTTCAAAGCATGAATTTCTCTATCTTTTCAGGACTTCCAACTTTACTTGAACACTTTTGGAGGGTGTGAGCTCAAAATTTTTTTGAATTTGACTTAGAAAATGAGGGGGGGATTTTGAGGGTGACAACAACTGGCTCTAGCTTGGGGACATGACATGGACTGAGCATAGTGAAGACATGACATGGGAATCTAGAATCTCAATTTCTAGACCCTGTAATTTGTTGACCAATGCCTTATCCATTGGGCCTTGCAGAGTCATATACAACTTTGAGAAAGAAAGATTAGAAGAAGGAAACACACGAAACATAGCAAAAGGGGAAACAAAACCACAGAACGGAAAGGGAAGCACACCTAGAAATCACCTATGGTACAAGGTGGGGACAACCTACTTTCATTGATGATACAATTTCAGGTATTTCCCGCTCCGAGGTAATTCCAGCTGGTGTTCCATCCAAATATGAGAGAAGAAAAGTGTTCTCACCGCAAGCTTCATGAATTTGGAATGTGCTGAGCCATAATGAGTTGAAATTTCCATGGCTGCCTTTTGGTTCTCTTCTCTTGTCCCATAGTAGGATGAAGTCTCCAACTTTGAATTCTCTTGCCTTTGCCTTCTTATAAAAATATTCTTTACTTTCAATTGGTGCTCCTTAATGCGATCCACCACTTGGAGTCTATTTTCTTCTAGCTTCTCAAGAAAGAGGATCCTCTTGTCAATGAAATCCTTGTACTGACCATCTTCTATTGCCTGTAGTAGCTTGAGAGCTGGCATCTTGATTGTGAGAGGAATTTCTGCTTTGACTCCATACAGTAGTTGGAATGGTGACATACCTATTGCCTTCTTGGAAGTAATCCTATCCACCCATAATGCGTCATACAACCTTTTGTGTTAATTCCTTTGATTCTCATCTACAAGCTTGCAAACAATGGTTACAATGTTCTTGTTTCTTGATTCGGCCTGTTAGTTTCCTTGTGGATAGTAGTCAGAAGAATGAGCTAGGGAGATTCCATAACTATATCAAAACTTAGTCAGCTATCTTGAAGAGAAATAGGTAGCATTATTTGCTACAATCTTCGTAGTGGTACTCAAACGGACTATGATATTCTCCTTGATGAAGTTGCATACTGTTTCAATGTTGGCTTGTTTGGCTGAAATGTCTTCCACCCATTTGGTGAAGTAGTCTATTGCTGTGAGTACATAGGTGTGCCTTGTACTTGAGTGAGGGTTTAGAACACCAATGAAGTCCAGACCCCCCTGTTGAAATGGTTCTTCAATAACCAAAGGCCTGAGTGGTAATGTAGTGAGTTGTGGTCTTCTAACGAATTGTTGGCATGATTTGCATTTAGAAACCCAATCTTGAGTATCTACAACTATGGTGGGCCAATAATACCTTCCTTGGAGGATCTTGTGTGTAGTGACCATTGCTGAAAAATTTCCACCACATGCTTGGTCATGGTATGCTATAAATAACTTTTCTTGTTGCTCTTTATCTACACACCTGAGGAAACAACCATCCAGGCCTCTTTTGTAAAGCGCATGATTCCAGATTACAAATTTAGCTACCTTCAGCTTGAGTGTTCTCCTTTTCTTGTAATCAAGATGGGGAGGGCATTCTCCATAAGTCAAGTAATAGGAAATATCAACATACCACTCATTAGTAGTGGTGACAAAGAGAACTTGTGGGTTGTCTTCTGAACAAGTTGAGCAAGCACAATTTTCTTCACCATGTTGAACTTTGAGTGTTTCATCTTCAACAATCAACTTGCACAAGCCATTTCCCCTTACCAGATTGGAGGGTCAAATCTCCAAGTCATATTCTTGAGTCTTTGCAATCCAATTTCCTCTTTTATCTCCGGGATCTTGCTGTGTCAAGATGGACTTGATTGCATCGGGGACCATCAAAACCGTATGGGAATTGAGGATGTAAAACCTGAAGTTTTTTATAGTCTTGACCATTGTATAGGCATGCTTCTCCAATTGGCTATATTTTAGCTCATGATTTTTCAAAGGAAAAATCATGAAAGCAATAGGTGCTTCCACACCTTCATCATTTTTCTCGGAAGAGAATGACAGAGAGTGTATGTTACGATGCATAACAATACATGATGAATTATTTGTTAAAATCTTGAGATACAAGAGTTGGAGGCTTGGAAATGGATTTATTAATCTCTTCTAATGATGCCTTCCCTTCATTGTTCCATTTGAATTTTGCTTGTGGTTTCATCATGGAAGTGATGTGATTTGTCAACTCAACAAACTCGAGCACAAAATGACAAAGAAAGTTCACCTTTCAAGCATGGCGACAGGAACCCGATTGATTAATGCATTGAACCCGCGATAAAATCGTGCATGGTCTCATTGGCATCCTTCAGTGAGTGATGTGTGATAACAAGGAAAATGCATCTTCTCGAAGGTTTGTACTGTCCTCAAAAGCATCCCGCAAGGTGGCCCAACCGTAATAGATCCGGTGGCAAATGCTAAAACCATTTAACTGCAGGTCCTTGTAGAGTTTCCAGAAAAAGGTGAACTGACACATCCTCATGAGTTACATCCAAGATACTGCACGACATGATGAATGCAGATATGTGTGAATCCGTGCTTTGGTTTCCGCTCCCGTCGAATTTGGGAAAATTCTTTCGGTTTCCGTGAGGGAGCGCGTGAACAGGATGTGGTAATGCGAGAGGACCCATAGCATTTCCCCATGGCACCGCCATCTGGACAGCTGGAAAAAGAACACGGGCTGGGAGTGCGGTTCCACTGAGTAATAAAGCACTACAAAGGGATGTAGAGGCTCCTTGTGAAAACCGGCTCTTCCGTGGGGGTGAGGCGCTTCTGGTTGACCGATCAGCTGAATTTAGTGGTGAAAAGTGCATTGGTGCTACACTGAAATTGTGCCTTTGAAGCCGATCGAAAGTAGGATCGACTTCTCCATGAGCTCGCCTGCCACGCATAAATGGCTCACCTGCCAGCGTACCTTCCAGATCTGGAACGCTGTGGTGCAGATTTAAAATTTATTTTTGGTTGTACTTGCTGATTTTCTGGCTTTTCTGACAAAAACCAGCAGCATGTACTTTTCTAAATATTTAAAAACTATCCTCTTCTAAAAACCGATTGTGGTTAATGACAAATAACAGCGAGGATAAAATGACAGTGAAGATTAGCAAGCTGATTTTCGGATCTAAATTTGACTTTTTCAAAGGGTTTCAAAATTTTTGATAAACAGTCAAAAACTTAGATCTACGGCAAAATACGGACTTTTATAAAAACTCAGCGAACTAAAGATCTCCAACTAGGCCAGATCTATGGATCTCAGAAGAAAATTTTCAATTTGGAGCACTTTTGCAAAATTTTAGATTTTTAACAAAAGGTTCAAGTTTGCAAACAGGCGGTGATTTTTCTGATTTTTCTATCCTACCACCATCATAGATCTGATAGATCTGTTCGATCCCCAGTGAGTCGCCAAAAACTGTTGGTCCGAAAATCTGTCGCTTGGGCAGATCTATGGATAAACGAGCCAACAGTGTGCAAGGCATAGCCCCTCTTTGAGTCAGCAAAGCGAAATTGGTTTATTGTTATTCTACCAAGCAGAATGCATGTAAGTCTCACAATATTCCGCCTTCGGGGTTTGGGATCTCATCCCAGTAGGGTTTTTCCGACTGCGAAAAGAAAGGAATGAAAGAGAAGATGAAGAAAGAGCAGGTCCGAAGGAAGAAAAGAAATGAATTCCAAAGCAGAAAGGTCAGAAGGTTTATGTTTTGGGATTGGTAGTAAACAGAGCCAAACCTACTTGCATAAACGAGCAAAGCAATACTGATGAATAAATGACAATAAAACAGAAGCAGATTTAACAGAATAAACACATAGATCTGACATAAGAAAGATCTGATGCAAATAACACATGTATTCAGCACAAAGTCTAAATATTGTATTAATAATTATTTCTGTTACAAAAAGCTCAAAGTCTTTTCTTCTCACTTCTATTTTTCATCTGAAAGATATTCACTCATGCACAATACAACAAGTATTGAGGTATTTATAGAAGAAGGAGAGAAAAGAAGGCAAAAAGGAGCCAACCACCTATTTACAAAGATATTTACAAAATATACAAAATATCTCAAAGTCACGTTGACTTTTGACAACTTGATGGATGACATCATCCCATGGTGCAACATGGATGATGTCATCGTTTGTGCCAACATACTTCAGATATTCACAAAAAGAAAGTCGAAGAAGAGAGAGAAAGAAGAAGAAGAAGAAGCCACTATTCATCATCGTCATCCTGCGGCCGAAAGGGAGTAGCCTGCTTCTGCTGCTGCTCAGGTGACGAGATGTGGAATTGAGCGCGGTATTCCATGAACTTGCTGATCATGGGCCCTAGTTGATCCTGGGAAGGATCCTTGTGTCACTCACTGATCGCCTCGCAAGTCTCCCACTCGTCTATGAGCTTCTCTGGGAGTTTGGAATATTCTTTTTCAGCTTCTATGAGGAACCCGATGAAATCTCGACAGGCCAGCAGGTTATTAATGGACTCTGCGTCAAAAGAGACCTCTGGCCCCAGCCCTCGTGACACGATCTCTTTAAAGATCTGGATGGTTTCATCGACTTTTCTTAAGGCGAAGGAAGGAGTAAGCAGCCCTGGAGACATGTTGAGAATGATTTGTTCCATTTGGTGCATCGCGTCCAGGGCTTCTTCCTTTACCTTATCGATCTTTTCAAGGACAAACTCCAGTTGATCCATCCGGTAGTCCAGAGTGGAAATGACTTTGTTGAGGGCTCTGGGATGACCGAAGACACCGAACTTGACCAGATCTTCGACTGAACAGTCGAACATTTGTTGAAAGGTCTCATGCTGCAGCCTAGCATGGTCCAGCTCTTCTGATATGGGTCCTGCTAGTGCTTGGAGCTCTTTATTCACCTTGTTGATGTTCAAATACAAACCAGAGAACTCGGCGATCACTTTTTCACTGTCTTTGAGGATCTGGCTCCTCCAAGCGGAAACTGCCATGCCCTGCTCGCCGATCTTTGCATATTCATTAATTTTATCCTGGCTCAGAGGCTCAGGAGTCTCGGCGGCAGTTGTGGGAGGTGCACTGCCCATCTTCTGTAAGGCTTGGAGCAGATGTTTGTTTTGCTCTTTCAGTAGCCTTTTCTCTTCTTTTGTTTCTTGAAGCTTCTTGCAGAGGGCATCAACTGCAGATAAGGCTTCTCCTTGAAGGCTCTCAGAAGATGTACCCATTGTGACTTGAGTCACTGTATAATCTGTCGGAGACAGATCCGTTTTATCCTTGAGGGGATTAGGGTATGCGATCTCCATCACCCTTTCTCCCAAAGCACTCTGAGAGAAGCGTGTGACAGGCTTCTGTCTCTTTGCCCCTTTGGACGGGATTACGGAAAAGTCCATCAGAGCGATGGGAACTTTCCTTTTCTGCTGACTTAAGTGCTGGGAGATCCAGGCTGGACTTATGGGAGAAGGGCCAGAAATAGAGAAGGGGATAGATGCAGTAGTAGAAGGGAAAAAAGTGGAGACACTTGGAGGCGGCATCGAGAGGGAGGCCGAAGAAGTGCTCACGGGAGGAACAGATACTGCAGGAGAGGAAGACATAGGAAGGGAAGGGAGCTCAGAGATGAGGGAAGAAATGGAGGGGGACAGATCCGCAAGAGAAGAGAAGATGGATGAAGAAGCGGGAGGAACAGTAGAAGAAGGGGGAGAGGACACGACCAAAGGAATGGTCACTTGAGTCACTCGAGGAGGGGAAGGAGGAGAAGAAGAAGGGACAGAAGGGACCTCAATTGTTGTAGCAGTGCCGACATCCTGAGTGGATGGGCCTATTGGAACATCCTCTTCTGCTTCTTTCTCTGGAGAAGCCAGAGTTTCAACTTGTTCTGGTGCAGCGGAAGGAGGACTTTCAGGAGCTTCCTCTTGAGTGGTGCTGGATTCACCCTCTTTGCTTTTACCCTTGCCTTTAGGCTGCTGTTTTGATCTAGGAGGTGCGTTACCCAACGGAGAGGTTGTGAAATCGACTCCGAGGTAGATGAGCCCGTTCATTCGGCACCAATGCTCTGTTCTGCGCAGAGTTTCCTTGACCCTTTCCTCAATTGTTTGAGGAGCTTTGGTTCTATCAATTGCCGCAAAAGGCCAATCGTCCCCACCTGTATCAAGATATACTTGATCTACTTCCTCCTCGAGTAGTTTGGTAGCCTTTGGGGACTATAAAGAACCCCATATTGGATGATTTCTGCCAATGCCAACCGAGAATGGTCCTTCCTCCTAAGCTCTACCTCATGATATAGGTCAATGTAAATATCCTCGATCTGAGGGATGTGGATTGGATCGAGCTTGGCCCTAGGAAGACAATTTCTTGGGTCGAAGGTAGGCCTGGCTGGGAAGTCATGTTTCAGATTGAGCAGCTCCAGCTCTGCAAACATGTCTTTTGCCTTGTGGTGAGTCAGACATGTATATCTACCCACTGTGAGGGGGAAAGGAGTCCCACCCTTCTTTCTTTTTTGGCACTTTTCATGATAAGTGACTAGCTGTCTTGACAGCTCCAGTAGAATCAACTTCGGTCCAACATACCTTGGCAATCTAGTTGGTTCTCCCAAGAAGTTAGCTGCCCTCAGATAGGTGAATGTGGGGAATTGGGTGAACAGGGCCCCCCATTTCTCAGTGGCTGTCACTATACTCTTAGTGGTGCGACCGTAGGTCATATTTGGCCTCAACAGGCAGATGATGAAGTAGAAAAATGTATCATTGATCTTTGTAAATTGAGGGATGCTATTTTCCAGCCTCAATTCTGGATAGTATTCATATATTTTGACCTGGGGCCAAACCCCATTCCGCATCAGAGCTGGGTAGTCCCTTTCTGAAGCTGCTACAGCGTAAACAACATAGGAATTCATATAGAATCTCCCAGTTGTATTAAATTGTTGTAGCTGCTCAGAGATCGTGCTGCTTATTATTTCGCCCAAAGAAAAGCGTTGATCGGGCACATTCTTGTTCATAGTCTCTAAGTACCGCAGCATCCATTTATGGAAAAAGTGGGCGTCAGGAAGCCCAAAGACTCTACTCAGGAACGTAATGGTGTCACTGAGCTCCTCTGAAAAATTGCTATGCAGTGAATGATTTGTGGCCAACGGGTTACTACATTTTTATTTTTCAGATAGACCTCGTTCATCAGCTGCATGCACTGATCTTCATTGTCATCCCATGCCTTGATGCAATCATCTTGGCTAACGGCCACAAAGTGCCGGTGATGAGGAATGCCGAGTATTATCTCAAAGTGGCGGGCAGTGAGGTTGATTACGACCTCGCCCTTCTTATTCACGACACATCTTGTGTCTTTGTTGTAACACCAGGCAACCACCATCATAAACTCATTATTCACGGTGCTGACTGGGATTCCTCCAGCGAAGTGCAGGGCACTGCCTATCAACTTGTCCATCCATGGACTTCTTGTGACCTTCTGAGTCCTGACCCAGAAATCCTCCAAATCAATATGACCCAACTCTGAGTCTCTGATGTCCAGGTCACACTCGGCCTGGGAGTCGGGCATTCTGACCCTCTGATACTTATATTTCATTTCTTCCTTTGTAAGCTTGGCCTTGCCTTTAGATTTGGTGGGTCTCTTGCTTGATGTTGACATATGTTCTTCTGAGCTTAATTGTTGATCTGCAAGAATAAGACGTGAAACCCAATCAAAGAAAGCCGTGTCAGCTGTTTGATTTTCCATTGAAATGCTGACAGAAGAAAGAGTTAGCAATTTAAAGGCCTCAGGGCGCATGGCGCGTAGACACTGCAGGATGCATTTTGTGTTGCTGTAAGGACAAGTGCACCTGCGCCATATGGATGTATTTTGTAAAAGGCGCATGAAAACTTTGTGTTGCACGGACATCGGTGCGCCAAAGGCGCATATAGGGTTTGTGTAACATGTGCTTTTGGCGCGCTTAAGGGAACTTGGCGCGGCGCATGAAGGGTTTGCACAACAGGATGTTGCTGCGATGAGGAACGCGCCTGCGCCTCTATAGCTTAGCACTTGGCGCATATGAAAGGGCTGTCACATGGATGCTGGGTGCGCCAAAAGGGCGCAGGAATTCTTTATGTTGCATCCAAGTTTGATGCGCCAAGGGGCGCATGGGAAGTATTTGCAGCATGCGAGGGAAGTGCGCCATGAGGGCGCACCCTTTTTATGATGAAGCATGGAATGCCAATGCGCCAAAGGAAAATACAGTTTTCCTTTTTCGTTAGGTTCAGATTTTTCCCAGAGGGGTTTCCACATATGGCTAAGCTCTCTTTGCAAGTTTTATTCGGGTGATTGGAAAGGTTTAATACCAAAAGGGTTTTCAAGCTTTTACCTCAGGGCAAGACTCTCTCTGCCAGCAGATCTGGAAAGAGGAGGAAGAAATGTGGAAAGACAACGGGGGGAAACAAATTCATGAATTTTATCTTTCTTTTCAATCCAAAACACACCCACAAACAGCCAAAAACCACAAAACAAAACGCACGAAGGGCAGAAGGCCACTTACCCGGATATAAACGATGAAAAAGCGTGAGAACGGGTCCACAACGCAATCGAAAGCGACAAGGCAGGTGCGCTGACAGGGTCAGAGAAAATAATGAAAATAGTCACGTGATTGCTCCGGTGACAATGACAGCGCAGACGCGCCTATATATAGGCGAGGCAGTAATAAATGCGCCACCAACTTTCTAAAGGGGCGCACCAAATGAGCTGTCGACATGAGAAAGCATGCGCCCTTTGGCGCACCGAAAGACTCGTCAACATGAAGATATGTGCGCCTATGGCACACCGGAAGTGGTGTTGACAGAGGAAATGTGCGCCTTTGGCGCAACAAAAGATATGTCGACAGGAAGGCGCATGCGCCTCGGCGCACTCAGGGAAGACTCAACATAAAGAGGTGCACCAAAATGCCTGTTGACATGAGAAAACATGCGCCAAAGGGTTTAAAGGGGGTGCATCAAAATTTGGTGTTGCATAGTCAATCTATGGGCCCGGCCAAAAAGACCAATAACGACTAAGTTCGGAAAACCAAATTTCCCAGGAAGGGATTTTGCAACGTTCCGAACGCAAGGGATCCCTAACGAAGGATCGGAACAAAATTTCGCTAGGGTTATCCGTAAAATTGCCCTTGTCAATTTTACGAGATAACACATCGAGAATACTTGGTGTATACGTATTTCTTACAAAATAGCTTAGAAATTGGGATATCTCTTAATTAAACTAGATAAAGAAACTTGAGCAACTTTACGACCCATGATAGAAGAAATATGAGGATCCTAAGTGTGAAAGACGTCAGGTTCACCACAATTATTAACTAAAATGTAAATATGTTGACTATAGTTAATCTAAGCTATGAACAACTATAAATGCATTGAATAAATATAATAAAGAAGTATGTAAATTAAGAAATTATGAAAAAGGAAATGCTAACCCTAATGTGCAAGAGAGGAGAGGAAAGAATTCAACTGAATAGAAGATACTCATGAGACTGTGTCGCAAATGTGAATGGAGAATCTAGAAGTAGGAATGACTGTGTAGAAGCCCCAAAAAGAATGGATTTGGGTTGATTCTATGAACTTGAGCACGTGGAGAGGGATTGGGAGCCTACATGTGATTTGGTATGCAAAATGGGTGCCCCGGTCTATTTAAAAACTTTGGAATTGATCTTTACAGTTTGGTATGTAGTCTAAAACCCTCATTATGTGTCACATAAAATTCACTTAATCGCACCAGATGTCACTAATAATCCAATCGATAAAAAGACCAGAAAAAAACGACAAGAGAAGTATTAAAACCCTAAAAAGAAGAAGAAGGAAAATTAATGTGTTGATCGACCTCGCCTTCCACAACAATGAGCTTACTTACGAGCACCGCACTAAGTTTTGGACCCAAATGTACTTCTAGTGTGTGTGCATCATGTGCCCTAAGTTCTCTTGTGTCAATCGCACTTTGTGAAGTAGCGAGCATTAACTAGATGTAGAAAATGTAATAGAATGTGTGCATGGAATAGAATAAAATCCTCCCCCTATGTTGTGTGTGATGTAGATGACCTAGCCTTGTGCCTTGTGATGGAGCTATGTGGATCTCTAATACAATAGATGTATGAAAATATAGGTGAATGATAGTATTGACAAGTGCTTAGTCCCTCATTATGGTCTCATAACTTTATATTTATAGGTTTCTCTTGATATAATTTCGTAATTAACCCCAAAATTTCCAACAACCGAAAAGATAAATATCTAAAATAGTTATAAAGATCCCAAAAAGTGGCGAAAAGTGTGAAAAGGATCATGACACCCATGGTGGGACCAGAGTGCCCATGGGTGCCCCAATACTAGCATGGACACCTAGTCAAGGCTAAAATAATGTGAAGTGATGAAATATGACTTGGCAAGTAGGTGTAAAAGGTGAGGAATAAAAACTAAAATAAGAGAATATGACCAAAAGACGTGTTAATTAGTAGTTTCTTCACTCAAAAACTTTCTAAATAGTAATATGAGACTGAGACTAAATAATGTCTAAAGTGCATGATTTTTTGACAACAGAAATTATACTAACCTCTAAAATTATTTCATATAAAATGAGAATCATGTTAGAAATTGAACCATCTGATTATCTTTAGTTAAGATCCTTATAGTCATGACCTTTAAATGGTATTGTTTAAGGTAGTTTTCAAGTTAGTGCTATCAAATGCAAAAAGTACCTAAAACTCAAATGAGAAGGGTTTACCAATACTTGCATGAAAAATTGCAATGTCGGGATGATGGAATGTAGATAATGTGAAGAGGCTCCTCCCTTCACCAAATGAAGATACCTACAAGCAAATACAACTAAAAATATATATTAGATATATAGGATAATGATTTTCTCGGTAAATGCCGATCCCAAGAATCCAAAGGGACTTCCTTGAAGGATGTCAACTCATTTTGATACAATTAAGTTGCGTTGATAAGATAAGATAGATGAAAAAATATAACAAAGCTAGAATTCAAAATGGATAGGAAGATCATGTTCAGCTTTGTAAGTAGCCCACACTAAGGTTGTGACAAGATCAAAATCTTCGAAGTAATTATACTAGAATTCTTTGGTTGTTTCTCATATTTCATGGAGGATCTCGAATTTCTCTTCAATGTCCTCAAATCTTAGTGCAAATGTGATGGTGCATAATATGATCTTGTGGAGGATGTCAAACTGCTCCCACATGAATGGTTGTTGGATGATCAAAAGATTGTAAATGATAGTAATGGGATGAGAGATACCTGGAACAATCATCTACAACACAGACATGCTTGCAAACAATTGATTAAACCAGGATAAATTTGATAAAAGTGCTAAATATGAAAATAACTGATAAATGATTAAAATTTGACAGAGATTTTCAACGATCCAAAAATATCATGGGTGATCAAACATATCGCTAGCGATTGGGAAAATTGTTAGTTGTCCCTGTAAAAGTTGATAATTTTGATAACATAAATACTTGACAAAAACAAAACCTATAAATGGTTGATTTGGATTGCTATTTTACACATAAATAGAATGAAAAAAATGGAGTGACAAAATTACTTACTTTGAAAATGTAAGTGAAATGGAAAGACTTGCAAGTGTTGGTATGAAGTATGTGGAGGTTTTATAGATTGACTGGAGTGTTGAGGACGATCGAAGGCTCGTGATAGTGTCTCTTCATACTCTAACACAATAGGCTTCACTTGTAATCTTTCTAGATCCTAAAATAGGAGCTCTGACATTCTATTGATAATCATTGGTGATTGGTTAGGATCGTTAGCAATCCAGGATTTTAAAGGAAAGTAACTTGAAATTGGTTTTACCACCTCCAAGTTGGGCTTACACGGGTGGGGATGTAAATTGGATAGGTTAGGGATGTTAATATGTTAGGGGAAGGGATAAAAATGGGTTTATATGGGTGGTAGATGGTTAGGGAAGTTAAAGTGAGGTTGGAGTGGGTTTACAGGGGTAAAATTATGATTTTAAAGTATGAGGGTAGTGACTTAGGTTATGATTTTAATGATATATTAAATGATTTAATTGTGTGTGTACATGGTGTAGGTGGGTTACCTAAGGTGATGAAAACCTGGTGTCTACATTTTCCCCTTTTTGTCAAGTGGTTTGTAATGGATAAACTACTAGACAAAAATGAGTGAGATAGTTTGATTTGTAATTGAGTGGGTGGTCCCCCCTCAAACTAGGGGTAATTGTGAATAATTGTAATGATCACTTTGGTTTGAAATGTTTATTGATGAGATAGGTTTATATGATATCTTCATTTTGATTTAAAACATCATAATACTTGTTAGTGTAGTTTATTATTTATCCTTTTATTTATTTATCAAGATAATTCTTACACTTGTGTTATCCCTACACTTGTTGGGTTAGCTTGTTTAGGTGTACTAGTTGTGTGGAGTTAGCTTACTAGTTGTGTTGAGTTAGCTTCTCAGTTATGTGGAGTTAGCTTACTAGTCTTCTGGAGTTAACTCAACTACCGATGCTCGATTAGCGGGAGTTATTCACCACCGATTTAGGTAGTAGTTGCACTTTCCTCCTCCTATACTTACATCCTTCTTATTGAGTAATTCAAATCATTGTATTGTAATGTATTGAGTATTATGGACTATGATGGATTTCCATATATGGTATTTTAGCTTTTCTTTTTTGAAAAATCTAATGTGGTGTGTTATTATCATCTAATATCATGGCTTAGAACAATATTCTTGTCATTCCTTTCATGGTATCAGAGTGATAAATGATGTAGACATCTATCTGCAAGTTTTTCTTTGCAAGCAAGGGTTTATTATTTTAATGTATTTGGAATTTGTTAGCACTTTTCTATAGCATGCATTTTTATGAAAAACAGAGTGTGCCATTGGATTTGGAAGGTGTCAAAACCCTAGAATTGACCATAAAATCAACCATGTTTTGAGACAGTCAAATCTAGAGTTAGATCTATACCCTCTAGGTGCATTATTTTATCCACTTGACGTATATTTATATCCTGTGGGTGCATTCTTTTATCCATTGGATACAAGCGTGTACCTTTTGGATGCATTCTTTTACTCTCTAGATATTTATATTTTGAATGTAGTTTTTATCCATTGGGCGCAGATTTGTACCCTCTGGTGCATTCTTTTATCCATTGGATATAAATGTGCCTTCCAGATGCATTCTTATACCCTCTGAATATTTTTATTTTCGATGCATTCTTTTATCCACTAGACACAAATATGTACCCTCTCGGTGCATTATTTTATCCATTGGCTATAAGCACGTGCCTTTTGGATGCATTCTTTTACCCTCTAGATATTTTTGTTTTGGATGCATTATTTTATCCAAAGGACACGAGATATGCACCCTCTGCATGCATTCTTTTATCCATTAGATATAGATGTGTACCCTCCAGATGTAACGATTTACCCTCTCGACATTTAGGTTTTGGGTGCAGGATTTTATCCTTTGGTCACAAGCTTGTATCATATGGATGCACTCTTTTACTCTTTGGACATTTGGGTGTCACGCGTACCTTTTAAAAAAACATCAGCATTAAAATATTATTATAATAGTAAAACCTTCTAGAGCTCATAACTTTTGATCCGTAGCTCAAATTAAGGTGATATTTTTTTGAAATTATGTATTTTTTCAAGATCTACACATTAGTGAAATTTTAATATACATGTTTAAATGTAAAAGGTACTTTTACTCATTGTAATATTTACATGCACTCAATTATAAAATGTTAAATTTGGGAGGGTGTTGTAATCACTTGTGGACGTAATTTTGGTTGAGCCCGATGCCCTAAACTTTTAGGTATTGAATTCTTGTATCTATGAGTGTATAAATTTATATCTCTTGTTTGTTGAGATCTTTTGGATATGTATTTTCGACACGTTTTTGGCATGTTGAGATTCTCTCTTGTGGGGAGCTATTCAGTGAAGCTTGTCGGTGTTTGAGTAGTTGATTTTGGAAACTCATATATATATATATATATATGTGGTGTCACTCTACCCATTCAACAGTATGGGAGGGTGTGGTGTTGATACTGATTCTTTGGGTTTTGTGTCCTTGCCTTGTTACGTGTTGATACTACTTTGATTTCGTGTTCTTGGCTTTTCTTGGATCGTGACACTCCTATTTATTTGGATCTTGTGTCCTTGCCTTGTTGCCTTGGTTATTGTTCTTGGATCATGACACACCTATTTGTAGCAATTGATCTTGCTTCTTCAAATTTTGTGTCCTTGCCTTGTTACCTTGGCTTTTCTTGGATCGTGGCACTCTTATTTATTTGGATCTCATGTCCTTGCCTTATTGCCTTGGTTGTTCTTGGATCGTGACACATCTATTTATAGCAATTGATCAAATTATGTTTGGTGTTTTTTTCACTTTTGACATCATTCCATTGAGAGTCTCATTGCATGGAGCTATTCTAATGAATCCCGAGTGTCGACTTTTTTAGTTATATGATCGAGAAGTAGATTCAAACCACAATGCGCACACAAACTTCTTCAACATTTTATGATTTTTGGATCCAAGCTTCTTAGGACATCGTGTAGTGGGATTTTTCTCTCTACTACTTTGTTATTACTAGTTTTGGATACCTTGCGATGTCCAATTTTCCCGATTATTGTACATGGGTACCTCATCGAGCCTTATTTCGGACCCACCTTCTTTTTTTTTCCCACGTAAGCTATGCTTACGGGAGGGTGTTAGTATAGGTTATTAATTATCCTTTTATTTATTTATCGGATAATTCTTACACTTGTGTTATCCCTACACTTGTTTGGTTAGCTTGTTTAAGTGTGCTAGTTGTGTGGAGTTATCTTACTAGTTGTGTTGAGTTAGCTTCTCAATTATGTGGAGTTAGCTTACTAGTCTTTTGGAGTTAACATAACTACAAGTATCAGTTAGTGGGAGTTATTCACCACTAATTTAGGTAGTAGTTGCACTTCCCTCCTCCTATATGTACATCTTTCTTATTGAGTAATTTAAGTCATTGTATTGTAATGTATTAAGTATTATGGATTATGATGGATTTCCATATATGGTATTTTAGCTCTTATGTTTTTCAAATATAATGTGGTGTGTTAGTATCATCTGAGATCACGGCTTGAAACAATCTTATTATTGTTCCTTTTAAGACTATGCATGGAAACAAGATTACCACAAAGGTAGAATTACACTCTCAAGGCGTGCCAAATGTATGCAATTGAAAGGTTTGCAAAGCTATAGAAAGAGGTTAAAGAACCTCAAATATTTCTTAAACTCAATCATGCACCATAAGATTAGAGCTAAACAAGAAACTATGTATGCATATATAAATTTGAAACAAACATTCAAACCATAGCATATATACTACTCTACTCCATGAAAGCTAAATGAAAGTGAACCTAGTTAGATTCTAAGAAATCAAAGGTGTGATTAGTTGTTTATGGTTTTTAATCTTTCAAGAATGGAGTATCACCATTAATGGCTTCAAGGCCAATGGTTCTCTCCATATTACTCAAAATTTGGTTTAAGGATGCAAATGGAGGTGTTAGCTTAACAATGGAGGAAAAAAATCTTTAGATAAAATGTCTAATTAGCTTGAAGCTAATACAAATGAGATCTAGGCTTTCTTAGGCTTGTTTTAGTTGTGTGTTATGTAAAGTTGTAAGTTTTAATGGGTAGACTTAGCCTTATATTTATAGTTTTTGGTTTGGGAGGATTTGGAATTTGGGTGCATGTGGGACTAAAGCTCAAAAAGAACTTGTAGATTAGATTTGGATAAACATGCTTTAGGCTTGGTTAATCTTGGTTTAGGATAGTTAAACATTATTAGCAAGTGATTAGAGACTCATTGAGAATTGGGAGGGTCCGGCTAATCAATTGTGGACTGATATATAGCCTAGGAAGCCAATAGAAGTGGTCTAGAGACAACTAGGGAGGTTTTGAATGGTCGGAAGGAGGAATGTTTAGATAATAAGAGATAGATTATCCAAATAAGCTAATTATAGGAGGAATACAATCGAGAAGGTGTCATAAATGGGCATCTTAGAGTGGATCAAATAAGGGTTGATTAATGAAATGTATTTAATTGACTAGATTAGAAAAAATGCTAAGTGGAAGCATATTTTAGGTGTCTACATTTTCCCCTCTTTGGGGTGGTGTAAATAACGTCACTTCAAAGAAAGTAGACAAGCATAAACAAGTATAAATTTTGAAGGGATAGAAGAAAGATGAGTAGAATGAAGGATGCCCCCTTGATTGTCGATGGTGTGATAAAAGAACTCGATTGACAATCGAAAAGATGACAGAAAGAGAATAGAAGAAAGAATAGTGTGAAGAAGAAGAAAAGGGATATAGAAGAAAAGGAGTATGAGGAAGGGGGAATGAGCTAACATCCATCCAGTGCCTTTTAAACAACTTTATTTTTCATCATATTGCTAATGATCTTCATCATCGATCCTTATTAAAAATAATGAACAAAAGTGTAGTATGACACAAAAAGCCATATACGAATAAATGTCCATTTCTGAAAACACCAACTCCATGCAACATACAAAATGTAATGCAATACGAGAAAGTAAAATATGTCTAACTCCGGACATCATACACAATGCAATGCAATACAAGAAAGTAAACAAACTAGCCTAACAGAGAAACATAATGTAATGTTTTTGTTATCGAGATTCAGTTCCATCCTATTCGAATTAATGACAAGGGTTAATGATGGTGCCCCAAGCAAGGACACATGCAAAGGGAATAATGGAGGACACTTGGGTCTGATAAAAAAGTAATGTGCACTATGACACAAGCATTGGGAACTCGTTGTACCGCAGAGTATAGACATAGTAAGAAACTTAGCTTTATTGATGGAGGTAGATCAATATGATCCATGAGTCGTGCACATGAATAGGTGATAACCAAATAGTGACGTTTTGTAGGATGATTTATATTGTTTTGGATGTTTCTTGAAACATATTTGAATTTTTTTGTGATTTTCCTAACATATTTGAATGTTTTGGATTATTTTGAAAGTTTTTGAAGTTATGTAGAGGAGGAAAAAGAATCGTGGATGCCCTTAGCGATAGATGAGATGTATAATGGAAAAAGACCACATGCGTATGAGAAAGGTGAAGGTGTGAAAATTCCCCAACGATTAGGTGGGAGTATTCAAAGGAAAACTCTTCACGAGGTAGAAGTAGGACCCAAGGACATTATGGATAGGTTCAACGTGATGATGAACATAAACCAATGAAGTGTTGGGAAGAAACAAGGATGCACCCCACGTAAGTTGGCCTAAAAGCACATGATAGAAAGGAAGTAGGAGATTGTTTTTGTGAAAGGGGACAAAGGTGTCCGTAAACATGGAAAAAGGAATCTTATACACATGGATGTTCTGAATGAAGTAGAAGAACGATGTGAATAATATGAATTTATCTTAGAAGCCTCGCGATGAAGAAGTGGTTAGACAAAGGCACAAATTGTGATAGGAGACAAGGACTAAGGCAAGAGTCTAAACAAGGTCCAAAAAAGACACTTGGTAACATACTAATCTTGTTTACTCATAGAGATCCAATGTGTGCACGTGGAATTTAATTACCTCTTGAAGGGAAGATTTAATAGAAAACAAGTGAAGACACCCTAGCCAATATGTAGGAATGATTTATTCGATAGATGATTTTGTGAATGGATGGTGGAAGGATAACCATGCATTGCTCTGTTGTCGCCCAGACATCCATAGCCCAGACAGAGGTGTATTTGATTCTAATCGCAACATTTCTCAACTGTCATCACAAAGGCCCATAGCCACGAAAGAGATTATTGGAAATACCCTAAGAGAGAGTAATATATCAATTTAATTTTTCTTGGTAGCCTTTAGCTTTTGATTGATTGATTTTATTTATTTTTACTTTATAAAAACTTATTTCAGCTCTCTTGTTTGACAAGGGGTTAAGAACCACTAATGGCTTGATGAAAGGAGGTGGAAGTGATTGTGATGATGACATTGGCTAGTGTCAACAAATATGTCTAAAATTTCTTCGCAACAAATTTATTAGATGTTGATTGTGATAGGATCTCTAAGAGGTCATCGATCGTTCTTTAATTTACCAAGGTGATAAAAGACTAGGTTCAAATGGATACCATAGATATAAATGTCACAAAATGTGTGTGAAAAATCTAACCAAAATATCACCAAAGGAATGAAAATGGCAGGAAGGCTTACGGAAGAATAACAAGGAATGGAAGAAAGAAACATCCATGTGTAAGCAAAACCTAATTGCAATGTTTGATCTTTATACCTTTGATTTTGGTGTGTTTCCTCATGTTTTTGTATTTTTGAATTGTTTTTATTTTGAGATTTTTGATAGCTTTTAGGATGTTGGGACTCAAAAAATTCACTTTGTGTGGTAAGATCCAACAACAATGTTTTTGACTTCCTTGATAATGGAGATTAAGCGTGTTTGCTTATCAAGAGTCATATTATCCCCGATCTTGATGATCATGGTGAGTTCATACTCAACAAATGACTATGATTTGTCTTGAAACATTGATTGTTCATGTAGGATCTTGAGTTCCATAGTCATAGGTTTCTACACTTTGCGCCATACTTGATGGCTACGTTGATGTGCATTCTTGAATTGTGCTTGATTTTTAACCTTAAGATCATTTGATTTGTTAGGAGCTTTGGATCTCTCGGAATTTTTGACCTGAGGTTGATTAAGAAACGGTTTGGGTTTCTTATTAGATAACGCATGACTTGTTTTATCCCGAGAAGGAGAAGAAAGTGAACATGGATGTTTATACCTGATGTGAGAAATGACCACGGGCTTGCCACAACCATTGATAGAAGAAATATGTGATGGATGAAAAGGATATAGTCTAAGAATTGAAGAGGATGGGATAACAGGAGGTGAGCCATTGATAGTATATGATGAAGGGATGCTAGAATATGGCCCTAAGATGGAAGAAATTGGGCTACAAGGACATGGCCCAAGAACAAAAGAAGATGACGAAGGGCTGTTAAGGTGTGGCCCAAGTATAGATGAGGATGAAGGGCTACTAGGATGTGTCCCAAGAATAGAAGGTAATGGGATACTAGGAGGTGACCCAAGGAAAGATTTTGATATAGGAATATGAGAAGATAGGCCATGCATCAATGTTAAACCCCGACATCTCAAATTGCTCGAGAGGAAGGTGAAGATGGAATGACAGAAGAAGAGTCAAGTTCCATGACCTTAGGCTCCTCATCTATATTATGAAAAAAGGGATAAACTTCTTTTCCCCAATATGTGAGTGTATCGAGTTCTAGAAATAATCCTTGTTTGCAATCCTCTAAAGGGATATCATCATGTAGTCTAATTATTCCTTCATTCTAAGAGAAATCAATTAGTAGAGGTTGTTGTTCTTTGGCCATAGAAGGTTGAATAGAAGAAACAAGTCTGATAAGCGGGGAAGATTGATTGACAAAAGAAGATGACTCAAGAGAGGAAGTAGGATTGGAGGCAAGCATCTCATGAATGGATGATTTAGATCTGGTCTTAGATCATTTTTCTAAAAGATGACTTAATGTGGAAGAGAAAATAGGATCGTATAGCCATCCATTGAGTTGTGATGTAGGATTAAAATTAGATGATTGACTAGATGGAATCTAAGTCGTGGAATTCTTTGATGGAGGAAGAGGTCATTGAAATGACTGATAAAGGTGGTCCTACGAAGGAAGGGAGGACCGTGACTCAAGAACCAAATTAGATGTTTGATTGATGAAACTTGGATTCATATGAGTCTTCAAAGGAGGAATACATCGTTGAGGTGATTTGGAATAAAGGTTATGTAAAGGAAGGGAGGACCGTGATTCGAGATTTCATCTAGGGGTATCCAAACAATAGTTGGGATCTGATCCTTCAAAAGAAGAGTGGGAATCCAAGTGGTAGTTTAGATCTGAATTAGAAGAAGAGTGGGGGAACCGAATAATAATTTGGATCGAAGCATCCAAACCATACCAATGAATATGAGTGAAGACGGGAACATGGTACCCAAACATGCCCTCTAGCGTGAAGAACAAAACGAGGTTTAGTTGTAATGGTATACTTTTCATTTGAATTCCTAAACCTAGGTTACGTATTTTTGTAAGTGTGAGAAACCACATGATAGTCGAGTCATTGTTGGCGTTGTTTTAAGAACAAATGTCTAGACCTAGATAGTGTGATGGAACTCGTTTAAAGGAAAGGAATTGACATGTCGATTCAAGGAAGCATGATGTCATCCAACTAGACATTTCATAAGTATGGAGATGCGTGCATGATTTTCCAAATAATATCTAAGGAAAATAGACATTGTGATGATGCGATCTCAATGATATCATAAGGGGTTGTCCTAGAAAATAAGTTTCCCAAATGAATGGTCATGTTGATCAAATAATACTTGTCAAAGATCACACAAGAAGTCCATGCGGGATAGAAGGCCTGGAACTAAGGGCATGGAATACAAGTTCAGATTTCAAGCATTAGCTGATTTTGAGCACAAAGACCTATTTTTAGAAGAGAACGCGTGTGGAACACACCAACGATGCAAAGACATGTGCACCATGCATTTTCCATCTTTAGAGGATCATATCAAAGCGTCTTGCATGGAGACAAGCTAAGAATAAGTATTAACACTTGATTAATCTGCAAGAGGTCTATAGATAGCACACTTGCATGTGTGGCTATGTTTGTAAATAGTGTGTGGCTATCAATAGCATACAGCCTATTTCTGGAATAAATGAGCGGTGAAGGAAAGTCTCCACCCTATATATATGTGTAAGAGTATGTGTGTGTGTAACAGAGAGAATATACAAAGTGTGAGTGTGTGTGTGATATACGTATATGACTGAATTCATCATATCAAATTCATACGTGCATTAGTATAGATTGACATTACTATAAGGATATTTTTATTTATTAATAGATGGAAGATATTGGTTGAATCTAAGTGTCATTCTTGTGTGTAATTGAGTAGTGCATATTATTAAGTCAATCATGATTACTTTTTAAGCTTGTTCTTTCATAGATCTGAGGGTAGCATGCATTGTAGAATGATGGATTAGTTATGAATCTATATGTTTCTTCCTTCATCATGCTAACATCCTGCTACAACAACCCTAAAGAGGGACCTGGTACCTTTATGCACTTTGGGTGAGCGCTCAGTCAAGGTTGAGTGATGTGCCAACACGAACTAGGGTGTTATCTAGTAAATTCTAGGCTACATCATTGGTTCCATTTCCGGGACCTCTTTTTCAATTATTTTCAAGATGGTTTGCGATGAAGATGTACTTGGTTAACTCTAGCAAGTATTGAGGAATGGATACACGATCTAGAGGAAGAATATGCACGACGGTTCAACAGTGGATCTAAGTTTAACACACGCACTTGGGTAGAACAAAATCTGTATGATAGCTTATATGAGAGATTTTTTTGCTATCTTTCCAGTAGAACTATACGAGTGGCTTACTGCTTATGCATCTCAGCGGAATTAGAGGTATCGCGCACTTTTCTGGACACAGAAGAATTTCAAACCCTTTATGATGTTGATCTGATCTAGACTCACGCTATGGATATGTGGTTCCATGGTGTTCTAAATAGTTATATTCTAGAATATTCAATTTTGATGTACTCTTTCTCATAGATAGCTAAATTCTAGTTTTTTCGGTATCCAAGAGGAACATACTTACAAGGTATTCCGCTAGTGATCAAGATCTTGATGGTAAATTTGAACCTAGAGAGTAAATTGATGGCTAACTAAACTTCGCCACATGCGAGGGTAGGAACAGTTTGGTTCAAGATGAAAACCTAGTAGAGAGAGAGAGAGGAAAGGTGGCTTAAGTATAATGAGGCATGTGAGATGGAATAGATAAGTAGTGTTCTCATTATAGAAAGTATGGCATTGAGGAGAGATATGGCTCGTGAAGGATTTATAGCTCACGTAGAAGACATGGAGCCAGAGCATTAGGAACTCCCCCATCTTAGAAAGCATGATAGAGATCCCTTCTTGGCCTCACAAAGAAGTCCGCCAGTAGAGACTTCCCGGACCACAGTGTGCATCTTAATCCACCTGGTGACCTAGCCTTTGTGCTTGGTTTTCCAGTATCTAGTACAAAAAGTAACCAGTAAACTAACTTGGGAAGTACAAGAGCGGGAGTAAGTTAGGGATCAAGTACATCAATGTCAGGATAGGTAGCTTCAATGTCATTTGGAGGAGCATTCTTAGGTGCATCATCCACATAGAATGTGAGTGTGTAGAATGTTGGATTCACCTCTGGAAGTGGAACTACCTTTCGTACTATAGGGGTTCAAGATAGTACTACTACACGTCGAGCACGAGAGGAGTACATCTACAAGTCCTATTCCAACTACAGGTGGTGGATCAGGAGGTATAGGCGGTTCTAAATCTAGTGGATCTAGTGGTTCTAGAGGTAGAGGGAACACAGGAGGTTCTGGATTAGGTGGTCAAGGTCCGCAGCAACCACATAATATTTATATGGAGATGTCTCTTCATCTCTTGGAATATAGAGGTATAGAGGATGCTGCCAAACATGTGCGTATGCGTGAAATCTTGAGGTGTGCTACAGGATCATGGTTGTTGAGCATAAGGCAATTCAATTCACCACTACATTACAGGGGTGCGCACATAGCTGGTATAGGAAGTTTGACCCTGATCAAACTTGTGTGGATTATGCAACATTGAGGGATGCTTTCTTGAAAGAGTTCCATATCCCTAAGTTTGAGTAGAAGAGTATAAGTGCGCTCAAGGATATCAAGCAAGGCACTACTGAGAGTGTACGTGAGTATGATGCTTGTTTTATGACACCTTTATCGAAGCTATCTTCCTGATATTCACACTAGCCAAAGATGCACATTGGTTCGTTGGAGGATTGATTACACCTTTTAGAAGGGCATTGTCACATAAGACATACACTGATCTACGCAAGGCACTAGAAGAAGCTTTGTGTGCTAAGGTAGTTCGGAGCATTGACACTGGCACTAGTCCATTTCTAGAGGCATATATTGCAGCTATGACAAAGTAGTTAGAAAAGCTATCAGCAAATTCAGCCCATGAAACACAATCAAGAATTTTATGTACAGATTGTGAAGTGGAAGGTCACACCAAGGATAGTTTCCCTCATATATTTTTATGCTCATTACTTTGTTGGACTGTGAGATCTGTCATTTGACTCATGATTCTAGTCACTTTGTCCTTTGTTATTAAGACATGATAAGGAAGAATGTATCTTGTTTTTGCAAGATTTGTAGGTCCACGACCCATGATATCGAGGATTATCGGTTGATTGGTTAGATGTAGGATGCTATAGACATTGGGGTAAAATGACAAGTGTAATAGATAATTCTAAGGGTAAGAATGAGCACCAGATCGAGATCATAATCAAATGCACTATGATAGGAATGAGAGGCATTTTGAAGGGGTTCGTGGAAGGGGACATGGATACCATGGTGGATATGGGGGATGAGGCCATGGTGGAGGAAGAGGTGAGTTCCCTCATGGAACATGTTATACGTGTGGATCTCCTAACCACTATAGGCATGAATTTCCTCAGAATATTGCATGTTCTTTCTATAGAAAGAACCATAACTATGAAGAGTGCCCGGACTTATATGAGCATCTGAGTAAGTAGCATAAACAAAAAACAAAGGCATCGTGATGGTTAGAATCCAACACATGGTAGAAGATCAGCCAATGCCCAAGATAGCATAATAACTTGAGGCATTGATAGTAAAGATTACTACATGCCTTGAAGCAACAAGTGTGAGAGATTCATTGCACTAGAAGCCTACGATCACCAAGGAGGAGGTTTTGCATGCAAGATACCCAGATCCTACTCATCAAAAGGAAGTTTACCAGATACCATGGAAGTGCTAAGGAATCTTTAGGGTGAGATACATTACCTAAAGGAGTAGAATAAAGTATCATATACATTCCAAACTGATATTGATGATCTCGCGAGAGGTGTGTAAGATGTTGCGCCAAAAGAAAATTATTACACTATTAGGAAGTTGGTTAAAAGGGGACACTCCGTGCACAGTCTTGAGACCAGATGGCAGCTTTTGCATGTAAATCTTCCCCCTAACAACATTGACTATGACAAATAAATTACTCTGAATGTTGTTGTGGATGGGTAGCTATTAAGAAACATATTGATTGATACAAGTGCGGAAGTAAATGTGCTTACATTAGATGCATGGGTACAAATGTGGAGGCCTCTATTGCAGCCATCATCTAATGTGTTGGTTATGGCAAACAAGACTAAGACCACTCTCATAGGAGTTTTGAAATATGCATATATAACTATACAAGGGGCCAAGTTCACTAGGGATTTTGAGGTATTAGCACTTGCAGAAGGAGATAATTTTCTAGCCCTGCTTGGACGCCCTTGGTGTAATGCGAATAATGCTAACTTGAGATTCAATAAGGGGTATATAAGCTTTGAAAACAAGGAGGAAAGGGTTGTGATATCTTTGACAGATTGAAATTCTACACCATATGTTGAGCCTCTAAGTGAGGAGGATTTAAACAAAGTTTATGTACGCATTATTCAGACCCATAGGTCATTGAGCCATCAAAAGAAGGAATCCTTCAAAGGGGAGGATTCTCTTTCTATTAGTGATACTACGAGTATTTCTTTCATCAATTGAGCTCATGGTACATATGAATTAGTAGGATGCGAGATGAAAAGTGTAGTTACACGCAATAATGGACTTCGTTTGATTCAATGGATAGGTAGCATAGTACCTTGGTAAACAAGGACAGAAGATCTTCCTACCTTTTTGAAGGCTATGGAAACACAAAGGATAGATCAAATTAAGAGGAGAGATATGTTAGTATATACCTTGCAGACGGGGATAGCAAGCTAGTGGGTAGTCAACAGAGATAATCTTATAAACTGGGAAGAGATTGGAGTAGCTTTGTCTACTAGGTTTATAAGGAACAATGCACCTATGCAGATCTACATTTATCATGGTGATCAACCTGTTCAACATCACATTCAACAGTGTGAGAGAATCTAGACAAAGAAGACAGAAGCATTACCACCTTCACTTTAGGTGCATAGATTGTATTCTATGCTACAAGGATGTGCACGTACTTGGTATGTATATATAGAAATACAGAGAGATACTGGAAACTGCAAGATTTGATTGCAGGAATGATCCAAACCTTTGACTACTTCTCGACTAAACCTCCCATAGAAGAGGCATTAAAATTTGTCAAGCACTTAACTATGGGAGATAGTGCAAAAGCTGAAAGAGCATATTTAGGAAATATTTGGTGAGACAGATTCAAGAGCATGTTTTGAAAAGGAAGAAGAAATGGACTCCATACTACTTGAATGCACTTGCCTTGAGAAAGAGAAAGGAAATATGGTTTACGTCATGGATGATGAGGAATTTGAGAACCTGGATATTGAACATTCACAAGGGGTGTGTGAGGTCTTGGACAAGTGTAGACAAGGATACGCATGCCTACCATGAACCCATGAAGACAAAGAAGGTGAATATAGGTTTGGAGGCTGAGCCTAAAGAGGCCATAATTGGAGACTACTGGTCAGATTTGGAGGTAGCAAAGATCATTGAGTTACTCAGGGATTATCAGACCTATTCCCTCGAGGGTATCATGAACTTAAAGGCATGCATGAATCACTTGGGGAAATGAAGATCAAACTTAAGGATGGTGCATGGCCAGTTAGAAAGAGACCTTACATAATGAATCCTAATTTGCGCAAAAAGGTAAAAGAAGAAATTGATAAAATGTTGAAATCTAGAATTATCAAGCCCTTGATGAGTCAGAATGGGTTAGCCCAATGGTGATCAGTATCAATAAGGATGGATGAATTATAATATGTGTAGACTACAGAGAGTTGAATGTTGCATGCATCATAGATCCATTCCCTACACCATTCATTGAGGAAATACTAGGTGTTGCAGGGTGCAAAATATATTCTTTCACAAACGGATTTTTCGCGTATCACCATGTTAGGATTTCTCAGGAGGATCAAGAAAAGACAACATTTACTATTGAATGGGGTAGTTTTTCCTATATTGTGATGCCCTTTGGATTGAAAAACATGCATGTTGTATTCTCACGCATAGTTGTTCAGGCATTCAAAGATTGTATTCACAACGTCTTACAGGTCTACCTAGATGATTGGACAGTATATGGGCTTGTGAAAGATCATTGTGACAACCTACGCTTAATGTTTGAACGATGAATACAATTGAGTATCTCTTTGAACATCAAGAAGTTCATATTTTCTATGCTATTTGGGATACGCTTAGGACATATAATCTACAAGGATGGTTTCTTGGTTGATCCAAACAAGGTTGCAGCTCATTTTAGGCCCGAAGCACCTACCACCAAAAAGTGAGGTGCATGGAATTTTAGGTCATACACAATATTATAGAAAATTCATCAAAGGGTATGCCAGAATTGCTACACCCTTGGAAGAATTATCAAGGGAAAAGTTACATTTTATTAGGGAGAACCATAGCAATGCACGTTTGAGATATTAAAAGAGAAACTTACTACCACGCCCTTTTTCACTTTCCCTCATGGGATAAACCATTTCATGTGCATGTGGATGCTTCTGGCATGGCCATTGGCTTTGTGTTAACTCAACTTTTCAAAGGTATTGTAGATCATCCAATCTTTTTTGCTAGTAGGAAGCTGACTCCTATTAAACAAAATTATACAACTACAAAGTGTGAAGCTTTTTCAATGATCTATGCATTGCACAAGTTTTGATAGTACTTGTTAGCAACACCATTTGTGTTTTATATAGATCACATGACATTAAAGTACTTGGTAAACAATCCCATCTTATAGGGGCGCATATGCAGATGGGTGCTCCTATTTCAATAATTTGAATTCACATTTATGGTGAAGCTAAGGAAAATAAATTCTGGATCAAACCATTTAACTAGAATCAATTTAGGAGAGGATGCATAGACAATTGAAGAAAAAATGTCAAATGCATAGTTATATAGGTTACAATGTGCACCCATAGAATTAGAGGAAATTGTTGTCTTTCTACGAATAGATATGGCACCAGAAGGAATGAAAGCATTAGAAAGAAGCATCTTGATATACATACAAAGACCGTTTATGTTAATCAGTGGTGACCTTTAAAAACTAGGTAGAGATGAAGTATTATGGCGTTGTGTATATAGAGCATGAGCTTAAGGATATCATGGAAGAAGCTCATGGTGGCATTGCAGGAGGCCATTATGTAGGTGATGTGACTTCCTAGAAGATCCTACTTGTTGGATTATGGTGGGAGACATTGTATAAGGACTGTAAAGAATATTGTAAGGCATGTGATGATTGTCAGCACCTAGAAAAACTAGGGTAAAGAAATGAGATGCCTTTGAGACTGATTACTAGTGTCGAACCATTTGATAAATGGGCCATTGACTTTGTAGGACCTATTTCACCAGCCATGTGTAGGACTAGATCATGCTATATCATTACTTGCATGATTATATCACATAGTGTGGGTGAAGCACACCTACCAAGGAATGTATGGAAGCTACAACAGCTAGGTTTCTCTGGGAGAATGTTCTTACATGATATGGATTTCCTTTAAGTTTGACAAGTGATAGGGGTACACACTTTTTGAATGAGATAATCAGATCTTATTAGATGATTTTATGGTTGCACACACCATAAAACTACACCCTACCATCCTTAGGAAAATGGAACTATTGAGGCTTTCAATAAGATTTTGAACCAAACTTTGACAAAAAAAATTGATGTTGGAAGAAAGGATTGGGATGACAAAGTGTCAACTATTCTTTGGGCATATAGAACAACTTACAAGAGGTTGAACAAAATCACACCATTTCAGTTAGTGTTTGGCATGAAAGTTGTTCTCCTATAGAATTTATGTTACCTTCTTTACACATCACGCGTCTTTGGAGGTCTAACTATTGAACAAGCTTTAGAAGATCGTATTGAAAATATGATTCAACTTTGGATGAGTGTTGAGCCATGGCATGATGGATTCATAAGTATGAAAAGGCTAGGTAGAAGGCATGGCATGACAAAAACATAAGGGATAAGAAGTTTGAGATTGGACAAATGGTACTTCTTTATGACTCAAAGTTCTTGCACCATCTAGGCAAGCTCAAAGTACATTGGTTGGGGTCGTATGTCATCACTTCTATACTTGAATCAGGTGCTTTCCAGTTAGAAGCACTTGATGGAACATGGCTACCCGGTTACTTTAACGGGAGTAGGTTGAAGCCCTACTATAAATAAGTCTTCTTGGTGTTTGGAATAAGGTAATATTTCCATTTAGCTTAGGTTTTCAATTCTAAATTTCCTTAATGTATTTCCTTCATTTTTCATTATGCTTTGTCAATTTAGTTGTTGTTTTTGTGTAATAAGCATGCTTGCGCACATGAAGCTAATTACTATATGAAGAATGTTTATGCACAGAGGACTGCACATACTTTTAGTGTGGGGTGGTTGTAGTTATCCAAGTAAAATACTGTGGGAATTGAAAGGTGAAAGGAATAAGTTACTACGGGTGTGCTTTAAGTCAAAAGAATATTTCTTCTCAAAAGTGACCAAGGATGGAGATGAATGAAAGAACAATATAACGTGAGGTAAGTGGAGGCCATGATAGCTACTAGGAGAACGTGTACAAAGGTGGCGAGGTACTCAAGCACGGGAGGGCACGCTAAAGAGAAGTCTATGACCAAAGGATAGGCAAGCATGTTAGAAGGTTATAGCTGGGGCACAAAGATGTACCGCAAGAATGAATGGATTTGGTCAATGAATGAGGGGATATTTGGTAGGTGAAGGAGCAATAAATGCATCAAAATTTGAAAAAATTATTTAAGGATGGAATGTGGATTCATTTTTACCATTATAACTAAGAGTATTTGAGGAAAGATCCAAGTGCGAAGAGCCGAGTGATGGAGTTAAGGTGTGAAGGGTGTGAATCCAAGCGTGACAACTAGATCTTTGTGACAAGAAGCACACATCCCGGTGGTGAAGGGTTTGAATGAAGCAGGAGACAAAAATGGTTAGGTTACAAAGTTTCCACCTAGGGCACAATTGAATCAAGCTAGGGTTTGACTTGCAAATTTGTAGAGTTGAAGAGGAGACATTTGCAAGGTAAAAATGGCACCTAAGAAGGCACATGCAACAGCAATAAAAAAAGGAAAGAAGAAGGTGGTCATCGAGGAGGAAGAGATGGAACCTAAAATCCATTTTTCATAGATGTAATATCCGAAGGATTCATCGTCACCTAGAATGGGATTTTCCCATCAAAAGAGAAAAGTAAGTGAATATAATCACAGGACTTCAGAGAATAAGAAGGATATCGATTCCTTGCTCACTTTGCTAGGACAAACAAGTGCATGGTGGATGATATGCCATTTTATGAAAATGCAGGTGAGAAGCTTCTGAAGAGAATTGGGTTCTACCAATTATATGAGCTTCCATATTTCGAGAAGTATGAGCCCTTGTATCAGTGGCTCATGAGTAGGGTGCACAAGGACTTCTTCTACTTTACAGGACGTAGAGTTAGAATCTCATCTGCACTTGTCTCATTAGTTATAGGTCTGAAGGCCACATAAGAGGATATAAAAGGTGATCTTGCAGATAAACCCGTGATTTTAAAGATCAAACAGGAGTTGGGGTACCTAAAGGGTTTGCGCGGAATGGACATAGACAAATTAAAGAACTGTCCAATTGTGCAAGTTGCAGCACACCTTGTTACCAAGTTGAATGATCAAGAGCAATGGTCACAAGTAAATACTATGTGGTTACATGTGGCACATAAGATGTCAGAAGGGACAATATACAACATTGTAGGCTATATTGTAGAGAAAATAGTCAAAGAAGCGCACACAAGAGGGAAGATCAGCTTTGGGGCTGTTCTACTATCACTGGTATTCATGGAGATTGGAGTACCAGATGGACCGAAGGAAAAAGTATGGGAATACCCCATGGAGAACAAGTCACCAGCTAAAAGATTTAGCAAGTACCTATGAAAAGGGGCCATGATAGATAACGTAAAGAAAAGGGTAGAGAAATGGTATGATAAGCTCCACGTGGTATTTGGGGAAGAGTGGCTCATCTCAAATGACCTACTAGCGGTGGTAAGAAAACAAGTTCGATTTTTGTATATCAGCATTTTTGCATCGTGCACTTCCGAATGAAAGATGGAGTCTGATCCCTTGGTGTAAATTACCTTATGCATTCACTGCAAGGTATTTCCAAGCATCTATTCATATATTTATAGACATGCACTGACTGGTCTTCAATGTAGATAAGGTAGACTACGACTACCATACATTGAGGAAGAAGTATGTGTTTCCTTGAAAAAGTGCTTATATAGAGAGGATCATTTTGGAGGTGCTAAATATTAAGCCAATAAGTCTGGCTGTAGTAGATGTGGAGGTAGCATTGGTGTATCTCCAGCTGAAGCCAAAGATGGAAAATAAAAAAATATGTGGAAGGTGAGTTCGCACTTCCAGCACCACCAAATGGAAAGCATATAATGGATAACATCCCAGTGCCTAAGCCTATAGAGCCAATTGAAGTGGAGGATGAGGAGGAGGAGCGCAAAGATAGTGGTGGTTTGTAGCATAGAGGTAGGAGACATCCTACAAATAAGGGTGAAGCTAAACACGTCGTTACACCACCTCAACCACAAGAGGGGGATGATGAGGACTTGAATACAGTCCAAGGGGAGCATAGGTTTAAGAGGGTATTTAGGAGAACAAGGACCCAAGGTGTTACTCCAAACACTATGCAAAAATCACCCAGACTCTCTCCACAAAAGGAGGTGACAATGCAAAGGAGGAAATTGAATTTGAATGAGGAGGTGAAAGAGTCAGAGGAAAGTGAGCCTAATTCTCCTACAATTCAAGAGAACACGGAAGAATAGGGTGAGGAAACAAATGAAAAAGAAGAGGATGAGAAAATACCTGAGGAGACAATTGTAGAGAATGTTCAGGACATGGAGACACAAGTCCCAAATTTGGAAGCTAAAGTTCCTAAGTAGCAATGGTCTAGAAGAACAAGTGGAGAGCACATTCCACTAGCCATGGGGTATGCAGAGGATGTAGGAAATATTTTCTGCGCCCACTTCCAGAGCACGATAGCAGAGAAGGATTTATTTGGCTGGGAGCTAATGGATGAGGACATGGCAACTGTGTGCACTCAAAATAAACTATCGTGGTTAATTCACACCCACCTGGATGAGCCTAATTTTGATGTGTGTGAAGATTCATGCATTTCGAGATGACTGAAGAAGGCACACCAAGTGAGGCACATGAGCAGTCAGCTTGAGGTGGCTAGAAGAAACATGGACAAAGCTGCCATGATCAAAGCATTGTGTGAGGAGCTAAAGACAAAGGATGCAGAGATAGCACACATAACGTAAGAGAGGGACTTTGTGCAAAAAAGAAAAATGAGGTATTTATCAGCATCGCAGAGGATATTGGGGACAATGTCATCAGAGCAAGGCCACACTTGAGGCCAAGGTACCACAAACATTTCCTTCAGCGATACACTATGTGGGAAAGTTGGTGGACTTGGTACTTGAAGATGAACCTCTGCATATGCAGGTGCCAAGAAGCTCAAAACAAGATGTCGAATGGGAGAAATCATCAGTAATGCTAAAGATTGCATCTTATGAAGGGATATTGCAAGCGTTACAGAAGTATTGAAGAAAGCGACAAGGCTTTAAACATATGCACAACTCCAAAGGCACTTATCAACATTAAGTCCCTAGAAGAAAACAATGAGGTCTAGAAAGTGATGAAAGATGAGACATCGGGCTGCACAGAAAGATTTTCAATAGTTAAACAGAAGCACGAGGCCCTGGCAATAGCACAAGAGCCACATAAGACTCAGCTGGAAGAGCTTGGGAAGCTAATTGCGTAAAAGATGGATCTTTTAGAAGGGAGAATGACATCAATTTCCAGCGTTGTGTTAGTTCTCAGTAGAATGAGAAAGGAGAGATGGTGAGGGATGAGATGAATCCATTACTATGGACATCCCGAGAAAAAATAGAGTAAGAACTCACCGAATGGTAGGTTTTGAAGGCCGAAATAAAGGAGGAGTATCCAGAGTTGATACTCCAAACCGATACAGAGAGAGACTCGCCTCATAACTTCATAGAAATTCTTTATTTATCTACATTCTTTCATTCTTATTCTTTCCATTCTTCTATTCTTTACTTCAATTTTTGGAGATACCCATTGTCGAGATGACAATAATATTAGTGTGGGGTAATATTGATCAAAGAATACTTGTCGAGATCACACAAGGAGTCCGCGTGGGATAGAAGGCCCAGAACTAAGGGCATGGAAGGACAAGAAGGACCCGCGCATGGAATACAAGTTTAGCTTTCAGGACTTAATTGATTTTGATCATGAAGACCTATTTTTAGAATATGGCATACGGAACACACCAACGATGTAGAGATGTGTGTGCCATGCATTATCCATCTTTGGAGGATCATATCAAAGCATCTTGCATGGAGACAAGCTAAGAATATGGATGAACACTTCATTAACTACAAGAGGTCTATAGATAGCACACTTACATGTGTGGCTATGCTCAGTAAATGGCATGTGGCTATCAATAGCATGCAACCTTTTACTGGAATAAATGAGTGGTGAAGAGAAAGTCCCCACCCTATATATGTGTATAAGAGTATGTGTGTGTGTAACAAATAATATACAAGTGTGAGTGTGTGTCGGTGTGATACACGCATATGACTCGAATTATTGTATCGATCCATATGCACATTGGTATAGATTGACATTACCATAAGGAGCTTCGTATTTATTAATAGATTGAAGATATTGGCTAAATCTAAGTGTCATTCTATGTGTAATTGAGTGTTGCATATTATTAAGTCAATCATGATTACTATTTAAGCTTGTTCTTTCATAGATCTGAGGGTAGCATGCATTGTAGAATGATGGATTAGTTATGAATCTATATGTTTCTTCCTTCATCGTGCTAACATCCTACTATAGCAACCCTAAAGAGGGACATGGTACCTTTACACACTTCATGTGAACGCTCGATCAAGGCTAAGTGATGTGCCGGTGTGACTAGGGAGTTATCCTGTAAATTCTAGGTCAGTATCGATCACAAGGAACAATCATACAAGTGTGAAACACAAATCCAATCAATAAGGAAATACTCCCTAAAAATGTGTGTGCAAAATGATAGTTTGATGCAAAGATGATCAACACAATGTCAATATTTACGTCAAGCTTGAAATGAACAAGGCGTAAATATTAACAAAGGGTAGAGGTGACTCCCAATCAAAGGATACCACGATGAGTTTAGCAATCAATAAGGCTTAAATGTCAAAGGGAGAGGATTACAAATGTAAGCCACGTAACCAAACTAATTAGACATGTTAATCAAGCTTCAGAAATAAGTGAGATATTAGTGCCAAAGTGGTATCAAAATGACACAAACAAAGTAAGCGAAACTCTTCAAGATTTGGGACAATGTTTGAAATCAAACTAAGTCAAAGTATACTAAGGATGTGCTAAAATGTGGGCAGCATAACGCCACAATGTGGACACTTAGATCATGTTTACGAGAAACGTGACATAAGTATCTTAATTGTGTCGAGACAATGTAAACAAGGTAACACATCAAAGGGAGATCAAATGATGAGCCAATCCTAACTATGAAGATGATCTTGAAATCAAGATCAAAGGACTATCAAAGATATGAAAATGTACTTGCGCACTTTAGATGTTTAACAACCTAGCCACAAAAATGGATAGGCGTAAATAGACAAAAACATGGTGAATACCGTCTTTGATAAGACTTGCAAGGTATGTTTCCTTCTCACTCCAAACAGGAAGTGAGAATGCAAGGGTATAGATCAAAAAAGGATGAAAATAAACTAAGCGCCACTTAGGTAGAGTTTCACCTCGTCTGAAGGTGAGAAAGAAACCGAGCTAAGTGAGATGTCGTTTAGTTCGTGATGAAAGACACTTAGCTCAAACTTACGTGGGCTCTTTTCCTTGTTTGAGAAACAAGGTTCAGAATGCAAGTGATTCGTCACTTTGTGATGGCTCGATGTGACAAGGACTAGTAAAGTGGGCTCCAAGATAGAATGGCCTCCTTAATAAGTTCTCTCAACTAGGTGCCACAAGTTTTTCTAAGAGCGGGCATGATTTACCAAGAAACATTGACTGACTAATTCTTGGAGTATCTTAGCTTTTCCCCCTTCAAGTATAGTGGGCAATAAATGCATCCATCATGTACTCTTACCAGGGTCACGATACAGACAACTTGTGACTCTAACTCACAATGAAAAACTAGTCAAGTGGGTAAGCGAGTGCTTCTTGTTTCATCCACGAGGTTACTTAGTGGTGGATTACTTTAGGGTTCCTGGAACCACCCCCATTGTTATAGCTTAAGGTGTTATGCCAAAGGGGTTATGTTCCAGTTGAGTGGATAGGGACGTACCCTTTTCCAAAACCTGTAATACATTGTGAAGTGAAATGGTGTGTTTTTATCTTTTTAACTTAAATGTGGTTTCAAGTAGCACACCATTTGGAAACCTGTATGAAAACACGTGTATTAGAGGTTTTTTCTTTTGTCTTAGCTCCTCCTTTCTTTAACATGTGATTTTGGTCCTACATACCAAGATTAGTAATTTTCCAAAACGTCATATAAAGGAGATAAGATGTTGTTTTTGATTTCCCAGATCATCCTAAGACACAAGGAAAGAGCATATGCAACAAGGTATCTCACTCAAATTTTTAAGAAATGGAAAATACCTAAGTAAAATGTGAAAATAAGTTCCTTTTAACCAACTTTGAAATCTAATTAAATCATTTTGCAAGTACTAAGAAAGTAATGAAACATTTCTGATTCCCAAGATCACCTAGAAAGGCACGAGGAAAAGCATACATGTTTCAAAACCTTCATAAATAAAGATGAAACATTTTAACTTAGTATGAAAAATATGATGGAAAAGAAACTCTGTAAACCACTGTTAGTGTCACAAAAACCTTTCAAAGTGTTAGAATGGCCAAGAAAAAAAATTCAAACTTTAAGATATGTTAGAAAATGAATATTTATCTAATAATGTAAACCATAAATTTTCTATAAGTAAAAATCCTAATTTTATGTTTTCATTATGTATTTCTCTTCAATACCTTTCCAAAGGCAACAAAACGAAGTCGTTTCGAGTTTAGGAGCAAAAGTTATGGCCTCCAAAAGATTGGTAGTGAACACAGTTCAACGCATACGCGCCTAGTAATGACATGTACGTGCCTGTTTCAACAGATATGCACCTAGTTTGATAGAGACTTGCCCAAAGTGCAAAATTAACAAAGTGATAGATACATGCCTAGAATGACGGATACGCACTGCTTCAATGGATACACATGCGCGCAAGTGTTTTCACACCAAAAACACATGTACATGTCTGTTTCAATGGGTACGCACCCAGAATGACACCTACGCATGCGCGTAGGTGTTTTTGCACTAGAAATATGCGTACATGCATGTTTTAATGGATACGTGCTATGTTCAATAGAGACGCTCCCCTTTAAGACACATATACGTACCCCCTTTAAAACCTCGTAAAAATAATAGATTTTTGAAATTTTCAAAAGCAAACAAGTTATTTGTTAGTCAAATAATCCTATTTCTAGTTCAAACCCACAAAATATATGCGAACAAGGGTGATTTAACTAGTTTTAGAAATGGAAATAAGAAAATAACAAGTTGTTTCCTCTAAAAACATGTAAGTGAACTTTGAAAAACTTAAAAGACCTCCATTAATGGAGGATGGACATAAGTGTCCCACCAGGTGTGCCAAATGTATGCAATGGAAAGGTTTGCAAAGCTATGGAAAGAGGTTAAAGAACCTCAAAGCTTTCCTAAACTCAACCATGCACCATAAGATTAGAGCTAAACAAGAAACTATGTATGCATATATAAATTTGAAACAAACATTCAAACCCTAGCATATATACTACTCTCTACTCCATGAAAGCTTAATGAAAGTGAACCTAGTTAGATTCTAAGAAATCAAAGGTGTGATTAGTTGTTTATGGTTTTCAATCTTTCAAGAATGGAGTCTCACCATTAATGGCTTCAAGGCCAATGGTTCTCTCCATATTACTCAAAACTTGGTTTAAGGATGCAAATGGAGGTGTTAGCTCAACAATGGAGGAAGGAAAGCTTTAGATCAAATGTCTAATTAGCTTGAAGCTAATACAAATGAGATCCAAGCTTTCTTAGGCTTGTTTTGGTTTTGTGTTATGTAAAGTTGTAAGTTTTAATGGGTAGGCTTAGCCTTGTATTTATAGTTTTTGGTTTGGAAGAATTTGGAATTTGGGTGCATGTGGGACTAAAGCTCAAAAATCACTTTTAGATTAGATTAGGATAAACATGCTTTAGGCTTAGTTAAGCTTGGTTTAGGCTAGTTAACTAGGGTTTAGGCTAGTTGAATTGAATGTGAATGGATATGGATTTGGTCAAGCTAATCGGGTAATCTTAAATCCTCAATACGTAATAATGGAATCTATGAATCTAAGGTGAAGAAGGCCCTCCTAACCTAGAATTGGTGTAATGGCTCATTTGGATATAATGGCTGCTCGGAGGCTCCAATCAATGTCGAGCTGCCAGATCCTATTTCTTGGTTGTTGGATACGTGGGAAGTGACATGTGGGAGCTTCGTATATATCTCTAGACAAGGTCATAAAATGGTGATGGGCGATTTAGTGGATTTATAGTTAACTATGGGTGGTTTTCTAGTCTAGCCTAAAAATATTAGATTGATTGGCCTCTATGTTTAATACGGAAAACTGTACTATAATATCCGGCGGGAGTGGTGAAGATCTAAATACCAACGTTCGCAAGCCGGTGTCAATACTTAACTGATTTGTAGGCCCGTTGGGTTGTGGGACTTGGGGATCACAACCGTGAGTTTGTGGTTGTTGTGGACCTATTATGGTCATGTGAAGAATCAATCCCTTCTCCCAACTATCCAGTAATCATATGCCTTTTCAGCTTCTATATTTAGAACTAGAAGTTGTATGATTTTCTCATAAATACCTAACAGTGTTCTGCAACTTGATACATAAGCTAGTGTCTATGTCAATGAGGAGGTCTCCTGCGTTAGGCTATGGAACCAAAGGATCACAACCAAATGTTTTTCTCTCTTTCGAATCCTTGCATAGTCATTCAGATGTTTTATCAAGGCAATCTATAGTTAGGATGATTTGACCAAAATTGTAAGCTTTGTCGTCTTCGATGTTTAATCCTCTCAGTTGTTCACTAATTGCTTGTAAGTTTGTTGTTGCTCGAAAGACCTGTATCCTAAGGTCCTGATCTATATCAGCTAATGTCATGGGTAGATTTGGTTGAGGTACTATGGGTTCAAATATATACTCTCTAGGCTCTCTAGGTCATGTGATTGTCATACAAAATGATTCAACTTTTAACTAACATTTAATAAACTGATTACAAAAGAGGTATTTACACTATGCAAGCATTCTTCTATTTTTGTATTTTTCAATGACGTATTTCAATGAAATTGAAGAGCAAACTACTCTAGTATATTTATAAAATGGACAACTAATCTAGAAAAATAAAAACAAACAAAGTAGCTTGGTATGGCTATTTTCCTATGTAGTTGTGATTTTATCCTAAATATCTAAGCAACTAAATATATTAAATTGAAAGACTCTCGATCCTACCTCAGAAGTGAGGAATGAATCACAGTTTCTCAGAAACTATCAATCCCCACAGCTTCCCTGGTGATATCGAGAGTGAAATTTTAACTGAAATGAAATAATTCACTACTCTATTTGATATGTTGTAACTAGAACTTTGATAGCTCAAACCTGGCATTTACAAAACAGTGGTAAATCCAGTTGTGTGTGATTTCATCCCCTCAGTGTGATCTCCTCATTCCTTCATGTCCTCATGAATCCAAAAAGTGTGTATATGATAGTATCAATAGAAGATAGCATTCAAACAATGGCAGCTTTGGATATAGACCGAATACAATGCGAGTAGGAGAGGGATAGCGCAAGTGAACAGAGCTTGACTATGTAATTCCTAGTGGGATTTATTGTGGGAATACAACACAAGTGTACCGAGAGCTTTAGAAACTATCCTTGTGACAAAACAAAACCTGTAACTTTAATGGATTCTAGTCTAGAAATGAAGCTATTCTATGCTAAACTGATTTGTATGGAAGTAGCAATGGAACAAGACTAAAACAAGAAGATTATATGACCTCTAAAATACCAACAATGGAAGCAAAACATGAAATAATAGAATTCTAAGCAAGAAATTGAAAGATTGAATAAGAGAATTGAGAAGATGAGGGGCCATTTTCTTGAAAACAAGCTAGCTATTTATAACCAATGCATTTACTAGAGGGTAACTCCCATTTGATCTCTTTTACTATAAACAAAGGAAAAACACTATTCCAGGGGGACCAAAAACATTAATGCAAGCCAAAGTTGTTGAAGAAAGCGTGTAAATTTGAAGATTTACGTTTGACGCGATCGTCGAGGAATCTAGAAAATGTGAACAAAACCACCACCCTAGGGCGGTGGTTACGGGACCGCCGCCTGTCCTGGGTGGCGGTCATGGGACCGCCACCACCAGGGGCGGGGTGGTGGTTTTCCATCACTTGAAGACAAAATGCAAGAAGAAGGGGGAAAAGGGAAAAACAAGGCATGCAGAGGCTAAGCGGGGCATGCGGGATACAAGCGTATACATGGTGAGCCTTTCTAGATTCCGAACACCTTGCAAGGAGACCTGTATCATCATTGGGGCATGTGTAACATCGTTCCGGTGGTGCAGTACCCTACAATTTTGGGTACGTACATATTGCCCCCTCGGAGAAGCATTTTAGCCATGAAGAGGCGTAAAATGGTGGATCCGAGTATGGTGGTCCCAAAATGGGGAGTTAGGAGCTATACCTGACATGCCCGTGTGTTGGAAAGTCACCATCCAAGATCCCGCTACCTATAAAATGAAAAAGGGGACTCAAGTGCAGATAGATAAAACAAATTGAGAAATAAGGCTAAATTGATATGAAAAGAGGACTTACCATCTACGTGGGGTTTAGAACTTACCTCCGTCGGTGCTCCGACCCTGAGAAAGACATTCAAAATCAAATTAAGAGGGTTATATATAAAATGAAGTCATTTTACTATTCATTTACGTGGATTGATTTGATAGTTTTGAGCTCTGGGACCCACGGTGATGGTTTTCGATGAGAGTATAGTCAAAATGTTCATGGTGAGATAGTGATCATGCCTCGAGAGGAACATCGACCCACGAAGTCTCAAGTTAGTTCTTCTCGATTTATCATTTTTAGACCTAAAATGTGGAAATGATGAAATCTTTTACTCGGGGGATCATTTTTGAAAATGTTAGTTTTAAATGTGTCTTTAGGGGGGGCCCCATAGGGTAGGTTTCTTTTTTTGTTAAAAAGGTGTTTTTGTTTGTTTTTAAGCATTTTTAGGGCTTACGACCCATTTGGTTTTGTGGGACAGGACCGCCGCCGCAGGGTGGCGGTTATGGGACCGCCACCTTAGAAGGTGGTGGTTATGGAACCGCCACTCTGCACAGGGTGGTGGTCCATGATAGAGGACAAAAATAATACAAAGTTTAACTTGTTTTTGCATGTATAGAATTTTTACATGTTTTTACTAGTTTTTTTAACTGGATTTCAGTACTAACTCACTTCTTTTTGTGTTTTTGGGTGTATGCGAAGAAGGAGGAGTACATTAGATGGAGCCGGGAGAGGGAGTGTGATTGGCTCTCTAGCAGTGTTAGAGGCACTCTCCCAGGTCAGAGTGGGATACTCTCCAGAGGGCTGGTATATGGAGGATTGCACAGGTTCCTCATGTTGCACCTAACAGTCACATATTGTGTGACTTGTTCTCATATTGGGATGCGGATCGAACACCTTCCGATTGCCAGGAGTTAGGGGTGAGTGGTCCATCACCCTGAGGATGTTTACCATATACTGGGGTTCCGATCCTTGGGTGGCGTACTGTCTCTTAAGACAACAATATCTCTAGATCACAGGTGGTTCAGTGGGCCACCTATATGGGAGATGTGGTTGTATCGATGGGATCAAAGAAGGGCGTGAGGATCCACTCTATTATTGAGTCAGACATTCCCTTGCTCCGCAAGGCCATCATGGGCATCCTTGCATCTAGACTGATTGGGGACAAGGGAGGGGACACCCTCTTATATTGTTGGGCCCCCATTATTACACAGATTGAGGGCCATGGATGTGTCTATGCTTGGGGAGCAGATATCCTCGGGACTACCTACCATGACTTATACAGGGTAGTCCATTTACAGGGACAGTCACTGAGCCACCCGACTCTTGTCATGAGTTGGGTGTATGAGCATATTATCCCATATGGGAGAGGTGTAGAGGTGGAGGATCCCGGGGCCATCAGGCGAGGTGGATGGGGATGATAGTTCTTAGAGCACCCCACCAGCCAGTGGCTTCCCTGACCACTGCAGACATGGAGGCCACTCCTTATCAGGCCATGGCAGGGGTATGGGGAGAGGAGACCATTACTTTGATTTCCTGTCAGACCACCAACCAGTTGATAGATAGGGGGGGAAGTTGGAGATACACCCCTTTGATAGAGTTCCACAGTAGTTTGGCCTCCCCTATAGTGACATGCTCCCTCCGGCGATGCCAGTGTATAGATCTATCCGCGAGGCTCGGGAGGTCCTAGAGGCCAAGGTTGGACTATTGTTACTCCTGGTACTCCTATTACGGGCTAGGAGGGTGGTACGTGCACGAGGGAGAGCCGGTGCTCCTCAGGCACCCTTACTTTGGATTGCTTGCTGGTCCCGCTCATAGCAGTGATGAGCCCATTGATGTGGACTCCGAGTCTGAGGAGTTCACTAGGGAGAGACCGAGGAGGAGACAGAGGAGATGGAGATCAGTGAGATGGGTGGGGGGGGATGATAGTGATCCTGAGTGGCATGATACCCAGGAGATCCTAGGGCGAGAGGGTGGAGCGGAGCACAGAGAGAGGGTGACTCTGGTTTTAGAGGAGTTACTCTCTCGGGACCCAGGTGGAGATGGTGAGTCTGTTGCAGGCCGTCACATTGCCCCAGACATGGGAGAGGGGCACTAGTCGGTGGTGGCATCAGTGGTGGTGCGGATCCTAGAGATCCTTCTTGGAGGCCTAGGAGATCCTAGTGAGTTGTCACTCTTTCTCTACATTTGTTTTAGTTAGAATTATCTTAGTTTGTTATTTCTTTTTTTTTTTTTACTCTTGGTTTTATCGTTGATTGTTTTCTAACTTGTTTTCTCCTTTGTTTGCAGTGACTGTTGATGAGTGGTGAGACTTGATTCACCGAGTATGCATTGATACCTTGCTTCTCCCCTCGAAGAAGACTCATGCTTGAGCTTTCCATGGATGTGGGGAGCCCTCAGCAGCTGGTAGGCACACCGATGTTTTTTCCTCTATCTGGCATGTGGTGAAGATCATGACTTCTCTCCACATGAGGTAGCTGGATATAGGATGGCCGAGCGCTTGATGAGGAGGAGCCATTCTCATAGTGAGACGGCAGCTACTGGGTGTGACCGCGAGCCCTCAGTGCATTCGGAGCGCCGGCATAGCGCGGAGTCCTAGGCATGGCCATGCACCCTCTGAGGGATCCCATAGGGATTGAGAGGCCACTTTGTAGTATTTTTGTCGATGTCTATATATGAGTGTTTTTGTACTTTTCGGGCTCATTGAGCATTTTGACCATGCCTAGTGCATGATGGCATTGTATATGAAACTTGATATATATATATATATATATATATATATATATATATTTGGATCTAGACTCTTGGTGCATCTAGAATTTTGTGACTCATTTCCACATGTGTACTTAGATGTTTTTAGAATATTTATTTTCATGTTTTTAAATGTATGCAATGGATAACAAATGATAGTAAATAGAATGTTTTACTTTGTATGTTTTTTTGTAATGCTGATATGAGATGATACTAACATATGGTAGTACTGAACTTTTGAACTCTTTGGGAAATGTTTGTAATTTCTTCTTATGTTGGAAAAACATGATGAATGCATAGTGATAAAGAGATGAACTTGCCCCAATCCCAAATCCACGCAACTAGTAAGATGCGAGGGCTCAACACCAAGAGTTAGGAAGGGCACAAGTTGTATGAGTTTGATTGAATGGAATGATGAGAGACAGACAAACCAGTAACAAGAACCAAATTTGGACCTACACACCCACCCTACTCAGAACTACTACCACGCTTAGAAAGCCACTTACTTTCTAGTTTATCTAGACTTAGATTCATGAATGGCAACCTGGTTGACAAAATCTGGTTTTGAGGATTTGATCTCTTTGGAATTTGGATATTTGGATATTTTCTTTCTCTTAATAGAGGTGAATTTGTGTTTTTAGCATACCAAGATTTGTTAATTTGTGTGACTGGACCCCCCACACCCTACCTCATGCCACTAGTAAGAAGCACATGGGTTCATCACCAAAGGCAGGATATAGGTGAGTAAGGGCACTTCTTTCCTTTCCCAACCTCACACCACCAGTAAGAGATGTGGGCTTATCACCGAAGGTTGATGGGGCAAAGAAGTGTGTAAAATAAAATATTTTGTTTGCTTGGTGCTTTTGATTTCATTTGATTTTGACATTTCTGATCTATGACTTTGGGATATCCTTTCATTCAAAGAGATTTAAGAGGGATAGATGTGACACCAAGAAGCTTCTAGAATAGACCGTAGGCAAGGACAACTTTACCTAGTAGAAAGAAAGAGCAAAGCCAAGTATGTAGGCCTTGGTATGGTTTTCATCAATACTTTCTGATCAAACTTGATGAGAAGATTTGAAAATAGTTGATGATGTTCGAAGAGATGTGATGTGAATGCTTTTTCCAATATTTTTAGAAATTTGTAACAGATTGTTTAAGAGTAAGCTCTTGGACTACCATTTTACGAAATGGATAGAATGAAGCAGCTAAAAGACTAATGCAATGTAGGTAGCTATAATGTACAAGTAATGACTTTGATGTTTTATGCGTAAAACCACTTAAGATGCAAGGAATTAACAGTTTCACCGAATTCCTCACCTTCTAGTGTGCACAAAAGATACGCACCATTTCCGTAGTCCTTCATGACTCGGTATGGGCCCAACCATTTGGGCCGGAACTTTCTTCCTTCACCGTTTTCTTATCGATCCGGTAGTTGTCTAGTCTTAGAACTAGATCTCCTTCATATATTTCTCACTCATAGACTTTTTTGTTGTACTACCGGCACATCCGGTCAACATAGGCTCTATGCCATGTTTGGCATTTAACCTAGCCTCATCAAGGCTTTCTAGTTGAGAGAGGCATGCCTCCCTATAAGCTTCTTCATCCAAAATCCCTTGTAATGAGATACGTGAGACTGGGTATTTCAACCTCAAGTGGGAGAACTGCTTCTGCTCCGAATACCAACGAGAAAGGAGTTGCTCCTGTTGGTGTTCTTATTGAGGTTTGATGGGCCCACAAGGCCGGATATAGTTTTAAATGCCAATCTCACTTGTTCTCCTTGACCATTTTTTGAGGAGAATAGCTTTTAACATTTTGTTTGTCGCTTCAGCCTTTGCCCATTGGCTTGAGGGTAGTAAAGAGAGGCCGTGTGATGGTTTATCTTGAATTTGCTACATAACTCATGGACTTCATCATTTTTAAAGGACGTGCCATTATCTGAGATAATGACTTGTGGGACACCATACCTATAGATAATTTGGTTCAAATGAATTTGGCAATTACCAAACTGGTATACTGTGGTGAGAGGCATGGCCTCCACCCATTTGGTAAAGTATTCCATGGCTATAATTATAAAATTATGGCCATCGGTTGATGAGGGAGAGAATTTCCCTATCAAGTCCAGCCCCACATGGAGAAGGGCCACGGGGTCACTATTGGTTGCAGGGATTATGCTGGCATGTGAATCTCGTGAGAGAATTCTTGGCATTTGTGGCACTTACGCACAAATTCCACTACATCATGCTCGAGAGTGGGCCAAAAATAGCCCATCCGATGTATTTTGCGAGTGGTGGCATGACCACCGAAGTGGCCTCCACATATCCCACTATGGGATTCATGAAGAATCTTCTTGGATTCTTCTATGTCGACGCATCTTAGAAGCATGTCATCAAAGGCTTTACGATAGAGTACTTGGTCTAAAACAACATACTTAGTGGTAATAATGTGTAACCACCTTCTTTGTTGTGATGTGGCACCTTCCGGGTATGTATGGTCCATGATAAAATTGATGATATCAGTATACCAGGGACATGTAGAAATGGGGGCCTGGTTTCGATGAAGTATACACACTCATCGGGAAAGTCTAGATTTACCAGCTCACCTCCATCTAGTGGATTGTCAGCTAACCAGTCTGCAATGATTTGTCCCTTAACGGATTTCTAGTTCACGAATGTTAACTCAAATTCTCCCATTAAGGTTATGAAACACCCAACCTTTTTAGATAAAGATCCTTGTGTGAGAAATGTTCATAAATGGTCTATCTTTACAATGACCCTTGTTTCCTAGTTTAACATGTAATGTCTCAAACATTTTGTTGCAAAAATTATGGCAAGGCATTCTCTCTCTACCTATGTGTAATGTGTTTCATAATCGAGCAACGTTTGGCTAATGAAATAGACCGCATGCGTTCTCGTTTATCATTGTCTTCTTGAGCCAACGCATGCATAGCTAGCGAGACATGAGTGGCTCATGAATATAGGATCAAAGGGTGGTCTAGTTTGGGAGGCATTAGCGTGGGTGGAGACAACAAGAAGTGTTTAACTACTTCGAAGGCCTCATTGCATTCTTTAGTCCAATCAACACTATAATCTTTCTTCAATAGATTGTTGATTGGATGAATGGAAAAACTTAAATCTGGGATGAACCTTCGGATTGCACCGAGTTTCCCAAGAAATGACCTAATTCCAGACTCATCCGATGGTGGGATCATTTTGAGAACAACCATATTTTGGCTGGATCAACATCAATCCCTCGTGAAGATATAATGTAGCCCATAAAGTTTGCCTCCTGTCACACCAAACACGCACTTCTCTAGGTTTAATGTGACACCATATTCGATTAGTCATGAGAGGATGATACGGAGCACTTCCGGATGATCACAACATTTCTTGGCTTTGGCCAACAAGTCATCCACATAGGATTCCACAATTTTATGGATAAGATCATGGAATATATAAGTCATTTCCCATTGATATGTAGCATCGGTGTTCTTAAGACCAAATGGCATGACAACGTAGCAATATGTTCCCAGGAGTTATGAATGTGGTTTTGGCTTGATCCTGTTTAGATATTTTAATCTGATTGTACCCTGAGAACCCATCCATGAGGGATAGCAGTTCAAATCCAGCTTGTTGCATCAACGATAATGTCAATGGATGGTAATGGGAAGTCATCCTTGGGACAAGCTTTGTTAATATCCTAAAAATCTATGCAAATGTGTATCTTCCCATTCTTTTTTAGAACAGGGATGATATTAGATACCCATTGTGAATAGTCAATGGGTTTGATGAATCCCACTTGGAGAAGTTTTATTACTTCCTCTTTTACCATGAGAGCCACTTTTGGCTTCATTGGTCTTGACTTCTATTTAATTGGCTTTCACATCTGGTTTAGTGACAAGATTATGTACCATGACTTGTGGTGCAATGCCCATCATTTCTTTATAATTAAATGCAAAATCCTTTTGATGTTCTTTGAGGATTTGGGTATGTATTTCTATCTCCTCTGAGTTAACGAGGATCCCAACTTCAAAATTCTTGGTTCTTCCTCCATTCCAATGTTTATGTCAATGGTTTCTTCTATTAAAGAAGTGTTACCTTCTTCAAATTTAGGTGGGGCTGAGGTAATTCCAAGCTTTCTCCATTTTCTATCTCGTAGATATCGAGATCCTTCTATGGAGGAGACTCTACCATGGGATTTCCAAAATAGGAAGAGGAATGTGGTATTAGGGAAAGATCAACTATACGGTGAGCAAGATGTAGCTCCGCATAGGTGTTTAGATATTCGAGAGTGACTCTATCATCATCAAAGTGATCCATGATAGAAAAATCATCCTCAGCTTCTCCATGAGTCAGGAGTGAGTTTGTTGGTATTTTACGCACTAATGGCTTGGTACGAAGTGATACCATGAAATTTGTATCCTCCAACTCACTTGTTTGGGGTGAAACGGGAAGCTGAGGTTGTTATTGAGTCTGCGAGAAGGTTCTACTCTCATGGGATTGCTTCAATTGATATGAAGTTGAATCCCTTGCTTAGATCTAACACCGTTGTTTTGTATAGTTGTAAATGTTCAGCCCTAGTTTCATATACCTCGAGACTTGGTTTGCAACTAGTTGTGAGTCTCCTAGCACTCTAATGTCATTGACACCCATTCTTTTAGCTAGGATGAGGCCAAGGAGGAGAGCTTCATACTCAGCTCCATTGTTTGTACATTCAAAGTTTAATTTAAAGGTGAAAGGTAGGATCTTTCCCTCAGGTGAAGTAAAGATCACCCCGCCCCAGCTCCAAAGTGACATCTAGCTCCATCAAAGTGGAGAGTCCAATACTTGTTTGGAAAAATGGATGTTGGGATATTTTCATATCTATTTCTTTTGCTTTGGTTACCTCTACCATAAAAACTTTGTCTGATGGAAGAGAAGCGATTCCCAGGGTGTGTCCCATACCCATGGAATCAAATGGTAGGAGAATAGGTAAGTCTTTCTCCAACAACTCAAAAATTTTTGTGGTAGTCCCTAGTGATACTTGCTTTTATAACATTGGTCTCACTTTTGAGTACTGGAACGTCCTCAGCTGGATTTGAAATTTCCAACTCAGTGGTGGGTATCAACTTTTCTTTTGGTTGTGAATTAGTTGGTTTGACAAGCTGATTTGTTGGAAGTTCAAACTCGGAGTGAACACCTGTCTTTTCTTCAAATCAGCTAGGTGTATATCGAAGGGTTTTGGGTCACCTTGTGCCACAAATATTTTCCCTAAGTGTAGAAATCTTATTTCTTGGAATAGCGTGGAAGGGATTGCCTTCATGCGGTGTATCCATGGCCGACCAAGGATCATATTATAATTGGTTTCCCGATCTATAATATAAAACTCGGTGAGGACCGTCTTGGGTCCTAAAGTGACTGGTAAAACTATGGTTCCAATCAAAGTGGCTTTGAGGCTATCATAACCTCTTAGCGTATTTCACGTCATGGAACAGTTTGTCTCTCCATATCCTAACTTTTGAAGGAAAGTGAAGGGGACTATGTTAACTGCTGCCCCATCATCAACCATTACACATTTAACATAATTATTGTAGACCCAAACTTGTAAATGTAAAGTTGGGTCACCTCTTCATGTAATTTCAGCATTCTGTCGGCATTTTTCTTATATCGAATATAAACTCAGTATCCCTATCCGGCTGCCCCAGAGGATAAATGTCAAAATCCACATGGTTTACTTGCATTTCTAGGGAGGAGTGATGTTAATTAAATGGCCAAGGCCTAATGCTTCTAAGAGGGCAAGCTCTATGGGTGGGAGAGTTCTTTAACAAATCCAAAAAGGAGATGTGAGAGAAGGTTTTAGTCAAATCATTAATTAAGTCATAGCGCCTATGGGTTTTACCAACATTTGTTGACTATTGTCTGGCTCCAATGGATAACTTGGAGTAGGTTGGGATGAATAATCCCATGTTCTTGTTATGGTTTCTATGGGTAGTTCGGTGTCTAACTCTACTAAACCAACTATCTTAGTTTGAGGTCGAGTTCCTAATTGGGGTGCGACTGGTGGATTTAATGAAGTTGAAGCTTCATGATCATTGTTTCTTATCATGACACCTTTGTTTGTTCCATTAGGATCTAACCTGTTATTAGAATGGTTTGGGAGTGGATCATTAAAGATTTTGAGGGATGCATTTTGAGGGGAAACTACCCCTGCATAAGTGTTTGGCATGGGTACTACAAAATTTGCTAAAAACATATCTATAAAGAGTTGTTTTTGATCTTTTGGCAAAATGTTGCATGAATTTATTGTATTCACGACAAGTCCTAGTATCGTGGCCTTGAATCTTGTGGAAGCCACAATATAGATTGGGATTATAATTTCAAGGTTGTTGATTTAAAACTTGTTGTGGCCCAAAATTCTGATAAGGTTGTTGGTTGTTAGAGTTAAAATTTTGAGGTTGTTGCCTTTGGTTTTGATTCTGATATCCAGTTGGGTTTTGATTTGGACTTTGTGTTTGAATTTTTTTTTTGTTTTGTTGTTGTTGTTGTCGTGGTGGATGATTAAAATCCACCACGTTGATTGTTGGAGTAAAGTTGTTATTTCATTGATTATTAACAGGTGGCGAAATGTTTACAACATTTTCCCTTTTAACTTGGTCAGTTACTCCATCTGTTGTAACCCCGTGGTTCTTGTTAAGGATCTTAGGTCCTTGATTAGCGTTCCCAGTATTAGGATAGGCCATGTTTTGATTGGGAGTGGTTAATTTCCCATTTGTCCCATATGTCTTACGACCACTATCTATCATTGCTTTGGTCGATTCGAGAGCACTCTCGAGTACTTCATCGTAAGTTCTTAGTGGGAACTTTTGGACTTCTTCCTTTATCTCTCTATTGAGTGAATTAAGGAATAAATCACATAGTTCCATTTGATCCATATTTGGAGCACTCACTGATGAGTAGAGAACCGTACACCATCTTTGAATAAAATGAGCAGTGGACTCATTATGTTCTTGTTTGATATGCAAGAACTCCCTGATTCTCATTCTTAACAATTTGTTCATGTCGAAAGCTTTGATGAATTCTGACACGAGTTGTTTAAATGAGTGTATCGAGGCTTCAGGTATTCTATAATACCAATCAAGGGCAATACCTTCTAAGGTTTTAGGGAATATTTTAGTGACAACCCCATCCCAAGGGAGTAACTCCCATATGGCTATGGCATAGGCCTTAATGTGTGCATTTGGGTCTCCTTCCCCTTTGTATTTGGGAAAATCAGGAAGAGGTCTTGGAAGCATAACGCTTCATATGGTGAAGTCTAGGGGTTCTTTTAAATATTCTGAATAAGTCCCTACTACGTAGGCCTCAACCATCGATGGGGCTTGCTGAGGGGGTTGAGGTGGAATGGGTTGTTGATATGGCATAGCATATGCATTTGTAGGAACATAAGGGAATCCCTGTGGTTGAACGAACATCCTAGGAGAAGAGAACATGTCTCCTTGTGGTGATTTTGAATAAATGTTTAAATAAGGAGGAGCATTGTTCTGGTATGGGTTGTTTGGTGCCAAGCCGGGGGGTGTCATGTTTTCAACTGGAGTGGTGTTTGAAAACACGGTCCTAGTTGGTGTTTGTTGTGGGTAACTATAAGGATTTTGAGGAGGCATGCCTAACGTGCCTGTTCCTGTAAGGAGGTCGACTTGACTGGGGTGATGCAGAGGGTTGGGGATTCTTGCTTGCCCAAAATATGAATTTTGGTTTTCTTGAGCAAGTTCCAGCCCTCTAACCTTCTCAACTAAGGCTGAAATGACCTCCATTGGCGAAGACACAGTGCTTTTTCCTTAAGGGTGTTTGTTGTATAGCTTGAGGTTGTAAAGGGGTATGATACCCTGCTATGAATTGATCATTACCCTTGCCAAGCTTCACCAAGGGTATTTCCCATAGGTGGAGTTATGGGGGTGTTTTCCTGGAATAGGGCATCAGACTATATTTGTAGGTTCCCTATAGGTGGATACATATTTTGGAAGCATTGTTCACTTTTAGCGAAGCATGCTAAGTACTCCTCATCCAAAAAGGGGAGTGGGTCTGATTGTCTACTGATCTATGGTCTGAACAAGACCCGAGGAGATGAAGTGGATTCTCCAGTAAATGTCATATTGTTAGAGCCTGATGGATCTAGGCTATTGTGTTTTGTGAACTGATCAAATTCCTCGATTCGGAATGAAGAACTAGAGCTAGTCCTGTGAGGGGGAGTTTGAGATGACAAGTAATTACTCAAATAGTTATCAGCCCATGCAGAAAGTGAGGGCAATGGTTGTCTATTTGTTTGACTATAGCTTACTTCAAGACCTGAGAGAGGTCTGCCATATGCATCATATCCCGACATATTCGGGGGGTATATGAATACCCACAGAAAATAATGGGAAAGAGTGAAGGTGGATGAAAGAAATGAAAAATAAAAGAGGAAGATTTGTTTGTTCACATCGGGTTCACCAATTTTGTATGATGGAAAAGTGACATGCAGCATGGGAATCTACAAGTACCTTTCCTCATACCCGACCTCCCGAGGTCATGTCGAGATAGCCGGTGAATGTTTGAATGTGAATGGATATGGATAAGCTAATCGGGTAATCTTAAATCCTCAATACGCAATAATGGAATCTACGAATCTAAGGTGAAGAAGGCCCTCCTAACCTGAATTGGTGTAATGGCTCATTCGGATATAATGGCTTGCTCGGAGGCTCCAATCAATGTCGAGCTCTGCGAGATCCTATTTCTTGGTTGTTGGATACGTGGGAAGTGACCTGTGGGAGCTTCGTATATATCTCCAGACAAGGTCATAAAATGGTGATGGGTGATTTAGTGGATTTATAGTTAACTATGGGTGGTTTTCTGGTCTAGCCTAGAAAATATTAGATTGATTGGCTTCTATGTTTAATACGGAAAACTATACTATAATATCTAGGTGGGAGTGGTGAAGATCTAAATACCAGCGTTCATAAGCGGTGTCAATACTTAACTGATTTGTAGGCCCGTTGGGTTGTGGGACTTGGGGATCACAACCGTGAGTTCATGGTTGTTGTGGACCTGTTATGGTCATGTGAAGAATCAATCCCTTCTCCCAACTATCCAGTAATCGTATGCCTTTTCAACCTCTATATTTAGAACTAGAAGTTGTATGATTTTCTCGGAATACCTAACAGGTGTTCTGGCAACTTGAATACGTAAGCTAGTGTCTATGTCAATGAGGAGGTCTCCTGCGTTAGGTTATGGAACCAAAGGATCACAACCAAATGTTTTCTCTCTTTGAATCCTTGCACAGTCATTCAGATGTTTTATCAAGGCAATCTATAGTTAGGATGATTTGACCAAAAGTTGTAAGCTTTGTCATCTTCGATGTTTAATCCTCTCAGTTGTTCACTAATTGCTTGTAAGTTTGTTGTTGCTCGAAAGACCTATATCCTAAGGTCCTGATCTATATCAGCTAATGTCATGGGTAGATTTGGTTGAGGCACTATGGGTTCAAATATATATTCTCTAGGCTCTCTAGGTCCTGTGATTGTCATACAAAATGATTCAACTTTTAACTAACATTTAATAAACTGATTACAAAAAGAGGTATTTACACTATGCAAGCATCCTTCTATTTTTGTATTTTTCAATGACGTATTTCAATGAAATTGAAGAGCAGCTACTCTAGTATATTTATAAAATGGACAACTAATCTAGAAACAAAATAAAAACAAACAAAGTAGCCTGGTATGGCTATTTTCCTGTGCAGTTGTGATTTTATCCTAAATATCTAAGCAACTAAATATATTAATTGAAAGGCTCTCGATCCTACCTCAGAAGTGAGGAATGAATCACAGTTTCTCAGAAACTATCAATCCCCATAGCTTCCCTGGTGATATCGAGAGTGAAATTTTAACTGAAATGAAATAATTCACTACTCTATTTGATATGTTTGTAATTAGAACTTTGATAGCTCAAACCTGGCATTTACAGAATAATGGTAAATCTAGTTGTGTGTGATTTCATCCCCTCAGTGTGATCTCCTCATTCCTTCATGTCCTCGTGAATCCAGAAAGTGTGTATATGATAGTATCAATAAAAGATAGTATTCGAACAATGGCAGCTTTGGATATAGACCGAATACAATGCGAGTAGGAGAGGGATAACACAAGTGAACAGAGCTTGACTATGCAATTCCTAGTGGGATTTATTGTGGGAATACAACACAAGTGTACCGAGAGTTTCAAAACTATCCTTGTGACAAAACAAAACCTGCAACTTTAATGGATTCTAGTCTAGAAATGAAGCTATTCTATGCTAAACTGATTGTATGTGAGCAATGGAACAAGACTGAAACAAGAAGATTATATGACCTCTAAAATACCAACAATGGAAGCAAAACATGAAACTAATAGAATTCTAAGCAAGAAATTGAAAGACTAAATAAGAGAATTGAGAAGATGAGGGGCCATTTGCTTGAAAACAAGTTGGCTATTTATAACCAATGCATTTACCAGAGGGTAACTCCCATTTGATCTCTTTTACTATAAACAAAGGAAAAACACTATTCCCAGGGAGCAAAAACATTAATGCAAGCCAAAGTTGTTGAAGAAAGCGTGTAAATTTGAAGATTTTGCAAAATAAGGGGGAAAAGGGGAAAAAAGGCATGCGGAGGCTGAGTGGGGCATGTGGGATACAAGTGTATACATGGTGAGCCTTTCGGATTCTAAACGCCTTACAAGGAGATTTGTATCATCATTGATTAAACAAATTACACAAGGGCCTCCTAGGGCATCATTCTTACACACACACAAGAACTACATGGATTCTATGATGTAATGCAATGCTCAATCGTAAGTTCACTCTCGGGGTGACCGTCATGGTTAGTCCAACTCCTCATTTTGTATTTTCCTTTTTAGGTTTGATGCATTTTGTGGGATTCTTGTAGGTGAACTTCTCTTTTGTAGGTTACAAGTATCATCGACAATCATAGTGAGAACATCAAGAGATCAATAGAGAGAAACTACGAAGATATTCTAACATAACAAAAAGAAGATTCTCGAACCCCTACCCATTCACCAACACCTAGGAGTAGTCACCAGTGCCCAAATGCCTCTATCCTGTTATGGGCACCCGTGTCCATCTTTGTTCCTACACTCCATATTTTTTAGTGATCAGTTATAACCCTGCTTGCAATTTTTTCATCAATCGCACCTACCCAAATCACTTCTTGTCCACTCAGAAATTAGCTAAGTCCTTTATCTCTCTTCCTTTCTTAGGGTTTCATACTTTAGATCTCTTGTGTCATTAATGTATTGTATCATTTTTATATCATTTTCTTTAGTATTTACTCTACAATACTTAGATTAAATTCAAATTAAATTAAATCAGCTATCCACTAAAGTTTGATAAACGTTGTTGCCACAAAGATGGGATTCTAAGGCTAGGAATTCATGTGATAGGGGAACCAAAGGGTTCATGTCCTATAGACGTATGACGTGCCAAGGTTAAAGTTACATGATCCGGGATGGATTTTTGCTAAGGGCAGGTTTGATTATATATTGATGGATAAATTGTGACAAAATGAGGACTAGATAAGGTTACAAGGCCAATTAATGGCGGGTTTGATAAAAGGAGTAAATTGTTGGCGCTTATGTCGATCACAGAAATCAAGATGAATCATCGGTGATCACATGGATCATCGCGATCGTGAAAGTAGGAAAAAAATCCATATAAAAGGCGATTTGAGAGGTTCATTTGAACCATTGTGTTTGTTTTAATATTGACATTGCTAGAAAATTTGGTGTGATTTTGAGTTTGGATTTGAGCGAGATGGAGGCGGTTGGAGCTAAATAGAGACATCAGAGACCCACACATGTTGAGGTAGGTGGTGCACTTAAATTTTGTATTTTTTCATCCAGATATTGGATCTTTAGCGATTTTGTATGAGATTACCAAAGGATCCATAGGATCGGCGATGATTGGTAATGATCGCTAGTAATTATGATGATCATTAGCGATTTAGTTTAATTTTTGATAGATGTGTAATGGATAATTGTTATGTTTGATTAATTAATTTTGATTGATTTTTATACCTAATATTTTTTTCATTTTTGTGGATGCAAGCTAGAGACCGAATGACTACACAGGATAGGGTCCCATAGATTCTTGATGAGGTTCATGAGTAGTTATTGGATTCAGAGTGGGGTCATATAAAGGTGGTGAGGTTAGCTAGGATACGTCATTACGATATATACTTAGAGATATTGGATTACTATTGGCTTTGTTTGAGACATGGGATCCTATTATGTGCATTTTCTGGTTGTCGAAAGGGGATATGGCCTTGACTTTTGAGGATCTCGCACCATATTCTATGCTTTCTATTAAATGGTAAGCAGATTTACATTATTGATGAGGTAGGACAAGATGTTGTGATGGAGTGTTCGTATGGACACGATGGTTTAGATTTTATATATTATCCTGAGAGTTCTCATACAAAGCCCTTTATCATGATGATGAGGAGGGTCAAGATTTGGTGACGATGATGATGTTGGGTATTAGTTGTTCCACCTTACTGGATTCATCAAGAATGATTCTCATAGATGTTAGCCGGTATAAAAGGGGATATGTTGGAGTTCATGATAGTGTTTTCTTGGGGCCCTACTTTGTTGGCACACAGTTTATACAGAGTTGTGGTCCTGGAGGACCAAACACATATTTGGTGTATATGTTTCATTTTTGTTGGAGTATTGGGCTTATGAGCCTATTGCAGTGGCTCATCTGAGAGGATTTTTGTGGATTAGTTGGGTGTACTTAGAGTACCAAGTAGGTTTTATGATATGGTGATCAAATCATGGGGTGACAGGCATACAATAGATGAGGATTACTACAAGAAGCTCCCGGCTAGCTTATAGGCATGTGGTATGATTTGGAGGTCGTACACATGTTTCCTCGTATGGCCTCACACAGTGAGGGAGATGGTGGTTATGCAAGAGGATAGGTGGGTGTGGTGGCGGAGGGATGGTGAGTGGTATTTGGTTCAATTCACTGTGCCAAATGGAATTTTGGTTTAGTACATAATGTGCAAAGGAAATAGTAGCTTACCGGGATAGATGATGCGGAGATAGATGTATCACTACTACTTGTTCATGAGGTAGTTGATATAGCAGATGATGAGGGCATTTGTATAGTTGTAGATTCTCGTGGTGTGTCGATGGATCACGAGGATGTTTGGGTGACAATGGTTTACAATGCATGGTCGCAAAGGAAGCTAGGTGGTTTTGATAAACAAGTGTGAGCTCATGTGGAGGCTACACCTTAAGAGGTCAGTGGTGGTGAGGGTGGAGGTAGCAATGATGGGGGTGTAGATAGGGAGGATAGGGTAGAAAATTTATAGACTACCATATCTCATTTAACAATCGAGATGGCCACATTGGTGACTAAGAGATATTGATTGGGTTAGCATCTTGCCACTGTACAGGCAAAACTTACTTAGGATATAGCTAATCATGATCGATATTGACAGTAGTGAGAGGTCTTATGAAAGGCCCTTGGAATCACTAGTAATTCAGTTTTAGGAGTTGAGTTATACGCAGTGAGAGCTCATGATAGTGGTCAGATGGTACCACCTAGTGGTGTTACTTTGGCTAAATACTATTCATTATGTGAGGATCTCAACTATTATGAGGAGATAGTATGGCGGAGGTTACTCCGATGAGCCTCATTGCATGTTTTATCGTGCATGAAGGTAATTGACATCGATAGGAATTGTTGTGAGTGTTGGTCGGGTGTTGATATGTCCAGATAGAGGACATGATAGAGGTCTTAGTGGTGATCAAGGGAGCGAAGTGCTCGAGGGAGTGTTTGATCGATGAATGTTTTGTTCACTCGGTAAACGTGTTGTTTTTTTATGTATACGGCTCTCTTGAGGCCTATATTTGATCTATATTTTTGGTATATGGGGTTTTTGAGACTCTTGATGATGTACATTAATATATCCACACACACACACACACACACACACACACACACACACACACACACACACACACACATATATATATATGATTTTGACTCATGTGTTGTTGGCTTATTTTGATGTTTGATGTTTATAATGAAATGTTGGTATAGTTTCGATGTGATGTTGGTATGATATTTAGATGTATAGATGTTGATTTTGATATATGACATGTTGATCTTGAGATAAGTTTAGATATATTTGATTGTGTTGTCATATGTGATGAGTATGGATGTTAATTTGATATATGATATGTTGATATGATGTGACTTCCAATATAATGGTGTTGATATATGTATTCCAAAATGTATTTTAATCATGGTTGGGAATAAAATGTGAATTGTTTTCTTTTAGACTAGATTTGATGCATATATGACATGATGGTAAAATGTATAATGATGACAATGCACTTTGTGGCCTTGTAACAAAATTTAACACATAACTAACAATAAGTAGTCACATGTAGGACCTTAAATATATATGGAAATGAGTTTTTATACCTTCCTAAAACATGGGAAGGGTTGACATATGTAGTTTGTATAGGAGAGTAGGTTCTCCTTTTGATGGATTTATAGGCTCATGCCCCAACTATATTTTATTGACTCAAAAGTGGTGGAGTAAGATATTTGATGTGACTAATATCATGATGGTAGATCTATTAATAGTAGAAAGGCTACAAGTGCAAGGAAATCAAAGTTTCCTTCTTAGATGTAACATCGAGGAGGCTAGACGATATGCTCCCGAACCATATTTGTGAGTGATGACATATGGACCAATCCAGTTAGGGGAAAACTTTCCATGTTTACTCCTTTCCAGAGAAGTGACATTTTGATTTTCTTTTAGGAAAAGATCATTAATGTTCAAGTCATGTTTTTTATGTGCTCGCTTGATGTGCTCTTGATATACGTGATGATGTTTGATATTTTTAGGCGACATTCATCTAACAAATCGAGTTCTGCTAAGCGTTCTCGACGATAATCCTCATTAGAAATGAAGTCTCTGAGGGATACACAAAGTGATGGGATCTAGACTTTGAGGGTTAGAGCCACCTTAGAGTCGTAAAATAATGAAAAGGGTGTAGCACATGTAGGAGTATGGATGTTTTGGTCTAAAAACTATCGCTAGGTAGGTTGTGGGGAAACAGGCCAACAATTTGTAGGGCATAGCCCCTCTTTGAGATAGCAAAGTGAAACTGGTTTATTGCTAATCTATCAAGCAGGAATCTATGTAAATCTACACTATTCTAACTTTAGGGGGTTTGGGATCTCATCCCAGTAGAGGTAGTTCCAACTACGAACAGAAAGGTAGGAGGGAAGGAACGGAGGAGGGTAGATCTAAAGGAAGAAAAGAAATGAATTCCAAGACAGAAAGGTCAGAAGGTTTATGCTTTGGGATGGTAGTAAACAAAGCCAAACTTACTTGCATAAACAATTAAAGAAATACTGATGAACAGATGACAATAGTAGGATTGAATCCCATAGAATAAAAACATAGATCTAACTTAAGAAAGATCTGATGCAAATAACACATATATTAAGCACAAATTCTAAACATATGTATTAATATTTCTTTTGTTACAAGAAAACACAAAGTCTTTCTCTCCTCACTTCTCTTTTCATATAAAAATGTCCACCCCGAATACAACAAGTATTCTAGTATTTATAGAAGGAGAGGAGGGAAGAAGACAAAAACAAACCAACAACTTACAAAATATCTAGAAAATATCTAAAAAGTCAACAGTTGACTTGGGAAAGTTTTGGATGGCAACATCCCATGGTGCAACATGGATGAGGTCATCGTGTATGCCAACATGCTTTTTAAATATTTTACAAAAACAATCAATGGATCCCAGAAAGAAGAAACAACTCTGCCCAGTGTAAAATGGTGCAACTTTCTACACGTCGACATGACAAAAATTTCCCTTTGTAAAATGGCGCAACTTTCTACACGTCAACACGAAAAAAATTCCCCTTTGTAAAATGGCGCAACTTTCTACACGTCGACACGACAAAAATTCCCCTTTGTAAAATGGTGCAACTTTCTGCACGTCGACACGACAAAAATTCCCCTTTGTAAAATGGCACAACTTTCTACACATCGACACGACAAAAATTCCCCTTTGTAAAATGGCACAAATTTTTGCATGTCGACATGACAAAAATTCCCCTTTGTAAAATGGCGTAACTTTCTGCACGTCGACACGACAAAAATTCCCCTTTGTAAAATGGTGCAACTTTCTGCACGTCGACATGACAAAAATTCCCCTTTGTAAAATGGCGCAACTTTTTGCACATTGACATGAAAAAATTCCCCTTTGTAAAATGGTGCAACTTTCTACACGTCGACACGACAAAAATTCCCCTTTATAAAATGGCACAACTTTCTGCATGTCAACATGAAAAAATTTCCCCGTTGTAAAATGGCACAAAAATGGCTAAGTCCTGAAACAACTTGATTTCTGAAAAGGGAGTTTTGGGCTATTTCAAACGTTGTCAAACTTCCTTGGGGCCAAAACAAAAATTTGGTATGGTTACCTGCAAATTGCCCTTGTCAATTTTGTAGGATAACAGGATGCTACTTTTATAGGCCCAGAGGAAAATGATATTTGGAGATGTCAATTGCTTCTTGCTTGGTCGAAATTTTTCATAAGGATATTGTTGAGTATTTCGTTAGAACCTACTTTGCTTGTTCATTTTCTTGTGGATAATAAGGGGATGAAAATCTTATTTTGATGTTGAAAGTGTCACATAATTTCTTAACTTCCTTGTTCTTGTAATATTTTCCATCATCGGTGATCAATTTTTTAGGGATGCTCAAGTAGCATATGATGTGTTGATATATGAATTTAATGGTTTTTTTATTTAGTAGAGATCATGGGAATAGCCTCAACCCATTTACTAAAATACTCAGTAGTTGTGATGATAGAGTGGTGTTGTTGTGATGAGCGATGATTAATGAGACCAATGAGGTCAAATCCCCATTTTTAGAAGGGCCATAGGTCCTGAGCTGGTTATAGGGCTTGACTAGGTATGTGAGTAAGATTGGAATGTTGTTGACATTTAACGCATTTATTAATGTATGTGCAACAATCTTGATTGATAGTGAGCTAGTAATATCCCTTTCGTAAGACACGTTTAGCGGCGGCCTTACTATTAAAGTGTCCACCACATATGTCGTCATGGAATTCTTGGATAGCTTTAATGGATTCATGAGACTTGACACATCATAAAGAAGAGGACATAAAATCCACACTTGTAGAGAGCACCAACTATGATGACATATTGGATAGTGCATTGAGAAATTATCATTTAGTGTTTTTGGATATGCTAGAGAGAATTTTAGATTCCGAAAAAAATTGTAAGCTTTTGTATATCAAAGGTCCGTTTTATCATCTTTGATGAGATTTATATAAGGGAATTCATTGGTGTGTGATGGGTGATCATGTCTATGCACAACAACAAACATTTTAGAATTGTCGATTGATAGATAAGGATGAGTGACGCGAGATAATCCATGGTGTCTATAATTTATTAGAAGATTGTGGAACTATTTGGACGGTGTAATGGTTAAAGGATTATAAGAGGAATTCAATAATCATTTTATATTTTTGAAGAATTTCATTTTTGCATTGATAAATTCCTTTAATTTGGTTAATAACGAATTGAGAGTCTCCGTAGATTTCTAGAATTCAAACACCAGGCATGATAGCGGTCAAGACTTGTGATGAGAGCTTCATATTTGGCCATGTTATTAGTGCATTCAAGGTTTAATTTGAAGGATATAGGGATAGGAGAGTCCCCGAGGAGGTATGATAATGATACTGACACCTCCCCCGTTGACACTAAGGTCCATCGAAGAAAAGTGTAATTTGGATAGGAGTGTATTATTGATTGATGGTGTTGATGGATTTGAATGGGAATTTTTCATAAGGTAATTAACTATGAGGAAGAGGGGCTTAAGCAAGTGGCTTGGCAATGGCTTGTGCCTTAATAGATTTTTGTGCAATTAATTCTAGATCAAACTCGATCATGAGCATGAGCCATCATGTGATACAATCACTATGATATGGTTTGGAATGCATGGATTTAACGCGATTTAAATTAGTGATAATGTAAGTCTTGTGATTAATAAGATAGTGGTGAAGTTTGGAAGTCACAAAATACAAGGCACAACTCAACTATTCTTCTTTGGTATAACAAGTTTTGTAATCGTGAAGGGTACAACTTATCTAATAAACATCCTATTCACAACCTTGCTCATCTTGATGAGCAAGAATAACACCCAAGGTATGATCAGTATCGGATATGTATAGGTGAACAGCTCCTTTCACATGGAGTTGTAAGAAGAGGTGGTGTTAAAAGATATTGTTTTAGGTCTTCAAATGCCTTTTGACAACCGTGATCCCATTTGAAGTGAACGTCCTTTCGAGGAGATGGTGGAAAGGTTGACAATAATCAAAAATTGTGAAATGAAACATTGGACTCGATTGAATTTGGCCTTGAAGGCTACAAATTTGTTTGAGGTTTGATGGAGGAGGCATCTCGATGATGGCTTTGATCTTGTTGGGTCTATTCCAATGCCCTAATGGAAACGATGAATTATAGGATATTTTCGGTGAGAACACTGAATACGCACTTAGTGGGATTGAGGTGAAGGAAGTAGTGGATAAGATAGGTAAAGATGATTTCAAGGACCATGAGATGATCCCTACATTGTTTAGATTTTCCTAGGAGGTCATCAACGTAGTCTTCTATGGTTTATGGATAATATCATGGAAGATATATGGCATTTCACAATGGTAAGTGGTCCTTATGTTTTTAAGTCCAAAGGGCATGACACGGTAGTAGAGAGTCCACCAAGGAGTAATGAAGGATGTTTTATGTTGATCGTCAATAGAAATGAGGATTTGATTGTAGCCAGAGAATCCATCCATCAGGGATAGCATTTCATGACCAGCGGTGAGGTCAACGAACCATTCGATGTTAGGAAGGGAAATTCATCTTTGGGAAAGGAGAGGTTGAGGTCTCGAAGTCCATGTAGATGAGTAACTTCCTAGAGGATTTCATTATAGGTACGATATTAGAAACATATTGTGGATAGTCAATCGATAAGATGAAGTTAGCGAGATAGGTCTTGTAACTCTTCTTTGATGAGGAGATCTATGCGAGGGTGCATCCTACGTATTTTTATTTTACATGCTTAGCATTGGAAGTAGTGATAATGTTGTGAACGATGATGTTAGGGTCTATACCCAACATGTCACTATACAACCATGCAAAGGATTGACTATGTTTAGAGAGGAAAGTGGTGAAATCCTTTAATTATTTTGAATCTAAGGACTGCCAATTTTAACTATGTGAGGATCTTGTGGAGTTCCTATATTAATGTCGATAGTGGATTCATTAAGGAGTGTCGATGTGTCAGGTGGTAGATTATTTTGAATATAATGGTCTTCTGCCCCCATGTAGGAGAGGATATATTGATCATCATGGCATTAAAGGATGTCAATGGTAGGGGAATCATCCTCTATCATTTCAGGTAATACAAGTGGAAGGGTTTTAGTATTGTTGTTAGTTTGATAAGTGGTCCTAAGGTGATAGTATTGAATAAAAAAATTTAGGAGGGATGGAAATAGTGTCATCTGTGTCCATGGGGTCATTGTGCGAAGGTGGAGAAGATGGTTTTGGTTCTATCACAGATCCAAATGCAATGTCTGTGGAGGATTTTGAGGCCAGTTTTTTGAAACCTAATCCATATTTTTCATGAGGCTTGCGAGAATGATCGAGGATTAGGTCATGAATACCTTGTTCATAGTGTCCAAGGCCAAATGCCTTGCAGGCACAACTATGGAGGTACATTTGTGCGAAGGCTTGGTTATATAGAAAGGTGAAATCTGATATGAATGGCTTAATGTGACGTTGATTATTAGGATGTGGGCAAGGATGATCGATCCCTCCATATATGAGATTAGTTTTGAGATCTAGAGGTCCAAAGGAGATATCATCTCGACATTAGTTTTGTACATGGGCTTTTTATCGTGGCTTCTATCTTAGGAAATAATTATTTGTGCTTAAATAAATAAGTTAGTAAATTATATTGTTTGGTTGGTTAAATTGTTATACCCATAATATTATAAATGGGTTGTTTTTTTCCTTTTTTAGGAGGTATTTTTCCTACCTCTATGGCTATATGATAGACATTGTATTATGCTAGAGATATATACAAAGATTTATTACTCTGTAAATTTTCTCAATCCGCTTTATTTCAGAGAATGTCTTTGTGATCCTCTTATCATGGATCATTAAATTGTTTACAGGGGCATATTCAATTAGTATATTGCCCTGGTCTATGGCTTATTCTCTCTTATTTATAGTTTTTAGATTATTTTATATCAGTGTATACGTATGTTAGATCTCAGTATTCATCCCTATTAAGATCATATTTTTCCTGTGGATGCAAGCTCTCTTCCGAGGGGCATAGTTTTGCATTGGTATTTGTACCTACTACCTATGTTGAAAGCTTCCTAACTACCATTTCTTGATCTGCTATTGTTATTTTGGCACCGTAGTTTTCCAAATCCAATGCTACACCATATTTTTTGTAGATTTGTGTCTTTGAATGACAACCAGGGGAAAGAGTTTTCGTGCATTCATGTATCTATGCGAAGACGTCTATGTGCAGTATTGACAGATGATGGTATTGAAGCTTACAGATGAAATCTCGTAGCTTTGGGCCTCACAACCATCTAGTTCGGTCTTCAATATTGTATGCATTGGAAAATCAGAGTTGGTACTAATTCCGTTCACCACACATCGGCATTTGTGGTTAACTGTGCACAAAATTCTCTACCAGCGTCTAATGTGGCTTGTGTTCTGTGAATTCATGCTTGACTTTGCGAGATCCGTGTACCAGCTCCAGTCAAATAAGAATTTGTGGATCTGTTGTAGATTTCTGCTAAGATATGCAAGTGTGATCTTTACTGAATTCGAATCCTCTGTTTCCTGATTATTGACGGATCAACTCCAGATCTAAAATGGGATATATTTGTGAGATCTTCAATTCAACGATCAGCTCAAAATTCTTGGCGCCTATCAATAGGAGGACGTATGTCATCATAGGTTATTTGGAATTTATTTCATATATGTTTTTAGTTTGTTAATAAAATCATTATTTGTGTGATCTAGTCGTGTGGTAACATTTATTAAATAGTATTGTTTTTATATTAAATTCTAGTGTCATTTTCCATATATGGTTAGTCTAACCATAGTGTTAAAGTCTTATGGTAAAATATTTTTGTGTCTTAACCCTAATGTGTTTTTAAGTTGTGTATATTTTTTTGTCTTCATCTAAGTTAACATTGTCATCTAAAGTCTCATTAAAGTAGAGTAATTAATTTCATTGTCAAAATTCATCATGTCTCAAGTCATCAAAAAAAAAGTGTCATTTGTGAGTCTTTTTCATCAAATTATTTTTTAGAGAGTCATCAATATTGTCAATTGTGTCATTTAAAAAAATCCTCGTGGACGCTTTTTCGTGTTACCCGACATCCAAAAAATAAACTATTTTACATTGCATGGGTGAAGTTATACAAATAAACCTAATGTGGAAACTATTCATATTCATATTCAAATCAAGACGAGTTAGTTGTATACTTATTGGATGATGGAGGCAATGAGGAAGGAGGAAAATCAACATCCTCGAGTTCCTCATTACCTTAGAGGCCGCAAACTGCTTTAGTGAAACCTTTTAGTTGTGTGTGATGAATAAGAACATATGAGCATCCTTGTTCCTATGTGTAGTACAATATTGGATTTTTCCTTGTCATGATGATAATGTGGAGATTTGTACCATTGATACTATAGCAGGAAGTGTTCTTGATCGATTGACTTGATGGTTGATGTGAATTGGTTGATCAATCCCAATTCATGTATTCACCTAGATAGGTTGATGGGTCCCTATTCATGGATGGTGTAGTTCACACACCAATGTTGAGGATCGAGACCATGTGCAAAGTTACATAGCACTATGTTGTTTGGTTGAAGATGGTGTTTTCCCCATGTTTGCACTAAGGGGGAATGTTAGGAAATTATTATTAGTGCTTACATAAATAAGTTAGTAAGTTATATTGTTTGGTTGGTTAAATTGTTATACCCGTAATATTATAAACGGGTTATTTGTTTCCTTGTTTGTAGGAGGTAGTTTTCCTACCTCCCTGGCTATATGATAGCCATTGTATTATTCTAGAGATATGTACAAATATTTATTACTATGTAAATATTTTCAATCTATTTTATTTTGTACATTTTAGGCGTAGGAAAAGAATTAAGGGTAAAGAGGCGATACTCCCTCGGTGATAGACGTTACATGACATCATCTAAGGAGTTGGCATCTAGTAATTTTGATGTGGTGATGGATTAACTGTTAGAGGCTTCATTAGAGGAGCCCGAGTTCATTTTAGGGATAAGTATGTCGTTAGGTCGATACGTCATGTGACATTCCTTGAAAGGGTTTGGGTCAATTAGAACAATGAAGGTCTTACCTTCATGTCTATATTTTAGACAGCGATGGAGGGTGGATTGGATATAACACATAGCGCATATACATGGTCTTCCTAACAACATTTTGTATTGAAAATCCCATTATACAAGATATCTTGATGTTGACTTTGATCAGTAAGATAATTGTGCCCAATGTGGGAGGAACGGCGGCGTTAAAGGATTGTAGTATTACAGTGCAACCGAGTGACAATTGTGTTGTTTAATTTAAGTTGATCAAAGGCATGTGATGATATAGTTTTGATAATGGTGCCATTTTTTATCATAATTATCTCAACGAGAGTATCATCAATTTTGGAGGTGATAAATAATGGAAGGTCATGATCTTCGGTTGCAAAGACGGTATTTTGAAGCTATCAAAAGAAAGAGCAACAAACATTTTGAGGGTACCGACCAGATTTGTGAATGGTTGGGGATCATCTGAAGGTACTGATATGGATCAAGTGCTTCGATCATGGATTGTCAATGTTTGGGTGAGGTATGGAAAAATCTCATAAAGGGGCATATTTATTGGAGCTTGATTTAGTTGTTTAATGATGTTATTTTGTATAGAAGTGGTGTATTGGGTATGTGAAGTGGCAAGGATGGATATCTTGGATTTAGAAGGTAGAGGATTGAAAGATTCAAGAATAAGACCGATGGATACCGTGTACTTTTTTTTTATTGGAATCCTTAGGATCTTATGCACAAGCTCGGTAGTTATACACACTTCATCAATTTGATGAAGCAAGGTTTTTTAGAAGAGGCCTATCTTTTGTTAGATGTGGACGTATTATCGTGTGATGGTTTCGATGTTGTGGTTTTATGGGTTGTTTTGATTGGATTTGGTTGTTCTAGATCCATGGGAAGAAGTCCTTTATTAGCAATACTTCAATGGCAGCATGGAGGGCTTGGTAGTCCTCATTGGAATGTATCGGTATCTAATGATAATCAAAAATGCTTCAAATTTATACCAAGATGGTTTCCACCCTTGAGAGCTAGATGGCTTAAGAGGAGGTAGTGTTATGATAGATCGCGCATGAGTTTTTCAAATATTTGAGCAAAGTTTCATGTCGAGGCCGAGGTCGAGGGGATTGATGCTTCGCTTGATAGTATGTAAATTGGTGTTGAAGGGATCTTTTTTATGTGACATGTTTAGGTACCAGTTGGGGAAATATCTTGGATTCAGTAATGGTGAATATAAATTTAGACAAGGGGTATGGCCCCAGAATAAAAGAAAATGACTTATGATCCTATATTGATGTTGTTAGATGATTTATGTTTTTGGAAGGATGGATGAGAGGTCACATAATGGATTTTTTAATATTTTCGACATAGTGTTAGGTGACATGATTTTCGTAAGAGCTCTTCGTGATTTTTATGATGGGTTAATTTTCTAAGGATTTAGAAGATGTCGCAGCTGATTTTGAATTAGATGCGATGGATGTGGAGGGGTTCATGGTCTTTCCAAAGGAGATATTGGGGATTCTTGTAATTTATTAGGTGCTTCTATGGTAGAAACACTAGTTATTGGTGGTGTGGACGATGCAAATGATAATTTTGTGGAAGAAACATTTGAGGATGTGGATGGAAGATATTTAATGGTATTAATGGTGTGATGTGAGTTAATGACATTGGATTGTGGTTGATCAGTTGTTGAGGCATGGCTAGGAAAGGGTTGTTTAAAAACCTCTAAATTCTGATTTGAGGTATATTCAGTTATCCATTTATAACTCACTTTTTTTGATAAGGTCTTGAAGGATGTTTCTAAATGAGTGACACCTTTTGATGTCGTGACCCTTGACCCTATGGTATTTATAGTAATCATTTTCTCGATACCAAGAGGGTTTTGAAATAGATGTGTCGATGGGATGAATAAGAGGAAGGGTGATCATACATGCAACTAGGAGTTTATCAAAAGATGTATTATAGGATTATTTGATCAGTGTGTAATTGTGTTGAGGGTGGGTGTGTTCGAATACGAACGTTCCTTGAAGAAATTTTTATCACAACCGCATTTGCTAAAGTTTTAGACTTGGTATGAATGGAGGATGATTTGAACAAGGAATTGGTTTTAGGTTTCTTCGATCTAAATTTGATCCTAGTGTTCTTGAGGACACGAGCTTCTAATTTGTGAGCCATAATAAAGGCTTCACAAATGTTTGGAAATATTATATATGTAATGTAGATGATACATTTTTATCGCAAGAACGAGTGAATATCTCAAATAGCTTGGTTTGTGGGAGTGTGATAAGGATGATTGATTAATAATACCCTCCAATGGGTGGCGAAGTCTACGATAGATTCATCTTTGAACTGTTTGATGGCATAAAGGTTGGTAATGGTGACTTGACGAGAATTTTTAATTGAGAATTTCTCTAAGAATATATGTGTAAGTTGCGCGAATGAGATCAAAGAATATTGTGGAATACTTTTACACCAATCTAGTGCGAGCCTTGCTAAAGACATAGGAATTTCTGTGGCATGAGGTCTTGGTCGTGTACGATAAGATAATAGGCGTGATGGAAGGCTCGGATGTATTGTTGAGGATCCTCTTTACTATAGAATATAAGGAACTTTGGGAGCTCTCCTACATAGAATAGGATTTGAATGGTATACGAGGATGGATAGGTTCATTACATAACTGCTCATATGATAGGATGTTTTTAGGACCCATAGAAGCAACTTCTAGACCGTAGATCATGTTCATCAATGAATTTAAAGGATTTTTTTGTATTTTTGTCAGGGTTGAATGAAGATGGGCCAAAGTTAATTATATGTATGTGTTTTTTCTTATTGATATAATTGATATGGTAAAGGGATATTATGTTAGATAGGAACACTCGTGGGAATGTTATATGTTGGATATGAGACTAAAGGTTATGAGGGTTGGATATATTGATACTGGATAGGCATTGAAGTGTTAATAAAGGGTTGTGATTGTTGTGGTATCTATTGAGGTGAGTTAGAACTATGGAAAAGGGGTTGAGATTATTTTGGTATATGTTTTAAGGGGATGGAAGTGTGGATAATGGGATAATATTGGTGGGGTACATGTTGATATGGGATGGAATTATTAATGAGTGGTTGGGATGGTCATAGCGACATAGTGAGTATGAATTTGTGAAATGGGGATAGTCGATTCCTATTGTTGAGAAGGATGTGTGCTAGAAAAATAACTATTATTAATAAGGGGTATTGTCATGGGAATAGACATGACTAAACTCTAAACTACATAGGTTGATTATTGTGACAAGATAAGGGGGATGTTAGTTGAGCTCACAGGTGGTGTAGAAGAGACACTGGAAGCTACGGGGATAGATGTGGAAGGAGATGTGTTTTTATTATTTTACAAAGATGACGATCCCAATAAGGGGTGTGGTGATGAAGATGGTTGTTGATTGGTTGTATCTTGTGATGAAATAACATTAAGGTTAAAATTGATGATAGTTACAGATGATGTAGGTTCCAATGTTTATGGTCCACCAATAGTGGAATAAGGATGAAGTTGTTGAATAGTCAATTTGTGATTAGGGTCGACAAGTCGGGAAAGGTCTAAAGTGATGTTGGAGATGGGAGGTCATTGCTCGTGTGTGACTATTAGAGGAAAACTCCTCGAGCAGCAAGATATGCATTCAAGGACATAAGGTTTCAATCTAGAATCTTTAAAAATATTGGATCACCATTATTGAAGAAAAGAGGACTAGGTGGATCCAGGGATTTATGATGTGGTCAATTGATCACAAGAGAGTGTGGGGTTATTGATCGATCACAGAGGTGATGAAGATGCTTGGTATTGGTCAATTAGGCATGGAATGCCATCAGGGAAAGACTAAACATTTTCTAAGGATTATTGGAAATGTTTGGTCGCTTTTCAGTCTTCTAGATGGGACCGATGTCCGGTTAGGACCATGAAATAAACAAACATTACCGAAAAGAAAAAGAAACTAGATGGTTTGTTACTACAACACAAACAAGTCACAAGAGAATTTTTTATTATCTTGATTAAATTAAGAAAGGATGAAATGTGAAAATGGCTAGAAAGGTACTAGGAAATGGCAATCTAAGGTCTTCAGGTGATGTTAAAGGATGGAGTCCTTGATATACCCAAGGTACGTGAGGCCCAAATTTTTGTTGGTGTCAGTACGAGGCGTGGTATTGGGGCCTACCCCCTCACTTCATGGTCTCGCAGTGATAAGGGTGTCGGGTTCTTAGCCAATATACCACCCACCAGCTTATTTATACTCAGCTAGAACACCAAGTCGACTTATCCTCTTGGTGATGAAATCCAAGTAGGTCCACCTAAGAAGGAATGTTTAAATGTGAGTTATGTTTTGATGTGGTTTGGTTGTGTGTGAGGGGAGTTAAGTGAATGCAATTCCTTAAACTCCTAATTAAACTATGTGATCATAAAAATGAATGTTCATTTTAAATCCAAAAGAAAATGTTGATTCGATGAGAAAAAACACATAAATGCAATGCTGAAAATAGAAAGGTGATAGAAAACATATGTACTCGTAATCACTTTTCCTTTTTTATTTTTTTTTTTTTAAATTTTTAAAGCAACAACAAAAATGCGCTCCAAGCTGAAAATTTATATGGAATAGACAATAAAGGAAAGGGAAAATAAAATGGAAATCTAAATGAAAAAGGGACTAGAGTTCCAACCAAGCGTGTCAAGATATTTAAGGTAGTTTTTGAGTTAGTGTTATAAAATGTAGAAAGTACCTAAAACTCAAATGAGCAGGGTTTATCGATACATGTGCCAAAAAATTTTGTGTCGGATAATGGAATGTAGACAATGTGAAGAGGCTCCTCCCTTTGTTGAATGAAAATACTTGCAAGAAAAGACAACTAGACAAAATATATTAGATAGACAGTTAACAAGTTGCTCGGCAAAGGCCGACCCTGTGAATCCAAAGGGTTTTCCTTGAAGGGTATCAACTCATTTTGATATAATTGTGTTTCATTAATAAGACAAAATAGATGCAAAAAGATGACAAATCTAGAATTCAATATGGATAGGAAGATCCTATTCAACTTCATAAGTAGCCTGTGCTAGGGTGTGACAAGCTTGAAATCGTTGAAGTGATCATACCGTATCCTTTGATTTCTTCTCGTATTTCATGGAGGATCTCGAACTACTCTTTAATGTCCTTGAAGCTTGGTCCAAATGTGATGGTGCATAAGATGATCTCATGGAGGATGAAAAATAATCCAACATGAATGGTTGTTGACGATCGAGATATCACAAATGTTGATAATGGGATGAGAGATACCTGGAGCAAATCATCTACAAAACAAACATGCTTGCAAACAATTTATTAAACCAAGATAAATTTGATAAAAGTTCTCATTATGAAAATTACTCATAAATGATTAAAATTTGATAGAGATCATCGGTGATCTAAAAGGATCATGGGCGATCAAGAAGATTGCTAGTGATCGAAAGATTGTTAGCGATTCCTATAAAAAAGTTGATAATTTCGATAAAAGAGATACTTAAAAAACATAACTTATAAGTTATTGATTTGGATTGTTATTTGATACATAAATAGAATGAAAACAAATAGAGTGAAAAATTTCTTACTTTGAACATGTAAGTGAAATGGAAAGACCTGAAAGTGCTAGTATGAATTATGTGGATGTTTGATAGCTTGACTGGAGTGTTGAGGAAGTCCGAGGCCGGTGATAGTGTCGCTTCATTATCTAATGCAACAGGCTTCATTGTAATCTTTATGGATCCTGAAATAGGAGCTCTAAGCTTCTATTTATAATCATTGGCAATTGGTTAGGATCATTGGAAAACTGATATTTTCATGGAAATCAGCTTGGAATTGGTCTTAACCACCTCCAAGTTGGGCTTACATAGGTGGGGATATGATATGGAGAGGTTATAGATGTTTTTTTATTGATAAGGCAGGTTGAAGGGACCCGTTCCCTATTTACAAAAAAGGAGGCTCAACCTCAGATGTATCAAAAAAAACAACCAGAACCAGTTCCCGCTAGTAAATGACAAAACCAACCATTATTCTATATACTAATACTAGGACTTGAACAAAGGATAACTATATTAACCATCATCCTCCACAAAGATTATACCCCAACCACCCACCCCCCCGATCCATCCCAAGCTCCAAATCAGAATCCACGTCAGGGGTTGAGCCTTTAAGCCACCTGCTGCTAGAAATACCCGAAGGCACCACCCAAAGAATCCCGAAGCTCCACCCACCAAAGATGGCACGAGCTCTAAAGGAAGACCTAGAGCTCGAACATCTGGAAGCTTTATGCTAGAATGTTTAGCCTTCTTTTCCCACGTAAAGATCACCAGGGACTTGGTGAAATCCGACAGAATCTGGAAGTGATTCTTCAAGTTCGCAAACCCACATCATTACCACCCTGAGAACACAGAGCCCTCCAGACACCAACCAAGAAACCAAGCTAAAATTAGCCACCTCCGAGGCAAGGTTACAATAGAAAGAGGGCACCAACCAGTAAGCCACCAAATTAACCACCTCCTCCTTCGAGGGACACAGAACTAGAATATTTTCAACAAAAATGGAGGCAATACTATTGTTAATACGTGGCCATCCTTCCACTTGCATAAAAACCCAACCCCAACACTATTTTCACTGCCACCAAATCCTCAGAGAAAGAAATTCTAAAGACTTTCTTCAGCCTACAATCGGAGACCTTATTACGAAAGGCCATTTCCCTCATCTCACAAGACAATTCCAACCGTGGAGCACAAGGAGGATCCATAACAAAAATAAGCAAAAACTAAACAAAAAAACCCCCACATCACCTTAAGTAGCCATCCCAGCCTTCACACGTGGGAGAGAACTGCCGTCTAATCCATAATTAGGCTCCTCCTTCAAAATCATCATAGAAAATCCCTCCCATGCAGAGCCATTAATATCCACCTTCTCCCCTATTATTTTCTCAACACCTTTATTTGCAAGCCAGTCGGCACACTGATTACCCTCTCTATACATGTGCCTGATGCTCTAGTTATTAAAAAAGGAGAGTTGCCATAAAAAAATTGAACCCCTAAGTCCAACTTCCATGAAAGGGCTTTTTTCTTAATAATGGCATTAATGATTACCAAGGAATCCCCCTCAATTTCCAGATTCTTGATTTTAAGTGAGGCCGCAAGGGACAAACCCTTACTAAGTGCCTGTAGTTCAGCTGAATTACAAGTACCCTCTTTAAGCTTGTAGGAAGTAGCACTCACCAACTTACCCATGGAATTACGGATTAAGCACCCCGCTCCAGAAGCTCCTGGATTCCCCTAGCAACTCCATCAAAATTAAGTTTTAAAAACCAGGGAAGGGGGACCAAATAACCTTTTTCTAGCCAAGGAGGAAGGCACAGAAGATTTCATAGCACCATCACTAGGTTTGATAATCAGAGGCCAATTTCTTTCAAGCAACCTGTCATTAGAAGTAAAAGGGCAAGATCTCTGCCAATTAGAAGACACCACTTCGAAATGGCTCCTTCCAGCTTGCAAAGGACCATTTCCACAGAACTAGACTCTTCCCTAAAGAGTCGTTTATTCCTTTCCCACCATAAACTCCAAAGAAGAAGCACCAGGCTGCTAAGCCAAATAGCAGACAAAGCCCCGAGGGAGATAAACCTGCCAAGCTTAATAGTTTTCGAGAGGGAGGATGGTTGCACCCATGGAAAATTAAGCTTAGCACACAACCAATTCCAACACTTCTCAGCAAAGGGGCAGTGTAATAACAAATGATCTCTATCTTCTTCTGCTTTTTCGCATAAAACACACCTAGAGGGGCCCTGAAACCCAAACTTTTTTCTTCTTTCCTGAGTAAGAATTTTACCTTGGAAAGCCATCCAGTGAAAAGACCAGCCTTTGGGGGGCAGGGAGGTTCTAAGCATTCTTTCCAAATGATATCCTCTGTCACAATATCCTCATGAAGCAAAAGATAACCCAGATGCGAGGAATACGACCCCGAGGAAGCAACGGTCCATACAATTTCGTCTTGCTTGCCAGTGATCAACACTTGCCTATCCTACAAAGCAGACTTAAAATTCTTCATTACCATCTCCGAGAGCCCTAAATGATCAATTTCCTTCCATAAGAAAATAGAGGGAGGAGGTTCATCCAACTGCCCATAATTCGAGACATAAGGACCCCACTCTTCGAGTAGCCTTTCTTTAATTGCCACAAATTCTGAAACGTCCCCCAAAGTAGGGAACCCATTCCAGGGATCATCCCAAAATAGGGATTTTTCACCATTCCCCACTTTCCAGTCCACATTAAATAGGAACAAATACCTACAATCCAACATGAAATTCCAAATATGAGAACCCCTGGGCAGGTTCGCAATCCGCATAATAGATTCTAGAAGAGGAGCTCCTAGATATTTCCTTTCAAAAACTTGACTGAGGAAATTTTATGATTTGAAATTAAATTCCACACCATCTTAGCACCTAAAGCCAAATTTTGAAGGCCCAAATTAAGAATCCCCACCCCACCCAGAGCCTTTGGTTTAGCTAAGACATCCCAATTGATCAGAGGAATTTTCCTTTCTCCCAATAAACCTTGCCACAGAACTTCCTCATCATCACTTTCAACTTTTCCAACACACTTTTGGGGAATTTGAGAACGGAAAAAAAATACATGGGGGAGGCACTGAGAACCGATTTGATAAGCTGCAATCTCCTAGCTAAGGAAATCCATTTTCCTTTCCAAGAGTTTAATTTAGCATCCATCGAGGATAACAAATCCTTCCACAATGAAACCTTACCTGATCCTTTAAATAAGGGAATACCTAGATACTTGACTAGAAGGAAACCCTTTCGAATTTAAAAATATTCAAAATACGAGCTTCAAGCTTAGGGGAGACGTTGAAGAAAAAAATACAGGACTTGAGGAGACTCACTTCTTGCCCAACAGCTAACGAGTATTCATCCAAAGTCCCCTTTAACTCTTTAGCCTCCCGAATGCTTGCCTTGCCAAACAAAAAGGTATCATCTCGCAAATTGTTGATGGGAAAGAGAAGGGACACCGTCCACAATTTTCAAGCCACTGAGCCTACCTTCCACCAATTTCCTCTTCAAAGCCCTGCCTAAAGATTCAACAACCAAAATATAGAGAAAAGAGGACATCGGATCACCCTACCTAATGCCTTTGTTACTAACAAAGAAACCTTCAGCACTCCCATTAATTAAAACCGAGAAGGAAGGGCCAGAAATGCAGCTGAAAATCTAGTCACACCACCTTTTAGAGAAACCAAATTTTCTAAGGACTCTAATGAGAAACCTCCAATTGATCTTATCATAGGCTTTACTAATATCAAGCTTTAAAAGCATACCAGAAGAACTCGAAGAGGAAAGGGAGTGGGTCAGCTCATGAGACAAAATAACACCCTCCAAAATAGATCTCGCTTTAGCATAAACCCGGTTTGTTCTTGGGATATTAAAGGGTCCATAACAGCTTTCAAATGAAGGGCAATGGCTTTAGAAATAATTTTATAGGAGGTGTTACAAAGAGAGACCGGCCTAAAATCTGCAAAGGAGGCAAGCTGAGACAGCTTTCGGAAAGAGGAAGATAAAAGTATTATTCAACATCTTAAGCACAAAACGGGACCTCCTCAAATTTTCTACAGCTGCCCACACATCATAGCCCACAATCCCCAAAAATTCTAAAAAAAAAATCTGCAAGGAAACCATCCGTATAGAAAAAAAAATAATTAAAACATACACAAATCTATTATAACTCATAGAGACAACTTTCCATAACTTGAAACTATGATTTACATGAATAACCTCTATGCTAAAGAGGATACTAGAGAAAATGTGGGAGCACAATCGGAACAAGACTATCAACCAATAACCTCACTTGGTCAACTCCTTTCAATAGTGATGGAGTAGATGAAGACCTGAAGTGGGGATAGTGTTAGTCCATAGAGGCGCTTTTGTTAGGAAATAAGAGATAAAATATGCGGAATAATCCCTTACAGAATCGCAACAAGAGAAACTAATATGCAAAAAATATTACATATCTCAAATAAAAGTGCAGAATAAATAACACAACATAGAGAGACAAGATTTAACATGGTTCACCCAATTTGGGCTACGTCCACCAAGAATCACTTGCTCAGATTTTATTACAAGCCTCCACTCTCTCAATACAATACCCAGATCCATTTGGAGCTATGCTCAACAAACTCTACAGAATTCACACCCGAATTCAAAACACATCTGCAATACATTTGCTTATATTTCTATCATATGCATAAGACCATATAAATAGACAACTGCTTAAGCAGTTTTACAAAACCATGGGTATCAAACAATGGGCAAAAACAAAACTGTCCCATAAACCTATGGGTAGCCAAAGAGGTGGTTTTACAAAACAATGGGTACCGAAAAACCATGGGCCCAAAAACAGCCCATAACGGTTACCCATTACCCATGGGTTAATAAACCACCCATGAAAATTTTCTTCGGGGGCTTCACCCCCTAACCCACTCACCAGTGAGCGGGACCGCCGTAAAAATACCCGAGTGTAACACATATAAGGTGTACCACACTCTAACATGAAAGTAGGCTCCACAAACATAACAATCTCCCACTTGGAGAATGATTTCAATTGAGCAAGCTTCTCAACCCTTCACCGTCATCTGCGAAGACCAACCAAAGTTGAACATAGCTTTAGTTTATCCCTTCTCGACCACCTTGGTCATCATGTCTCTGCAGGATTCTCGACTGGTATGAATCTTCTCCAACTTCAACTTATCTTCCTCCAAAGTTGTCTTGATGAAGTGATATCTCAACTGTATATGCTTCATCCTGGAGTGGAAAGTTGAGTTCTTAGCTAGGTGTATAGCACTTTGACTATCACTATGCAGCTTACATTCCTCCTGCTTATGCCCCAAATCCTCAAGCAATTGTTGTAACCAAATCATCTCTTTGCTTACCTCTATGGCAACAACATACTCAGCCTCCGTGGTTGACAAAGCCACCAACTTCTGTAGTCGTGAAATCCAACTCATTGTTGTCCCACCTACAGAGTATAAATATAACTGTCATGCTCCTCCCGTTGTCTATATCTCCAGCCATGTCTCGAATCTACATAACCACATAAAGTGGTGTCTCGATCCATTAGAGCAAAAATTGTCCCCATGGTTCCTCTCAAATATCGAAGGATCCACTTTACTGTTTGTCAATGCTCTTTACTTGGATCACTCATAAATCTACTCACAACTCCCACTGCATGGGCAATATCAGGCCTAGTGCACACCATAGCATACATCAAATTGCCAACTACTAATGAGTAAGGTACCTTGGACATCTGGTTTCTTTCCTGCTCTGTCTTGGGACACTGCTCCTTTGATAACTTAAAATGGCCTGCCAAAGGAGTCCCAACCGGTTTAGCATCCTGCATGTTAAACCTATCCAATACCTTCTTAATGTACTCTTCCTGAGATAAATTCAACTTCCGTTCCTTCCTATCCCGAGTTATCCTCATACCAAGGATTTGTCTGGCTGCCCCCAAATCCTTCATATCAAAGGATTCACTTAGTTGTTTCTTGAGTACTTTTATTTCCTGCATGTTTTTACTTGCAACCAACATGTCATCAACATACAAACACAGATAATATAACTTCCATCCTCAAATTTCTTTGTATACACGCAATGGTTAGAATGACATCTAATATAACCTTGCTCCATCATGAAGCTATCAAACTTCTTATACCATTGGCGTGGAGCTTGTTTCAGGCCATACAAGCTCTTCTTCAATTTGCACACCATCTCCTCTTTACCTTTGACTTCATATCCTTCTAGTTGTTGCATATATAGCTCGTCCTCCAAATCACCATGGAGAAATGCAGTCTTTACATCTAACTATTCTAAGTGCAAGTCTTCTCGCTACCACTATTCCAAGAATGGGTTCGATAGAAGTCATTTTTACTACAGGAGAAAAAATCTCTTCAAAATATACACCTTGTTTCTGTGTAAACCCCTTGACCACCAATCGGGCCTTATATCTTTTCTTTCCTCCTTCTTCGTCTTTAACTCTGTACACCCACTTGTTCTGCAATGCCCTTTTGCCTTCCGGTAGCTTCACCAAATCCCAAGTCTGGTTCTCCATGAGAGACTTATGCTCCTCATCCATGACTTGCTCCCACTTCTTACTTGGCATCTACCTCGCATTGCTTCATCAAATCTCTCCGGCTCTCCACTATCAGTGAGTAATAAATAATAAAGAGAAGTAGAAAAAAGTTCAGGTTCTTTTCTTACCCTAGAAGACCTCCTCACTGTAGGAGTTTGGGGTTCTGTTGAGTAGGTTCCTGAACTGATTCATGGGTCACTTTCCCATCCGGAAGATCCTCTACCACTGCATATTCTTTCTTGGATTCTTCCCTATTTTCCTACAACTGTTGCTTATACATGACTTTCTCATTAAAGACCACATCCCTAGACCGAATGATTTTCTTGTCCTTAATACTCCAACATTTAAATCCAAAGTCATCACCACCATAACCAAAGTGAAATTACATTTTTATAATTTAGCCTCTAGCTTGGTCCTATCATCGTTGTCTATATGAACAAACACATCACATCCAAAGACTCTAAGAAATGAATAATCAACTTTCTTACCATACCATGCTTCCTCGGTATGCCTCCATCCAAGGCACTTGAGGTTCCTCTATTTATCAAGTACACATCTGTGCTCACCGCTCGCTAAAAAAAGAAAGAGGCGATCCCGCATGTAACCTCATGCTACTAGCACGTTCCATTATTGTTCTGTTCATCCTTTCTCGTACCCCATTTTTCTGCGGAGTTCCCGTTGTTGCAGCAGCTCACAAAGACCCCCGGATGCGAGATCAGGTTTCTAGGTTGATCACTCTAGCATCCAGTGTGATTGCACAACATGGAAACATCTCTCAAGCGTGGGACTTGTGAAACTAAGAGAGGAATCTCCATATTAGAGGTTGGTTCCTCAAACTCCTCTGATTTAGATCTAATGCTTGCACAACTACAGAGGTTCAGATCCTAATCCTACTCTAACTTGCAAGGAGACAGGGGTAGAAGTGCAAGAAATTGAAACTAACTAAAGATGGTGATGCACCAAAAGGAGTGGTGAAACATATTTGTCATGCAAATAGACACAGACCAAAGTTCACAACATAAAACATACACATACTGATAAGGTATAATTTAGGATCTGAAATGAAGCAAATAATACAAACAGAGGACTGAAACCCATTCACAGAGCTTGCATTATCATTTCAGTGTCAAAAACACGCATTACACCCTCAGAGAGGTAAAAGAAAACTATTACAATCTTTGGAGAGGTCTGATCCTTGCATCAATCACTTGCTGGAGGTGAAAGAAGAAGTCTGCTATGCCCAAAAATGTTCCCCCTTTTTGTGAGCCAAATCTACCTTTTACATTACATGGGTCGAGCCTAGGAGACAGAAACGTACAAAAAATGTGAGAGCCCATTCCTTCTTGACTACAGGTGCATTAAAATGGCATGGGGGACCTTACAAACCCATACCCTATCATTTTGACCGAATTATAGGAGAATGCGACCCATTCTGCATTAAATCTGGTCGCTGAAATGTCACTTCTGGCCATGAACACGTGTCAGAGCCATTTCTCAATTTTCTCTCTCCATACCACACCAAAATTTGATATTAACCCTAGAATCACGTAGAGAATTTCATAAGCTTTCCATTGATATAAAGAACGTGCAAATCTGAGCTCTGGATCAAAAGATATGGAGATCTAAAGATTTAGGGCACAAAACAGGTGAAACGGATTTTTAAATTTCTTCCCACGCTCTGCCACCTGGATGACACATGGCATGCATTGATTGGTCGTCAGGGGTGTGGGGCAGACCTTTACTTTTAGCTTTTGGGTGAACTTCTTGCCAAATTCTCTAACTCCTCCCCGAGCTCCGCATTCCTTGCTCCATAGGACACGTGTCCTCTTTTGATTGGCTCGGGCTAACCCCTCAAACCTCGCCCTTTGAATTTTGGACTTTTCTCCTTGTGACACGTGTCATGATTTGGTTGGTCCGTGGGTCTGCCAGCTCTTTCACATCCACCGCGTCCATTTGTCCCGGATGTCCCAGTGCTTTCTGGGACAAAAACTTCTGATCCGCCCAAAATGGGCTTCCCTGTCCCTTTTCTGCCGGTGACATGTGGCGTGATCTGATTGGCTCTCAGCTTTTTTTTGCTATCCGCGTCCCTTTGTCCTTTGTCCCAAGTGTCAAAGAGTTCCCTGTTTCGGCCGAACCGGCTTTCCGCGTCCCCACGCGTCTTCTTGTCCCAAATGTCCCAGAGCAGTTAGTTGATTTTCTTCTCCTTCGGCAAACCGGATTTCCGCGTCTCACGCGTCCCGACGGCCCGGATGTTCCTTTGCTCTGCAGACTGCCTGGCGGCCTTTCAGCCGATTCGCGCCCTAGATGTCCCTCACGTCCCGACCGTTGCTAGGACTAGGACTTAGCCATTTTTCATGATTTTTCCTGGCCCAAGCTTGTTTTCTGCAACTTTTCACATTTTCTCAGAACTTGCTCTTTTCTTCTTCGGCCAGGGGAGTTAGAAAAAATCTGAGGGGACCCTAGAAACATGATTTTTGCCCTGAATCAATCAATTTTCCTGGGGCTTGAGAATTCAATGCATGTTATCAAAATTTACTCTGGGGGTGAATTTTGGATAACAATTGGCGACTCAGCGGGGGTACCTGCCTGCTAGGTGAAAAGACCAGTAGCCAGAAGCAGTCCATTGGGCATGGAGTTATCAAACATTCAGTTTAGAATCCCAACTGACTAAGAATGTGTAAGGAGGAAGATGGAATATCACCTGATGAAAGCAAAAGACTGCAAAACATCTCCATGGACAGCAAGCTGTGCCAAAGCACTTAGGGAAAACAAAACTAACCTACAACAAAACAATGTGCACAAGCACTTGGAGGAAAGAAAATCTAATCTAATATTTACAGAGGTAGTGAACTTCCCTCTAGAAGCAACGCTTGAGATAGATTCCATTGACTGGAATCTGCAGTTCTTCACCATCCAATGAGGCCAATTGGAAAGCATTGTTGTTCTTGCACTTTGTGACCATGTATGGGCCACTCCAAATGGCATCAAATTTTGAATGCCTTCCCGGTTTTGCTCTATCCACATCCCATTTTAACACTAGATCTCCAACCTGAAAAGATCTATCTTTGGCCTTCCTATCAAAGGTCTTCTTGATCAAAGCTTGATCCTTTTCCATTACTTGGGATGCCTGGTTTCTGATCTCTTGCAGCTCCATCAACTCTGCATACCTCACCTCCATGGGCTCAAACTCTAGCAACTCCAGCTGCTTCATGAGTTCCAACGTTGGCAACTCAAGTGACATGGGCAAGATTGCCTCTCTTCCATAGACAAGCCTAAATGGAGAGCTACCTGTGGATCTTTTGGGAGTTATTTTATCAGCCCATAGGGCTGATTTCAGTTTTGTATGCCAAGACCTCTCGATTCTCATCAAGAGTCCTCCTAATGATCTTCAACAAGTTCTTGTTTGTAGACTCAGCCTGGCCATTACCTTGAGGGTAATAGTTCGATGAAGTGCTTAGGTAAATACTGTTCTTGACAGCCCACTCACTCACCCTAGATCCAATGAATGTCAATGCATTATCAGAGATTATTGTAGCAGTACACCGAATCGATCGTTATTCCCTCATAAAAGTCTAAGATGCTAGACTCATTTGCCTCTTTGAGTGCTACTGCTTCTGTCCATTTGGTGAAGTAGTCTGTGGCTGTCAAAATCCATTTGTGCCCTTGGCTTGAAATGGGATTAATGACTCCGATGAAGTCCAAACCCCATTGCATGAATGGTTGGTCAACTGAGATTGGATGCAATGGGAGGGCAGCAAGTCTCTCTTTTCCTGTGAAGAATGCACAATTCTTACACCTCTTGATCCATGCATAGCAATCACTGAATATTTTAGGCCAATAATAACCAGCCTTCATCATTTTTAGAGCTGTCACTCTTGGTGTAAAATGGCCACTAGCTGGTCCACCATGAAACTCTTCCAACACCCTTTGAATCTGATTTGTGCTAATGCATCTCAAGCAGCACTCCATTCACATCTTTCTTGAAGAAAACTCCATCAACAATGGCATACAGAACAGCCTGCAACCTGAAGTGTCTCCTTTGGGTCTTGTTCATATCTGGGGGGTACAGGCCTATAAGTAGGAAGTGTATAACGCCTTGGGTCCAGCAAGGAGTGGGGGAAGCATTGTCTTCTTCTTGATTACCACTTGGCTCATGGCTGTCATGAACTCATCAAAACAGCCTCTTCTTTGTTGCATACTTCTTTTTGCTTCCCCAAAACCAGCTGCTCACACAGTCCTTTCCCTCTTACCAGCTTGGTGACCTTGATCTCAATGTCATATTCCATGGCACGGGTGATCCAACCTACCCTTTTCTCATTCAAACCCTTGTTGAGGAGGAAGTCCTTAACTCCAGCATGTGAGACCAAAGCAATCGGACCTTGTTGTTTGACATTAAATGCTTGAATTTCTTCAAGCTTCTGATTACTGCAAGCACATGCTTCTCAATAAAAGAGTACCTCACCTCATAGTCATCTAGGCTCTGGCTGAAGAAGGCATCCGGCTGCTCATCATTATCTTTGTTCTGCTGTACTAGAATGGCGAGAATAGTGTCATCACCTCCAAATGCATAGAGGATGAAATCCTTGAGAAGTCTCGGGTTGATGAGAGTTGGTGCTTGAGAGATAGCTTCTTTGATTGCTTCAAAACTCTCCTTGCCTTCTGCTGTCCACTTAAAAGCCATGCTCTTCTTTAACATTTTGGTGATGGGCTTGACAAGGGCTGCAAAATCTGGGACAAACCTGCAGACAAAATTGATCCTTCCCAAGAAGCTTTGAAGAGCCTTCTTGTGACTTGGTAATGGTAGTGCTCTTATGGCTTCAACCCTCTCTAGATCAATTGTCAGTCCCTCCTTTAAGACAATGTGGCCTAGAAGTTTCCCCTCATGAGCCAGGAATATGCATTTTTTGGGATTCAATGATACCCCAAATCTTCTACACCTCTGAAATACCTGCCTCAGATGAAAAAGGTGATCCACTGCATTTTTGGAGAATACAGTGATGTCATCAAGATATATCAAAACTATTTTATTGATCAACCCCTTGAATGCCATATCCATTGCCCTTTGGAAAGTGGCTCCAGCATTTGATAGGCCAAATGGCATCTTCTTGTAGGCATATGTTCCCCATTTGGTTGTAAGGCTTCTTGTCTTGAACTGATCTTCCTCCCTCACCATAATCTGATTGTAGCCTGAGTAGCCATCAAGTAGTGAAAACCTTTCTGAACCAGCTACAACCTGCAATATTTGCTCCATGGAAGGGAGTGGATAATGATCCTTGAGAGAGGCTCTATTCAAATCTCTGAAGTCGACACACAACCTGATCTCTCCATTCTTCTTTCTGACTGGGACTAAGTTGGCGACCCAACTTGAGTGTTTGATGGGGAAGATGATACTGGCCTCAATAAGCTTGCTTAACTCTTTTCTCATGAGAGGTTCAATATGGGGATTCACTGGCCTTTGCTTTTTCCTGACAGGCTTGGATTCTGGATCCAGCTCAATAGTATGTTGTGCCAACTTTGGGTTGAAACCTCTTAGATCTTTGTAAGTCCAAGCAAAGACATCTGGGAACTCTTGACAAAGCTGAACAAAATCAGATTTCTCTTGTGAGGTACTTACTTTGCCAATCTGCAATGTTTTGCCTTCTTCCACTAAAATAGGCTCTGAATCTTCACCCTTTACTTGAATGTTCACTTTCTCCTTCCGGAACTGATCATTCGAGTTGAAGATTGACTCCAAGGTTATGAGGCCTTTTGGTAATTTGTTAGTTCTCAGCTGCACCACTTGGTCACCATACACCGATGCAGCTTGTCTTGATTCCTAGTGGAGAACTCAGCTTCTTCTTGTAGGAAATTAACAATTTGCTGATCATTCTCGAAGACTTGCCAACTTGTATTGTTATCCGGAATAGCTGGTCTCACAACCAATTTGATATGAGGCTGAGATTTCTCACTTTTGATACTTTCTACAACATCAAACGCAGCCCCAATTGCTGCCAGTTGTCCGCAATGCTTCATTCTTTTTCTTGGGATGGAATTGATGCTAAAAGCTTCAAAATCTTCAATAAGATCCCATACCCGATTTTTGTAGTTCTTCAATAGATCATTTTTGGCAGCATTTTTTCCTTTGACTTGGTTTACGATCAGCTCACTATCACCAAATACTTGTAAATTCCTGATGCCTTTCTTCTTTGCCCAATTGGATCCATGAATTAAGGCTTCATACTCAGCTGTGTTGTTTGAGCAAGAAAACTGAAAACGGAAGGCTGAGTAATACTTTATACCTTGTGGTGAAATGAGCATAGCTCCTCCTCCTGCACCTTGTCTACTCCTTGACCCATCAAAGAACAATTGCCATACTTCATTCTTGTCTTTATGATCCGGCTTGGTGATGCTGGGGAGAGGTTGATTCTCTTCATGTAAACAATAAACTCCTAGCGCAGATTCTTCTACTTCTTGATAGGGATCAAAAGCATGTATCTTGTTTGCCCATTCATCAAGAGTTAGATCCGGGATACTTCCAACCTTGGTGTCAGCCTCATCAGTGCTAGGGTGATCTTCTTGATCAAATGCTGAGCAATTGGCATTAATCTGATTTGGAGTGTAAGGCTCAATGTGAAAGTTCGCGATAGGTTCGGACTGATTGTGGCTTTGGTTCCATATCTTGTTCTCAACAACATGTGTGACCAATCCAAGAAAGATAGCCTCTAATTTTAGCGGTGAAGTCTCTTGAGAAGCACAATGCAAAGAGTGGTGGCAGGTCTATGATCGACACATCTTATAACACTCACATTACGTTGGGACATGCGTGTAGTGTGAGGCTCAAACCTTTGATTACTCCAACCGTTGTCACCGTTGTTGTCCCATCTAGCACTACTACCCTTGGAGATAGTTTCATATTGGAGTCCTAGCCGATCAGCTATCTCTGCTTTGGCATGACTGAGCTGCTTGCTCCCGAATCGATCATGCAATTATGCACCAACTTGTCTCCTATGATCAATGAAACATAAAATGGAGGGGGCTTCAACATTTTACCTTGTTGTCCTCCATGACTTCCTTCAGGCTAGGTAGCATTTGTAAGCACTTTGTCTTGCATCTGAACCTGCTGATTCGAAGTTGGCCAATCCTTCATGGCAGCTTGCAGCAGATCTCTTTGGCCTGGGATAGATAGGGATTCCCACATTGATATGTTGACATTTGTCTTCTTCATCTGATCAATGATACTGAATGGTGATGAAGGATCTCTCTGTTGTCCCTTGGTTTGCACATTTACTCCTTGCACGTGGGCAGCAACAGCTAGCATTTGAGTTGGCCTAGGGGTTCTTCTTGGCTGCCCTTGTGCATTTGAAATGGACTTTGCTTGCCAATCATTTGTGGAGCCGTGGAAGGTTGTGGATTGGCTGGGGCTAATGGCTGTTCTTCACCCAAATTTCTCCTCTTTGACCTTGTGTTGGCTGCAACACCTTGAGAAACTACTTGATTCATGCCACAGAAATCTTCTGCTTGCCAGTTCACCAATGTGGTGTCATTTGGGGCTGATTGTTGTTGGAATGTTTCTTGTTGTTGACTGTTTCCTTGACTGCCCTCGCCCTCCACACCAGTAGTTGTCACCATTAGTGCTTGATTGAGAGCACCATTGAAACACATGGATTGGTTATGAGGCTCGTTGCATGGAAAGCACCAATCATATTCCTGAGCAATGTTGTTCTGTGTTGGCACTAATGCCTTAGAGGTAGATATGGCATTTGGATTATAGGGCTGGAATGGTCTATTGGCAGGAGGCCTTGTTTGATTCATATTTGCAGCTGGATTAGGTGGTCTTTGTGGTTGGTATGGCTGCCTATTAGGCTGAGCTTGGGGTTGATAAGAAGGTCTGAAACCTTGGGCTTGTTGCCTCTTGAGAGTAACTAGCTCATTGCCTAGGTTTTGTAATTGCTTCATGACCTCTTGAAGCTCATTTGGGGCACTTGGAGATGAAGTGGAAGCTTCATTTGAACTCTAATTTCTAGGAGTGGGAGAGGGAGCCAAATTAGGTGCTTGATGGGTGTTTGGGCTCTCTAAACTTGGAAACAATGGCATGGGAGGTCTAGGGGCAAGTTTGCCAGCTTGGATTAAACAATTTTCAGCCCTAATGGCAATGCTATAAGCCATAGGGATAGTTATGCCTCCCATGGACTGAATCAACATAGAAATATCAGAATTTAAAGCTTTGAGATAGTATAGAAAAGCACCTTCTGCTGTTGGCCTGACTGCCACTGGAATCCTCTCCCAAGTTTTTTGAAATCTGAAGTTGAAATCGGTCAGCTGCTCATTGGGAGCCCTCTTGATGGTTGTTAGCTGCTCCAAAAGAGACAAGTTGTCTCCCTTCTCTCCAAATTGCTCATGAAGTGCAATACACAGCTGATTCCAGCCAGATAGAACCAGCTCCAAGGCTCCTAAACCATTGTAATGCTTTACCCTTGAAGGAAGATGCCAGTAACTTGACAGCCACTTGCATTTCATTGATTTCATGAATTGCACAAAGGTTAGCAATATCTTTAACATGATCACCTAGAGTAGTCTGATTTTCTCCAATGAAGTAGGGAATGTTCTTCAAGGCTGCAATAGGAACTGGATGTTGTGCATTGAGAGCAAGTGGGCTGCTGCTGTGAAGTTGACGTAGGGATTGTTCTGAGCCATTCTAATTGGTCTTAAAACCCTTGTTGACTGAATGAAAGGCCTACCAGGTGGAGGAGTTGAGAGAGTTCTGTTTGGTGGAGATGGAGACCTTTGAATCCTTCTTCCTCTTTACCTTCTTGGAGATAATTGCAGGTATTTAAATAGCACTTCTTCTTCTCCAACTCTTGACCTTGTGGTGATTCTTCTCATGAGTTTTCAGGCCTGCACTTGGAACCAGCTAGTTCTTCCCCTTGGAGTCACCAGATATGTAAATAATAGCTCTTTTAAGAAAGAAAATTGCAGCAGATGCACATCAACTTTGCTGCAATAAAAATGAGACCTCTAGTGTCCCACCGGTGTGCCAAAACTATTGTTGCAGGCTCACAGCACCCCTGGATGCAGATCAGGCTTCTAGGTTGATCACTCTAGCATCCAGTGTGATTGCACAACATGGAAACCTCTCTCCAAGCATGGGACTTGTGAAACTGAGAGAGGAATCTCCATATTAGAGGTTGGTTCCTCAAACTCCTCTGATTTAGATCTAATGCTTGCACAACTACAGAGGTTCAGATCCTAATCCTACTCTAACTTGCAAGGAGACAGGGGTAGAAGTGCAAGAAATTGAAACTAACTAAAGATGGTGATGCACCAAAAGGAGTGGTGAAACATATTTGTCATGCAAATAGACACAGACCAAAGTTCACAACATAAAACATACACAGACTGATAAGGTATAATTTAGGATCTGAAATGAAGCAAATAATACAAACAGAGGACTGAAACCCATTCACAGAGCTTGCATTATCATTTCAGTGTCAAAAACATGCATTACACCCTCAGAGAGGTAAAAGAAAACTATTACAATCTTTGGAGAGGTCTGATCCTTGCATCAATCACTTGCTGGAGGTGAAAGAAGAAGTCTGCTATGCCCAAAAAATGTTCCCCCTTTTTGTGAGCCAAATCTGCCTTTTACATTACATGGGTCGAGCCTAGGAGACAGAAACGTACAAAAATGTGAGAGCCCATTCCTTCTTGACTACAGGTGCATTAAAACAGCATGGGGGACCTTACAAACCCATACCCTATCATTTTGACCGAATTACAGGAGAATGCGACCCATTCTGCATTAAATCTGGTAGTTGAAATGTCACTTCTGGCCATGAACATGCGTCAGAGCCATTTCTCAATTTTCTCTCTCCAAAATACACCAAAATTCAAGATTAACCCTAGAATCATGTAGATAATTTCATAAGATTTCTGTTGATATAAAGAACGTGCAAATCCGAGCTCTGGATCAAAAGATATGGAGATCTGAAGATTTAGGGCACAAAACAGGTGAAACGGATTTTTAAATTTCTTCCCGCGCTCTGCCACCTGGATGACACGTGGCATGCATTGATTGGTCGTCAGGGCGCGGGGCAGACCTTTACTTTTAGCTTTTGGGTGAACTTCTTGCCAAATTCTCTAACTCCTCCCCGAGCTCCGCATTCCTTGCTCCATAGGACACGTGTCCTCTTTTGATTGGCTCGGGCTGACCCCTCAAACCTCGCCCTTTGAATTTTGGACTTTTCTCCTTGTGACACGTGTCATGATTTGGTTGGTCCATGGGTCTACCAGCTCTTTCACATCCACCGCGTCCATTTGTCCCGATGTCCCAGTGCTGTCTGGGACAAAAACTTCCGATCCGCCCGAAATGGGCTTCCCTGTCCCTTTTCTGCCGGTGACACGTGGCGTGATCTGATTGGCTCTCGGCTTTTTCGGCTATCCACGTCTTCCACGTCCCTTTGTCCCGGATGTCCCAGTACAAGAGTTCCCGTTTCGGCGAACCGAACTTTCCCGCGTCCCCACGCGTCTTCTTGTCCCAAATGTCCTAGAGCAGTTAGTCGATTTTCTTCTCCTTCGGCCAAACCGGCTTTCCGCGTCTCGCGCCCCCCGCACCCGGATGTTCCTTTTCTCTGTAGACTGCCTAGCAGCCTTTCGGCCGATTCACGCCCAGATGTCCCTCACATCCCGACCGTTGCAAGGACTAGGACTTAGCCATTTTTCATGATTTTTCCTGGCCCAAGCTTGTTTTCTGTAACTTTTCACATTTTCTCAGAACTTGCTCTTTTCTTCTTCAGCCAGGGGAGTTAGAAAAATGCGAGGGGACCCTAGAAACATGATTTTTACCCTGAATCAATCAATTTGCACCGGGGCTTAAGAATTCAATGCATGTTATCAACATTTACTCTAGGGGTGAATTTTGGATAACAGCCTGAACCATCTTTTTCCTGCGGATTCCATTCTTAGAACAAGTAATCATTAAATTCATTGCTGCAATACTCCCCTCCATTATCTGACCTGAGACATTTTAGCTTAAGACCTATTTCATTCTCTACCAAGGCTTTCCATTTAACAAAAGTGTCAAATACATCAAATTTGTTTCTAATACAATAAACCCAAACTTTCCTTGTTGCATCATCAATAAAAGTAACATAATAACTTGAACCCCCAAGAGATGATACCTGAGCTACCCCCACACATTAGAATGTACCAGCTCTAACTTACTCTCTTTCTTCGTAGGTCCAACCTTGAGAAACCTTACTCGCTTCTTGTTTCCCATTTATGCAGTTCTCACAGAAATCCAAACATGTTTCTGTATATCCAAGAAAATTCTTCTTTATGATGTTCATGCCCTTATGGCTCATATGACCAAGCCTATAGTGCCATAATGTTGTATCTGCATCTGAAGCCACAAGATTACAATCATTAGTACTATCAATGGTTAAATACAAGGTTCCAACCTTCTTACCTCTTGCCACCACAAGAGCACCCTTGGTAACCTTCCAAGAGTTAGCTGTAAATATCACAGTACAACCATCACTTCCCAATTTCCCCACCGATATCAAATTTCTCCTTAATGTAGGCACATGTCTGACATCCTTCAATAGCCATGTATTCCCATTCTGCATCTTAACCTGAACATAACCTTTTCCAACTATACTGCAAGGCTCATCATCACCAAGAAAAACATGCCCAAAATCCCCTTGAACATAATCAACAAAATAATGCCTATGTGGAGTAGCATGAAAAAGCCCCTGAATCTAAAACCCAAGATTCAATAATATTATGCAAAGAAAGAATCAAAGCATCCTGACATACATTACCCGATGCCACATTTGCCTCCTTATTTTCTTCCTGTTGTTTCTTCTTGTCCCGAAGCTCCCAACAATCCTTCTTTGCATGCCCAGACTTTCCACAATTCCAACATACAATCTTGCTCTTGGATTTTGACCTTGCTCAATCTTTTGATTTTCCACAGTTTCCTCTATTCTTCTGTCTCCCTCTAGTTTCCACTGTCAAAGCATTCCCTAAAGTAGAAGATTCCCCAGAGATTTTTCTTCACATTTCCTCACTTAGAATCACCCCTACAACATCCTCAAACTTCAACTTCGAGTTAGCTAGAACCGAGTTGCTTACCGCCATTACCAAGCTATTCCAACTTTCGTAAAGAGCACGAAAATTAATAAAGCCCTAACTTCTTCATCAAATTCTATTGTAACAAGCTAGCATATTCACAACCGTATTGAAATCATTTAAATGATCTTACTATTGAACTATTCTCAGACATCTTCATATTAAACAACTTTTTCATTAAAAATATCTTGTTAGAGCGTAGGGTTTTTCATACAACTTCCCTAATGCATCCATTAGATCTTTTGTAGTCTTTTCCTTTGAAACATTAAATAATACCAAAGATGTAAGACACAGCCGGATCGTTCCAAGTGCCTTCCAATCCAACAAATCCCATTCCACATCTGTCATACTTGAGGGTTTGTTCACCTTCTCGATAACGGAGTATAAAGATCCTTCGATAAAGGTAATCTTCCATCTCGCATCTTCCAAAGACTCGAAATTCTGCCCGTTGAATTTATCAACACTAGATCTTCCATCATCTCGCCATAGCTCCCACTCAAGATAAAACTTTCCCGTGATTCAACACTTCAAAGAAACCAAACCAAAGCTCGATACCAATTGTTAGGAAATAAGAGATAAAATATGCAGAATAATCCCTTACAGAATCGCAATAGTAGAAACTAATATGCAGAAAATATTACAGATCTCAAATAAAAGTGCAGAATAAATAACACAACACAAAGAGACAAGATTTAACATGGTTCACCCAATTTGGGTTACGTCCACCAAGAATCACTTGCTCAAATTTTATTACAAGCCTCCACTCTCTCAATATAATACCCAGATCCATTTGGAGCTATGCTCAACAAACTCTACATAATTCTCACCCGAATTCAAAACACATCTCGCAATACATTTTCTTATATTTCTACCATATGCATAAGACCATATAAATAGTTAATCGCTTAGCGCTTTTACAAAACCATGGGTATCAAACAATGGGCAAAAACAAAATCGTCCCAAAAACCTATGGGTAGCCAAAGAGGTGGTTTTACAAAACAATGGGTACCGAAAAACCATGGGCCCAAAAACAGCCCATAACGGTTACCCATTACCCATGGGTTAATAAACCACCCATGAAAATTTGCTTTGGGGGCTTCGCCCCTGAACCCCCCTGACCCACTCACCGGCAAGCGGGACCGCCATAAAAATACCCGAGTGTAACACATAGAAGGTGTACCACACTCTAACATGAAAATAGGCTCCACAAACATAACTTGAAACCATCAAAATCCCCAAAAATTTCTAAAAAAAAATCTGCAAGGAAACCATCCGTATAGAAAAAATAATAATTAAAACATACACAAATCTATTATAACTCATAGAGACAACTTTCCATAGCTAGAAACTATGATTTACATGAATAACCTCTATGCCAAAGAGGATACTAGAGAAAATGTGGGAGCACAGACTTGGAACAAGACTAGCAACTAATAACCTCTCTTGGTCAACTCCTTTCAATAGTGATGGAGTAGACGAAGACCAAGTGGGGATAGTGTTAGTCCATAGAGGTAGTGTCTTCATGCTTTGGGTGTATATATTTATACCAAAACATCCATTTCCACAAAATTAAATTATGTAAGACATATAAAGAAAATTTCTCTCTTTCTTTAGGCCATGGAATAAAGACATAAACAACCTCTACACCGAGAGAAAATGCAGAGTAGATAAAACAAGACCAACAACCAATAACATCACTTGGTCAACCATAGTGATGGAGAATATGAAGAACTAAGGTGGGTATAATGAAGATGAAGAGGTAAGATCTGCATGCTTCGGGCATAGATATTTTTACCAAAACCTCCCATTCCACAAAATTAAACTATGTAAGACATATAAAGAACATTTCTCTCTTTCTATGGGCCACAAAATAAGGATATTTCTATCATTGTAGAGTTTTCTTTCCACCTTTGACGGTAATCCAAAAGTTACATTCACATACATTTATAAATAGCAATTTCATAAACAAATCCTTATCTACCTCTAACAAATTGTATTTATTACTCTTACAAATGTTAACTTAGTTCTCCACAACATGTTTAGATTACACTTTATTAGAAATGATAGTATGGCGATATTCACCTTTATGAGGACATAAAGTGAGGATGTAATTGTCCATTGCCAAACACTCATTATTTATTAGCATACCACTGAAAACACATTACTACATCCACATTCACCTATTGGCTAACATTTATGCCCGAATATGTATTCACCTACCGTAAAATATATTTTTTCTCCATAGAACAAATATGACCGCATATGTATTTTCCTACCATCTAACATTTATGTATGCATATGTATTCTCCTATATCGAACATAATTTTTCTTTCTTTTTTTCTTTCAAGGATGATCGTCAATCATATAATTCAACCAAAAGGTAAAAAAATAATATGATCGTATACTATTTTTTAAAGATAGTTTTGCAAAGATATACCAATGTGATCTAATGCATGCAAAGAAGTGAGGGGAAATTTCAATTGATTGAAGATCTTAGTAATTTGTGTAAAGTGACCAAATGAAACAATAAGCTAGATAACATGAAATGAAATTAAATTAATTATAAATATACTTATTGTCAAAAAAAAGAAAATTGTAATTTACCCGCCATATGTTCAATTTAATTTTTGAGAGTAACTATCATGTAATAATAAGGTAACTAATATCATGTAAGTATTGGGTAAGTATCATGTACGTAACGGGTAAATCAATATCATGTAAGTATCAGGTATCAATGAATGTATAGCAAAACTAATGATTTAGGCGCTACATTCACAATCCCGATTTAAGTATATTACAAACTCAATGAGTTTTTACCAAGCGGATAGTATGATTTATACAAAATGATTTTTAATAGTAAGATTTATAATTTCAAAGTAAAATTATATAGGTTCTAGCTAGTAAACTCAACATTAACTCACCTCTAACCCAAAACTTTAAAATTTTCTAGCAGAGTGAGATTTATTCAAGAAGGAAAAGGTCTCATCCAATAAAAAATCCATATGGAAAAGGAATCAAGCAATAAAAATATAAATGGAAAAGGAATTGATCAATACAAAATCAATATTTCTAATTTGAGAACACAATAGGATAGGCGTTACTCTTTGCTAGTTTGTTATGAATGGTTCAATAGTACTAGAGAACCATACACTACTCAAAAGTGAGAAATTTGTGTAGGTTGCAAGACAACTATCCCTTCCAGAGAGAAAGTAAGTGCATAAATTTACGTCTAAACAAGATTCATGGATAGCTATAAAAGGTCCACAGCAGAATCCAATGAAGATTTGATTGATTCTCCTTGTTCAGAGGGAATATTTTATTATGAGATAGAGTTCATTGAATTCTTCATGAAATAAGAGAGATGATTATGAAAAAAATATTTACATAATTCAATATTTATTATTTGAATAGCTTGAGCTGGGACATCAAGACAATGTATATAAAAAAATTGTAGAAACATAGAGTGGAACCTAATGGTGAGAAAAGAATTGTATGGATTGCTCGGTTCAAAGGAAATGTTTATTATAATGATGTGTCTAACATGTGTCTAATGGTGTTGATAGAGAATATGAAATTTTGGAACAAACCTTCTTAAGGAGGATCGTACCAAAAGAGTCATGTCAAAATCACACAAGTCCCACATCTATGGGTAATCCGCCTAGTTCAACCTTGAAAAAGAAACTTTCCAAAGTTTACTAGTAATGGATCTCAAGACATGATGAAACATTTTAGAAATTGCATCACCATTTGGACTTCTAATTATGAAGACAAAAAAATGTTATTAATTATTTTCCTTTTAAGCCATGCTTATAGGGTTAGATATTCATAGGTACATAGATACACTAAGTGAAAACTCATCATGGGATGAATTGTGGAAGAAATATGAAAGATGATTTTATATCTTAAGAGATAATAATGAAATTGTCACATAGATCTACCACATCCAACAAGGGAAACAAAATAATGTACAATCCTACAACATAAGGCTTAGGAATTGTTTGAAAAACTCAAGAAGGAATCAACCAATGTTCTAGAGAAGTGATGGTTCGTTGAGGTATTTTTCCTTCATTTTGAGTAAGATGAAGGTGGATCCACCACCTTCTTATGAAAATGTCTCTATTACTTTTTTATGGACATTGAAAGTTAAAATGATATATTTCACACTCGAGAAAGAGGAATGAAGAGGATGAATCAAAATCAAATAATGATATTGAACTCGGATTAGTGCAAGCACTTAGAAGAGACATGATTTGAATGATGGATTTAAAGGAAGACAAGTGTGGAAGAAGGCAAGGATGTTATTTTGATTTAATTATAAAACATAATATTGCACCAAGGCCAATTTTCTAAATATGATCTACAAAATTTTCCAAGTTACGGGGATTCAATCAAGGATTTCCAATGCATTTTATGTAACAAAAGTGCTTGTGTACTCTTCACAAAAAGGGAAACAATAACACCACTAACTAACCTAGCTAAGCCCTAAAAGAATAAGGGTGTGTCTCATGGAGGGTATCATAATCAAAGAAACAATAATAAAAATTAGAATAATAGTGATGGAGATGGAAATCATATTCAAGTATGACTTCTAATAATGGTCGATAAGGCAATGTCAAAAGTGTAACAAGTGGGAACATTTCGCAAGAGATTTGTTTCGGTAAAATTAATATTTGAATTTTGTGTATATGGTGTGGGATAGGGCATCATGATGATGACAACTATCTAAAGTAAGAGAGCATCCACATGAATGGCATATTTGAAGATGAAGAAGTAATGTTAATCACTCAAGCAAAAGTGAGGAAAACAAGATAACTCCAACCCAATAAAAAGTAGAAAATACTTATTGAGGATATAGTGTAATTTGTGTAGACACCTAAAATTGGTATCTATGTCTTTATTCGTCCACGTACACATGTTTAATTGTTAATTTAATTTATCCCTCCTTATTTAATCAAATGCCCACCTAAGTCACATTAATTAATTAACCCTCATTAATTTATTAATTAATCATTTAAATTCTCATTACCCTAACCAACCTTCTAATCAGGATGTTTTTATCCTACACATAAATCCCTTTATTTTTCTAAGCTTTTCTCTCACCTATGTTTATGCCCTAACTACCCATATCTCATCTCTTGTATGCCTAATGCTTTAAAGCACTTTCCTAATCTTTAAAAGCATCAAATCCAGATGAAAATAAAAAAAACCATCCCCATTGGGGAAATTTTCCTTGTAGTTAGAAGTGACCCACCTAGTCATCATCGAGCCCCTTTAAAATGAGTGTTTTCTTTCCATTTCGGAGCGAAATCGATGCATGCAATTCTCAAGCTTTCTCCCAGCCTGAGCATCCTTCCTCATGCCTAAGAATTTCTAAGACATCACAAGATCTCTTGGACATCCCTTCAACATGCTTCCATCGCTCATGATCATCATACATGAGATCTTCTCATCATTATCACATTCTTTTTCGTATCTTTATCATATTATCATATATTTTTCGTTTCTAACATCTTGCAGGTACATACCAAATTCAAACACTCAAAGAGTAGCCCTCTCCAACAAATCTTTTTTTCCAATTTCATCTTGTCATCCTTGGATTTATACCTTATCGATACAATTATTGTTGATCCCCACCGTCGTCATCAACCAGGGCCCTATCTATCCAATAACCTATCTAAATTCTCCTTTCTCTTCCTTTATCTTACTTCTTTGCCTCTCTGGTTCTCTTTTTTACGCCCTTTTTTATGTCGCCCTCAAAATCCCACCCTCATTTTCTAGGTCAAATTCAAAAAAATTGAGCTCACACCCTCCATAAGTGTTCAAGTAAAGTTAGAAGTCTGAAAAGATAGAGAAATTCATGCTTTTAAGTTGTTTAAACTCTCCAGTCCGCACGTTTTATAAATTTTTGTTTTCCCTGTCTAGACACATGAAAATTTTATTGTTGTCCTCATTTGAATGAAATTTTCAATATTTCTATGGCCATCGATCATCAAACCTTGTATTTTTTTCAATTCCTTGGCTCGCAAAATAAATTTGAAAATCGGTCACAAAATGGTGGAGTTTTCTTCTTCTCTACATTTTTTCCACAGTCGAGAACGATGGGCATTTTCTTCCCCATAAAATTTTGGCTCTGTCATCCATGGGTATGTGGACATATCTAATTGGAAGTGGGTCGGCAGAGAACTTTGAGGTTTTTAGCCTCTTTGTAAACAAAAAAAAGGTGAAAAGTTAAAAAGTGACCCGCAACCCCAATCAGGCTTAAAGGAAAGTGTTAAATCTTGGGCCCGTCATTGGAAAGTCAAAGTAGGGATGTGGGCCGGCGGAGCAATTTGTGTTTTTGAGCCCACATTGAAAAAAGGTAAAATTATAAAAGTGACCTGCGACTCCTTCGCCAATCAAGTGAGGCCACATGTCAAGACCATATCAAAAACAGGTAAGCAAGCCAAAATGTTGCAAAATGCCAAATCTCTATAAAGTCACAAAATGTAAAAGGAATCCTCCACGCCCGCTCCAATAAATTTCTCCCACGTGGATGACTTTGGTTTAAAGTTTCAAAGGCAAGATGAACGGTTCAAATTCAAAGTTGCAAAATGAGTGTAACGACTGCATTATGAAAAGTCTGGTTTTTCTCACCATTGGCGTTTCTTTGCGAATCAAGAATCTGAATGGATGTGAATGATTGAAAAGAAATTATAAATCTGTTTCTTGCTAACAAAGAAGAAGTTGTAACCATTTCTTGGAGGATATTTAATGGCTTCTTCACACCATTTTACAAGGTTGGCAATTGATCTTGTAAACTCACGGTATATTGTACTTCGAGAGGTCAAAGGAGAGAGCCATTTTTCCTTCTGTTTCCCTCCCCCCCTCTTCTCAATTTCCTCCATTTCTCCACTATGTACAACTTCTATCTAAGAAGCAATACAAGGAGAAGGATTTTATAGCCTCTTTGATGAGGAGATTTCAAACTTTGAGTTCGCAATCTTATCTCATCTTGTTGTCATTTGCAGGGTTGTTTCTTCTCATGAATGCATGTGATGAATTTTCTAACTAGTGTGTGTAGGAATCTGATTTCCTACTTGCAACATTAGTTCTCCTACCTCTTTTCTCACTCCCTTTCCCACTTTCAGACAAATTATTCCCTAGTAAGAGATTGCTAGCTTTACCACAGGTCGGTCAAGCAGTGCCCTATTACATCCCCCGAAAAAGGCCACCACACAGTAAATCCACCTTTTCACGTGCATGCATATACGAAATCTACATTGGTTAAGTAGAGGGACTTAGATTCCCAGAGCATTGGCAAGGAATCCACAAGTTTTTCCACCTCGACAAATTTTCTTGCCAACATTTTTGGTGCCCACCATGAGGCAGATTTAGCAGCATCTGCACCTAAATGTGACCGCAAGGTCAAAAATTCAAAATTCAAAAAAGAGAAAATTTCTAGAAATTGAATGGCTATATGAGCCACACGGATTCAAATAATGGCTATTTCAATAAACCATCCTATTGAAAGACCCGAATTACGCTTCCACATCTAAGAAGACATTGCTTCATATTTGAGGGAAGCTATCTTGCATAATAGAAAAGTTCCAACCACTACTTCATTGCCACGAGAATTCTAGACCTTGACGAAGAACGTGTTGTTGAATTAGAGAGGAAAAAACAAATTCCAAAGACTGCAAAGAAGAGCATATATTTTCAAGCTGGTGGATAGAAGATACACCCTAAACAAAGACAAGGAGGACAAACTGATCCCATTTTTGAGGAACTTCAAAGGAGACAAGAGCTACTCGAATCCAGAGGCCTCCTTTTCAAGAAACCAGCCATGTTGGGAACTTGAGTGTTGCCAATCCTTTAGACGGTGAATTTCCATACATCAATGAGAACCTTGAAGATTTCACCGACGTAGAGACCAAAGAAGAAGCTAGAGAAAGAGAAGCAAGAGCCGACAAAGAAATAAGAGCTCAACTCAAAGAAATCAAGAGACTTCAAGCCGAGGTAGATGAAAGAGCAAAGAATAGAAACCACAACCTTAGCAAGGTTGGAAGATAGAAACAGACATATAATGGGGATCGTGATCATGAGCATGAACATGATTGTGAGGCCCGTAGGCCTAATGTACCATGGGGAGGAAACACCGGTCCACTAGCTCTTGCTCAACCACTCCATGAGCTACCGAGAGGCTCGAGGAAAAACTTCCCAAAATTTAGAGGGGATGGTTCTCAACTCCTTGAAGAGCATGTAGCAACATTTATCACTTCTTGTGGTGTGTTGGGTGTTGAGGATGAAGATGTGTCAATCTGACTCTTTATGGAGTCACTTCAAGAAAAGGCTACCAAATGGTTCTACATGCTACCCCCGAGGTCTGTCACCTGTTGGGAAGATATAAGAAGTGCATTCGAACACAAGTTCAAGAGCATGGAAGATTGTCAGGATATTTTGGTCCAATTGGTACAAATGAAGAAAGAAACCTCTAAGTCAATGAGGGACTTTGTAGAAATATATGATAGAGTAATAAGAAGGATCCCTGAAGATGTGGTGCCTCTCAAAAATAATTTGAAGAGGTTTTTCATCAGTGCTATGCCATCAGAATTAGGTTTCTTCCTTAGAATAGCCCAACCAAGAACATTGAGGCAAGCCCAAAATTTTCAATAGAAACTGATGATGATCTAATCCTTTCTGGAAAGGTGAAAGGCCCCAATGGGAAACAAAAGGGTCAGAATTCAAACTCTGTCACCACAGATCCGATGTTCCAAAAAATGGCAAATGAATTGGTTTCCTTGAAGAAGCAGCTATCTCAGATCACAATGCAGAATGCTTCAAGGAGACCAAACCCTCCAGATAGGCCAAGGATTGCTCCACCTCCTCATCGGCTTACTCTTGAAGCACCACCAATCAATGCCATCTGTGACACCAAAGAGCTAGAGGAGGAAGCAAAAATTGATGAAATTGAAGAAGAAAATATGGAAGACTATGAAAACTATCTTGAGGTCGAGGAAGTTGATATGCACAATGGCCTAATTGAGTACGTTGATGATGAAGATGAGGATGATGAAGAAGCTCCAAGTTTCTCATGTGTTGTTTTCACTCGTGCACAATCCAGGAAAGGTGCTTCATCCTCAACGGTTGTGGTAAAGGATAAGAAGAATAAAGAAGATTCTCCTCTAGAGGTCACACAAAATAAAATCATCAACAGAGGATCACCATTACCACCTTCTATGGAGTCGGCAAAAGAAAAACTAGACTCACTGGTTGTCAAGGATCATGCTACTATGCCAAGTCTCCTAGCTCAAAATTTGCTAAGAACAATTCTCCTTTTAATGTTGTTCCCGCAAAAACATATAAGGTGCATTCAAAAGCTACACCCTCACCCCCTTCCAAGCCAAATCGCTATACCCGAAAAGGAGAATTCAACACCCAAAGTAGCAAAGCCTCTACTATGTAAATCTTCCTCTTTTTTCGGAACCTCTTCCTCACTCATTATAACCCCATTTGACTTTGTGGAACATGCAAGCAAAACCAAAGTCCAGCCTTCTAAATAGAATAAATATAAACACACCCTTCCCGGTTTGACAGTTCATTAATACGCCCTGTGGTGGTAACCATGTATCCTTGAGCCCTAATTCTAAAGGCTTACTACCCACACCATCCACACCACCTTCCCAAAACATGCTAGCCCTCAGTGCCTCCAAAACCAATAGGGTTGAACCTTTCTACCTATCACTCCTCATTAAAGGATTTCAACTAAATAATTGTATCATAGATTCCGGAGCCTCAGACAATGTGATGCTAGCCAAAGTTGCAAATGCTCTAGGCCTCACCTTGACCTAGGTAAATGGCACCTGATACTCAATAGAATCCAAACAAGTGCCATTAGTAGGAAGAATCAAAGATGCACAGGTAGCACTAGCTGATTTTTTAGACAAGAAGGTGCTCCTAACCATACTGGTAGCAAGCATTCCATCATTTTTTGGTATGCTATCGAGTAGGATTTTCTGCAAAGACCTGGGTGGAGAAATGAAAATGAATTGGTCATCTACAACTATCCCAAAAAAGGTGAGATGAAGAAGTTTCGCCAATAAGAAATATGAAGTTCACAAGACGAAATTCTCGATGATCCAAAAGCAAACATTCTCTTTCAACATTTTGGGCTAGAAACTACTTCCTCACATCGAAAAAAGGAGAACTTGCCACTTCTCATGGAGGAAGAGGAAGATCAAATTTAGACAATGGAATTTGATGGTAGTCATTCCAGAGCGGGCTCGAGAGCTGGTGTAGTATTGTACTCTCCTTCCAATGATTTGTACCCATTTCCTAGAAGTTGCGATTTGGTAATACAAATAACGCTGCAGTATGAAGCGCTACTCTTAGGAATGAGTGAAGCAGAGGACATGGGAATCAAGAAAATGAGATGGTGAGGTGATGTATAGGTTTTATTAAAGTAGGTTTGTCAATAATATCGTGTGAAGAATCCAAGACTCGGCATTACGAAAAAGCAGTGTGGGACTTTATTGAATCTTTTGATGCATTTTCCATTAAAGCTATTGCGAGGAACAGAATGAAAAGGCTGATTCTCTTGCAGTGTCGCCTTTCCCTAGTGAAACCTCATACTTCTTTTGGTAAAGACAAATTGACCACTTTGAAATGGTATTCAAGCCTAGTGTACTGCATAATGCAAATCATTGGCAAGTCTTCAATGATGATAACCAAATTCTAGCCTTTTTAGAGTAAAGGAATATTTTCAATAATCTCTTCTTCAAGGAGGTGAAAATCCACACCGAGAAGCAGTCCCAAAAGAAGAGAAAGAATGAATTGAAGGGATTGATAATGAGGGAGAAATCAAATTGAAAGGGAACAAAGTTCCCAAAGGCTTAGTCTCATTAGAAGACCTCTTTGAAAAACATGACATATTCATTCAAGAGAAAGAAAATCAATCTTAGTTTCCAATGATTTTGACAAAGAAAACATTGGTACCCTAGAGGAGCCAAGGATGGTCAATATTGGAAAATGTTACTGCTTTGAAGAAAGAAGAAGGTTTGTTGCATTACTCAAGAAATACTCGATGTCCCGGCCTACTCTTATGATGAACTCAAATCCTTCCATCCAAAAGAAATGCATCACTCAATTCCTTTGAAGCAAGGTGTTAAGACCTCGAGCGAAACAAAGGCCGTACAACCCAAAGACTGATGATACCATCGGGAGGAGGTAATGAAGATTCTTAATACAAGGATCATCTTTCCCATCCACCATTCAATGTGGGTGGCTAATATTGTGCCAGGTCATGGAAGAAGAATGGTGAAATAAGGATATGTGTAGATTTTCGTAACTCCAACCGGCATCACTCAAGGAAAATTATCCTCTTCCTACAATGGACCATATCCTGCAAGTAGTCACTAGATCTGAAATGTTTTCATTACTTGGTGGATTCTTAGGATACAATCAAATCAAAGTGGCAGAGAAAGACCACACCAAGACAACCTTTACAACACCTTGGGAACTTTTACCTACAGCAGAATGCCTTTTGGCCTAATCAATGCAAAAGCTAAATTCCAAAGGGTGATGGATTTGGCCTTCAAAGATATGAAGCATTGCATTATCATATATCTTGATGATCTCACAAAGATTTTCAAAGAAGAGGGAGATCATATCTATCACTTAGAACATGTACTTGTAAGGTGTAGGAAACATGGCATATCACTTAATCCAAAAAGTGCATTTTTGGAGTCACGGAAAAGGGAGTTATTGGGGCACATTGTGAACAAACATGGAGCACACATTGATCCTAATAGGATCAGATCCATTCAAGCATTAGCCACCCCACAAGCAAGAAAGGAGCTCATTCATTCTTTCAACACCGTAAAATCAGAAGTGTTTCTTCGTGAATGCTATGAGCTCGAAAGTAAGTTTCTTGCTCCTACAAGAGCAAGTGGCTACCTTGATTCTCACCCAGGGCTTGCCATCCGAATTGAAGATAATTTGATAATATCTGGCGAATTGAGAAGGGAATCCTCCAAGCCTAAATCTTCGGGCCCTTCACCCAATACTTCATCTGATCCGGCCTTTCAAAAGATGGCTAACGACTTGCTTGCATTGAAGAGGCAGTTAGCCCAAGCTTCTCCCAGTTCCTCATACCGGGATATTCCACGGAGGAACTTCGTTTCCAACAATGTTCCTCAAAGGCCGCGCTTACCCGCAACTGCTCTGCGGTTGGCGCTTGAGGCTCCTCCGGTCAACGCTCTAGCTGAAATTGAAGAAGAGGAACAAGATTATGAAGAACCTTCGTCTCAGGGTGAAGATGATCAAGATGTCGGTGAGCTGACTGGTGACTCTAATATTAGGTATATGGAATTTGATGAGGAAGAATTTGATGAAGAAGAGGGTTCCCAGGGCTATGCAAGTGGACAATCATATGCTGTTTTTACCCGCTCACAAGGAAAAGAAGCAAAGGTCACTGCCCATGTGCAGAAGGAGAAGGTCGTGTCAAACGCACCTCCAACCATTGCTTAAAGAGGTAATCCCCTTCCTCCTACTCGGCTCCTGTTAAGTCTTTTACAAGGAAATCTTTTCCCCCCATCTCTCCTCCAAATCAGCCCTCTCATATTCCTATCAAGACCAGTAATCCTACTCCACCATCACAAAGTGAGGGACTCATTCCTTCACCAACCCAACCCTTGGCTGTATTTGACATCATAGACCATGCAAAAAGACTAAGATCCAAATGTCCAAGCCGAGTACCTTCACCAAATGCCAAATAGCTTCTAAGATTGACCAAGTATATTCAAAGTCAAGCTGCCATATCTAATCAGGTTTCCCTAAAAGGAATCCTTTCCACTCCTCCTGAATCCCGCATAAATGTTGCTTCAACATCTGCATCAGGCAAGATAGAACCTTTCTATCTCTCCCTCCTAATCAATGGTCACAAGTTGAGTAACTGCATAATTGATTCCGGAGCTTCTGATAACGTCATGCCGGAAAAATTCGCCCATGCTTTGGGCCTCACCCTTACCAAGCCTTTTGGCAGATGTTATTCCTTGGAAACCAAGCAGGTTCCGTTAATTGGTCAAATCAAAGATGTGCAATTTACATTTGCGGCGTTCCCAGAGAAAAGAGTAAAGATGACCGTCCTTGTTGCTGACATTCCAGCAGCCTACGGAATTTTGCTGGGGAGAAGCTTTTGCAGTGAAGTTGGTGGAGAGATTCATATGGACTGGTCTAAGGCTAGAATCCCCGTCAAAGGTGTAATGCAGACCTTGGAGCCAGAATCACAAAAGAAGTACTTGGTCACTAACTCTGAGGACCCCAAAGCTCAAATCCTTTTTGAATCATCAGGGATGGGGAACTATTTCTTGTCTACCGAGTCTGACAAAATGGTTGTTCTCGTTCAAGAAGAAGATCTTAATAAGATCTGGACTTTGCAGTTTGATGGCAGCTGCGCAACCAGTGGATGTGGCGCCGGAGCCGTGCTAATATCTCCCGAAGAGGAGATTATTCCTCTCTCTTTCAAGTTGTAGTTTTTTAATACGAATAACACCGCTGAGTATGAATCTTTGTTACTCGGCATGCAGGCAGCAAGAGAGAGAGGGATCAAAAATCTGAAAGTGCAAGGTGATGCAGAGCTAGTTGTGAATCAAGTTAAAAGGATTTACCAAGTGAAGAATGAAAGGCTCAGGCATTACCGTAATGCAGTATGGGACAGCATTGAAGAGTTTGATGCTTTTTCAATTGAATCCATTCCAAGAACTCAAAATGACATGGCCGATTCATTGGCTGTTTCAGCATCCCTCATGCTCCCTCACCCAGGTTTGAAAACAAACAAATACACCATTGAGGTGGTTTTCCACCGAGCGTGCCAAACAATTCTCAGCATTGGCAAGTATTCAACGATGACAATCAACTCATTGCCTTTCTAGAGAAGGCAGAAAATTTTAAGGAATTGCACTTTGAAGGATCCACTTCTATGTGCCGCGAATCAGTCACCGATCAAGACGATAAATCCGAAGGGAACGACGGCATATGTCAGCTCAAAGGAAATAAAATCCCGAAGGGCCTAGTTTCTCTGGAGTGGTTGTTCGACAGGCATGATCATTTTGTGAAAAAGAAGAGGTGAGATGATCCTGACTCATCCCCAGAAACCGAACCGGTCAATTTAGGTTCGGTAGAACATCCGCAATTCGTGAACATTGGAAAATGTTGCATGCCTGAAGAGAAGCGAAATTCGTCAAGTTGCTGAAGAAATACATGGATGTATTGGCATGGTCCTATGCCGATCTAAAGTCTTTTAAGCCAAAGGACGTCCAACATGACATCCCATTGAAAGAAGATGTCAAAGCCTTTCGCCAGAAGCAGAGGCATTATAATCCTAAGATCTCAGGCACCATCCAGGCCAAAATTCAAAAAATGCTGGATGCAAGAATCATTTTTCCTATCCATCACAAGACTTATGTAGCAAACATTGTGCTAAAATACGCAAGAAGAACGGGGAAATACACATATGCGTAGATTTTCGAAATTTGAATCAGGCTTCCTTGAAAGACAACTACCCAATTCCTATAATGGATCAAGTTCGCAAGCAAGAATCGGATCGAGATGTTGTTCCATGCTTGATGGTTTTTCAGGCTACAATCAGATTGAAGTTTCGCCTGAAGATCAATTTAAAACAACATTCACTACTCCCTGGGGTACATTTTCCTATAGCAGGATGCCTTTTGGCCTAACCAATGCTGGCGCCACTTTTCAGCGGGCCATGGACCTGGCATTCAAAGGTATGATGGGGAAGGTCATTGTCATTTATCTGGATGACTTGACTGTGTTCTCTAAACAACGAAGTAATCATTGTGATCACCTAGAGCAAGTATTGGCCAGATGCCGAGAACATGGGATTTCCCTGAACCCGAAAAAGTCCGTTTTTGGAGTCACGGAAGGAAAGTTGTTAGGACATGTTGTTAGCAAAGAAGGAACAAAGATAGATACCGAAAGAGTCAAGGCTATTCAGAGCCTTACTCGCCTACAAGTAAGACTGGCGTTCATTCTTTCTTCGGAAAGGTGAATTTTCTCAGGTGTTTTGTTCCCGACTTTGCTGAGAAAACTCGTCATATATTGGACATGATGAAGGGGTCACCAAATTTCCGGTGGAGCGAGGAAGGAAAGAGGTCGTCAAGAAATAAAAGCTTCCGCGCTCATGCACCGGTCCCCGTATGTGTAGATTTCTCCAAGGACTTTATCATGTATAGTCATGCATCCGAGTATACTTGTGTCTTCCATCTTAATGCAAATGTAATTGAGAGGATGTTGAATCTCCGATTACGTTCATGAGCTCTCCCCTCAAGCCTCACGAACTAAAAATGTCTCAATTGGAAAAGCATGCCTTCGTTGTTGTCAAAGCAGTAAAAAATTTCAAGTATTACATTCTAAATTCTCATACAGTGGTGTTGGTCCCTGACACGGTAGTCAAATCAATTCTAACTCAACAGGAGTTAGGAAGCTTGCGAGGAAATTGGATTGCAAAGGTCCAGGAGTACGACCTGGATATAAAACCAACCAAGCTGGTAAGAGGCAAGGGCCTATGTCAGCTTATGGCTGAAAACAAAGATTCAGAAAGTCCTGAGGAAAAGGATGATTGTACCAACGAAGCACAAAGTCAGCTGGAGAAAGCCCATTCTCTACCTCTGGTCCTATTTGTCGCAACCAGCGATGAGTGGTATTCCGATATTGCTTTCTTCCTCACCTACGGCGAATGCCCAGCTCACCTAACTGCAAAGGAGAAGCGCACTATAAAGCTCAGAGCAGCGAAATATGTCATCTGGGATGACGGTTTATACAAACGTGGGATAGATGGTGTCTTCTTGCGATGTGTCGACAAGCCACAACAGGTGAAGTTGCTTGAAAGTTTTCATAATTCAGCCTGTGGGGCCATTTCTCCTCTTCCGTGACAGCACACAAGATCATCCGAGCCAGGTACTATTGGCCGACGCTTTTCCAAGATACAACCACCTGGGTAGCAAAATGTGAACCTTGCCAGCAGTTCGTCGGCAAGCCCAAGTTGGCTACTTTTCCCCTCAGGCCGGTCATTGTCAACGAACCATTCAGGCAGTGGGGAATTGATTTTATCGGTGCACTCAATCCCCAATCGAGTGCCAGACATAGTTATGTCCTTACAGCAACGGATTACTTCACCAAGTGGGTGGAAGCCATACCTGTCAAACACGCCACTTCTGAGGTTGTTTGTAGTTTCATCAAAGAAAACATCATTGTCAGGTTTGGCGTCCCAAACAAAATTATTGCTGATAATGCTTCTAACTTCTCCTCACGAGAAATTATTAGTTTTTGCTATGAATACGGGATAACTTTGGCTCACGCCTCAGATTATTACCCTCAGGGAAATGGTCAGGCAGAATCCAGTAACAAGAACTTGGTGACCATCATACGAAAACTAGTAGATGAGAATCAACGAATGTGGCACAAGTCCTTATACGACACTTTGTGGGCAGATCGCGTTACTCCCAAGAGGTCCCTCGGTATGTCACCTTTTCAAGTGTTATATGGCACTGATGCCGAGCTTCCCATTTCTCTTTGAACTCCTGCTTTGCGCTTAGCACGATCTATCAAGATGAAACTTTCCAAAATTCTCTTGAAAAGAGGATCATGTATCTGACAGAGCTCGAAGAAAAGAGAGTAAGAGTGATCGACAGGATCACCGAACATCAGAATCAAGTCAAGAGACTATTTGATAAAAAAGCTAAGCAAAGAAGTTTCCAGGTGGGAGACCTCGTCCTTCTGTGGGACAAGCGAAGAGAGCCAAAGGGCATGCACGAAAGTTTGATTCCCTATGGAGAGGACCTTTCAAGATCAAGCAGCTCAACGGAGAGAATAGTTTCTATCTCTCATATCTGGATGGAACCGAACTCCCGCTTCCCTATAGCGGGCAGCATCTGAAAATCTTCAGGAAGTAGAGCTTGCTCTCTTCTTTGTATAGTTTGCTTTAGTTGTGTGTTTGTTTTTGTCGTGTGTTTGCTTTCCGTTTGTTGTGTGTTTCCTTTGTTCTCCTTCGGTCGCCCTTGTTTTTGACTCTGTTACCCAATGGATAGGCACATGAGATCTGAGAGTCTCTACCCCCGAGTTTGCTTAGGGATAGTCCCCACAAAGAGCTGACTGATATCCCGTAAAATTGACAAGGGCAATTTTACGGATAACCATACCGAAATTTTGTTCCGATCCCTCATTAGGGATCCCTTGTGTTCGGAACGTTGCAAAATCCCTTCCCGGGAAATTTTGTTTTCCGAACTTAGTCATTTTTGGTCTTTTTGGCTCGGGCGCATAGAATGACTATGCAACACCAACTTTTGATGCACCCCCTTTAAACCCTTTGGCGCATGTTTTCTCGTGTCAACAGGTGTTTTGGTGCACCTCTTTATGTTGAGTCTTCCTCGAGTGCACCGAGGCGCATGCGCCTTCTTGTCGACATATCTTTGTTGCGCTTTTCGGTGCGCGCCAAAGGCGCACAGCTTTCCTCTCACAACACCACTTCCGGTGCGCCATAGCACACATATCTTCATGTTGACTAGTCTTTCAGTGCGCCAAAGGGCTCATGCTTTCTCATGTTGATGACACTCATTTGGTGCGCCCCTTTAGAAAGTTGGTGGTGCATTTATTACTGCCTCGCCTATATATAGGCGTGTCTGCGCTGTCATTGTCACCGGAGCAATCACGTGACTATTTTCATTATTTTCTCTGACCCTGTTAGCGCACCTCTTGTCACTTTTGATTGTATTGTGGACCCGCTTCTCATGCTTTTTCATCGCTTATATCCGGGTAAGTGGCCTTCGCCTTCGTGTGTTTTGTTTTTTGGTTTTGGTCTAGTTTGTGGGTGTGTTTTGGATTGAAAAGAAAGATAAAATTCATGAATTTTTTCCCATCGTTGTCCTTCCACATTTCTTCCTCCTCTTTCCGATCTGCCGCGGCAGAGAGTCTTTCCCGAGGTAAAAGCTTGAAACCCTTTTTGGTATTAAACCTTTCCAATCACCCGAATAAAACTTGAAAAGAGAGAGCTTAGCCATATGTGGAAACCCCTATGGGAAAAATTTGAACCTAATGTAAAAAAGAAAACTATATTTTCCTTTGGTGCATGGCATTCCATGCTTCATCATAAAAATGGTGTGCCCTCATGGCGCACTTCCTCGCATGCTACAAATACTTCCCATGCGCCTTGGCGCATCAAACTTGATGCAACATAAAAATTCATGCTCCTTTTGGCGCACCCATCATCCATGTGACACCCTTTCATATGCGCCAAGTGCTGTTATATAGGCGCAGCGCGCTCCTCATCACAAAGAACATCCCGTGTTGTGCAAACCCTTCATGCGCCGCGCCAAGTTCCTTAAGTGCGCAAAATGCACATGTTACACAAACCCTATATGCGCCTTTGGCGCACCGATGTCCCGTGCAACACAAAGTTTTCATGTGCCTTTTACAAAATACATCCATATGGCGCAGGCGCACTTGTCCTTACAGCAACACAAAATGCATCCTGCAGTGTCTACGCGCCATGCGCCCTGAGGCCTTTAAATTGCTAACTCTTTCTTCTGTAAGCATTTCAATGGAAAATCAAACAGCTGACACGGATTTCTTCGATTGGGTTTCACGTCTTATTCTTGCAGATCAGCAATTAAGCTCAGAAGAACATATGTCAACATCAAGCAAGAGACCCACCAAATCCAAAGGCAAGGCCAAGCTTACAGAGGAAGAAATGAAATATAAGTATCAGAGGGTTAGAATGCCCGACTCCCAGGCCGAGTGTGACCTGGACATCAGAGACTCAGAGTTGGGTCATATTGATTTGGAGGATTTTTGGGTCAGGACTCAGAAGGTCACAAGAAGTCCATGGATGGACAAGTTGATAGGCAGTGCCCTGCACTTCGCTGGAGGAATCCCAGCAAGACCGTGAATAATGAGTTTATGATGGTGGTTGCCCGGTGTTACAACAAAGACACAAGATGTGTCGTGAATAAGAAGGGCGAGGTCGTAATCAACCTCACTGCCCGCCACTTTGAGATAATACTCGGCATTCCTCATCACCGGCACTTTGTGGCCGTTAGCCAAGACGACTGCATCAAGGCATGGGACGACAATGAAGATCAGTGCATGCAGCTGATGAACGAGGTCTATCTCAAGAATAAAAAGGTAGTGACCCGTTGGCCACAAATCATTCACCGCAGTGATTTTTCAGAGGAGCTCAGTGACACCATTACGTTCCTGAGCAGAGTCTTTGGGCTTCCTGACGCCCACTTTTTCCATAAATGGATGTTATGGTACTTAGAGACTATGAACAAGAATGTGCCCGATCAACACTTTTGCTGGGCAGAAATAATAAGCAGCACGATCTCTGAGTAGCTACAACAATTTAATACAACTGGGAGATTCTATATGAATTCCTATGTTGTTTACGCTTATAGCCTTCGAAAGGGACTACCTAGCTCTGATGCGGAATGGGGTTTGGCCTCAGTCAAAATATATGAATACTATCCAGACCGAGGCTAGAAAATAGCATCCCTCAATTTACAAAGATCAATGATACATTTTTCTACTTCATCATCATTCGCTGTTGAGGCCAAATATGACCTACTACGCACCCACTAAGAGCATAGTGACAGCCACTGAGAAATGGGGGGCCCTGTTCACCCAATTCCCCACATTCACCTATCTGAGGGCAGCTAACTTCTTGGGAGAACCAACTAGATTGCCAAGGTATGCTGGACCGAAGTTGATTCTGCTGGAGCTGTCAAGACAGCTAGTCACTTATCATGAAAAGTGCCAAAAAAGAAAGAAGGGTGGGACTCCTTTCCCCCTCACAGTGGGTAGATATACATGTCTGACTCACCACAAGGCAAAAGACATGTTTGCAGAGCTGGAGCTGCTCAATTTGAAACATGACTTCCCAGCCAGGCCTACCTTCGACCCAAGAAATTGTCTTCCTAGGGCCAAGCTCGATCCAATCCACATCCCTCAGATCGAGGATATTTACATTGACCTATATCATGAGGTGGAGCTTAGGAGGAAGGACCATTCTCGGTTGGCCTTGGCAGAAATCATCCAATACGGGGTAGCCATCGTCCCCAAAGGCTACCAAACTACTGAGGAGGAAGTAGATCAAGTATATCTTGATACAGGTGGGGACGATTGGCCTTTTGCGGCAATTGATAGAACAAAGCTCCTCAAACAATTGAGGAAAGGGTCAAGGAAACTCTGCGCGAGAATGCAACATTTGTGCCGAATGAATGGGCTCATCTACCTCGGAGTCGATTTCACAACCTCTCCGTTGGGTAATGCACCTCCTAGATCAAAACAGCAGCCTAAAGGCAAGGGTAAAAGCAAAGAGGGTGAATCCAACACCACTCAAGAGGAAGCTCCTGAAATTCCTCCCGCTACACCGAACAGTTGAAAATCGACTTCTCCAGAGAAAGAAGCGAAGAGGATGTTCCAATAGGCCCATCCACTCAGGATGTCGGCACTGCTACAATAATTGAGGTCCCTTCTGTCCCTTCTTCCTCTCCTCCTTCCCCTCCTCGAGTGACTCAAGCGACCATTCCTTTGGTCGTGTCCTCTCCCCCTTCTTCTACCATTCCTCCCGCTTCTTTGTCCATCTTCTCTTCTCCTGGATATGTCCCCTCCATTTCTTCCCTCATCTCTAAGCTCCCTTCCCTTCCTATGTCTTCCTCTCCTGCAGTATCTGTTCCTCCCGTGAGCACTTCTTCGGCCTCCCTCTCGATGCCACCTCCAAGTGTCTCCACTTTTTTCCCTTCTACTACTGCATCTGTCCCCTTCTCTGTTTCTGGCCCTTCTCCCATAAGTCCAGCCTGGATCTCCCAGCACTTAAGTCAGCAGAAAAGGAAAGTTCCCATCGCTCCGATGGACTTTTCCGTAATCCCATCCAAAGGGGCAAAGAGACAGAAGCCTGTCACACGCTTCTCTCAGAGTGCTTCGGGAGAAAGGGTGATGGAGATCGCATACCCTAATCCCCTCAAGGATAAAAAGGATCTGTCTCCGACAGATTATACAGTGACTCAAGTCACAATGGGTACATCTTCTGAGAGCCTTCAAGGAGAAGCCTTATCTGCAGTTGACGCCCTCTGCAAGAAGCTTCAAGAAACAAAAGAAGAGAAAAGGCTACTGAAAGAGCAAAACAAACATCTGCTCCAAGCCTTACAGAAGATGGGCAGTGCACCTCCCACAACTGCCGCCGAGACTCCTGAGCCTCTGAGCCAGGATAAAATTAATGAATATGCAAAGATCGGCAAGCAGGGTCATGGCGTTCATTGCTTGGAGGAGCCAGATCCTCAAAGACAATGAAAAAGTGATCACCGAGTTCTCTGGTTTGTATTTGAACATCAACAAGGTGAATAAAGAGCTCCAAGCACTAGTAGGACCCATATCAGAAGAGCTGGACCATGCTAGGCTGCAGCATGAGACCTTTCAACAAATGTTTGACTGTTCAGTCGAAGATCTGGTCAAGTTCGGTGTCTTCGGCCATCCTAGGGCCCTCAACAAAGTCATTTCCACCTTGGACTACCGGATTGATCAACTAGAGTTTGTCCTTGAAAAAATCGATAAGGTAAAGGAAGAAGCCCTGGACACGATGCACCAAATGGAACAAATCGTTCTCAACATGTCTCCAGGGCTACTTACTCCTTCCTTCGCCTTAAGAAAAGTCGATGAAACCATCCAGATCTTTAAAGAGATCGTGTCACGAGGGCTGGGGCCAGAGGTCTCTTTTGACGCAGAGTCCATTAATAACCTGCTGGCCTGTCGGGATTTCATCGGGTTCCTCATAGAAGCTGAAAAAGAATATTCCAAACTCCTAGAGAAGCTCATAGACGAGTGGGAGACTTGCGAGGTGATCAGTGAGCGACACAAGGATCCTTCCCAGGATCAACTAGGGCCCATGATCAGCAAGTTCATGGAATACCGTGCTCAATTCCACATCTCGTCACCTGAGCAACAGAAGAAGCAGGCTACTCCCTTTCGGCCGTAGGATGACGATGATGAATAGTGGCTTCTTCTTCTTCTTCTTCTCTCTCTTCTTCGACTTTCTTTTTGTGAATATCTGAAGTATGTTGGCACAAACGATGACATCATCCATGTTGCACCATGGGATGATGTCATCCATCAAGTTGTCAAAAGTCAACGTGACTTTGAGATATTTTGTATATTTTGTAAATATCTTTGTAAATAGGTGGTTGGCTCCTTTTTGCCTTCTTTTCTCTCCTTCTTCTATAAATACCTCAATACTTGTTGTATTGTGCATGAGTGAATATCTTTCAGATGAAAAATAGAAGTGAGGAGAAAAGACTTTGAGCTTTTTGTAACAGAAATAATTATTAATACAATATTTAGACTTTGTGCTGAATACATGTGTTATTTGCATCAGATCTTTCTTATGTCAGATCTATGTGTTTATTCTGTTAAATCTACTGCTTTATTGTCATTTATTCATCAGTATTGCTTTGCTCGTTTATGCAAGTAGGTTTGGCTCTGTTTACTACCAATCCCAAAACATAAACCTTCTGACCTTTCTGCTTTGGAATTCATTTCTTTTCTTCCTTCGGACCTGCTCTTTCTTCATCTTCTCTTTCATTCCTTTCTTTTCGCAGTCGGAAACACCCTACTGGGATGAGATCCCAAACCCCCGAAGGCGGAATATTGTGAGACTTGCATGCATTCCTGCCGGTAGAATAGTAATAAACCGGTTTCTTTCTTGACTCAAAGAGGGGCTATGCCCCCGCACACTCGTTGGCTTGTTTATCCATAGATCTGCCCAAGCGACAGATTTTTAGACCAACATGATGACAATACACCTCCACACAAACTAAGTCTTATGCTCGCTTGTTTATTTAATGACCCTAGTGATCCTCCATATAAGCAACCCCTACTGAAATCAATTCAAGATTTATACTATTTTTCTAAGATAAGGTTACGACTATGGAGTCCATGATTACATCCCTCAAATATGAAATCCAACAGCTTAAGGATGCTTCTCAAGCTCATGTTTGTTCTCCCTCTACATCTCATCTTCAATCTATGTCCACTACATGTCATATAGTTAAAACTCAACTCATGCCATTTCCTAGCCTCTCATATTTGAGCACAATACTATGCAATATGAAATTATTATTCATCTCCTTACTCATCCATTGATCACTTTACCGCCTACTCATTACTATCCTCCTTATCGAAAAACAAAATATTAAGGTCATCTATATTACAATTACCATTGAATCAATGGACATAACGATAATGATTGTTACACTTTACAAAAAAGAATCAAACATCTTGAGCATCGTGGATTTATCTCATTCATTGCAAAGCATTCTATTTCATGCACATGTACAAATATGACATATTAATGGGCTCTAAAACTACTCCTTCTACATCTACTAAACATCATGCCACCATGTTTAATGTTCCTTCTTTAGTTAGTCAAGAGCCACCTTAGTAACAACCTCTCAAAATTATTTCACATCCTCCTACTCACATCTACAACATTACCAAATCAAAACAAGCCATCACTTCTCACAACTTTCTCTAAATCTCATCCTCTTACTAAGTCATTTGTTATGCAAAGTCAAACTAAGCAACCCCCTCTTAAGGAAAATCTCACTACTCTTCCATTAAAGGTATAAAACACATCATCAAGTCATATGTAGCAGTCACCACCTAAATTTAAGCTTTTAATTCCAACATCTACTATAGAGTCTACATATGTTGATGATTGGGCTCAGAATGACATTTGATAACACCCTAAACTTTACAAAGCAAATAGTATGACTAACTAGGAAATGCTAACACCATTTCAACCTATAGCCAAGATCTAAGTCTAGGAATGATTCATGAATGATCAAAGATTAAAATCATACTAATAATGTAAACTAAATAGAATCAAACACTAATCTACAAAGCTTCCTTACTATGTATTGAATTGTTAAACTAACAAATACCTAAAAAGATCTAAGAGGGCAATCAAATTAGGATTGTTAATACTCCAAACAAGGTGAAATGGTCTCTCCAAATGATTACAAGATCATATTAGATACCCATCTACTAACCCCATTGAAGACTTTAGGAAATGATTAAGCTTGGCTATAAATCATATTTATTATATGAGATGTAAATCAAAGCATGGTCTCAGTAAAATTGTAAGGTAGTACTTCGCCTTATTTATAGCTTTTCCTTTAAGGAAAAATTTCATCTTGTGCATGTGGAACTAAAATTACAAAGAATATTAAAGGATTGTTAATCATGATTAATTTTTGCTAATCACAATTAGTGAATTAACAATTGATTAAGATGTGAGGAGCCTTAATTAACCACTTTGGGTTAATTAGGAAGTTAGGATAAGATTTTGAAGCTTGCTGAGATGTTGTGGAAGGAAGTGGGAGGATTTTGAGTGGTTGGAAGAGGGGTTTGAGCCAATAATAGGGTATATTGACTAGAACAAGGGTATAATAGGCTTAATTAGCTAATAATCGATAATAGTCTATTTAAAAGAGGATTTTGACTTACGATTTGTCGTAAATTAGCATCCTGAATACGAAAGAGTATAGGCAATCAAAAAGTGTTGTTAATTGAACAAGATGGTAAGAAATGTTAGTTAATTAGTGGAAATAACTAACTATAATAGAAATGGTAAGAATGAGAGTGATTTGCATGCGTTTGGCAATAAGATTGTGAAAGCGGAATTTAGGTGTTTACAACGCTTACTACGATGATGAACCATCTGATGGTCATACTCCTCTGTCACATCCCATCACTTTTGTTAAGGAAAATACTCCATGCATTGATCCACTTAGTGTCTTTTGACTAGACCTCCATCACGTACATACTTGGGGGGCATAACATCTAACACATCCCCCTCTCTTCATATTAGTGTCAATACATCTCTCATACTTGCATTATCATACATCAATATTCCCACATAGGCATACTTATCACATATTTTAGTTTTGTTATTACTTGATGACACACTCTTGTGCTTCACCATACCTAAATTTGTTGAGGGATTACTACACATGAATCCCAAACACCGCACTATATGCATTGTAGATTTCATTTCATCATACAAAGGTGCGTCTTCACATCACACATCCTATACATACTATACTAATCATCATTACATACAAGTCTAGAAAAATTTCATCTTACATATTACATTATCACTCTATTTACACATATTACATTACATACTACACATTACACTTTACACATTGTACACATCTAGAATTACATTCTACCCATTGCATATTTCCACATTCTACTCATCACATGGTCATTTATCATCTGCTGAATACATATACTACATCATATTTTACACACTATACTCACAATCTTATGATGTACTTTAGTTCCTCGGTCCATACTTGACTTCCAAGGGTTTACAAATCAAAGGGACCTTATCATACTCACATGTTTATCATTCGACGTTTCATTATGTGACATTTCTAGGTTAGTGACATATGATTTAGGATAAACTCTCAACCCCTATAATATAGTAGTGATATACACCTTAGGTTACATTGCTACTCCTTTACCATTAATCTCATAGTGATATATGCTTAGGATAAATAATCACTTATCCATTCATCTTATAGTGATATACGCTTAGGATAAATAATCATTCATATTGTATACACTATCGGTGAAATCACATGTGCCCCCAAAGAGAGGGGAATCATTTGGGGTTTTCTACACATTATACGAGATTATACACTGTTCAGTTCATTTATATACATCGAGTGGGTTCAAACCAGTTTACAAACCCCATACACAAGGGATTTTACAAGACATGTTTGTCTTTAGCCTTTTGGGAAGCGCTGAAGATTGAGGTTACATTGGCATGTGCCTCCCTACACTACTTTGGTCAATGGCATTGGATTTCCCAAAAACTAAGACGTACAGAGATATGTTAACATACATTCAGGGAAGTAGTTATAGGAAGGAGAATAATGCAGCTTTCTCCCTACACTTCTTCAAATGTAATGTGAGATAGTCCAAAAACTCGTAGTTAAGGATATCCTTCTACACTCTCTTTCTCAACATGGATTAGGTGCACATGTTCCATTTACACTCTTTTATTTACATATTTTACATTTACATAATTTTATATGCATATTTTACATTACATTTTTACACATACACACATACATATTTTACTACTTGATCATTTTCTCCTTGCAGTCCGGATGTATGAGAAACAAATAGACAAATGGGGGCAACAACAAAAACAACGTAAAAAAAAAAATTCACGACAACACACACTATATTAACCATGTAGGCACATCACATACAACAATAGCTACACACGCGTCTCTTCCCTAGGTTCACTCTCATCACTTTTTTTTAACATTTTTATCTTTAGTTTCTACACTCCACCATCTTTTTGTCATTCCACGCTTTTTCTAGTCTATCAATGCATTTTCTCCTACAATATTCATAGACATTAGGTACACATATCTATTTACTTTATGTTACCGAGCTTTCCACTCGCCAACATAAAGTGGGGGCAAAATGTAGTCACAAAATCACGCACTTTAGACATTATTTAGTCCTGGTCTCATATTACTATTTAGAAGGTTTATGAGTGAATAAAGTACTAATTAACCCCATCTTTTGACCATATTCTCTTATTTTATTTTGTCATTCCCAATCAGATTTTGTCACTTCACGTTATTTTAGCCTCAACCGGGGCACCTTGGATAGTACTAGGGTGCCCATGGGTGCCTTGGTCCCACTAGGGGCACTCTGATCCTTTTCACACTTTCCCGCCACTTTTGGGATCTTTCTAGCCATTTTAGATCTTTATCTTTTTGGTGGTCAACCATTTCAGGGTTAATTACAAAATCAGATAAAGAGAACCCTATAAATATGAAGTTATGAGACTATAATGAGGGACCAAGCAATAGTCACTACTATCATACACCTAGAGTTTCATCCATCTATTGCATTGAGATCACTTACATCCACATAGCTTCATCACAAGGCACAAGGCTAAGACATCTCGCATCACACACAATATAAGGGGAGGAGTCTATTCTATTCCATGCACACATTCTATTACATTTTATACGTCTAGTTATTACTCACTACTTCACAAAGTGTGACTAGAACAAGAGAATCTATGGCACATGATGAACACACACACTAGAACTACATTTGGGTCTAAAATGTAGTGCAATACTCGATTAGTAAGCCCACTTTTGTGGTAGCTTATTTCAAGTGTGACCCATTCATTTTCATTCTTCTTTTTATGGTTTTAATAATTATCTCCTAGTTTCTTGTAGGTTTTTCTATTAGCTTGGATTATTAGTGACATTTGACACATTGCAACGGATTTTATGTAACACATAGTGAGGGTTTTGGACCATCTGCCGAACCTATAAAGATCATTTCTATAGATTTTACACAGACCAATGCACCCATTTTGCATACCAAAGCTCTCATAGATACCCCAGTCCTTTTTAGGCATTCCACCCGTAGAATCAACCTAGATCCATCCTTTTTGGGGCTTCTACATAATCATTCCTACTTCCATTCTCCAGTCACATTTTTGAGGTAGTCCCATGAGTATCTTATGTTCAACTCGAGTTATTTTCTCTTATCTCTTGCACATTAGGGTTAGCATTTCCTTTTTCATAGTTTCTTGGGTCATTTACATACTTCTTTCCGCATTTATTCACTGCATTTATAGTTGTTCATAGCTTAGATTAACTATATTCTATATATTTACATTTTAGTTTATCAATTTATTTCGATTTAAAAAAATGTTTAGTGAATTCAATTTGGAATTCATTCCTTGTTGTTTTTGACTAGGTAATTAAAGGCCTTCTCGGATGAACAAAAGTATATAAAACTTGTGAGAATGTGGTAGTGTTACATAGATTTCCATTTGTTGCATAACTGTAACCATCTAGATGGCTAGATGATATCATATTAATTGAATATGAGGATAGGTATGAAGAATATTATTTTTATTGGGTTTTGATGACTTATGTTATCTTATATACCACATAGAATTGAATTGAGTATTCATTATTCACAAGATTGGAAAGACATCCAATGAGTAGCTTTGGTTGTGTTCTTCATGTCTAGGAGAGGAGATGGTCCCTTATATTCATGTTCCCATTCCTTATGGATGACTATGTTATTTCACCCTTTTACATTAGGTTTGTTAAGGAATGAGATTATGGAGTGTAAACATTGAGAAACGAAAAATTTGAGTTCCAACTATGATGGAGGAAGAGACACTCTAAATTTTAGAAACACGTTCGAACATGATAAAATGTGTTTGGTTAATGAGATGAGAGAATAAATATTCAAACTGGCCATTGGATCTAAAGGTATGTTTTTACCTCTAAACATTAAATCCTAACTTAGGGTCAAATACGAGAAGAACCCAGGGAAAATTGCAAACCAAAGAGGGAAATGAAGTGACATCCCATTTCCTTGGTATTGAAGCTAAAGTAGTGAAAGAAGTCTTTAACTCATAGAAAAATATGCTACAAAAGAACTATTGATTGCACCACCGAAGTTGACTATCTTCCAATAATAAGGCTCATGAGTAAAATTGGTGAATAGGTCCATCTTGAAGCACACTATTTTGGGATGATGAAAAATCAAGAAGGATAAGTAACATCGAAACATAGTACTATTTTTCTCAAACGTGTGATCTAGAAATAAAATTGGTGAATAGGCCCATCTTGAAGCACACTATTTTGGATAGAAGTGAAAAATCAAGAAGGATAAGGAACATCAAAACATAGTACTATTTTTCCAAAACGTGCAATCGATTTGTAAGTTTGTAATGATATTTATTATTTGAAATAACATTTTGAGAAGTTATATTATTTTAGTTAACTAACTTGTTATCAAAAATGACATGAGGGAGATTGGTTAAACAAAAAGACAATGAAGGACTCGTGAGTTGTTGTCAATGTCGTTGTTATAAAACCTAGATCACGACTAAGGAAATAATGGCCCAACAACAAGTCTGGTTGATATTTAATAGGCACATGTTTCAAAGAGAAAAAAATTCAGGAGATCATATAAGGCTAGGCATGAATCATTATATGTAGAATGGTGACTAAATCTATCAATTTTTCCTAAATTCAAAGTCAAGACTTCAATATGCTTGAAATATGTACTATGATTGAAAATTGAATACTAATGATTGAAAGCTATATTTTTCATAACAATCTTGTTTTAAAGGAACTACTATGTAAAAATAGTGACCATATGTAAAAACCCTAAAAATTACAACCTAATATTTTTTAAGTATTTCACTTCCAAGCATAAGATAGAATACATTTTAATTCAAGATAAAATCAAGTGGTCCCAAAAATTATCCCATTCAGTAATGATCATGACTTTTCTATTCATATTTCATGTATAAGAGAGCATAATTCATTGATAGATCAAAAAAGTAGGAATCAATACCATATAAATATCTCTCTTAATCCATTCAGAAGCCTAATAGATTTTGAAGTCACTTAACATAGATATCTACCTTTGTATTAAGTAGATAAATAGAACAACATCATACCAAGATACTAATATATTCTAAGGAGACACCATTTTTGTAAACCCTAATTGATCAATATCTATATAATTAATAACTCCAACATCACATCACTCATCTACAAACCTGAACTTGTAATCCTTCTTAGGGAGGTTAATCAATTTTCTAGTTGGTGTCATATGAATTATGAAATAAAATTGAATAAGAATTAGTTATAATTCATGCATCCTATTTTTCCTACTTTAATTAATTTATCCATGTGTAATAGATATGAAATGACAACATGAAAATAAAGTACAAGGTGGGAACTATAATATCAAATAACCTCCTTGAAGAAGCAACCATTTGCAGTACAATCAATACATAAGTTCACTAACATTATCAACCACATAAAGTGAATTCACCACTATGTAAGTGAATGTACCTTGCCATCCTAAATATTGTTGGTCATCTTTAGGGTGTATGGAGGGAATATATAAAAACAATATTATATTGATCCATAACAAAATGAAAACATCTCAATAGACAATACACTATGTATAAGACCAGTCCCTCAAAAACACTATTTTGCAACTTTGGAAACAAATATCAATGAAAAATATAATCTAATTAGGAGTAAATTTCTCATTTAGAATCCAATTTCCATGGATTACTTAATTAAAACATATATACAATGAAAACTTAACACTTTTCACCATTCTGACATGGATCCTCATGGTCACTTCTAGGTCTTTATTAGCAATTGTATAATACCATTAAAAAGTTTGAAAATAGGATTCAATAACCCTATAGCTCAAAAATTTCTTTATCTATAAAATGAACTCACAACCAAATCATATTTATGAAACATGGCATGAAATCTCCCTTGAAAAAATCACTCAAACCATGATCACTTCTAGGAAACGATTCAATATGAAAAGTATTGCAAGATTTACCATTAACCTAGTTCATTATACACTTCTTAAGTAACTAAATGAGTAGAAATAACAAGTAAGAAAAAATATTATGAAATTCTAAGGGAATACATCTTTTCAAATAGTTAATGCTTATATAGTATAAGATGCAATTCATAGTGCAATTGTTGAATTCAACATTTTATGAAAAAGGAAACTCATTAAAACCAATCTGACTTAAACATGACATCAAATGTATGTCATAAACAACATCATAGTATGAATTAATAAACAACACCAAAATATCAATTAAGTTTGAATCAAACAACAACATATGTATGACTAAAATTTTTATTACAACTTTTTTCCCTCTTGGTTGACTACCACCGACATATCCTCGCTTCTCGCTCTTCCTTTGAATCCACCATATCACGCTCCTCTACTTTGTGCTCCACTACAATCATTGCACTAAGTTCTTATTTTTCATGGGTAACTTTAAGTGATGTTGAATGTGTAGAGGTTTCTCCAACTTCTCTTCGATGTCTCACAATTCTCGGATATCAAAGTTAAACCAAAATTGTGTGAACCATGTGAATACGTTTGAGTAATCAAGTACTGAGCCCTAATTCAACATTTTTAAATGTTACATATTTATCAAATTAAAAATCTAGGTATTTGGCATAATTTCAAATGTGGATTCAACAATATCTTGGTTTCCTTTCAACCAAGTAGTTTCTTCCTTCAAATTCATCATTCTCTTTTCATGTAATCCTATGGTGTTATTCAAATTTTAAATTGATAGATGAAAACCCTCAATCAGTAGCCTTCTCTAGGATTTAACACTAATAACGGTTTGGCTTAACAAAATAGTTTGAACTTGAATCTTGGCCTTCAATTCATTATTATTTAAATTCAATTCATCATTAGTTTTTTCAAATCAAGTTTCTCCTTCTCAACTTTATCCACAATGTCATGAAGAACTTTACTGTTATTGTGATATGATTTGGCTTCCATATACAAATCATTGATGCAAAAAAATGAGTCCTTCAAACCTCATTGTGTAACTTGGATGATATGGTCACCATCATGCCTTATAGCAAGAATATTAAAAACAATTTTTTTGGCATTCACAACCTCTCACATCTATCATTTAAATAATTTACTCTTTCTAAATTCCATTAACTAGCAATAGTGATAAAATCATTTAAATTTTTTAGTTTGTTTCCCTTCCCGAGATCAAATTTGGCAAGGGAAAGTTTCATCTTCAATGAAGTGTCAATAATTTATTTTGCATACTTTTTCAGTAATTCGAACTAACATTAACATAAATGGTGTCTATATTTGAAGGGAAACTAGCTATCATATCTTTGGAAAAATTATTTTGATAGCTAGCATAACTCGTTAGTTGCTATAATTATTGAAATTGAATGTTGGTAGGGCCCACATGAGTTTTAGCCTATTTACCTCTAGTATGAAAAATAATGCCTATGTTTTTTAGTAAATACTCCTCCCTTTTCTTTGTGTGCATTGTTCATGTAGGAAGATTTAATTTGGGTGTAACTTGAAAAAGTCAAAGCAAGCATATGCAAAGTCTAATAAGTGGCACTATTGATGGTTTTTAGCCCCATGATATTCTTATTATTCACTATTGACATTTGATGCCTTTATGTGGGTAGGAAGATGATTACAAATATTTGGGAAAGCCAACTTCTAGATATGCCAATATAGTATCATCATCACACACTAATGGATTACTTCCTCCCCCATAAGAAACTCCTCTTCATTTTATAAACATATATCTTCTACTACAACATTTTTATTGAATATGGATGGGACACTAATTTGGCCAAGTCTTGAGATGAAGTTGAGTCCCCTTTATCCTCCACATTAACAACTATTATTTTATTCTCTCTTCTAGTATTCCATTTTTCATATTTTTTTGAACTATTCACTAGTTATTATTCCAACATATTTTAAATGGAACTTGGAAGGAATTAAGGTTTTTCTCTATCGCATGTATCATTCTAAAGTAAATAACTTAAAATCATACCATAAATTGAGTAATTAAATATCCTAGACCCCTTATGACGATTTTTATTCAATTGGTTAATAAATCTATTGCATACATATTTTCAGCACAATTAAATTGCTGCCATTTCATAATTTTCAAAACATATATCGCCATCAACATTGCAATTTCAATATTTATTTTTCCCAAAATAACATAGAGAGTACAAATCACAAAAAAAATTACAACATTTTTTTAAAAACTCAATATGAACTCCCTATCTCTATTAACCTCATTGGGAAAACCAATACATGTAACATAAATTTGTCCCTCAATTTTGAATACATAGGTTCCTCCACAACTTCTAAACCATAAAGAGGTAAACCAAATACCCCAAAATATAATTTTGGAGAGAGTTCCAATGTCATACATTCAAATTTCACGCATGTGTGATCCACATAGTTGTCAACCATTACATGCAATTACTCATTGACAAGACACATACTGACATGCTTATCAATTAGGTAACCCTAGCCTTAAATAAAGCATCATGTAATTTATAATACTTAAAATTTGATACATTTACAAAAAAAGACTAAGAACGTAATAATATTGCCACATCCTTTTAACTGCCACCTTCTTCGGTGATTGACAAGGGCCGACCATATGAATGCATGGCATTGAATATAATTTCTTAGTATCTTCCTCTACTGACCTCATGGAAATATTTTTTCCCTCGCCTATGTCATATTTCAATTCTATTTTTCCCCTTTTGAACCCCCTACTTCCTTTTGGCAGCATTTCCTTTGTATGTGTGGCTACAAGACCGAGCATTAACACCATGAATTCTATGTAGTAACTTCAAATTTTAACTATGTAATAGATTTAATAGCATGAATGCACTATAATGGCTTATTTCCTTAATTATTCTTTCTCGTATATGGGTTTATCAATGGCTACCTTTGAGTCATGGGGTAATATGAAATTTTAGTTATATTATAATTGTTTTGTGATTGATAATTTATTATGAATAATGATCATATTGAATTATTAAGACCCTAATTAATAGACACTACTTTCTAGCACAAGTCACTTAATTTCACCCACCCACTAGTGAATAGATCAAATTATAGAGTATTCACGTATTGATGAATATAAAAATATGCGAGATAACATATGAAAATATTAAATATGCAAATATGGTATAAATAAATTTGTTTCCTAGAGAATAATTTTTTTTTCTAGAAAATATATATTTATTTAATGGAAGAAAAATATGGTTATCTTTGTAATGTTTAGATCTTTGGTCTAATCGGTTATCAACAATCATCCATTGAATATCGATGATTAATGACCATATATTAGTACATAAAAAGGTATAAAAGTAAATGAATGCTTTGAGATATTGGGTAAACTTCATGTTGTCGATGAATAAAATTGGAGTTGGGAAAAGAAAAAGAGCCAATTACAAAAAAGGAAAAATAAAGGGGAAGAATAAGGAGGAAAGAAAAATAAGAACTGGGAAAATAAAAAGAGGGATACCTCCAATAAAAAAGGAAGAATATGGTAGGGAAAAATTCACAGTTCTAAAGAATTAAAGGATGTGTTAATTAGGGTCAATTTATATGACTTCATCATGAAGGATGTGGATTTCAATGAAAATGAGGTGCACCAGTTTGTACAAATTACATCCCCATAGGAAAGGAATACTCCCTAAATGGAAAGACAAAGGTGAAAGGATTCAACATTATAGTGTCTACAGAGAGCATTGCTGAAACTTCAAACTTGCCTAATGACAGGGACAATCTATGCATAAATTTTAAAAGGGAAAGGATAAATATCTTCAATCAGGTACTTTCTAAGGTGTTTGATACTCAGGAAGATGCATAGTGAATAAAAAATATCAAGGTTGTTATAGTGCAAATCTATCTTCTCCATGACATGAGACTATTGATATGGTAAGAAGATATGTTTTTCAAAACAAACATCCTGACACATTTTATACAAATGTTCTTTTAGTACTAGGTACTATAAAAATAATAATTAGAAAGTAAATTATGCAAGATACTTTTCATGGGACATAAAAAGAATTGTGAGGGAATGGAATAATGGAGTGTGAGGAGATAATACACCCTTGTGTCATGCAGATTTTAATAGATCATGAAAAGAGAAAATGAGGGAACGGTCAAGTGAAATTTTTATAGAAGCAACAAATATATTGAATGGTCTTAGGGTGAATAAGGTGTTGGAAGAGGAGATAATGTCTCTTAAGAAATGTATAGAAGAAAAATACATTGTGATAGGAAATATGCAAGAAAAAATCATTGAATTTGAAGAAAATATTGTCAAATTACAAGCACAAGTAAAATTTCAAGGAGGAGAATATTATTCTCTCAAGAATTGTCTAGAAAAAGGAAATTAATGTCAAATTGGAAAGCAAAAGGACAATACACAAGATGAGATGTAACAAAAAATGAAGGCACTAGAACATAATCTCATCCAAGAAAACTATTTAAATATTCCGAAGAGCAATTTAATGTGCTTTTAAAAAACCATATAAGACAAACACATGACAATAAGTGATTTGGAAGAAGGTATAAGTTATATGACTAATGATATTTCATATAAGAAGGTGTTCAAAAAATAAGTATTATATCAAAAAACATTGTCGGACACTGAATTAAATATGAATGACTCAATGACATAAAGGAATGAGATACTAGAAGAAAAATACCAAAAGATAGATGGATTATAAAGATCCATTGCAGATAAGAACAAAAAGATAACGGCGATGGAAAAACAAAGCCAATAAACATATAATGCTAGATGTTGAACATTGTTTATGATTCATTCACCGAGATTGATAGACTGTTCTTTTCAATTTAAACATTTAAATATACAAAATTAATGGTTTAAAATCCAATGAAATAAAGATGTTGGAAAAATTCTAGAGGAGTGTTTCACCTGATTCTAGATGCTTTCTTCGAATGTTGATGAAACAAATAAGGGTAATGGGTTAGGAGGAATACTTGTTGAAATGCTGGTTATAGGTTATTGCGTGCGTATGACTTCTGAATCCACAGCTGATTATGAGATCTTCCTTTTTGCTTGGAGGAACTACTTGAAATGGAACACAAGACCACCAAATAAAAGTTAAACAATATATGTAGTGGACTACCTAGCGTATGCTAGATCCGGGAAGTGTGATACTTCCTAGACGGTTGTCAATCCACTATTTAAAGAAAATTAATGTGAGAAATAAAGGAAATCCTATTGTAGTTAAAATTATTTAGGTATCTCATTCACCTACAATAAGAAAATTTGTTCACAAATGAGAATAAGCTATGACTGAATATGAAGGTCAAGGTCACTGTTAAGGTACTAATGCTGGTTAGGGTGAGATTCTGGGTGGTTTTGGGTATTTGGTGGAAGTTTAGGAGCTCTGTTCTTAGTTTATGGTAAAAGACACAGAGACCGACGTTGGTCTGGTATGATCGTTATTAGTTTAGGATAACCGGAGATGGTTGTGGGTAGCCGACGTCGATATGGTTGGGGTACAGGAAACTCAATAAAACTTGGTTGGGTGATAGATATGAGATTAGATGAAGATGGGAGGGTAATGGCAAGATTTGTATGGATGAGATATGCACAGGAATGATTAAGGTCTAGGTATGGGCAATGTAAGGGTGTGGATAAAAATATGGTCAAGTTTGCATGGAGGTAAATGATGGGAGGATGGAGATGAAAGTAGAAACTAGTAACAAATATAAAAGGATTTACCAAATGATAAATGGATAAGTGATGGTTAACAAAACTTACTATTTGTATGCGAGCTTGATGCCCAGGCTGGTAATGGTGGGTGATCAAATGGAATGAACTTGATGTAGTGTTGAAACTTCCCGGATGCTTCAGAAGGTAGATGGCTATGTGATTGCTTGTGCATCTTGCTATGGATGCTCGATGTGTATACCGACATCGGGTTCTACTTGCAGACGCAGCTCTGGTTTTGTCACTTGTTCTCAAAAGATGTGATTATCTCTCGAAATGTGCCAACCTTGAAATAAGATTGTTTTTAAATGGGATTAAATGGTAATTAACCGAAGATGGTTCCTAGGATTAATTTTCGGGATCTCGTTTCATTTTACTCTGCGCATGGAAGCTTAAGGGTAAATGTGGTTAGGGTTGGTTAGGGTGGGATTTCCTAGGTTTACTTCGACACGCACTAGTGGAATTTGTAAATCTAAGGCAAAGAAGGCCCTTCTAACTTGGATCGGTGTGATAGATCGATCGCGAGGATGACTCGCTCAAGGCTCCAATCAATATCGAGCTCGCGTGATTCGATCTATGGGTTGCGGAATACGTGGAAAATGACCTGGGATTGTTTCGTGTATATCTCCCGATAAGGTCATATAGTGGATGATGAATATAATCGATTCTACGGACGATTTTCTGGCCTAGTCCAGAATTCCCTAGCTTCGTTAGCCACTGTATCTAGTAAAGACAGTTGTTCGATGATGATAGGTGGAAGTGGAGTGGACCTAAATACCAAGGTGCGTAGGCTAGCGTCTATATCGGATTGACCTGTGGATTCGTTGGGCTGTGGGATCTGTGGATCACAACCATATACTCTTGGTTGTTGCGGTCCTGTTATGGTCATACGCGGGATCAAGTTCTAATCCCTAGTATCCAGTAATCGTATGCTTTCTCAGCTTCTATGTTTAGAACCAATAGTTGTGCAATCTTCTCAGAATACCTTACAGTGTTCTCGCAACCTGGATTCTTAAGCTGGTATCTATATCTACGAGGGTGTCTCCAGCGTCTGGCTATGGAACTAGAGGATCACACCCGAATGTTTGTTCTCTTTCGAGCCCTTCTACAGTCATGTGGATGTTTTCTAGGGTAATCTGTAGTTTGGCTGACTTGACCAAAACGCATGTGCTTGGTCGTCTTCTATGTTTAATCCTCTTAACTGAGAACTGATCAGTTGTAAATCTGTGGTTGTTCGGAATACTTGTATCCTGAGATTTTGGTCTATGTCAACTATCACTGTGACTAGGTTTGGTTGAGGCACGATTGGCTCAAATATATATTCCCTGGGCTCTTGAGGTCCCGTGATTGTCATACGAAACAAAATGCAAATCTAACTGTAATGAAAGCAAATTCTAACTACGTGAAATAAATCTAACATATATAACTTTTATTCTTCTAAGAAAACTTTTAATAATTTTAAGGAAAGCAAACTATTTTAAGCATATCTAGAAATAATAACTAAACAATAATTTGAAATAGACAAGATAACCGAGTGTAGTTATTTTCCTGTGCGATTTGTAGAATTATTCTAAATAAAACAGTTTGTCTAATCTACCGGCAAGATTCTCGATCCTACCTCAGAAGTGAGGAGTGAATCATAGTTTCTCAGAAACTATCAATCCCCACAGCTTCCCTGGCAATGTCGAGAATAGAATGAAATGAAATAAAGTGATTAACTACTCTATTTGATATGAATCTGACTAGAACTTTGAAATGTAAAACCTGGACTCCGCAGAACAGTGGCGAATCCGATGGTGTGTGTGATCTTGTCCCCTCAGTATGATCTCTTCGCTCTTTGTGTTCACGTGAGATCCGTAAAAGCGTAATACTGCAAGCATCATAAGAGAATAGGTGTTGGGACAAGGACAACCTTCTAATGCATAGAATAGAACGCGGATAGAGAGGGATAGCGCAAGAGTACAGAGCTTGGCTTATGCAATTCCTAAATGCGATCTACCGCGAATCATGCAACAAAATGCGTCTCGTAACCCGAAACTATCCCGTATATGAAGAGAAAACCTGCAACTTTAATGGCTTCCTAAGCTATTCTACTCTAATGGATTAGATAAAACAACAGCACCGCTTGCACAAGATGGGTCTATGGCTTACCAACAGCTGAGCAATTTAACAAAAGATGCAAGTGAATTCAAGCTATGGCTTCTAAACAAGCTAACTAACTAAAACACTAAAATGAGGGAATGAGAGCAAAGATCAAACTTCAAAATCCAGCCAAGCTTCTACCAAAAAACCTGATCATGGGTGAAACAACAAAGATCGCCCGCACAAGATGGATATGTGGCTTACCGAAAGTTGAACAATACTAACCAAGTATGAAATGAACTATGCTATCAATCCTAAGCAAGCTGACAGACCAAACCACTGAAAATCAGAAGACTCTAACAAAAAATGGTGGCCCTTTTGCCTCAGCACAAGCTATGCATTTATAGGAATTCAAACATCCAAGAACCAAAACCAAATTGAACTCCTAAACAATAAACAAAGGAAAAACACTATTCCAGGGGACCAAAAACATTAATGCATGCTCAAGTCGGCAAAGAAAAGCTGGTGAAACGTGATATTTCACGCGAGTCACGTCAAAAGAGCGTTCTGGAAAATGCGCACAGGACCGCCGCTCTGAGCAGGTGGCGGGCAGGACCGCCGCCTTGCTTCAGGGGCGGTTTCACACCAAGGTCAAGAGGCCAAGGAAAGAGAGGGAAAGGGGGAAAACAAAGGGCATGGGGGCTAAGCGGGGCATGTGGGATGTTAACGCATACTCCGAGGGCTTTTCCGATCCCGAACACCTCATGAGGAGATCTCAGTATCATCATCGGGGCACTTGTTACACTGCTCGGGCAAGATAAGACACTTTACAATTTTGGGTACGTACATATATCCTCTCTGAGAAGCGCTTTTAGCCATGAAGAGGCATAAAACGGTGGGTCCGAGTATGGCAGTCCCGAAATGGGGAGTTAGAAGCTATACCTTACTCATCCGTGTGTTGAAATGACGCCATCCAAAATTCCCGCTACCTGCAAAATGAAAAGAGAACTCAAGTGCAGATAGATACAATAATTGGAAGATACACGCTAAAATAATAGGGAAGGAGAACGTACCATTCGTGCGGGGATAGAAACTTACCTCCATCAGCGCTCCAAACCTGTGAAAAAGTCACTTTAAAACGAAATAGAATGATATATATATGAAAGTGGGCCCATTTTCCTATTCATTTGCGCGAGTCGATTTGATTGATTTTGAGCTCTGGGACCCACGGTGACGGTTTCTCACGTGAATAGAGTCAAAACGTCCACAGTGAGATCGTGAGCATGCCTCCACGTGCGGAACACCGCCCCGCCAGATCACAGGTTGGTTTTCCTCAATTTTGTGTTTTTCCCCTTTAAATTTGAAATGGCAAATTCTTTGCAATGGGGGGGTTATTTTTGAAAATGTTAGGTTCAAAAGGTCCATCTAGGGGGCGCCTACTGGGTAGGCTTTGTTTTTAGTTAAAATGGTCTATTTTTTACATTTTTGGGCTTTTTGGGGTTAACAACCCGCGCGGGTTTTCGGACCGCGACCGCCGCCCTGGCCAGGGCGGCGGTTACACGACCGCCGCCCTGATCAGGGCGGCGGTTACACGACCGCCACCTTCAAGGCGGCGGTTACAAACCGCCCTCTCGCTCAGTCGGGCGGTGGTTTTGCACAAATGCAAAAGAACCTATTTTGAGACTCGATTTGTACTTTTATCATTTCTATATGCTTTTATGACTCTCTCGATATTGATTAGATACTAACTTGCTCTGCTTTGTGTGTTTTGTCAGATGCAGCGTAGAGCAGAGTATATCGATGGAGCCGAGAGAGAGAGTGTGATTGCTCTCCTGGGGTATTGATGCCCTTTCTCAGGATGAGGAGGATACATTACAGAGGGCCGGCATATTGCGTATATCACGCGTGCCCCATGTCACACCATCCAGTCACATTCTTTGTGACTTGTTCTCATATTGGGATGCAGATCGGAACACTTTCCGATTGCCAGGGGTCCGCGGTGAGTGGACCATCACTTTGGAGGATGTCTACCGTATCCTGGGGGTCCCGATCATCGGGAGGAGACTCACACTGGAGACGGCAGGGTCTCGAGCACAGATTGCACAGTGGGCAAGCTACATGGGGGATGCAACCATCTCTACTGGGTCGAAGAAGGGAGTGAGAGTTCGATCGATTCCTTCTTTTGCCATCCCCGTATTTCGACAAAGCTATCATGGGGATCCTTGCCTCGAGGCTGATCGGGGACAAGGGAGGAGATACTTTACTATACTGCTGGGCCCCCATCATTGCACAGATAGAGGGGCATGGCCGGATATATGCCTGGGGCGCAGATATTCTGGGGACCACCTACCATGACTTATACAGGGTGGTCCGTCATAGGACAATATCGAGCCACCCGACTCTAGTCATGAGTTGGGTGTACGAGCATTTTATTCCTTATGGCAGAGGGGTAGAGGTGGCAGACCCAGGGGCTGTGAGGGCAGCTAGATGGTCAGATATGTCGGTGCTTAGAGCACCTCACCAGCCAGTTGCCTCCCTTACCACAACAGATATGGAGGCGACGCCGTACCGGCTTATGGCCGGCATATGGGGCGAGGAGACCCTTACATTGATCTCCTGCTCCACCACAGGGCAGCTTATCGACCGCGTGGGACGGGTGGAGGTACACCCTTTTGGCAGAGTTCCTCAGCAGTTCGGCCTTCCATATGCGGGCATGCTTCCCCCAGTGGCACCAGTTTATAGATCAGTCCGCGAGGCTAGAGGGGGGCCTAGAGGCCGTGGTTGGACAACGATCACTCCCGCACTCCCATCAGCAGCCGGGGAGGGTAGTTCGGGCTAGAGGGAGAGCCGGCGCCCCCGGCACCTTTGCTTCAGATTGCTGCGGGTCCTGCTCACAGCAGCGATGACCCCATAGATATTGACTCCGATTCTGAGGAGTTTACAGAGGGAGGGTCAGAGGAGCAGATGGATGATAGCGATCCTGAGTGGCATGACACTCAGGATATTTTGCAGGCAGAGAGGGCCGAGCAGAGTGCAGAGAGAGACTCTAGCTTCAGAGGAGCCACTCTCCCAGGGCCATGGTGGAGAGGATGAGTCCGGGCCATGGGCGTCATGTTGCTCCTACTACAGAGCAGCCCTCGCCGGCAAGCAGATCTCTCGGTGGGTGCCGCCCAATGACCCATCTTGGAGGCCCGGTGATCCGAGTAAGTTATCCTCTCATCTTTTCAATGTTTGTTTAATTTAGGATTTTTAATTGCTATCTCTCCTTGTGTTTTGATATTGTATCTTTTAGTCTCTTGTCTAGTTTCTAATTCATTTTTCTTCTTTGTTTTGCAGAGACTGTTGACGAGTGGCGGGATCTAATCCGCAGGGTATGCACTGATTCTCTGATGATCCCTATGGATAAGACCCGCGGAGCTATCTCAGATGCCGGGAGCCTTCAAAGCAGCCGGGTAGGCATACCGACGCCTTCGCTCCCGCTTGGCACGTGGCCGATGGTGTCGACTCTCCGCACAGTGAGTTGGCGCAAAGCATAGGACACAGCCGAGCGCCTTATGAGGAGCCATTCTCGTGGCGAGACCGCGGCTGCCCCCCTCGGGACCCGAGCCCTCCGTGCATTCGAGCGCCGGCGTAGCCGAGCCCTAGGCGAGGGCGCGCACCTTTCGCAGGGGTCGCGCAGGGGGCCGAGAGACTACTGGCTCCTATGCGCTTTTGTACTATAGATTCTTTTGTATATCACGGGGCTCTTTGAGCATTTTGACCATGCCTAGAGCATGATGGCATTGTATATAAACATTGATTATTTATATATATGCATTCGCTTTTGGATCAAAACTTGTCACCGTGTTTTCCTTTCTGCTTTCCAATTTCCTCGTGTATACTACGATGTATGTTTTATATGCTTTTTTATATGTATGCAATGGAGAATGATGATGCAAATGCTTGCTTTCTTTTTGTGTTTCATGATGCTGATACATGATATTGTAGATATATTGTGATCTTAAATCTTAGCTTCTGTGAGCAATTTGGATACCTCATGTTTGTTTTGGCAAAGTGATGAAAATAACCAGTATGATGAATAGATTAACTTGCCCCACTCCTAACTCCACGCAACTAGTAAGATGCGAGGGCTCATCACCAAGAGCCAAGAAGGGCGCAAGTTATGAAATATGGTGAAATGATAGTGATGAAAGATAGACGAAGCTTTGGTGGAACCAAATTGAAAACTACAAGCTTACTCCACCCGAATGACTTCATAGTTTTGGGTGCAACTTGCTTTGCGGTTTATCCAGACTTAGACCCGTAGATGGCCACATAGTAGACAAAATCTGGGTTTTTAGGATTTTAACTCTCTTGGAATTTTGAACATCTGATTCATTCATTTTTGACTCAAAGTTTGAATAGTTTGTTTATGACCTTTTAACGTTTGCATTGTCTAGAGGACCCCCTACACTTTGCCCCATGCTACCTGTAAGAAGCATGGGTTTATCACCGTGGGCAAGGCATAGGCGAGTAAGGGCATTTCCATCCTTTCCCAACCCTACGTCACTAGTAAGAGACGCAAGCTCATCACCGAAGGTTGGTGGGGCAAGGAAATGTGTAAAAATAAAATTTTCTGTTTTAATCACTTTTTGACTTGTCTTTTTGAGTAAAATGTCAGTATATGCTTATTTCCAAAGAGATGTGTATATGGGATAGATGTGACACCATGAAGCTTCTAGAATAGACCATAGGCAAGACACCTATCCTAAGAAGAAATCAAAGCGAGAACAAACTTGCAGATCTTGGTATGGTTACCGTTAAGACTTCGTCATGTTTGATTTTATTTGATAAAAGATTCTGAAGTGATTGATGATATCGTGAAAATGGAGAGATATGATTAGAAAGTTTTGTGCCAACAACATCATGAGTTTGTAATGAATTACTTTGAGAATAGATTCCTTGATCACAATTTGTGTAAGAACAAGTGGACAAAATGATCTAAATCTATATGAAGATGCAATGTAGATAGTTATATAGGTAGTGCTAGCTGCTTATGCGTAGAAACGCTTGAGGTGCAGGGAATTGACTGTTTCACCAAATTCCTCACCTTCTAGCGTGCATAAGAGGTATGCACCATTTTCGTAGTCTTTTGTGACTCGGTATGGGCCCAACCATTTGGGCCGGAATTTCCTTCCTTCCTTCGTTCTTTTGTCGATCCGGCCGCCTAGTCTTAGAACTAGATCACCTTCGTATATATCGCGCTCATAGACCTTCTTGTTATATTTCCTGCACATTCGGTCAAAGATAAGCTCTATGCCGCTGCTCAAAGATCTAACCTAGTTTCATCTAGGCTTTCTAATTGGGAAAGACGTGCTTCTCTCGTAAGCGCCTTCATCCGTAATCCTTGTAGTGAAATGCGAGATCGGGTATTTCGACCTCAAGCCGGGAGAACTGCTCGCCCCAAATACTAGCGAGAAAGGAGTCAGCTCCCGCTGGTGTTCTTATTGAGGTTCGGGGCCCACAAGGCCGGATATAACTTTAAATGCCAATCTCGCTTTGTTTTCTTTTACCGCTTTTGAGGAGAATGGCTTTCAAAGTTGTTTTGTTTGTTGCTTCACCGCCCATTGGCTTGGGATAATACAAGGAAGCCGTATGATGGCTTATTTTAAATTTGTTGCATAGTTCACGAACTTCCTCATTCTTGAAAGAAGTTCCATTATCTGAGATAATGATTTGCGGGATACCGTACCTGCAAATGATTTGGTTCAAAATGAACTTGGCGATTACAGTAACTGTGTATGTAAAGGTAAGAGGCATGGCCTCTACCCATTTGGTAAAATATTCAGTGGCCGTGATTATAAAATTATGGCCGTCTGTGGATGAGGGAGAGAACTTCCCTATCAAGTCCAGGCCCCATGTAGAAAAGGGCCATGGAGTTGCGATTGGTCAGTCAGAGCTTGGCCGGCATGTGGATCTCGTGGGAGAATTCTTGCACTTATGACACTGCGCAAACTCTATCGCGTCATGTTCTAGAGTGGGCCGTAAATAGCCCATTCGATGTATTTTTCGAGCAGTGGCATGGCCACCGAAGTGGCCTCCACATATACCGCTGTGGGATTCATGGAGAATCCTCTTGGACTCTTCTGTGTCGACACACCTTAAGAGCATTCCATCGAATGCTTTTCGATAGAGCACCTACTCTATAATGACATATTTGGCTACGATTATGCGTAATCGCCTTCTTTGTTGTGGTGTAACTACATCCGGGTACGTATGGTCCATGATATAATTAATGATATCAGTGTACCAAGGGCACTCAGAGATAGCAGTCGAGTTTCGATGTAGTATACGCATTCATCCGGAAAATCCAAATCTACTAGATCGCCTCCGTCTAATGGGTCATCACCAACCAATCCGCGATGATTTGTCCTTTAACCGACTTCGATTTACAAATGTTAATTCGAACTCTCCCATTAAGGTTATAAAACGTCCAAATTTTTTTTGATAAGGAACCTTGTGTGAGAAAAGTCCGTAAATGGTCCGCTTTTCACCATGACCTTTGTTTCTTGATTTAGCATATAGTGTCTTAGGCGTTTGGTCATGAAGACTATGGCGAGACATTCTCGCTCCGCTTGTGTATAGCGTGTTTCATAGTCGAGCAAAAGTTGTTCGCTAATGAAATAAATCACACGCTTCTCTCTTGTCATCGCTTCTTCGGCCAACATACAAAGCCAACGAGACATCGGTAGCTCGCGAATATAGGATTAACGGGCATCCAGCTTAGGTGGCATTAGCGTAGGTGGTGACAAAAAAAACGCTTAATCGCATCAAAGCTTCATCATGCAATCTTCTCATCCAATCAATGCTATAGTCTTTCTTGAGTAAATTGTTGATTGATGAATAGCGAAGCTTAAGTCCGGGATGAATCTTCGATCGCACCTAGCTTTCCGAGAAATGACCTCGATTCCGCATTCATCCAAGGTGGGACCATTTCGAGGACAGCCCGAATTTTGGTTGGATCAACATCAATCCCTCGTGATGATATGATGTAACCTAGGAGCTTTCCTCCTGTTACACCAAAGACGCATTTCTCTGGATTTAGCGTGACTCCGTATTCTATTAAACGTGAAAGAATGATGCGGAGTACTTCGGGATGGTCACAACGCTTCTTAGCTTTAGCCAATAAGTCATCTACGTAAGATTCCATGATTTTATGAATTAAATCGTGAAATATATAAGTCATAGCCCGCTGGTATGTAGCACCAGCGTTTTTGAGACCGAAAGGCATGACAGCATAGCAATAGGTTCCCCAAGGAGTTATGAACGTGGTTTTAGCTTGATCTTGCTCGGATATTCTGATTTGGTTGTATCCCGAGAATCCATCCATGAGAGACAAGAGTTCAAAACCAGCTGTTGCATCAACAATAACGTCTATGGATGGTAATGGGAAATCGTCTTTAGGACACGCTTTGTTGATGTCTCGGAAATCTATGCAAATGCGTATCTTTCCGTTCTTCTTGAGAACGGGAACGATATTAGATACCCATTGGGAGTAGTCAACTGGCTTGATGAATCCTACCCAAGGAGTTTTATTACTTCCTCTTTACCATGAGAGCTACTTTGGGCTTCATGGGTCTTGATTTTTGTTTAATTGGCTTTGATCCGATCTAGTGACGAGGTCAGTGCACCGCAATGTGGGGTGTGACTCCCGTCATCTCCTTGTAATTAAATGCAAACGCCTTCTGATGTTCTTTGAGAACCTGAGTATGTATTTCCACTTCTTCTGGTGTTAACGAAGAACCTAGTTTCAATATTCTTGGTTCATCTTCTGTCCCGATGTTGACATCGATTGTTTCCTCGATCAAAGAGGCGTTACCCTCTTCGAACTCAGGTGGTGCCGGAGGTAAATCTAGATCATCTCCATTTTCTATCATGTATATGCTAGGCTCCATTTGTGAGGGAAGATCCGTTACGGGATTTCCGAAGTAGGAAGACGAATGCGGAATCAGGGATAAATCTAGCATGTGATAGGAGAGATGTAATGCTGCATAGGCATTTAAATAATCCAAAGTAGCCGCATCATTTCCAACATGGTCTAGGATGGTAGATTCACTTCCGCTTAAAAGAGGATTTGTCATTGTTTTTATTAATGGTTCATCACGAATGGATACTGTGAAGTGAGTATCTTCTAGCTCATTGCTTGGAGTAAAACGTGATGCTGAGGTTGCTATTGAATCGGCGAGAAGATTTTTCTCTCGCGGGATCGCTTCAATGGATATGAAGTTAAACGCCTTGCTTAAATCTAATACAACATTTTTGTAGAGTTGTAAATGTTCGGCTTTAGTTTCATATACTTTAGAAACTTGGTTTGTTACTAATTGTGAGTCTCCCAAGACTCTGATGTTATTAATACCAATTCTTCCGCTAAGGTGAGGCCAAGGAGGAGGGCTTCGACTCAAGCCGCCGTTGTTTGTGCATTCAAAGTTTAACTTAAAAGAGAATGGGAGGACCTTCTCCTGGGCGAAGTAAGAATTATACCCGCCCCGCCTCCATAACGACATTTAGCTCCATCGAAATGGAGAGTCCAATACTTAGCCGGAGTGTAGATGTTGGGGCATCTCGCACGCTTTGCACAGACACTCTACTTCTACCATACAGAGATCTTCTCACTTGGCAAGGAACCAACACCTAGGAAAATCCCATGCCTACCGAATCGAATGGTAAGAACATCGGTGAATCTTGTTCTATCAACTCAACGATTTTCGAGTCCCTAATGATACTGCTTTAGTTTTACCTTTAGGGGTTGGAATTGTTTTGGCTATGCTGGTAGTTTCAAGATCCGTCGTAGGTATCAACTTTTCCTCTCGGCTTTGGGTCGAGGGTTTATTAAGTTGGTTTGTTGGCAGCTCAAATTCTCGAGTGCACCCCTGGTCTTTTCTTTAAATCAGCTAGGTGCAAATCGAAAGGTTTTGATCGCCTTTGCTACAAATACCTTTCCCGATGCAAGAATCTTACTTCTTGAAATAGCGTGGAAGGGATTGCCTTCATTCGATGTATCCAAGGTCAACCGAGGATCATATTATAGTTAGTTTCCCGATCTATAATATAAAACTCACTCAAGATGGTTTTGGGCCCTAAGGTGACCGGCAATATTATAGTTCCTATCGAAGTGGCTTTAAGGCTATCATAGCCTCTCAAGGTATTTCGTGTAGTGGAACAGTTTGTTTCTCCATATCCAAGTTTTTGGAGGAAAGAGAAAGGGACTATGTTAATCATGCCCCATCACAACCATCGCCCGCTTTACATAGTTATTATAAACCCACACTTGCAAGTGTAAGGTCAATCACCTCGGCGTGTGATCTCAAAGATCATCTGTGGGCATTTTACTTATTTCAAGATGAATTCGACATCCTTGTCCGGCTGCCCCCTGAGGGTGGATATCAAAATCTACGTGATTTACTTGTGTTTCGGGAGGTGGAGTGATGTTAATTAGATGGCCTAGACCTAATGCTTCTAAAAGAGCAGCTCTGAGGGGGAGAGTTCTTTAGTAAGTCCAAAAATGAAATGTGTGAAAAGGTCTTTGTTAGGTCACTAATTAAATCATAGTAACCGATGGGTTTTTCAACTATTTGTCGACTCTTATCTGCCTCTCGCAGATGACTTGGGCTCTGGCTGAGAGAAATACTCGTGTGTTCTTGTTATAGCTTCGATAGGTAGTTCAACGCCTAAATTCTACCAAACCGACTATCTTAGGTCTCGCTGAGCTCCCAACCGTGGCGCAATCGATGGATTTAATGAAGTCGAGGCTTCATGGTCATTGCTTCCCGCACCGCACCTTTGTTTGTTCCGGCTGATTCAGCCTATTGCTGCATGATTTGGGAGCGGATCATTAAAGATCTTGAGGGGAGCATTCTCGAGGAGAAACCGCCTCGCGAGAGTATTTGGTGATGATGAGACGGATCCGCCAAAAATGTGTCCGTGAAGAACCGTCTTTGTTCTTCCTCGCAAACGCGTTGCATAAATTTATTATAGTCACGACGCTCTAGTATCGTGACTCCCAATTTTATGGAAACCACAATAAGAATTGGGGTTATAATTCCCATTTTGTTGGTTTGGTGTGTATTGTGGCCTAAAATTCCGATCAAACCGTGCTTATATTAGGACCAAAGTTTTGGAATTGTTGTTTCTGGTTTTGACTTTGGTTTTGGTAACCAAATGAGTTTTGGCTTGGCCCTTGTATGGGATTTCACCGTTGTTGTTGTTGTTGTGGATGGTTAAAATCCACTGTATTGATTGTCGGGGTAAAGTTGTTGTTTCGTTGGTTGTTTGTTTGTGATGGAGCATTAACAACATTTACCCTCTTGGGCTGGTCGGTTACCCCATCCGTTGTTACCCCACGATTTTTGTTAAGGATTTTGGGTCCTTGATTGACATTTGTGGTAGTTGTAGTGTTTTGAGTGGAGGTGATTAACCTCCCGTTTGTTCCATATGTCTTACGACCACTATCTATCGCTGCTTGATCTATTCGCAGAGCGCTCTCAAGTACTTCATCATAAGTCCTTAGTGGGAACTTCTGGACTTCTTCCTTCACTTCTCTACTGAGAGAGTGAAGGAATAAATCACATAGTTCCATCTGATCCATGTTTGGAGCACTTGCTGATGAATAAAGAACTGTACGCCACCTCTGGATGAAATGGGTGACATATTCGTTGTGTTCTTGTTTGATATGCAAGAATTCCCTGATTCCTGTTCTTAACAGTTTGTTCATGTCGAAGGCTTTGATGAACTCTGACACGAGTTGTTTAAATGAATGTATGGAAGCCTCAGGTATTCTATAATACCAATCGAGAGCAATGCCTTCCAGTGTTTTGGGGAATATTTTAGCAACAACCCCATCCCATGGGAGTAATTCCCGAATGGCTGTAGCGTAAGCTTTGATATGCGCATTTGGATCTCCCTCACCCTTGAACTTGGGAAAATCAGGGAGAGGTCTTGGAAGCATGACGCTTCGTATGGTGAAGTCTAAGGGTTCCTTTAGATATTCTGAATAAGTCCCTATCGCATAGCTTTCGACCATTGATGGTGGTTGCTGAGGGAGCGGTGGTGGGATAGGTTGTTGATACGGTGCAGCGTATGTGTTGGCAGGGGCATAGGGAGGTCCTTGCGTTTGAGCAAACATGCCGGGAGAGGAGAACATATCTCCTTGTGGTGATTTAGAGTATATGTTTAAGTAGGACGGGGTATTGTCAAGGAACGGACTGTTCGACACTAAACCGGGAGGAATTGTGTTAGAGATGATAGGCCTTGTTGGCGTTTGTTGTGGATATTGAGGAGGCATGCCTAACGTGCCTACTCCCGTAAGGAGATCTACCCGCCGCAGTGGTATGGAGGATCGAACTTCCTGCTTGTATGAACGGAGAATTGTGACTTGCTTGAGCCAGCTTCTAACCCTCTCACTCTTTCTACTAACGTTGAAATGACTTCATTTGGTGAAGTCACGGTACTTTTCCCGAGCGGCGTTGGTCAGATACCTTGGTGTCAGTAAAGGTACGTGATATCCTGTCATAAACCGATCGCTATCTTGCCAAGTTTCTCCAAGAATACTTCCCGTATGCAAAGGGGCATAGAGGTATTTTCTTGAAAAGAGATTTCGGGTTGTATTTGTAAACCTCCTACAGTGGGTACATTCCCTAGAGCGCTGTTCACTCCTAGGATAACGTATTGATTGTCCATCATCTAAGACCAGGTATGGATCTGATTGCCTACTAACTTGTGGTCTGAGTAGCATTTGAGGAGACGAACCAGATTCTCCGGTAAACGTCATATTGTTCGAACCTGAAGGCTCTGCTTGTTGGGTTCGAGGGGGTTGATCTAACTCCTCAGCTTGAAAAGACGAACTATATCTGATTCTTGGGGTTTGTGTTGACAACTGATTAGTTGAATAGTTGTCACCCCATACTGAGAGCGAGGGTGATGATTGCCTATTCTGTTGGGCGTAGTATGCCTCAAGACCCAAGAGGGGTCTGCCATATGCATCGAATCCCGACATATTCGGGGGGTATATGAATACCCGCAGAATAATGGGAAGGAGCGAAGGTGGATGAGAGAAGATTTGAAACTTCTCAAAGAGAAGGTGAAACAATTGTTTGTTTCACGTCGGGTTCACCAATTTTGTTGGTGAAACTGATGTGAATGCTAATGAGTCATGGTGAAATGTTTCACCAAATTTTGTTGGTGAAACTGATGTGAATGCTAATGAGGTATGTTTCAGGAAATGGTTGTTTGTTTCACGTCGTCTTTTGTTCACCAATTTTTGTACACGTCGGGTTCAAATTTTGCGCCGAAAAGCAGACAGCGTGAGAATCTACAAGTGACTCTTCCGCGTACCCGACCTCTCGAGGTCGTGCCGAGACAGCCGGTGGGGGTAGAATATGCAGAAACTAGTTAGGCAGTCTAATGTCTTCGACACGCACTAGTGGAATTTGTGAATCTAAGGCAAAGAAGGCCCTTCTAACTTGGATCGGTGTGATAGATCGATCGCAAGGATGACTCGCTCAAGGCTCCAATCAATATCGAGCTCGCGTGATTCGATCTATGGGTTGTGGAATACGTGGAAAATGACCTCGGGATTGTTTCGTATATCTCCGATAAGGTCATATAGTGGATGATGAATATAATCGACTCTACGGATGATTTTCTGCCTAGTCCAGAATTCCCTAGCTTCAAGTTAGCCACTATATCTAGTAAAGACAGCTTGTTCGATGATGATAGGTGGAAGTGGAGTGGACCTAAATACCAAGGTGCGTAGGCTAGCGCTATATCTAATCGACTTGTGGATTCGTTGGGTCATGGATCTCAGGATCACAACCATATACTCTTGGTTGTTGCGGTCCTCGTTATGGTCATACGCGGATCAAGTTCTAATCCCTAGTATCCAAATCGTATGCTTTCTCAGCTTCTATGTTTAAACCAATAGTTGTGCAATCTTCTCATAATACCTTACAGTCGTTCTCGCAACCTGGATTCTTAAGCTGGTATCTATATCTACGAGGGTGTCTCCAGCATCTGGCTATGGAACTAGAGGATCACACCCGAATGTTTGTTCTCTTCGAGCCCTTCTACAAACCATGTGGATGTTTTCTAGGGTAATCAGTAGTTTGGCTGACTTGACCAAAACGCATGTGCTTGGTCGTCTTCTATGTTTAATCCTCTTAACTGAGAACTGATCAGTTGTAAATCTGTGGTTGTTCGGAATACTTGTATCCTGAGATTTTGGTCTATGTCAACTATTGCCGCTGACTAGGTTTGGGCTGAGGCACGATTGGCTCAAATATATATTCCCGGGCTCTTGAGGTCCCGTGATTGTCATACGAAACAAAATGCAAATCTAACTGTAATAAAGCAAATTCTAACTATGTGAAATAAATCTAACTGTATAACTTTTATTCTTCTAAGAAAACTTTTAATAATTTTAAGGAAAGCAAACTATTTTAAGCATATCTAGAAATAATAACTAAACAATAATTTAAAAAAAAGATAACCGAGTGTAGTTATTTGCTCTATGCGATTTGTAGAATTATTCTAAATAAAACAGCTTTGTCTAATCTATTAGCAAAGATTCTCGATCCTACCTCGTAAGTGAGGAGGAATCATAGTTTCTCGAAACTATCAATCCCCACAAATTTTCCTTCCCTAATGTCGAGAGAATAGAATGAAATGAAATAAAGTGATTAACTACTCTATTTGATATGAATCGACTAGAACTTTGAAATGTAAAACCCGACTCGCAGTAATAAAGGGCGAATCCGATGGTGTGTGTGATCTTGTCCCCGATGATCTCTTCGCTCTTTGTGTTCACGAGATCCGTAAAAGCGTGTAATACTTGCATCAACAGGAATAGGTGTTTGGGAACAAGGGACAACCTTCGGAATGCAGATAGAATAGAACGCGGATAGGAGAGGGATAGCGCAAGAGTACAGAGCTTGGCTTATGCAATTCCTAGCGGGATCTACTGCGAATCATGCAACAAAATGCGTCCAGAACCTGAAACTATCCTGTATGAAGAGCAAAACCTGCAACTTTAATGGCTTCCTAAGCTATTCTACTCTAATGGATTAGATAAAACAACAGCGCTGCCTGCACAAGATGGGTCTATGGCTTACCAACAGCTGAGCAATTTAACAAAAGATGCAAGTGAATTCAAGCTATGGCTTCTAAACAAGCTAACTAACTAAAACACTAAAATGAGGGAATGAGAGCAAAGATCAAACTTCAAAATCCAGCCAAGCTTCAGACCAAAAACTCCAGACCATGGGTGAAACAACAACATTGCCTGCACAAGATGGATATGTGGCTTACCGACAGCTGAACAATACTAACCAAGTATGAAATGAACTATGCTATCAATCCTAAGCAAAGCCAAACCACCGAAAATCACTCAAACCACCGAAAAAAGCTCAAGACTCTAACAAAAATGGTGGCCCTTTTGCCTCAAGTCGGCAAAGAAAAGCAAGCTATGCATTTATAGGAATTCAAACATCCAAGAACCAAAACCAAATTGAACTCCTACCACTCGGGTAATCCATGTAATGGGTTAGGGTCAAAGGTAGTGATAGATCAAATGCATGCACACATACAAAATGCAAAGCACGGTACTACCAAAGTGTTGAAGAGCAAGAAAACTCTACATTTTCTAAGGTCGATAAGTTTATCCAAACAAGGTTGAGGTGATCTCGGTATCCAAGGTATAGGATATGGTCAGGAAACATGACACAGTGTCAAGTGCAGGGAACATTTAAGTGTGTTCCAAGACACTAAAGGTTGGGTCGGGATAAATGGTCACAACAAGAGGCAAGGTAAGGCCAAGATGGTAATCAACACAGTAACAGGTGCATGAGTATAACAAACACATAGGGTCAAAGGTCACTAGCAATGGTCCAGTCCTAAGTATCCAGTGTCACGACACAAGTAGGGCCAAGGTATGGGTAAAATAATGAGTCCCGAATGAAGATGAGGTGAGGTGGTAAAGGATAAGGTCAAGAAGGTCAAGTGGTGTGGCCAAGTGAGGTGAGTGTAGGATAAAAAGGGATTTAGGGTAAAAATCGGGGGCTAGGGGTAGGGGAAATAGGTGGATATGCATATGGTTGGGTTTAATTTGTGCAATGAATGATGATATGGGTCATGTTTAAGATGTTTTATAATACATGCATGATGTTGGTAAAGAAATGGTAGTCATAATAAATGTATGTTTTGATGATGATAAAAATGTGAAGTAATTTATCATTTGTTTGGTTTAATTTTCAATTTTGATATGAAAAGGAAATGAAGTAGGGTAGAATGTGATTTAGGAAAATGAAATATGAATTAGTTAGGGTAGAGAGTGGCTGAGCTAACCTCCAAGGGCCCCATGCCCTTGGAGTGCTTCCTACATAGTCCCGGTGAAAAAGGACCTCAAGCTGATGTAGTTCTCCCATAAGCTAGGGAAGAATATGAGGAGATATGAGAATGAGATGGTAGGTCGTAGGCATGATTTGGGTTTAGGTCTGTTAGGTGTGGGTGAGTTGTGGGTAACTTGGTATAGGTGATTTCGATTGTGGTAGAAGAAGAAGATTACCCCAAAGGTAAGTGTCGAGGACCAAGTCCTGTATAAGGTAATCAATACGTAATAAAGAAGGTTAAAAGATAAGAGGGGGCAAGAAAGCTACCCGATTGGTTAGGATCATACCGAGTAGGTCATACCTTGGAGGAGGTGATGGATGTAAGACCCTAAAAGACATTACATGATTGATTGTTCTAAGGGTGAAAAGTAGTCACATGATCACCAAATGTCATGGTTTCCAAGAGGTCCCTTAAGGTGGTAGGAAATGGGAGTGTGAATGGTGAGAGGGGTGAAAGGTGGTTAATTTTTATATGGTATGAGGTAGCATGCTCTTTGGGCAAGAGATCCAAGGTCACAATGGGCAAGTCCATGACTAAAAGGCTTTTTGTGTTGATTGATATTTGAGATAGACTGATCGATGCGGGAAGTCTATATGGGATGAGGAAATTAACTCCTTGAGGTCTTCGTGAAGTTGATCGATGTGGGAAGCTTCATTCTCTCTCACTTTTTTTTTTTGAAAGAGCTTTACATAGTTGTCCTTCGAGGGAGCATTCTATTTATAGCAGCGATTACAGAGAGGAAGATGTCCTTTTGAGGGAGTCATATTTTTATTGAAGTTTGACTCAAGGAGTTGGATCCCATGTGAGGGCTTTGAAGTCATGGACAAGACCAAGGTGAAGAATAGGATTCTTGTTCAGAAAGTAGGGTGAAATGACCATGGGATCTCATCTAAAGGTAGATGAAAAGTATCCATGAGAATCATGCTATGTGCAACACCGTGGTACACATATTCAAGAGAAGATAACAAGTGATGGGTATGCACATGACTCTTATTTAATCATTGGTGATGACGTAGGAAGTGGATAGTGCTCAAGGGACAAGCATGGAAAGAGGAAAAAGGTGAGGTAGGACTAAAAGTCAACAGTAGAATGGTCAAAGATGCAAGGCATTAAGGGGATTAGGTTCGGGTTTACCATCGAGTGAAGATAAATGATAAGCACCTGATCCATAAGTATGGGTCACGATGTATGGTCCAAGCCAATTAGGAGAAAATTTTCCCCATTTAATTTTTTTTGCTTTAGTTACATGTTGATTTTCTTTCAGGACGAGATCACCAACATGAAAGGTTCATTCATGGACATGTTTATCATAGGCACATTTGATACATTTTTGGTAAACTTGAAGATGATCAAGAGCATTAAGATGATGTTCATCTAATAACTCAAGTTGTGCTAAACGGTCCTGATGAAAGTCATCATCATTGAGCATGTCATGAAGAGAAATGTGGAGTGAGGGGATCTGGACTTCGAGAGGTAGAACAACCTTTGTACCATAGACTAGAGAAAAAGGTGTAGCGGCAGTGGAAGTGTGAATACTAGTGTGGTATGCCCACAGGGCAAAAGGAATGTGCGTATGCCAATCCTTCCTAGTATCGTTAACCACTTTCATGAGAATTTTTTCAAGGTTTTGTTAGTGGATTCAGCTTGGCCATTGGTTTATGGGTAATAAGGTGATGAGAAACTTAGCTGAATGCCAAAGGCGTCACAAAGTTTTTGCAATGTCTTATTTTTGAATTGTTTTCCATTATCAGTGATGAGGTGATGAGGAACACCAAAGTGAAAAATGATGTGATGATTGATGAACTCACATATTTTCTCAGCTTTCATGGAGATGAGTGGTATGGCTTCAACCCATTTTGTGTAGTATTCGGTAGCAGGTGATGATCCATTGATGTCATTGGGAAGAATGGGGATTGATCTCTCCGACAAGATCCAAACCCCATTGAGAAAAGGGCCAAAGGTCACAGGTGACTTGTAAGGCATGACTGGGTGTATGATGAAGGTTGGCATGTTGTTGGCATTTTACACAATTCTTGACATAGTCGTAAAAATCATGGTTAAGGGTCAGACAGTAATAGCCTAGGTGAAGAATACACTTAGCAATAATAAGGCCACTGAAGTGACCTCCACATATGCCATCATGAACTTCCTTAATGGTATAAGGAATTTCAAAACTCATGAGGCATCGTAAGAGAATACCATCAAAGCCACGCTTATAGAGGAGGCCCCCATGATGATATAATGAGAGACCTTTTTAAGGAAGGCGCGTTGTCCATTATGGTGAGATCAGGAGGTAAGATGGAGAGAGAAAGATAGTCAGAGTATTGTTTATACCAAAGGTCACTCGGGTCGGGGTGATAGTTCCAATGGAGTAAATGTCATGAGGTAAATAAGAGGGTGATTGAGTCATTGTATGGTGACAAAGATTTTAGAATCGATAGGCAAAGTGGGTATTTGAGAAGCCAAGCAGGCCATGGTATCGAGAAAATTTGTTGGTTGAACGTGGGATGGTTTGAAGGGCGTAATGGTCAAAGGTGGTCAAAAGTATGTCTACATGATGTTTATACTTTTGAAGTATCTCATTACGACATTGGTATATACCATTGACTTGGTTTATGACCAATTGAGAATCACCAAAGATGTTGATTGATTTGACATCTAGGGCGTAGGCAGCTTAGAGACCTAGTACGAGCACTTCATATTCGGAAATATTGTTGGTACAATCAAAATCTAGTTTGAAAGATAAAGGCATGGGTTCACCATCAAGGGAATGAGGATAACTCCTGCCCCACCCCACGCTGACACTTGGAACCATCAAAGAAGAGTGTCATTTGGTAAGCGGGTTCATCTAGGGAAAGGGTAGCAATTGACTCATCTGGAAAGTCAAAATTAGAGGGTTGATCCCCGAAATAGGTGCATCGACCAATTGGTCGGTGATAGCTTGGCCCTTAATGGAATTTTGATGGATGAATTCAAGGTCGAGGTCAGCCAAAAGCATAAGCCAATGTGCGGCACACTGATTTTGATAAGGTTTGGCATACATGAAGTGTAAGGGGTCGGTGTTGGTCACAACATAGGTTTTGTGGTTGAGTAGGTAATGGCGGAGTTTTGTGGCAAAAAAAACTAAGGCTAAGAAAAGTTTTTTGAGATGGGTGTATCGAGTTTCATAGTCCAAAAGAGTACAACTTATGTAATAAACCACCTGCTCCCTGTGTTTGTTCATCACGATGAGCAAGCATGGCCCCCAAAGAGTGATCGGTAGCTGAGATGTATAGGTAGAAAGGTTGATCATATTTAGGTGGAATGAGTATGGGGGTTGAAGAAGGTATTGTTTTAAGGCCTCAAAATATTTGTGGCAATCATCATCCCATTTAAAGGAGACATCCTTCTTGAGAAGGTGATGAAATGGTTGACACCGATCAGACAATTGTGAAATGAAATGGTGAATAGACTGTAACTTACCTTGCAGCTACGGAGTTTCCTAAGGTTAGTGGGTGGAGGCATTTCTAGAATGGCCTTGACTTTAGCAGGGTCAACTTCTATACCACGTAGGGAAATGATAAATCCCAAGAGTTTTCCTGAGAGGACCACAAAGACACACTTCTTGGGCTGAAGGTGAACACAATATTTAATAAGGCGGTCAAAGATGGTTTTTAGGATGGTGAGGTGCTCGAGAGCGGTTTAGATTTGGAAGGAGGTCATCCACGTAATCTTCCAATATATGATGCATGATGTCATGGAAGATATAAGTCATAGCCCACTGATATGTGGCACCAACATTTTTAAGGCCAAAAGGCATGACTCGATAACAGAAGGTCCCCCAAGGGGTGATGAATGCGGTTTTGTGTTGATCCTCTGGGGCAAAGTAAGATTTGGTTATAACCCGAGAAGCCATCCATGAGTGATAGCATCTCATGACCAGCGGTAAGGTCAACCAGCTAGTCAATACTAGGTAGAGGAAAGTCATCTTTTGGGCAAGCTAGATTGAGGTCATGGAAATCCATGTAAATGTGGAGTCCCCCTATCACCTTAGTGATAGGGACAATGTTAGAAATCCAATGAGGATAATCAATGGGTAATATGAAGGAAATGGAAAGAAGGCACTAAAGTTCTTCTTTGACAAGAAGGGCAATGCGAGGGTGCATTTTCCTCAACTTTTTTTTGATGGGCTTGGCATCGGGAAATGGTTACGATATTGTGGACCACTATGGTGGGGTCAATACTGCATGTCTACATAAGACCAAGTGAAAGTGTGGTTATGGTTTTTGAGAAAAGAGGTGATGGCTTCCTGTTTAACAACATCTAAAGATTGACCGATCTTTAGATGTGTGGGTCATCCTGAGTATGAATGTTGATTTCGATAGTCGATTCATTCAACATGGTTTGTGTCTCAAATGGTAACGACCGATGAATATATGAGTCTTCTACACCAAGGTAGGTGAGTATAGATTCATCATCCTGACATTGAATGACGTTAATCAAGGTGTATCATCATCGATCATTTCAGGATACAAGAAGGGAAGAGAGGAAGGAGCCTCACCTCATGTTGATAAGTCAGAGGCCCCAAGGAGATGGTGTTTATGAAAAAAAAATTAGGAGGAATGGATTCTGGATCCATCGACTCCATCGGTGAAGGTGGTGATGGTGGTGAAGAAGGTGGAGAAGGGCTGATGTCCTCAATGAGTTCAATGTGAGCCTTCTTGGTAGGTGGTTCAACAAAGCCGATACCACTACGGTCATTATGTTTGTGGGTAGTACATGGAATAACAATATGGTGGCCTTGCTCATAAAATCCAAAACCAAAACCCTTCCACGCACATCGGTGCAGGAAGGTGTGGGAAAATGATGATTGGTGAGTGACTGGAAGTCAAATGGAAAATGGGTGGGTTTGTGATGGTGGTTCTGTGTGTAAGTGGTAGTATCAAGTCCCCATAGGTGAGACTGGTACGAAGGTGGGGAGGACCATAAAGGAGGTGCTCTCCTATACGGTGATCATAATGAGGGTGTTGGTGAAGACTTCCATACTCTTGTGGAGTAAGGAATGTGTTGACACTATATAGGTGATACTCCCCCAGAGTGAGGCATTGAAAAATGCCTTCCAAGGGATCGGTGGTTGGTATGTGGGTAGTTGGAATAGATGATGTGTCGAGGTCACGTGGAGGTGGAGCTAATGGATTGGGAGGCTGATGGTTTGGCCGTGGAGGTTATGGCAGTGGTAGGAATGGAGGAGGCATGTGTGGTTGAGGTAGCGGTTGTACTAGTAAGCGGAGGTGTAGGGTGAAGTGGTAGTGGTCATGGAGGTAGATGCCTTAATGGGTATAAGCACGTCATTGGGTCGGTAAAGCATGTTGCATGTTTTAAAAGGTGATGGATCAGATGGAATAGTATAGGTGTGTCCTTCATGCTCAAACTTTACACAACGATGCAAAGTGGAAGGAACACAACCCATGACATGAATCCAAGGTCTACCAAGCAACATGTTATATTGAATTCCCCCTCCAAGACGTAAAATAACTCTGGAATAGTGTGGGGGCCCACGCGAACGTGGAGGATGATAGTGCCTAGTGTAGAGGTGATAGCATCATTGAATGAACACAACATGACAGGATGTTTATGCATGTAATTGTCGGTATGCACATTTGAGTGAATGCATGGGATGAAATGATATTAATGCTAGCACCCCCATCAATCATGACATGTCATACATGTATATCATCGATGTGGACAGAGATGAAGAGAGCTGGGTCTGGGTCATCTATTTGGTGTGTGTGATCTCTTCCTCTTGAGAAGCTAAGGGAGGCTACTTGGTGAGTAGGTTGAGGTGTGGATAAAGGTGGTAATTTGGTGAGAGAGGCTACATGATGGGGTGTGATAATGGAGGCTACGGGTGTAGGGTCATTGGGTAAAACCTCAATAGATTGCAGGACCTCCATGAGAGCTTGATGATGGGATTCCGAGGTTTGGATGAGGTCATATAAGGACATTTTGAGGGGGATTGGTGTAGTTGTTTGAGCATCATGCATGTGTGACCCCATTAGAAATAGGATATGTGGGGCCATGATAGTGATTTTAGGTGTGGGTGTAGATGGTATGTTGGGTATAGGATTGGTTGGTGAGTCAGTTGCCTTTTCCTTTCCTTTTCCTTCTGAGCACGGGTAGCAAATGTGGATCATGTTGATCTGAGGTGGGGAGGTAGGTGAGGTAGGTGAGCCATGAAAGGTATAACGACATGAAGGGAAAAAGCCCAATGGCGGGAAGGAACTTTGTGGGATGAGTTGGGCACATCGACATTTGGGTGGAGGTTTGGTGAGGTCATTGATGCAAACCATGTTAATTTCAAATCTCGGAGGTGGTTCTAGGAGTTGTGGGTAAAGGTCTGGGTCATTGAGTAGGTAGTGAGGGAAGAGTTGTGGGAATGGGTGTTGGTGAAATGGGGTCCTCATCAAGAAGGTCATCATCATCAAAGTTTTCTTCAGGAGGACACAACTGGATAAGGATGGTTTTCAAAGCCTTATAGTTCTCCACATCATGTCCTGCACACGATGGTAGGTGTAAATTTTAGTGTCATCAAACCCTTTTGGCTTGGGTTTGAGAGGGTCATAAGGTCTGAGGGTGGTAATGTGATGACAAAAGTCTCAAGGAGGTTGGTTAAGATTTTGGCATAGGACCCTACTAGTGGGTCACAATGGGAAGTGAAAGTGGGTTTGGGCGTAGGTGTGGCTGATTGTTGAGGAATGGTCTTTGCAGAGGGGGAGTGGGTCGAGCTATGGTTTTGGGTGTTGGCGTGGTCTTGGGTGTTGGTCATATTTTTTGGGTAGGGGTATGGTAGATGAACTGGCAGGAGGGTGTATGGTTGTTTTGACTACCTTATTGGAGGGTAGCAGATTTTTGTCTTTGGTTGCACCTTCTTGGGTAAAGGTGATATGGGTGTATGAGATCTAGAGGGAAAAGTGGATGGGGGAAGAGGGTGAGTTACCCATGGGGATAACAGAGGTGTTGTGAAGGTAGATGATGTGGGTCATGCAAGGGGTGTGAGGGAAAGAGACTGAAGTGTAGTGGGTAGTGAAGAAGTAATCGATGGTATTAGAGGAATGGGTGGTAAAGATGTTGCAGTGGGTGTAAGTCGTGTCAAGTGCTTGGGTATGTTTAGAGGTTTGTGAGGGGGGAATAGGCTGTTGTGTTTTTTTGGTTTACCGATGGGTGGAGGTTTCTTAACCATGTTGAGGAGGTGAGGTCCTAAGATGGATGAAAGGGTGAAGGTGATGAAGGTGTGATTGGTGAGGTTGGGTATGAGTTCTATGGGCTTGGTTCTTCTGTTTGGGTGTCGAGTAGGTTTGGTGTTGACTTTGGAGGATGTAGCTAAATCTAGTTTGATAGGTGGATGAATAAGGCTAGTGGTGGTGGTGGGTGACCCCTAAGGTAGTAATAGGTTTAGTCAGGAAGATGATGTAGGTGTGGGTTTGGATTTAGATGTATGTTGGGTTATGGGTAAGGGTGTGTGTTGAGCTATGATGGGTGTCATGGAAGAAGTTGTGATAGAGGAGGTTGTGTTTGGTTCAATTGGCTGAAATATTTTTGGGTAGATAGTGGAAGTGTCAGCAAGTGACATCTGCATTTGCATTGAGACAGGAAGTAGAAGACACCCCCAAAGTAAGGCTCTATCCACATAATCTAAGTGATCGCTAAGCATGAGAAATGACATGTCTATAGGGTGAGGTTGATGAGGACCTAATGGAAATTCCCATAAAATTTGTCTTAGAGATGGGGAATTTGCTAGCTTCAGCTTCCATGGGTAAGAGAGCCAAAAGTAAGTCTATAGGATCTTGGGTAATTGATGGAGAATGGTCACCTAGAGGCAAAGGTATTCTACTGGATCTTTGATAGGTGGAGGAGATGATGGGTGCTCCTCTATGGGTGGAGGAGATGGTGGGTGCTCCTCTGGGTGGAGGAGATAAACAAGTATCTTCCATGGACTGAGAGGTACTATCTGGGTGATGATCTCTAGGTGGAGAAGCCAAAGGTGAAATAGTCTTGATATTAATGGAAGGCTCCTCCACGGGTGATGAAGGAGGTGAAAGGTGTTCCTCTATGGGTGGAGGAATAGGTGAGGTGGGTTCTAATGTAGAAGGAGGACTTTGGGCTAGAATTTCCTCTATGGAAGGAATATGAGGTAATTGGGTAGCATTAGGTGTATCACTGAAAATAGCATGGACCTCACGGGTATGGCTATCATGAGTCAATTCTCTCTAGTTTGATCAAGAAGGGGCATGATTAGGAAAGGGTTTCTTGAAGATATGTAGGTTTTGATTGGTAGGTGCATTAGGATTATCCAAGGTTAGCTCACCTTTCTCGAGCATTTCTTGACAATGTTTTTGAAGGTGATGCAATTGCCATCACTATGACCCTTTACTCGATGGTAGTTATAGAATTCATGCTCTTTATACCACGCGGGTGTGGGGTGAGTAGGGTCAAAACCAGTGTGTGGTTTCATGGGAGGAAGGGTGATGGCCCCAACTTTGATGAGCTTCTCTAAGATAGAAGAATAAGGTTCCCCAATTGGGGTATATTTCATTGTTCCCTCTTGAATTGAAAAGTCTGAATGGGTGAGAGATTAGATGAGGGGCTAGCCTGATTTGATGGATGAGTCTGGGCCAAATTTGAGTACCACTGCATTAGTGGTCCCTTGGCTTTTGAATAATTATTTTGTGGTTTTGAAGAAGAAGAGGTATCATTTGACTTGAATGTTGAGTTCTTATTGCGTAATTGGATTTTCTTCTCTTCAATGGCCCGAATCTCTAGCTTTCATGCCATGGTGAATGCTTTGTTGAAGGTTCGAAAAGTTGGACCTATAGGGTCAGTGAGATATGCCTAACACAAGCCCATGTGAAGAGTTTTGATGAGTTCAGTTTGTGGTAGTTGGAATGTGAGTTGATTGATCAGGCTACACCAACGAGCAACAAAATCTATGATAGATTCATCGTCATACTGACACGTAGAGTATAGGTTAGTCATGGTAACCTTCTTAACGATATTAATGGAGAAGTGATCCAAGAAGGCTTGGGATACCTGATTAAATGAGAATATAGAGTGTCTAGGAAACCCACTATACCAATCTAATGCGGGTCCAATCAGAGACATGGGAAAGGTCCTCAGAGCAAAGCATCATCATGGGCGATCAGATAACACCCATGTTTGAAAGACCACAAATGTTGTTGGGTCTTCTTTTCTATTGAAATGGTTGAATTTAGGCATTTCCCAATGCATGGGATATGGATGGATAGGAATGGATGGATGTATAGGCTCATTACAAATCTCATCATAGGTGAGAGTGTTGTGGGAGCCAGAAACCGATGCCTCCAATGTCTCATATCTTGTCCATCATTAACTTAATTAGGTCATTGGTAGGTTGTGATGGATGGGTGACTCTTGTAGCGTAAGAGGGTTGGTGTTGGGCATATAACAAGGGGTGGCATTCCAATATATGGTGCTACCATATAGGTAGATTGAGAAGAAGGTAGTGAAATAGGGGTACGTACCCAGAGTGAATAATAGATGAAACAAGAGGCTGCTGATAGTACGTATATAGAGGTGGAAGGGTCATGGTGACCCTAGTGGCAATGGGGGCTAAAGATTATGGAATAGAAAGGATGACATTTTGAAAAGGGGTAGGGGTCACCGACACCGGGGTGGTTGTGTAGCTACGGGTATATGCGAGATAATAGGGGGATGAGGTTGTGTTCTGGGTGGTTGGTGAAGGTATAGTGGATGTGGCGGGTGCAATGGATGTAGTAGATGTGGCAATCATAGTAGGTATAGGGCCTAGCTACGAAATGACTGGGGGTAAGGTAGATGCAGGAAACGCGAGCCGATGGGGCTGATGCAGAGTGGGAACGAGAGTCGGGGGATAGATACGGGCATGTCATATATCAACTAACCCGAGGCATCTCGAGTGGATGAGTGGGAAAGGTAAAACTACAAGGCGGAAGGATTTTGGTCAAGGAGTCATGTGAACTCCTCGTCTCCTCGTGGCGATAGATGATAGGTTGGATAGGTCCATGGGTGATAAAATGGAAGGTGGTGAAGGGACTAGGGGGGGAGTGGTTGATGAACTGGTGTGGAATATGAGGGCATTGCTTGCTTTCGCGTCAAACACCATGTGAACAGTACTAATCACTAGTAAGACTAATTTTTGTAAATGAAACAGAAATACAACACAAATAGGATAAATAGGTGGTGGTAGGTGAATTCGGGTTAAAATGTCAACTGAAAATGACATCAAGCTAACCGATGCTAGTTAGGTTAAACCGACGCCGGTCACAAAACCACCGCTGTCATCACTATGGAAAGTGGACAGTTGGTCAAAAACAAGGTATAAGGCCAAATTTTCCAGGTATGCCAAATACTGATGAGACTTACCAGGTCAATGGATATGATAAGAGTGACAGAGACTCTAAACAACTAAAGAAGGTGAATAGGTGTCCTTTTTGGTAGGTTAACCAAAAAAATAGTGAACCGACATGTCCATTGGGTAAAAAATTGATGATGGTCAGAGGGTAACCGATGATGGTCACTGACCGACACCGGTTACTATGAAATTGAAACAACGATGATGAAGAAAATGTGGTTGTGAGTTAAAATTAATGTGGAATCAAACCCAGAATCCTGAGAATGATGAGAATATGGTCCAAACACACTCAGATGAAGCTGGAATACACCAACTGTGATGAGGAGCATGCAAGGAGAAATAAGAAAAATGAAGAGTGTGACCTCTCACCTCAAAACGCAAGCCAAGTAGAAACACTAAGAAAAATATGATCCTAAGAGTGCCTTTTCTATTATGTTTGTTTAGCTTATGCTATTTTAGGACTGACTCATGAACTATAGAATAGAGTTTTTTGGTGAGGATGGCTTCCTACAAAGAAGGAGATCTACAAGGAGAGGTTTTAGGTATGTTATGGCGGGGGGGGTTTCCTCTGATGGGGTACTAGATAGAGATAACCAATGGGGTGCCCACTGTGTCGTGATCATGTGATCACCTACAACTTCTTCCAGGTGAGATGTTGTTTAAGAATGTGTATATTTTTTAATTTTGTGATGTTTGGGTAAGACTCAGAGAGAGAGAAGAGAAAAAAAGTGCTTTTCTATGATTCATTTTTCAACAACCATCAGCTGGGAATGACTTCTAACATATAGGTTGCCCTCAATTAATGTGAGCTAATGTAAAAAAAGAATGAAATGCAATGATTTTTAAACCCAAATCAAAATGTAGAATTCGATGCCACAAATAGATGAACAAGAGAAGGGATTCTCTTTCACTAATGCGATACTAATGAAAGGGAAGAAATGTTCATTTTAAGCACCAAAATATGATTGCTTTTAGACAATAGAAGAGAAGAAGATTCCAGGGAGAAAGTTTAATGTAAGAACTTTTAGAAAAGAAACAAACATACAACATTTTCACCTAGAAATGAAAGAATGCAAAGAACCCCGAATGGGTCCCACTAGGTGTGCCAAAATGTTTCACCTGATTCTAGAGCGTTTTCTTCAATGTTGATGAAACAAATAAGGGTAATGGGTTAGGAGGAATACCTGTTGAAATGTTGGTTGTAGGTTGTTGCACGCGTATGACTTCTAAATCCACAACTGATCATGAGAGCTTCCTTTTTCTTGGAGGAACTACCTGAAATGGAACACAAGACCACCAAATAAAAGTTAAACAATATATGCAGTGGACTACCTAGCATATGCTAGATCTAGGGAAGTGTGATACTTCCTAGATGGTCATGTCAATCCACTATTTAAAGAAAATTAATGTGAGAAATAAAGGAAATCCTACTGTAGTTAAAATGATTTAGGTATCTCATTCATCTACAATAAGAAAATTCATTCACAACAAGCTAAGCTATGATTGAATCTGAAGGTCAAGGTCACTATCAAGGTACTAATGTATTGGTCAGGGTGAGATTCTGGGTAGTTTTGGGTATTTGGTGGAATTTTAGGAGCTCTATTCTTGGTTTCTGTAAAAGACACAGAGATTGACGTCGGTCTGGTATGACTGGTATCAGTTTAGGCTAACCGCCATGATGGTTGTGGGTAACCGGCGCGTATGGTCGGGGTACAGAAACTCAATAAAACTTGGTTAGGTGATAGATCTAAGATTAGATGAAGATGGAAGGGAAATGGAAAGATTCATATGGATCTGAGGTATGCACAGAATGATTAAGGTCTAGGTATGGGCAATGTAAGGGTGTGGATAAAAATATGGTCAAGTTTTCATGGAGGTAAATGATGGGGGAATGGAAATGAGAGTAGAAACTAGTAACATATGTAAAAGGATCTACCAAATGATAAATGGATAAGTGTTGGTTAACAAAACTTACTTGTTTGTATGAGCTTGATGCCTAGTTGGTAATGGTGGGTGATCAAATGGAATGAACTTGATGTAGTGTTGGCACTTCCTGATGCTCCCGTGAAGGCAGATGGCTGTGTGATTGCTTCTGTACTAGCTATGGATGCTCTGATGTGTATACTAATGTTGGTTCTACTTGCATGCAACTCTGGTTTCATCACTTGTTCTCAAAAGATGTGATTATCTCTCAGAAATGTGCCAACCTTGAAATAAGGTTGTTTTGGGATTAAATGGTAACCGATGGTTTCGGCTTAACTTAACCGGCAGGGTTAAGGGTAACCGGCATCGGTTAGGTGGGATTTCCTAGGTTTACTAAACTAGGCAGATCCCCTTGATTTTCTGGGATCTCATTTCGTTTACTCTACGGATTAACATGGAAGCTTCCTTCTAATGGGTGGGAATGTGGTTAGAGGTTGTAGGCACTAATGTAGGCATTGATTTAGGGTAGGTTTAGGGTAGGTCTTATGTTAGTTATGGATATGTGGGCAATCTTTACTAAGATAATAATTAATTATATTAAATTAATATTATAGTAGGGTGAAGGGGGCCATGGCTAGGTGGATGTGCTCAAGGTATTTATTTGACATGGGACCAAGAGGAGTGTGACCTAATTTTAGTGTCTACAAGGAGCATGAATGAGGGATGTGCATTATAGTGAAGCATTGTAATGTTTTGTAAAGGACACCATCCTATTAATTTTATGATTCATTTTAAGACTTTAATTGTATTGAATCTTGAATGACAAACATTTGTAATTCTAAATTTTCTACCATGTGAAAATATGTATCTACATGTTTATCATTATGACAATGTTGATTTACAATTATTAAATTTAAGTATTTAGTAAGAATTTAGTTCATGTATTAAAATTTTGTAATTTTTACTTCATGTATGCACTCATTGTCTTAATAAGATGACGTACCCCAATTTATCTATGTAAGCATGACATAATGCTCAATTTCTAATATACAAAGAGTAGTACAACTATTTGCAAACATGACATAATAACTTGTTTTTTATTTTTGGATGGTCTCAATAGACTTGGTGATTTTTATTTTTGGATGGTGTCAATAGACTTGGGGATTTAAGAAAATGGACTCTCATGAGACAATCAAATACTTGATAGGCCCCTATAGTGCAAGCCTCCTGTAAACTCTCTTTTTAATCATTTTTATTTTTATGCATGTATATGGAGATAATTCCCGATTATGCTATTCTAAAGAAAAAAATTGGTGGAAAAAAATTTGATTTAATTTATCTAAGAGTAATTATAACCATATATCATGTAAATATCATCTAATATGTACATAGATAAATGTTAGATTCATGATCAACAACATATGACAAAGTAATATTACAATAAATTTACAAAAAGTATACTAATGATGAAAAAAATCTATATAATAGAGATGAAAAAATATTGAATTTGTAACCCCAACATAAGATGGAAGTTAAAACCCCATTGATGTATGATGCCAAGACAACACACTTGATTAGTGACACTTTCAACATGCAATCCCTAGATAAATAACATTTCCATCAATTGAGATAATCGATGCATAATACTCTATTTATGATCTACATAGAGAAGTATAGTAGTTTTTTGTAGGCATGGAATAATAATTTCCACATGCCATCCCTATATCAACATTGTTTCCATTGAGATGATCAATATTACAATCTTTGCAAGCATGACATAATACTCAATTTTTGATCTATCAAGAACAATACAACTATTTGCAATCATGACACAATAACTTGCTTTTACTTTTAGATGATCCCAATAAACTTGGGGTTTCCGAACAATGGAATCTTGTGGGAAAATCTGCTGTTTGATGAGACTCTATAGTTCATGCCTCATGTAAACACTCTTTTTATGATTTTTGTTCTTGATGCATGTGTATGGAGAGAATTTCCCATTTCTACTATTATAGAGATAAAAATTGGTGGAAAACAATTTGATTCAATTGATATAAGAGTCATTAGAATTCCATGCCATATAAATATCATGTAAGATATAAGGTGATACATATTAGATTTCTGATCAAGAATAGGTGACAAAGTAATATTATAGTAACTTTACAAAAGAGTATAACAATGATGAAACAAAAATCTATACAATAGAGACAAAAATACTAAACTCATAACCCCAATATAAGATGGAAATTAAAACCCCACTGATGCATGATGCTAAGAAAAAACACCTGATTAGTAATAATTTCCACATGTCATCCCTAGATCAACATTATTTCCATCAGTTGAGATGATCAATACATAATACTCTATTTTTGATCTACATAGAGCAATACAATAGTTGTTTGCAGGCATGGCATAATACTTTCCACATGTCATCCCTAGATCAATATTGTTTCCATTGAGATGATCAATATTGTAATCTTTAGAAGCATGGAATAATACTCAATTTTTAACTACAAAGAGTAGTACATCTATTTGCAAGCATGACATAATACTCAATTTTTTATCTACAAAGAGTAGTACAATTGTTTACAAACATGACATAATAAATTAATTTTTTTCATTAAATTAACATGAAGGAAAAATAGTTGTAGACATACACACAAAAGGTCTATAACAAATTAAATAACTCAATAGTGGAATATGATAAATTTTTAGCTACATTTATTGCCAAAAACAATTCAAAACAAAAATTTTGTATATATTTCAAAATTTGTCTCGTATTAAATACTTTCATAGTTGTGCAACTATATGGGGGACACCAATCCTCACGCACAGTCCATAACAATTATAAAATTTGTTCCATTAGTGCACATACCAATAAAATTACACAATAACAAAAATTTGCAAGCTTTTATGAAGATAACAAAATTTTAATGTTGGTCCCACACGACACTTTCTTGAAGGTTGGAGTCCGATCGGATGAAGTGATGCTATATGGAATATATTAGAGAACATTGACCATCTATAGATTTTTTTTTTTTCAAATTTTCATAACCATCCATAGTGAATTCCAATGAATTATTACAATTAACAATACCATTTGGCATAGAATACATAGTAATAAGCTCATAGGTAACCATGAATATTTCATATGAACATGGTATTTCCATAAATTTTTCACTGCGAATCATGTTATTAAAACTAAGGAGATTGAAAAATTTGTTTGATAAAAGGGAAATATTGTGATGATGCACTAGATGTGGTTATAAGAATATGTATTCACTAAATCACACACTTACTATGTACATCTAGCCTCTAAATATTTCATTTATATGCATGATTCCTAATCAAGAGAATTACTCATTAACACCCCTTTACTTTGCTTTGACATTGCTTTTATCCTTTTCATATTTATTGCTTATTGTTTATAATTAACAACTTATAGTTTTTCATACCAACTGACATCCTACTCAACTCTAATTTTAATTTCTGAACTTTTGAGCACCCATTATAGGACCACCCATTAGGGACAAGAGCGCCCAACCACTACTATCCCCTCTGGGTGCCTTTGTCCTGTTTACCTCTTTTTAATCTTTCAAATGTTACTTCTTTCTTGTCTTATTTTATCACTCTTGGTTAGCCTTTTACTTTTAAATGATGAAAATTAAGAAAAATCATCATATATATACACATGTCTTAGTTAACCTCATTAGGGGGAAAGTAATTCAAGAGGCACATACTATTACAAGGAGATAACATTTTCTATCTACTACACCAAGAACTGCATACTTCAATGTGTAGGAGGATTTATTCTAAACTTCATACCACACATTTATATTGGAACAAAGTAGTTTTATCCCACTATCACTTTGTGTGACCGACACTAAGGCATCTTACTTCAAGAGACATTATTTCAATCTCACGGACACACGAACTACATAGAGTCTAAATATAGTGTAGTGCTTGATGAAAATCACACTAGGGGTGATTGTTGAGGTCATTCTGACTAAAGCACATGCATAGTTTTATTAATATAATATTCCCTTTAGTATTGTGTAGGTGACTAGGCTTTATTTTTAGGTACATGTATGACACAACAAATCTGATGTGACCTACAATGAATAAGTAGTGATACTAAGCCACATGGAAAGGACTATATCCCGATTCATTTTGTAGACACACAATGCCCGGATCCGATACTAGTGCATGTGTGGACCTATCCCATTCCACGCAATCATGTCTTGTCAATTTCCAAATCACGCTTTTGATAGACCTCACACAATCTAGGATCAGCTAAGTTTCCAAATCACCGTTGTAATTTCCTCCTTGTAATTTCCTCACGAGGTTCAATGAAGTCTATTAGAAACTTAGACAAAGTGATTTTGTAGTGTACAAGGAGGAAATTACAATGGTCGAGTGGTGAAGGATAAAAATTAGACAAAGGAAGGTTATTGTTGTGAGTAGGCACAAGTAGAATTCACACCCAATAACTGGAGTAGTTCAAAATTCAATTAGAGGAAAGAAACAATGAAGCTATCTAGTGAGACAAACAAACCCAGACACACAGTTCTTTGGATTCATTCATCAAAGATTCAAATCTCTTTCTTGATCACTATACTTACAAAGTGCATATAAGAGAGAATAGAGGAAACATGAAAAGAGGAATGGAAGAAATGTAGATTTTATTTCTTGTGTAGGTGATACAAAGCTCAACACCCAAAACCACAATCCACAATTGCTACAACATAGAAACTATAAAAATCTAGATTTTCAGGATCCTTTGGAATGGATAAGCCATCCCAATTTATAACAATGTGAATTGAAATTTCATCTCCCCCACATGAATATTCATGTTCCTATTCCAATTGTGACCTTTCAATTTCCCCTAGAAGATAAAAATTTAGTATCTCTCTTATAATTTTGAGAGAATACTTTTACAAATTAAAAATATTATCACTTAAGTGAATAAGACAAAATACCATGATTATGCACATTGAAGAATCGAAAGGGAAGAGAAGAAAAGGGATAAATATAGGGGAAGAAGGAAGTTGCCATATCCGATGAAGAAACTCCTTATGATGAAGAAATTTTTGATTCATGCCTCCTGATGATGAGTCTCCTAAACGGTCTCTTGGTCCCTAAATTCCTTTATGAACCTATGGAATTCAAATGCAGCCCAACACCTTGGCCCATGTCCTGGGAACATCACTAATTTTCTTGCATTGATGAATCCATTCTTTATGATCCATTGCAATTGCAGCAATGCAACTTCTGATATTGGTCAAGGACTCTAAGTTATCTTCGTTGAAGGAAAGAGAGTCACTTGCCTCTTTATTGACCAGTTCTTGAAATTAAATAATGAGTTCTATTGATGACTAGTCCTTAGTGAGTAGAGGGAACTCAAGTATTTGAAAAAAATTGTCGACATTGTTCAAGATGTCGATGAATGTTTTCCACAAGATTCCAACTCGGATATTATGTTCTTGAACATTCCATATTTCATATCTATGATGTGGAACCAATCTTGAGAAAAGTTCCCGTAACGGATGCAAACACATTCTTACTCGGAAGAGTGTGAGAGTTAAAGGAGATCATCTCGAAACCAGAGTGAACATCTCATGAAAATGATTGGATCTTTTATAAAACTCCTCCCTTACCCTATTTAATTTTTAAAAAGTTGTAAGAGCGCTCTTGATGAGAGGAATGATATTTGGAAATAATGCCTTTCCTTGCTCAATGATTTTATCAACCCATTTTTCGTTGGAATTAAATTGCATCATGTATCATTTTGCTTTCTTAACTAAATCAAGGTCAAAATTATTGATCATAGGAATGTATTCTATAGGGAGAGAAAATTCTAAGCCAGGTTCCAAGAAGGGTTGAATGTGAGCACTGAGAACTTTTACCTGTTCCTCCAATTGCATAATTGTTTTCTGTATTCTTCATTCTGAACGAGGAGGTGAGAAGAAGATTCCTTGAACAAGTGAGAATAACCATCATGTGAGGCTTGAACCAATGAGATGTAGGTCAACGCATAATATGAAAAATTCATGTCCTCGATGGGATTTTAATTATTAGGCCTAGCAATTTCAACATATTGATTACTTGAAGTGTCATTAAAGAAGTGGGATGTTTTCTCGATATTTATTTTTTTCACTTGGACATCAATTTCCTTGAGATTAATGTGAGACTGGGAACGATAGAAAACTTATTTTTCCTTGGCTCACTCTCGATAATAGTTTGGATCCATGAAAAAGGTTCTTCATGAATTTACATGATGCTCGTCACCAGAGCACTTTCAAGAGCTTGTTGTGGAACCAACTCTTGATCATCACGAGAAGATTCCAACCTTGCTCAGTAGACGTGCTTAGATACTAATATGCTCTATAATGAATTATTATTTCTTGATGGATCTTTCTTGCAATGCTTATCTTAACCAAATTTCCTAGAATAACTCACCGATCTCACTTAAACAACTCAACTCACTTCGACAACTTTCCCAGTCCCACCGAGCTCACCTAATCTCATCGAGGAAATATGATGATGAATCCAAATTTATTGAAAAGTTTTTATGATTTATTTGGATTTAATTTCAATTGAGATATTTAATCTCTCCTTTGTCTCGCACAATGCTTCTTATTTTCAATTGTTACACTTTGCGATTTCTGCTTTAATCTTGTACACATCTCAGAACCAAAATGATGCCTCCAAACCTTGCAAAGGATGAATTACCTTTCTTGAGCTATGAAACCACCTAGGAACCCTATGAAGATATTGAAAAGTAGTGAGATGGATGAAAACTAGGTCTACTGCAAATTTTTACACTTGGAACAGAGACATTCAATTTTTAGCGGTTGAACAAAGTCCCTGCTATTTTGGGATATTTCACCTTCTTGCTCAAATTTGAACTTCTCTATATTTTTGTGTGTTCATTTGCACTTTGTTGATGATGATTTTATTTTTTTGTAAAATTTCTATTTTGAGATAGTTGCCTTTTCTTTTTGCTTTATTATGCTTTTATGTCTTTTTGACCAAAATTGTCTAGTTCATCACTTTCACCGTTCATTGAATGTATTATTTTTAGAGGACTTAATATTTTGGGTGAGTTACTATTTTTAGTAAGTGGATACACCATAGAATTACTATTTTTATAAAGTGATCTTTCCCACCTCGAGTCAAAATGAAAATAGTTTCACTTTGGAATAGGCTCTTTGTTACGATCTCATGCTCAATTTCAAAATGAAAAGCTAGGGAACACAACAAGGGTTTTATGCCATAAAAATTAATAGAATAATTTTATATGATATTTATTGATTTTTTTAGGTACCTGGATAAAGGAAGACTGTGAAAATTTCATCTAGTTTCCTCCACCGGATTGGGAGATATGAATTTTTCTAATTTTCAAGCATGTAGTCATTTTAGCAATATTTTGGGATGGTGTCTAGATAATTTTCAGGTTTAATGGAGGTTATTGGGTGTTTTAAAACTATTTTCATGATGGCATGTAAGAAAAATGGACTGGAGATGAGTTGTATTAGATTTTAAAATTTTACAGTAGTACCTCTCATGCATGTACAAGGAAGGAAAAGATAACGACGGTTAAAAACTTAGCAAAATTTTTAGGGTTTTCAAACATATTGGAATGAGGAAAGTTTTTATCCCAAATGTTCCAAATTTTTTGAGATATGGGGTATAAAAATTCAACCTCACTTTAGCATGACAAGTGGTGATCGGTGATTATCGATGGAGGAGAAAGATAAAGCAAACAAAAAGTACCCGGGACCGAGATCTGGGTTATATGAAGAACCATGGAAAGGGATAGAATGGGGTACATTTTTTTTCCTATCTTTTCCAAAGGGACAAGACAAATGGGATGGGAAATTTTTTCCTCTTTTGGGAGTGACAAGTGTTAACTTTTGATTTGATGAGGCGAGATAGCTAGAATGAGGTGAGAAAGAGCTTATCTTGCATTTTGGAGCTTTGCACAGGTCACATCATGATACAAGGATTAACATGGATTGGGCACATTTTTTTGTCCCAAAGGTTTGGGAAATATGGGATAAAAAAATGTGCCACATTCTGGTAGTGACATGTGTCCACTTGTTGAAATGACCAAGTCCTAAAAGCTTACCTCGAGGAGAGTCTTGAAGAAAAAGTTTCTAGAGCTCCAATAAGATTTTTGGGCACTTATATATTTGAAATTTAATCCAAACAACATCGTAATATTAATGGTATGGGTATCATGATCTAATTTTTCCTGTAACCCCTTCAAAAATAGTGTTTTGTCCTGGAACCGCAGGGTGTACCTACAAAAAATGGTTTGTGGGAAGAAACACCTTAGTCTTGTGAAAAATATGAAAGCATCATAATTTATAGAGTTAAATTATTCTTCCAATGATATATTTTTGACCTATAACTATTTACGGAGCTCCCTGAAATCATCTTCCAAATTTTAGGCACTATTTTAAAAGCTGAATTTGTCCCTAAACCTTCAAATATTCCCTAAAATTTTAAAAAAATAACTTGAAATATGTTCTTATATCCCAAATACCACTTCTCAATGAATTTTAGCCTTAAAATCTGTCCTAGAGAGTGCACACCTGTCTCAAAAAGGCTAGAAATAGCCATTTATAGGTCTACTGAATAATTTGCCTTTAGAAGCACTGCATCAGAAGAAATTCATGAGCTTGTTTTCATATTTCAAAAACTTGGGAAAGGTTATCACAACACATATAATCACTTAGAGGATTAGGATAATATTGACATAGAGGGAAATTTGATCGAAGGAGTGCTCGGGAGGGATTACAAAGAAATTTTTCTACACTATGGTATAGCTCTCATGTTTTCAACATTGAATTTTCCCTTGAAAAAACACATGACAACACTTGCATACTATTATATTTATCGATCGTAGTTCCATTACATTATATTTAATTTTATTAAATCATTTAGTGAACATGACAACTATGTCCATGCCCCAATCCATTTCCCTTTTTCTTCTTCTTCTAATATCTAGCTAATTATTATACTTTCATCCCCATTCAAGATTATTCCCGATACATAATCATATCTAAATATATTCTAGTATTACACAACATCCACCTCATTACACACATACTTCTACATATCCCTCTATAAATTTTGTCACTACATATAATCAAGAACCTTTATAGCTTCATCCCTTTATTCCTCCTCCTCTTAGTGTACCACTTCCTCAACCTTCTGCTCCATATAAAAATTATGATATCATTGAGAAATTAAAAAATACCCCCGTTAAGATATCCGTCTTTGACCTATTATGGAAAGCTCCTGATTTTTTATGTACCTTAGAGGCTTCCTTTCGCTCTATTCAAATCCAAAATGATGACCCTCCAATATCTTTTTCCATCTCATGGATTATTTCAAGCATATCACCAATTCTATCACATTTTATGATGAGGACATTACTCTCGAGTCTTCCATTGATTATCCTCTCCTTATCATGGCTTGTATTCAGGATTTCTAAATTAAGCATGTACTTATTGGTAATGGATCCACACTAAATATTTTTCCTTTATCATTACTTTCTAAACTCCACATTCCTCATAGTGCAATTGAAAAGTCTACTATTTTCATCTGTGGCTATGATACTATTACTTGTACATGCATATGTACTATCACTTTAGAGTTGCAAGTAGGACCCCACACACTTTGCACACTCTTTTATGTCATGGATGCCCTATTGTAATATAATAAGCTGCTTGGTTGACCTTGGATCTATATTATGCAAGTTATTCCTTCTACTGTCCATGGTTTGGTCAATTTTATATATAATGCCTATGAACATACTATTACACTTGATCCTGAACCATTCAAGTATCACACCATCCTTACACCATCTTGATACCATCTTCCTTACACCTATTCCTTACACCATCTTGATACATATGATGTTGGGGAATCTAGCAATTCTACTCCCATTCCTCCACCTTTTGTCACTCTCTCTATTTATACTCCCACTACCAATCTCATCTCTCATACCATACTCTCCCATATTCCTTTTATATCTATTGCTAAGGCCCTAGAAAAGTTTGAACAATACTTCCACATAGAAACAAATGATTCTGATGATGATGTGGTTGATACATAGTAGATACCTTGCATGCTTTGGATTTCACTCCCATGGATTTTGATGAGTCTCTCTTTCATACTCACTATATTACTACTAGTCTTGGTGAATATCAAGTCAAATATTCCATCACTCAACCCACCACTACTAATATGATTCCTTATTCTAATACCATACATTCTCTAGAGCCTATTTCCCCCGTGGTTCCTTCCTCATCTAGTAGTCCTGGTCCCAATGTTATTATTACTTCCTCTCCTATGTCATTTCCTCATTTTGATTAATTTATTTACACATTATACATTGATCAAAAGTATTGGTAGTATGTTCCTTATGATCCTACTTTCTCTAAAAATGTTTGCACATATGAAGGCCTCACCCAATTGGGCTTTACTCCTATTGATATCATCCCTTTGCTTACACCTCACCCTCAATATCAAGGATATATCTTCCTCCTCACCACTTTGGGCCCACATGTCTTCCACATGAAATTTTGGTTGCACTTGACCCTTGTCCATATCCCTTTACTCTTAGACATTCTTAGCTCTCATTACATTGGTTGAACTATTAATCAACATAATACTCTTCTCACTTTTCCAGTTGCTTCCAAGTATATTACTATTCACAATGATTCATTCTCTAATTACTCTCCTAATGTGACACAATGGAATGCACTCAAGTGCCTTGGTACACCATTTACTTGATGAAGAATATGCTATGGGCATGTATGATCTCTCGTATCTCAGTATTTTTCAAAGGAAAAAACCCAAATTCTTTGCATATCATGCATCTCAACTAACACCCTTTGGATTTGTTCTAGGTTTATAAAATATTCTCAATGATCTCACATAGATACTTTTGACATTCACATTTGGGGAATCCACACCACCTAATGATGCACTCTTTTTTAGTTCATACTTTACTATTGAGGGTTTCTTTAAATTGACATCACTTTTCACACACACAGGGGAATCCTTATTCATCCCTCCTAGTTGTTCTAGTTTCATTTTCATGTTAGCTTAGATCTTGATCAGATGTACTCTTTCTTCCTTATAATACTATATTTTACACCTTTTCTTATCATGTTATTATAGTTCCTAGTATGATTTATCATTTTTCATACACACATGTGCATTCACATGGTATCTTGAGGTGAATGCAGGTCACTTATAGGTTGTTACATAATGTATGATGCTTGGCCCTATCCATTACTAGTCCCACTGAGGCTCTTGGGGGCATCTACCTTTTCTCACTATCAGGTGCTATCATTGCAATATTTCACATTTTCATTCCTATATTTAGATATTACATTGTCACATACTATTTATCTTTCCTAACATGCTAATGGGTTCTTCATGTGTAGCATTTTCCTTACGGACTCCTTCCAATCAAGGTTGTGTGATTTTATTCTCTTTGTTTATCACTATTTTTGCGAACTATGCCCTATATTTTCTTGATTACCTTGTTTGCACAAGCCTTGAAAACCTTGATTGGCTTATGAAATCCTGAGTAGGTGTCCCACTCACTAAGTCCTTGTTTGCTTCTTTTCCTATATGCATTTTTACTAGTTGTTGTTTCAATGTGCATTAATTTTTTGTCACTAAAACTTATATGCTAGCATTTTCCCTTGTTTTTCTTACACCATGGTACCTACCATGCATAATCCCTATTCCCCATGCAGGATTCCTATATCATATGTGCACATCAGTTTCAACCTTCCTCATTTGGGATCCGTTCACATTTTTTCATCTCATGCACCCCAAAATTGGAGGAAAACATTGGGTGAACCTTTTCCTCCCAGTGCCAAAAAATAATTATAGAAACATAGACAATGGGAACAAAACAAAAATTAGTTATAACATAGGGCCAAAAATAAAATAGGCTTGGCCTCAAAATCAACATGGATAGAAGTGCATAGAACAAACATGAATTCCTAGATGTTAGTGCCACATGAGAGCTCTGTTATGGGGGAAAATAGTTACATAACAGTTTCAAAATTTGCACAGTCATAATTTTCTCCAATTTCATTAATTATATAGCCATTTTCAGGTTGCAATCAATTACTAACATGAACTAAATGATAATTCAAGAACTAGAGTAGAACTAAATAATGAAATGACACCTAACTCATATGTAGGATAGAGATATTCCTAGAGCCTTTATGTCACCCAAGGAAAGTTATAAATCAAGTTTGCGATCACTTGTAGTGCAACTTAACCATTGGAAAGTATTAACGGTTGAAGGGAAAAATAAAATGATCTCCCAATACACTTAACCAAAAATGATGCCTAAATTTAAATTTTAGTGTCGAGACACTCAAATACCTAGTTTGGCGATAGGATTCCTAAATCCTTCATGTTATTCCAACCAAATCCTAAGCATTAAGTCTACAAGTAGGAACAAATTTCTATCCCTTTCTCTTTCAACACTCTAGGTGTACTCTAACCCCTTGGTTTAGATTTTCTAATACACATTTCCATTTTTACATATTTTCTAAGTTAAAGTTCAATTGCATTTACCTAGAGCATTGAATACACTTGTTTTATTTCATAGGTCTTATCCTATCCCAACGAAGGAAAATAACACAAACAACCATGAAAAAAATTTCAAGCACGCTCTAACAAAGGTGAAATTCCAAGGAACTACATGCACACATCATTATAACTCCATGCACACAAGCGTCACCCTAGGATCCTTATCCTTCCCTCTCCTTCAAATTCCATGGTACACATTTTGCACTTTTCCATTCGGCACACTACAACACTCATTTGACACATTATTGGGTACAATCTTAATTTGAATCCCTAGGTATGCTTTTTTTTTACTTTATGCTACCAAAGCATTATTCACTAGCATAAAGTGAGGAAAACTTAGTCACTAAATCATACACTTACTATGTACATATGACATCTAAATATGTCATTTATATGGATGATTTCTAAGCAAGATAATTACTCATTTTAGACATGTAAAATGTTGACATGATTAATTATGATGAATCGTCCCACAACATCATATAAATCCATATAATAATTAATCACAAGATTAATTATTATTATTAATCCATTTTTATCATGTTTACCCTTTATCATTATTTATCTCAACATTCCATTATTAATCCTTTTTATTCACCTAATATCTCATCTTAACATTAATCACCTTTATTTCATTATTATATCATATTATCCTATCATGATCCCTATTAACATTTTTTAGAAATTTAATATTCCTACTCCTATCCTCTCCATGTAACCTCACCCCTAATCATCATTTATTAACCTAATCTAATTTTAATCCTAATCACATCCTCACCTCTAAATATAGAGGCTTCTAAATCTAGAAGCCTCTCTAACCTTCTCCTTCCATTGAATTTTAATTCAATGGAAGCTTCTTCCCTCCATGGATTTTGAATTCAAATTCTAGAATCCTCCATTCTAGAGAATTCCAATCCTCACATGCATTCTCCACCCTTGATCCAAATCCAACATGGCTTCATCTTAGCCATTGAATCCTCCACCCATTAACTATAAATTTAGCTCTTCTCCTCCATGAGAAAAATCTTGGAGAATCTTGTAAATCCATAACATCATCCATTTTATCTTCTTCAATCACTCAATCAATCCATTCCTCCAATCCATCTATCAACCATCCAATTGATCTTCATCAAACAATTATCAATTTACAAGGGGAGGTGCTGCTCGTGTGTCTCCACCAACATCTGAAGCAACAATAAATCATCCAAGAGAAAATCCAACACATCAAAGGAGGAGTTTACAATCTTGTAGGTAAGTGCAGGTATAATATCTCTCCTCCTTTCAATCCATTGCTCTATTTGAGGTTTTGTTTGAGAAGATTAGATTAGGGAGCCAATTTTCTTGTTTTCCTCATATTCATACACTAATATTTTCTTGCATTACATTTTGGCACCCATCGTGGGGCTTACCCCCCAAATTTTTGATTGCTTTCAGTAGCATTTCATATTATAAACAAACTGTCCAAATTTGAGAATTTTTTTGTTGAGATTTACCCCTTGAAATTTCAAATTTTCATGATAGTCATCTGTTTCAGCACTTTTGACCTATCACATAGTGCTTATGAACACAAAACAATGATTTTGGACCTAAAACAACGATTTTGGGGAAAAATATAACCTTTGTGGTTGCGGGGATATGTTTTAGCACTTTTGTAAAAACTGTGGTGCTTTTGTGTTTAAATTAGCACTTTTGTGTTTGTAATAGCACTATTGTACTGTTAACCTCGGTCTATACAAGATTAGCACATTTTTTCGCATAATAGCGCTTTTATAACAACTTCAAGTGTGTTTGTATTTGTATTAGTACTTTTGTAACAACTTCAAATTTGTATCTATATTAGCACTTCGTAACAACTTCAACACTTTTGTTCAACCTTTAAATCTCCAAAATTACCAATTTTGACAAAATAGTGCATTTGTAGGAAAAGTTTTTCTTTTGGGTACAAGTAGCGATTTTGCAAGTAAAGTGGTGCTTTTTTTCTTTTTTGGTGCATTTGTTTTACTTTTTTTTCCTACCTTCCGAGAGCCATAACTTTTGATCTCGAACTCAAACAACTCCGCTTTTTCATGGAAAGGTATAAAAATATCTATGCAATAAAAGTATTAATTTAGTATTTTGGAAGATAATTTATTCATGGTTTTCATTTTCCTAAATATTTTCATTTTAACTACACATTGAGTTATATTTTCTTGTTCCAAACTACTAACACTTTGTGTGCAACTTCCTATGCTTACCAAAGATAAAAATCAATCTAAAACTACTAATCATTTTATTTTGCAGCTCATTTAATCCAAAATATTGGGTTTAAAAATCAAACTACTAACCTTTATTTTTAGGTATTCCTCTTAAAGACCCAATCATCAAACTAGTAATATTTATCCTTTCATTTTTATCATCTAGCATCTTGCATTTATCATCCTTTTGTGTGTTTTCTCCTTTTTTGTTTATTTATCCCAAGGGATAAACCATGTATGCTCTCCTCTCATGTCTTAGGATGATCTTGAGGATAAAAAGGGGCTATGCTTCCCATTTTTATTTTGTAGGGGTCACGTGATCATGGGATTCACCTCTACGCACGTAGACACACCCCATGTACTAGTGGGGTATACAAATTCTTAGACAAATGTCATTATCAGCTAAGTGATTGCTTGTTTTAAGAGTAGTGTGAAGTGATGAGATTCCATGTCCCAACACTCAGGCCTTAGACAACATCCTTGCAACATGGACTTTGGCCCCACGTACCATAAGTTATATCGGGGATGCCCCTCGAGAGATTTTTTAACCTAGTCTCGAAACCTTTTGGCTACATTTCAAGCTATAGAGAAAGGAGGCTACACTCCCCAAGATTACTTGATAGCTGGCCCCACATTGACACATAGGTGGAGAGATAAATGTGGCACCATCATTAGTGTGTGGTATTGAAAGTGGGCTATAACATGATTGCAATACCACCTGATTAGTTAGGGTGTGTGTTTTTGTTTTTGAACACCATTAACCATCTTATCACACTAAAAAATTTAATCAATCAAACCTCATCATAACCATCCATAATTAATCACATGATCCCAATCCTAATCTTATCACCATCCTTAATCCACAATCCTAATCCAACACTAATCCCCCACAAATCTTATATAATAATGGCCTTTTATCCTCAATCCCCATCCTCTCCAAACCAACATCAAAACCCCTATCTCTTTTTAAATACATCAACTAGGTTATTCCATCATCCCTTACCCATCAAAGTCAACCATCTCACTTTGACCATGAAGTCCCACACACTATTCGACATATTAACAAAACAAATCTCAAACTTTACATCCTAACTCACATAGTCCCATCCTCGTCATCCAAAGCATCCATCCCATGTCGATCCTAAAATCCTAAAAACCATTCAACAAATTAACCAACAAATATCCAATATTAAATGTTAAATCAACCAATCACCCCCTAAACCATCACCCCTAACCAAACCCATCAAAAGTTTCCACTTTCTATGACCCCTACCCCTCATCCCATTGACCTCCTCCTTGAGAACCCAAATAATATCAATCCACACCCCAACACAATCAACATAAATTACTATCCCCACAAACTAATTTCATCGACTTTGACCACCTCACTAACTTTGACCTAGACCAAGAGGACCTCCTTTACTTCCTTGCTAATTTATCCACCAATCTGAAACCCACACAACTATCCTAAAATCAAATTTCCAAATCCATTATCCATCATCATAAGCCTCACCTTCCTCCCATCATAACTCATGCACCACCATCCAAAATATCAACTCCTAAATCTAAGAATCGTCCAACCTATCATCGAGTTCCATTCACATACCCACAACAATCCTAATCACTTACCAAAAAATTATTATCTCCCACATCCCACCTTAGTCCTTCATCCTTGTCATCTTCATCATCCTAATCCAAACCTAAGGACTTTCTCCTATATTTTCCCATAATCCCTAATCCACTATCTAATTTAGCTCCTAATCCTATTTCATCCCCTCCATCACTTACACTCAATCCTATCAAAACTTTCTCATCCACCATGACTCCAACATCACTCTCATCCCCTTCTACCCCAATCATAAACCATATAATGTGGCCCCTATGCCACCATCATCATCTTCATCCACATGTAATCCTAATCCATCTCCTTCATCACCTAAACCTAACACTATCCTATCCTCTAATCCTATTTAAAATCAGCTAGCTCCCAATCTTAAAACATCTAACGTGACTCCTAAATAACAAACTCCTAAAATTAAAAAATCCAATTCCAATCCTATACCCATATCATCTCCTACCACATCTAATGAGGCTCATATGCCATATTCATCTACTTTATCCCCTAGATCAACCAAATCTAATGTGGCTCATACACCATACCAATCTCCCAAATCTCCTTCATCCCCAACATCACCCAAATATAATGTGACTCCCATATCATGGCCATCACCCTAAACTAAATCTAACCCATCCCCTTCATCCACATCTACTAATTGAAAATAATAAATCAAATACAAAAACATATACCTCAAAACCACATACTCTAACCAATCCAAAATAATCCAAATCTACTTCGACCTCCAATCCCAAACCATCCACTTTGGCCCCTAAGACTAATCCATCCCCTTCATCTTCTAAGGCACAACAATATAAATAAACTCATAAATCCAAATTAAACAAAACATATGTTATTCGATTTGGCCCTCGGGTGAAATTGAATGACAAGCAAGACCCCATGGAGAAAAAATCGGGGATTGATTCGGCTAGGGGAGATCACACTTTGAGATTGGTTGAATAGGTTGAAGAGGGCCAAGCACATTGCAGAGGAGTTTAGGAAATGAAGGAGCTCCGAAGTCTGAAATTCAAACTTCAGAGGTGTGGTTGTTTAGAGGTAGACCTAAGAAAAAATGGTGAAACCCAGAGATAGGAGCACAAAGCTCCAAAATTTAGAGGTCAATGCATAAAAGGTAGGTCAAATTTAGAGTTTTAGAGTCTTGGGAGCTCATGGTGAATAGTGCCACGTGGGAGGGAGAAAATTCCAAAACCTAAAGTCTGAAATTCAGACTTCGGGCTTGAGGAGTTCGAGTTAACAACAAGGTCAAGCAAATAAAGAAAACTGAAATCTAGAAACCCCAAATCCCCGAAATCTTGAAATCTCAAACCCTAAAATCCTGAAATCTTGAATCCTTAAAATCCCAAAACCCCAAAACCTAAACCCCAAAAATGCAAAGGTCTCAACTCAAGTTTGAATTTTAGAACTTTTTCTCGAGTGATGAACAGTGTCACACGACATGGTTTCAAAGTTTGAAATCCAAAGTCCAAATTTTAGACTTCGGAGGTTCAACATTTTGGAACTCTCAAGCCGACTTGAGTGATGAACAATAACTTGAAATCTGAAATCAAAAAGCCCAAAAGCCCGAATCCCAAAAGTTTGAAATTTTGGATTTCAAAGGTTGCGATGCAAGTTTGGAGTCCAAAAAAATAGAGCCAACCACTCACATTTATTACAAGTATGGCACCCTCATCTTTAGATGGCCATAAATTTTATTTGGAAGCTCGATTTGCATAAAATCATACTTTTGGAAATCCTCAATGTCCTCAACACAAAAATGAAGAAATATAGTCTACAATTTTAGAGGGTGTTTCCAGAGTTCTTACCTACCAAGATGATAAGGTATGGGCTTCCTTTCTTCTCCAACAAGGAAAAATACATGGAGGCATGGGTTTTGTAGTGGAACCCATCATTGTTGCAGGTGATTTTAATGCATTTTTGGGTGGTTGAAGCAAGATTTAGAATTCCTCTCTCTCCCTTCTCTCATTCTTCCTACATATCGTAAGAAGGTGTTTGTTTCAAAAGGTTGGATAGTTTTTCTTTGCACCTCCCTTCATCTCTTGTTGGTAAGTGATTTTGTGGAGTTCAAACATCCCATTCAAATTATAAATACAATTTTTACCTCTTGGCCATTATAATGCACTGCATATAATCTGTGGAGCAATAATATAAGTCTATGGATAAATTTCAACCCTCTCTTGTGTTCATTGCATCTTTCTGATCTCTCATTACAACTTTGGTTAACTATGCAATTTAGGTTGTGTTACATGTTTTGATAGTTTGTGTTTAATGGTGAATGAATTTGTGATAAGAAACTGATTTGTGTTGATGTTCATCCTCTTCAATCTTGTTTCACTTTCATTTCCATGCAAGGAAAGTTATTCAACATTCCTTTTAGTGCATCACCTCCTGTAGATTAGGTTTAATTTCTTGTAATCTTTTCAAACCTATCTTCTTGGCAAGTTAGAGTATATTTTAGGATAGATCCTCTATAATTTGAGTGTTTGTATCAGAGTTTAGGAATATGAACCGACCTTCATTCGAGAGAGGCTTCCCGATTGCAAAGTCCCACACTTTTGGAAAAGATCCATGTTATATAATCACACCGAAAATTTCAATCTATTAAGTTACAAAAATTAGGGGTTTTGTGATTACACATCAACAACATCTCATAATCCACCCAATCCCACGCCTTACTTCCTACCCCCAAACTATTTACACTAAACCACTTCACTGCTCAAGAGAATCCTTGATCACCATATTCCATTTTCTAAAACCTTCAACATGATCACCCATCCCCCAATCAAATCACATAATGAAAAAATTCCCAAACCATCTCGGTATCAAGAACATTATTATCTTGACTTCCATCACACCCATAGACATTCGACCAATCGTTGCAAGTAATTTGGGTCTTATGTCAAAAATCTCATTAAAAAGGAATTCTTATTGTTGTACCTCTCTATCCACCACATTTCTATCCCAATCTTATCCCTAACCATCGTCCATCATCCAAAACCCACTCGACATCCAAGCATCATCAGCCATCCAAATATCATATTACATCCAAGCATCCCTCACAAAGCAAAAACCAAAATAAATCTCACCTCCCATTCTTTGTTAAGTCGGCTTCTTAGCGGATGGTAAAATTACAATCCGCCGATCTCATGATGACCACATGGCATCACCTTCCCCATCCAATTCATATCCTATATAAAAAATATGTTCACTAAAAATTAAACATTGAGGTGAAGGATTACACATCCATGAATGAGGAAATCACAAATCCATCTCCTTCTTCAAAATCCAAGGTGTTTAGGCTTAGGGTATAAACCTAACACTAACAATGTCTCTCCCACTACTCCATCCCAACCCATTTTTGCCACTCCTTTTGTTGATCCTACCATCCCTACCACTCAACCTAATCCCAAATCATTTAACCCCCTACAAAAAAACCAAACACTTGAAAATGGATTGAGCACATAATTTGTCACTTGCACACACGAATGTTCTTTCCTTCCCACCCATCCTCCCATCCAACATTGAAATCCCTTTGCATCTAATCCATTATTATCATCACATACATTTATATCATCTTCTAATCCATTCATTCGAACACTAGATCAGATTTCTCACACATGTTATAAGACTTTAGTATATACTAAAACCTTGTGACCTTGGTCTACGATTACCTCTAACATTCTAGCATAATTGTCCTCCTTGAGATCCACACATTTAAACACACTTAATCAAATTTTTGTGAAGACCCTTGGGCATGTCTAGTGGAACTCTATACAATGTCATCTTCACACTCATCTCCATCCCCCGCCACTAGTGATTCTTAACCCTTGAGAGTTTTCAAGAGAGTGGAACATATTTATGCAAAAAAATGCAAATATCAAAAAGAAAAATTCATATAAAAATTAGAAATATAAAATAAAATCCACCTCAAAATCTCTTTTGGGTTATTTTTAACAACTTTACCGAGGCTATGGATGTTTGGATGGTAGTAGAGCAATGTTGTGATAAGAATTGGATGTATCTCCATAGGGGCTATGGACCTTTGACTAGCGAATGGAGAAATGCATGGATTAACCTTCTTTCACCTTTCATTAACCTACTTGACTTAATCAATCCCTATACATTGGCTAGTTTGTCTCTTCACAAAACCCATTAAGTGTTCACTTCATTTAGTAATTAACCATAAAATCACACACACTTCGATCTCGAAGAGACACAGAGCTTGCATGTTTCTAGGTGATGTATAAACCTTGGTCACACTTTTGTTTTAGTCCTACTCTTGCCCTCTGACAACATGTGTTGTTAGGCTCATATTTTATTCATCAATGATGTGATTTTCCTTCCTTCCATCATATCCATATCCTTTTCCCATTAGGATTGAACATTTGTGGGCGATGATGATTCTTTTCCTTTTCATCCAATCCTCCTCATGTCCCTTCTCAACTATCATCATCATGACTCAGGGTTAGATTTAACACCATCCACTTTGAGGGAATTATTCATTTAAAATAACCCTCATTCATCTTAACCTAAATCTAGGGGAAAATTGAACCCATTCATCAATCCACACAAGCCACCATACTTTACACTTGGAGGCACACCACATCTATCCCTCAATTTATTTACCCTATACCTAGGGGAATATCTTATCATCTTCCATATCCCCCATATTTTCCTATATGACATCCCTCATCCTATATATATCTCCCATCGTGCATCCCATCGAATCCTAACCAATCAAACCATCCATATCCTATCTAACCTATCCAATTTCCCTCATCCTACCCAAACACACTTTAAGACTTATAGGAGAAAGTCGCATCCCTTCCCATCCCATCATGAGTTATCCCATCTCGAATCCTTTCATATTAACTAATCTCAACCATTCCCCACCATCCCAAAAGTCAAATATCAATATCCAACATCCAAGAATCTAAACATCCCAATTCTAATAATCTCAACATCCAAAGTCCAAACTAACAAAATCTAAAAATTAAAACATTCACAAAATAATAAAAATACAAAAATGGAATGTGTGTGTTTTGTTTGTGTATTTGTTTGTTTGTCTGCATTTTCATTTTGGCCAATGATAAGAAGCCTCTTTTATTTATTTTTTATTTTTCATGATCCAAAGATATGAGGAACATCTTGGCCAATGATACGAGGCCACTTTTTCTAGTATAATAATATTTTCCAATGATACGAGGACACAGGCATTTGGCAATTATGTCACCACGGGTTTTATACCTTGGTACACTTTGTCATATGCCACAATGTTCACACTACTAATGATGATAAACATGGGCACTTTATGGTAGCACACCCCCCTTCTATCATCATCTTTTAACTTTATCATCATCCACACCTAATCCTCATCATCATCTAAGTGGAATTATTAAGAATCTCAATACCTTAAAGTCTATCACAATTACTAGCATAAACTTTTGTACCAAAAATGCTTCCTCAATAATGTTATGTGACAATTGAATGTTTGTTGAGAGTAACAATTAATGTTTTTATTACTACCCATGACTAATCACAAGAAAAGAATAAAATCTAGTCATTACATTAAGGATTAGGTTAGTCATGTTCATTTTTCCCAAACGAAGAAAAAATCATTAAAAAGGAATATGAAGCTAAAGAAAAATACCTCAATGGAATAATATATTGGATTAATTAGGTGTAAGATTTAATTTAATCTGCAAAAAATTAAAATTAAAAAATGGTGAGAAATTGAACTAGGTAATAATTAAAGAGTAACTCTATTGTGTTTTTGTATTATATAGCCATAAAACACAACGGAAAACTTTGTTGTGTATGATAAGGTGATTGATGAACACAATGAAAATCTTATCGTGTTTGAATAAGACAAATGATGAACATAATTAAAATACTTTTTTTTATGTTTGTATAAGATGATCGAGAAACATAATACATAATTTAAGATTTTTTAAAACAAAAAATTGGGGAAACAACACATCAGAAAATAACCGAACAATGAGATATACTTGGAATATAAATAATATTGATCGATCTCTCATTGTGGAAATCTGCATCAATTTTTTTATAAAAATCTTGGTATTGCTAAAATCAAAATTTTCATTAAAAATGAAAAATAACTAACAAATGTTGTAACATACTGCGTATATGCAAATCTTTGTTATCTCAAGGATTTTTGTGCACATCTACTATGGGTATTTTTTTAATTTTGGTTTTGTTTTGTTTAAAATTTATTTTTGTAGACATCCTAAAATTACATACTACCCTTTGCACATTGTTATTTAAATCAATATTCACCCACATCTCACTAGAATTAATTTAATTAATTCTATCATTAAAAACATACACTCCTTAGCTAATTTAATTAGCTATTTAAATAAAATTAAAATTAAATATCCACTCATCTCCACTTCACTAGCTCACTCACTCAAGTTCTAGAACCCTACAAAAGAGGAAGCTAAATTACATGTATAATTGAATAATTCAAGAGCTGACTATTCAAATTAAAGCCTCCTAAATTCTTATTCAAACTCAACTAGCAACAAACCAAATCAACATGCTAAATCAGGAAAATGCATTCATTCACCTACAACTCAGTCAAATATTTATCCTCAATCCATGACCTCTCCTTTAGCTATAAATAAGAGGCTCATCCCTTCACAAATCATATCTTGGAAGCTTAAGGAATTTGCAACATTACTTTGTATGATTTCCACTTGAATTTATATGTCGTTAGGCTACCCATTTGATAAAAAAATTCATCATTCATCCACTTTCTCATAGTATGAAAGTTTCTTCCATTCGAGTCACTTTTGGAGCATCCACATAAAATTCATCAAGGAGATGCTAAGAGCTTGGTACTTCACTCCACGCTTCAACCATCTCATCCGAGGTTGTAAATAAACTTGAAGGAATATTTGTTTTACTTTTTTATTTCATGTTTCTTTCATTTATTAGTTTTTATTTGTTTACATTATGGCTTTCCCAGGTGGTACACCCACAACTCTCTTACTTATTTTTGTCATTATAGCTTCATGATCATATTATTTGAAGAGTTTGCAACATATTGAAAATGTTACATGTCCTCTGGTGAGCCCTCTTATGAGAAGTTCTAAAAACATTCATTTTTGGTTATATTTCAATTTTATTTTGTGTAACTATAGTTTCCTTATGCCTCGTGTGATAGGATGTGTCTATTATGCCTATGAAGTACATTTATGTGACATAATCTATGTCTTTTTGCTCCTACCGCATCGACGTTTCAAATCGTGTCTAAATCTCTAACTTTCTTGCATGACCATGGATATGTCTTCGCATAATGTATGCATCTTCGTTAACCATGTTTTCAGTTATTTTTAAGTCATTCACTTTTTTATTCTCCTTGTGCTAGCGTAAGTATCCATGCACTAGAAGTTTTCCTGTTATTTTAGTTGTTTTGCTTGCACAAAATAAGATTTGTGTCTTCGTGATAGTAGGTGCACTTCCATTGTTATAGGTACATATATAATCAAATTGAGTGTTTCTACATGCATATAGGGTTCCTCTGTGTTTCTTAAACCTACATTTCCATTTCAAATAAGTGCATCTACATCTTCACTACCCTCATTTCTACTATGTCTAAGTTTTTTTATTAGAGCTAAAAAAGGGTTTAGGGGACCCTACCCCATACAAAGTATTACCAGTTCATTACAAAGAGGCCAAGGGATTACCATTAAAGCCCAACCAAAAACCTAAAGCATCACAAACAAACAACAAAGAGATACCACCATAAAGGAATGTTTCCAAACAATAGATAAGCAGAAAAATAACAAACAAATAGGAAGACATAAGAACTAACAGCAAAACAGCTAAGAACTAACAACAAACCATTATCCCATTTTTCTTCATCATTATTTTATTAGCTCCCCCACTGTATTCATATAGCCATTCCATTCTTTAACAAGGGAGTCAATGGTAGATTTCCAATACTTGTAGTTAGGCTCAGGAATCTCCACTTTGGGGCCTTTTCCATCTTTTTCTTTTTCCTTTGCAAGTTCCATAGAATGTTTGTGCATGATTTGCTAAACTAAGCTAATGAAAATAAAGACTAACACCTAGTAGTATTAATTAACAAAATTAAGAAAAATACAAAGCACCATCAAGATAAGAATTAAACAAGGTTAGACACTAACATTTATCATATTAAAACTTTGAAACTTAACATGCTAGTTATCTAAATCCTCTATTCTCTTAATTAACAACAAAATTAAATGGGTGAACCTATGTAGGCTCCATGGAAAATCAAAGTGGTTGTTCTTGATATTCCAAGAACCTAGGAATGGGGGCTTATCAAAGTTGGGCTACAAGACCCTTTTGACACCTCCCATATGACCTAAGCACTTTTGGCTAGAAAAGAGGCTTAACTCTCCAAGTGGTGAACTCTCAAGAAAACAAAGGAAATATTTTAGTCTATTTTGCTATATGCTTTGCTTTAGTATTCTCAAGAAGTTTAGGTGTAAGTGTAAATGCCAGAGGAGGACTCTTTATATAGCCTAATGGATAAAGGAAACACTACATCCCTTTGCATGTGGGATAATAGAGATGTTGAGTTAGTTGTGGATAAGGGGGTTTAGATAGGGTTGAGTTAACTTTAGGAGGGTTTAGATTTTCCTTTAGTGACTCATGTGGATAAAAGGGGCCTAATAATTAATCAAGATGATTTAATTAATTGATCCGAAAATAATCGATTATTACGACACGATCTCGAACCCTTATGGGCTTTAATTATTTGCCTATGATTTACTCCTTTTAAGTAATCAATTTAAAATAATGCAAGACAATAACGAAAATTACACAGAGATTGATTACGGAGTTCGGCAATTGCCTACGTCTCTGGGTTCGTGGTCCAACCATTCCACTAGTCAAAACTTGTAAGTTACAACAGTACTTTCACAAGAAAACCTAATGGAATTTTACTTGCCTATCAGTACACCAGTTCTTCAAACGACAAGGGTGAAAAATAGCACCCGACTTCCACCTTCCTGGCGTACAATCTCCTTTGGCTGTGATCGGCCTTCCCGACGCAAACAATGCGAAGCTAGCACTCCGGTCGACAATCCAGGATTTACAAGTAATTGGTGTGGCTCAATGGGCCTATTGGGTAGTTTATAATTTACTCCCAATCACAAATATTTCATCTAATATTACCTAAAATAATAGGCCAATAGACAATACCTGTTGACACATCCCACAAAAAGCTTAACAAATAATAAGCTTGAGTTGTGTGTTGCACCGATGTCCAATGTTCCGCGCTCTAGCAACGAGCTTCTCCGTTGCATCGGTGTGTGTCCATTATAATAGAATGGGTTCCCTATTTATACAAAAATAGGGCCCTTAAAAAATGCATTAAAAATTATCCTAAGGCTAATAATAGCCTCATCCCGTAGCATGTGTAATGGGATTAAATCAGATTGCATGTTTTAATGGGATTAATACCCAATTTAGCCGCATTTGAATATTTTAATGGGATAAAATCCCAATTTGGGCGCGTTGAATATTTAATGGGATTAAATCCCATAGGAAGCGCTTAAGGAGGGGTGGGTGGTTTTGTATTGTTTTAGGCTTTAAAAGCTTCCTCCACGCAAATGAAGTTTGGAGCATAACCGCCCCCTACCACCTTGTTCAATTCCTTCTTCCACGTGGAAACATCCACGTAAGGCTTAATGCCTCCCAAACAACCGCTTCATCCTCCCATGTGCTTATGGTTAAGTTGGCAGCTATGTAGGGTTTAATACTAATGTATCAACATTAGATTTAATACACATTAATATATAGATAGTGGTTTGGCATATATGCGTGCCATTTGGAAAGTGGACTTACCAAGTAAATATAATTTCGACCCCTGTAATGTGGTATGGAAATAATTAACTCGGTAAATAGCATATAGCCCACTTGTCGTCTCCCGATAGGTAAATTGAGTGAATTCGACAAGTGGTGGCAAGCCACGTGTCACAGTGCGATTGGTCCAAATATTGACCAGTTGACCAGAGTTGACTTTCCCGCTGTCTGAACTTTGACCGAACATATCTAGAGCTCCTAATGTCCGTTTGTCACGTTCTCACAGTTGTTGGAAAGCTCTTGAGATGATCTTCTGCACTGAAACCATTTAGGGATGTTTAGGGAACTTTTAAAAATGATCCCCTGATCACACCTCCCCACTGAGAAAATCTTTTTGTCCCAAAAAGCTTCCATACTGTCCTGAATCTGGAAAAACTCTGCTCCGATCCTGGGACCTGTGGGTTATGGGCCCACGACGCTTTTGTTGCACCACTTTGATATCCGAAGAAGACCTCCATGCCTCCGCTTTTTGGTGCTAAGTTTCTGAATGAAACCTCAATGCTCCTTCTGTGCGGTGCTAAGCTTCTTGATATCTGACAACAAGGATCTTCTTTGACTCTATAACACGACTCCCGGCTCAGAGTTGATTCCACAATTTGAACTGGTTTGAAGGAACTCCATGTTACGTAGAGCTTTGATCAATCTGATGTCATTGATGGACAATGACTTGTCCCTTTGAGACCAACGCGCCTCCGATGCATGATGCTAAGCCTCTTTCAAGACCTCGAGCCTCCGATGCACGATGCTAAGTCTCTGTAGACCTCAATGCCTCCGATGCATGATGCTAAGCCTCTTTCAAGACCTCGAGCCTCCGATGCACGATGCTAAGTCTCATTATAGACCTCAACGCCTCCGATGCATGATGCTAAGCCTCTTTCAAGACCTCAAGCCTCCGATGCATGATGCTAAGTCTATTACAGACCTCAACGCCTCCGATGCATGATGCTAAGCCTCTTTCAAGACCTCAAGCCTCCAATGCATGATGCTAAGTCTGTTGATCAGCTACCATTTGTATGTGTGGTCACAATGCCTTGACACCAAATGACGTTCCGAGCTAATCCTTTTAGAGCTCCTCTTGTTGACATACTAATATCAGGTACCATTCTACTGCACGGTCGCAATGCCTCTACACAGAATGAAGTTCCAACCTCGACGTCAATGCCAACGGTGATTCAGCTACCATTCTGCTGCACGGTCACAATGCCTCTACACAGAATGAAGTTCCGAGCTGATCTCTGCGAACTCTAATGTCTGCACAAATGGCAGATCAATCTCCAAGCTTTATATGAGTCAAATCTTGTATCCAAGCTGTAACAGGTACTCACAAGCTGATTAGGAGATATGTTTGGAGCATTAATCAAATTTTCTAAGTAAGAAAATCCACTGAGTATTGTAAACCTTTCTCTCAGCATTTCCTCACAATATCTGATCTCCAAACTTAATACTGCATACGATCCATCAATCTGAATTATGCAATATATAATTGAAAAATTGTTGACTTACCCATTTTAAAGGACTTTCACTTTCAGGTATTACCTGGTCCTGGGTTGACTTGTCAACTAGTGGTGGAGTAGAAACTTCCTCTGCCTTTGCAATAGGCCTCCATTCCATCTTTGGCTTGCCATTACTCTGATGGCGAGATGGATGCGCTTCAGCAATTTTCCACCGATGCCCATTCCTATGGCAATGAGCACAAAAATTCCTCTTAATCTCCTTATTCTTGGGACAAGGAACTCTTTCGCCATTTCTTGACTCTGCATGACGAGATTGGTCTTTCTGATTTGCCTTGTTCCTGACGAACGGCATCAACTTCTTCATCAGTGTCCTTCTCTTCCAGCATCTGGCCACTGAATGATTATGCAATCCACAAAAAGTACATGGAAAATAATTCCACATCTTCTGAAAATCATAACCATACTTCTTAAGTTGAAAAAGTGGATCAGAAGTTTTATTGTGCTTACGATTATGGTAAGAAACTGGAGGTGGAATCTCATTACCTCTTCGCTGATTTCTCTTACCACATCTTTCTTGTGATGATGAAGCACAACTTTCTTGCTCAGAATCTTCTTGCAGGACTAGTGGGGTAATCACTTTGCTTTGAAGCTTGTCTCCCGTTAGCGTTCTTGGAGCATTCTCCAATTTCCATTCCCACACTAGGATAACCCAAACTTGCAAAACGAGGATGATCCTCGACCTGTATTGGGTTAGAAATACCTTGGCCATTTTTACCAAGGCCTCTTCCATCAAATCCCATTTTATCTAGTAACTTGGATCCAATGCCTCTAGTATGCTTTTCAAACAAACCAAAGACTTCATTACCTGAATCCGAAACTGAATGGGAGGAAGAAGAAGATTCCCGTGGTGAACAACTTACAGTGCAATCATCTGCCATGGCCTCTGCATCTGAAGTTGAAGGTATTTCCTTCCTCTGATCACCACACTGCAACCTTGCCAAGAGCTCATCCTTGGTTTGTAGTTCTGATTTCAAACGAGCATTCTCCTCTTCCAAGGAGGAATACATTGATCGTAGGAGAGAATTCTCTTCCTGGATCTGGTGATTATAAGCTTCAATCTCTTCGAGCTTTACCTGTTTAGACATCTTGCCCATAGTGCACTTGTACCCTGTTCACACAAATTGAACTAACTGCACCAACTTGAAGCAATCACTCTGTTAATCAGATTTACCAGCTCTGATACCAAACTTGATCTGAAAATAATCAGATTATTACGACCTGATCTCGGACCCTTATAGGCTTTAATTATTTGCCGATGATTTACTCCTTTTAAGTAATCAATTTAAAATAATGCAAGACAATAACGACAATTGCACACAGATTGATTACGGAGTTCGGCAATTGCCTACGTCTCTGGGTTCATGGTCTAACCATTCCACTAATCAAAACTTTTAAGTTACAATAGTACTTTCACAAGAAAACCTAATGGAATTTTACTTGCCTATCAGTACACCAGTTCTTCGGACGACAAGGGTGAAAAATAGCACCCGACTTCCACCTTCCTGGCATACAATCTCCTTTGGCTGTGATCGGCCTTCCCGATGCAAACAATGCGAAGCTAGCACTCCAGTCGACAATCCAGGATTTGCAAGTAATTGGTGTGGCTCAATGGGCCTATTGGGTAGTTTATAATTTACTCCCAATCACAAATATTTCATCTAATATTGCCTAAAATAATAGGCCAATAGACAATACCTGTTGACACATCCCACAAAAAGCTTAACAAATAATAAGCTTGAGTTGTGTGTTGCACCGGTGTCCACCGTTCCGTGCTCTAGCAATGAGCTTCTCCGTTGCATCGGTGTGTGTCCATTACAATAGAATGGGTTCCCTATTTATACAAAAATAGGGCCCTTAAAAAAATGCATTAAAAATTATCCTAAGGCTAATAATAGCCTCATCCCGTAGCATGTGTAATGGGATTAAATCGAATTGCATGTTTTAATGGGATTAATACCCAATTTAGCCGCATTTGAATATTTTAATGGGATAAAATCCCAATTTGGGCGGCGTTGAATATTTAATGGGATTAAATCCCATAGGAAGTGCTTAAGGAGGGGTGGGTGGTTTTGTATTGTTTTAGGCTTTAAATCCTTCCTCCACGCAAATGAAGTTTGGAGCATAACTGCCCCCTACCACCTTGTTCAATTTCCTTCTTCCACGTGGAAACATCCACGCAAGGCTTAATGCCTCCCAAACAACCACTTCATCCTCCCACGTGCTTATGGTTAAGTTGGCGGCTATGTAGGGTTTAATACTAATGTATCAACATTAGATTTAATACACATTAATATATAGATAGTGGTTTTGGCATATACATGTGTGGCATTTGGAAAGTGGACTTACCAAGTAAATATAATTTCGACCCCTATAATGTGGTATGGAAATAATTAACTCGGTAAATAGCATATAGCCCACTTGTCATCTCCCGATAGGAAAATTGAGTGAATTTGACGAGTGGTGGCAAGCCACGTGTCACAGTGCGATTGGTCCAATATTGACCAGTTGACCAGAGTTGACTTTCCCACTGTCTGAACTTTGACCGAACATATCTAGAGCTCCCGATGTCCGTTTGTCACGTTCTCACAGTCGTTGGAAAGCTCTCGAGATGATCTTCTACATTGAAACCATTTAGGGATGTTTAGGGAACTTTTAAAAATTATCCCCTGATCATTAATATATGTGCAAGCTTATATAAGCTTTTAGAGGAATATTAGCATGATTTAGACTATAGAAGGGGATTAAATCAATTAAATATTGATTTATTGGTTAAATGAAAGGGAATATAATTAATTAATAATAATTAATTAGTTTAGATGAAATGGGGGATTTATTAACGGAATGCCGTTAATTATGGTATCCATTTGATAGGAAACTTAATTAATTAGCATAGTGTAATTAATTAATGACGATGAGAGCGAAGATGAGTGCTTTTGACGATATGTCACCAATTTGTATGAAGGGAGATCATTAGCGCAATTTAAGTATTTAAATTACTTGGGCGTAATTATGGGTGTCTACAGAATGAATCATCTCGGCTAATAGCTTAGGGTGGTGGATGGTGATTTAACATTGAGGAGATGGACATCACGAATACAAAAATGATTTCTTTCATCTTCAACATATCCTTTTCCATCTCCAGGATTCTCTCATTAGCATTTTTAAGTTGTGCACTAAGAACCAAAGAAGATAACTTTTCCACTTTTTCAGTTAGTTCCCTCAGGTCCATGGAAACCATACTAATCTTATGTCTATTAATATAAGTATAAAGCCTGCAATTCTCAAATTCCCACATGAAAACATGAGACTTGACAACATGGTCCCGAGCAATAAAAAATTTCGTTTGGGTATTTTTAAGAGCATGCAAGCTTTCAATGGCCTCCTCTGAGTTATTTGAATGCTTTCCTTCAGAAGTGTCTGGAGCTTTCTCACTTTCCATCTCATCGTTGTTTTATCCTAATTACACAAGTCTAAGTTTTTCATAATTACATAATTTTCCGAATTCAAATTAATCATTCTTAGTTATTTTTGCAATATCCTTCCTATGGTTTTCTATCATTTTAGATTAAAAATAGAAATTTTCAAGGTCACTAATCATTTTTCTATAATTTTTACAACATTTAAGCATAATTTTAATTTGTTTATTTAAATGCATTTAAGTATTTCTTGTTTTAAATAAACCCGATGTATGCTCTTTTCTTGCACCTCTGATTGATCTAGAAAATCAAAATCCACAACGATTTCATTAAGTAATATGTTTTTAACTTAACATAGCGTTTTTAATTTTGCAATCATTTATCATCTATGCTCTTATCTTGCATCCTTTGGATGATCTTGAGAATCAAAATCAATATTTATTGCATTTAGCTTAAATTTTCTCCAACCTAAACCACATATGTTCTTCTCTTGTGCCTTCAGGTGAAATTGAAAATAAAAATGGTGGAAGGACATATTTTCATATTTAATCATTTTGTTCTTGTAGCCAAAACTACTAACCTTTATTATACAGACCGCTTCACTTAAAAATATTTTCACCTTTCCCAATCAAGCAACAAACTTATAACTTGTGTACTTGTAGATTTTCCTTGGCCAAAAACAATTGAAAATTGCTAAAACTTGCTAAAAAGAAGATCAAAGGTACACTTTTGTTTTTGAAGCTTGTCATTTACGTTTTTCCTTGACGCTTTTCAAATTTAGAATGAACCTTATCTGTAAACACTTCATTTTTTTTATTTCAACCTAGTGGATGTGGATTTCATCACACTTAAGATATGCTTGTGACATGTATTTCACCACAATGCACCAACACATTTCAAATTACATTACAATTGAGACTTAGTCTCATACATGCTCAATAACCACCTCACATATGTCCAATGTTTACGGGTAATGTTTTCGTGATTGGGGTTATTGTGAGTATCACTTAATATAGTTGTAACAATGAAGTCTATGGAATCATACCTATCAATATTTGGGGAGCTATAATGACACCATTCACACCATTCCCCATCACCCTTCCACCTTTTCACAAAGCCTATGCATTGGACGTGGTGATTCACTCCTCTAAGAGGGTTAGTAATGAATTGGTGAGTCTCTTTTAGTATTTTAAGGGCTCCCCATACCACTTCATCCTCATAAAAATTTGGTATATCAGGACTAGGACATCAAAAACATATATGTTTGTAGAGATAATAGGTTGCATCCACCCATTCATATCATTCTTGTATATTTTATTATTCAAAAAATGTTTTCACGATTACCTGATGGATTTACCCTCTTTTAAACCAAAACGTTCTACAAAAATTGTTGCTAGCTTTGTTTATAAATAAAGAAGGTTCTACCAAATTTCTATCACAAAAATTGGTTTATACAAACACCTCCTTTTTACACTTTTTTATTACATTCTAGTTTGAAATTTTAGGTTGTGTTCCACAAACACAAATCAAATCCTAGCAAAAACAATCAAAACTACCTTTTCAAAAATCCTTTTGGATTAGAACTTGTGTTCTACCAAAACCAAAAACATCATAATATTATTCCTTTGGAAATTCACGTCCCAAATCCCAGATTTTTCTCAAATCAAAACTCATTTACTATTGAATATTCCTTTTATTCAACTAAAAATCAACAAGTTCTATTGACATTTACACCTTTTATATTGAATACTTATATTCAAGAATTCTAGTCAAAACTCAATTCAAAGAAATCCCATTAACATCTAAATCTATACCCCTTTGGATATCAAATCAAACAAATCTTTTAGCCTTAGTCCTTGGATTCACCAAAAATCCTAGACTTAAGCAAATTAAATCAAACCATGATTTAAGCCTTTTACTTTGGATATTCACTTTATCCAAGTTTAAGCACATCCAATTTTATCAAACCAAAAATCTTATACGTTGAATATTCACTTTATTCATGTATTAAGTAAATCAAATCAAATTGAACTCAATCAAGAGCCTTATACATTGAGTATTCACTTTATTCAATTTTAAGCAATTCATAGATCAAATCACATTGAACCTTATATTTTGGATATTCATGCTATCCAAAATTTAAGTAAAACCAAATCCAATTCAATCAAAACAATTTCCAATCTCAAAATTACATTTTGATCACGTCATTTTTATCAAAAAATCATTTTTTCTTCAAAATTTGTCAAAACTTCTACCAAATCTCAAAATCACCTTTCACTTAGGTATTTACCTATAAAAAATGGTGTTTACACATAGCAAAAGCACTAATGCCCATGAGGAGTCTGATAGATTCAACCCTTTTGGTCATAATACTTTTGAAGATGAAGACATTGGAGAACAACCTGAATTATTAGAAAGTGAAAAAATAAGCTATTGATAACCTAATGATGCAAAATAAAAATCAATATTTGCTTCGCCTCTTAGAAATGGGAGAAAAAATACCCTCAGATTTTGGGTATGAACATTTAAAATACTTAATAGAAAAACTCGAGTCTAGTAATAAAAATGCAAAATTAACCACTACATCCAATTCATCAAATAAGAACTAATAGAAAAATCAAAGAGCTAACACACTAACTCACAAACAATGAAAATCCTAAAAACAAGGAAGAACACAAATCTACACATGAAAATGACATAACTATGTGTTGGCATGTGTTTTTGAGTTATGATTCATGTAAAAGGCACATTAATGACAAAGCAAAATGTAGGAGAGCTAGAGGGAGCTAAGATTAGGTTGACAAGGCATGACATGATAAAGGTTTGAGAACACTGAGTAAGCACTTGACTTCTTGAGTAGCTAGTGGTCGTATAGGAAAAGTGATGATGTGAGAGAATACCAAGATTATTTCATACATAGTCTAACATGTATATGATGTGGAAACAAGGTCAAAATGATGAACACAAGAGCACATGAGTGGAATTGGTGTGACTACCTCGATTAAACAAGCTGACGCCTAGGCCTAGTTAGCAAAGTGACCTAGAAAGGTGGAGTGAAGGCATGAGGCAGCTGTAAAATCATGGTAAAGGTATGAAACACATAATAGGACATGTTTAAGGGGCTACATGGTGAAGAATAGGACAAACTTGATGAGCTATGGTGTAAACTAGCTTGATTTGTCATATTTTAAGAACCTAGAATGGGTTTTTGGTAGATCAGGCCATATCAAGAACATTTATTCATGGTAAGTGTGTAGGGACATTTCCAAGAGTCCTCAAATAAATATTCATGTCATAAATCAACACTTAGAGGCATATTTAGGGTCATTGGTATGACTTCCCTTCAGGAAAAACAAGTTTAACATGCACAAATGAGATTGGTCAAGAAGGTACATGTGCATTTATGAAAAAGTATCCATTTTAGATAATGTATTAAGTAGTTAGGAAGGTGTGGAACAAATTTGAGGACTAGAGGATGAGTTTTGTGCAAGAAATTGTAATTTTGCCAAAACTGGGCTAAGTAAGGTATGCTAAAATAGTGCCCTAACTTCTTAGCATTCAATATAAATTGAAAATAATTCTTCAGATAAATAATAAGAGACATTTTTTAATATCATAGAGAGAGAGAGATATTTTGCAAAAAATTAAAGTCAAAAGGATGAAGGACAAGAAAGTTCTATCCATTTTTCTGGCACTTTATCTAAAACCCTCCTAAACCCCAATTGAAAGCGGTATGGAGAAAAGTGCTTGGTTATGCCTCCAAATGGAATTTTTTTCCTTTAAAATTATTTGAGTGTGTATATAAATCATCATATGTCATGTTCATGGTGGTTTGAGCTTATGAAACATGGTGGACCCCACAAAAAAAACATTTATGAAGAATTCAATGTACATGAGACAAAATTTACAAAGGAACCCATGCTCAATTTTTTTATCAAGGATGTTTGGGATGTTCTCTTGATGTTTATAAAGTAATATAGGTTATTTTGTTTTGGATAAATGTGATGATATAGGTTTTTTTTTTCTACCATTTCATAATGCTAAACAAGGCAAAAAATAGTCCTTTTGTTTGAAAGGTAAATGTGCTTATCTCCATATAATATTTACAAATGAATTTTTGAAAGTGAATTTTAGGTCTTGTGAGAGATGTTTTATGCATTGAGTGAGAATGAATATGTAATTTAATTTTTTGAATCCATACAAATCAAGACTAGTCTTTGGGTGTTTTGAAACCAGTTTTATATGTCTATGAAATGTAAGGTTACTTGGCCTATATAGCTTGATATGAGGCTTTCTGGTAGTATGATGAGTTAAATAAGGATGATTACCTTATATAAAAGTCCTTCAGAATCCATGAATGTGTGGTTGAGTGCATGAAACTGCTTACTTTATGAAGACAATTTGTCTATGTTTGAAAACCTAATAAAATCTTGTCCAAACTTGTGTCTCTTGCTTAAATGAAGGTGAAAGGATTGTTTCTTTACATCTAAATATGATCTAGGAATCACATGTAATTTTTTACAAGAAATTAATGAAGACTCATGCACTAAATGTGATGAAGAAATTTCATGACTGGTCTCAACTCCTCCATGACTATGTATGAAAATATGTGTAAAAAGGTATAGTGGTGACTCCATGCCTTTATATAATGTTCCCCAAACTCATAGTGATGATGTATACCTATTGAAAAATCAATCCTCATAAATTAAAAATATGACACAAGCTGATAAGGATGTTCATTCACTCAAGCTCAAAACTGGTTTTGAAGTATCTACACCAAGCATGAAGAGTTCTAATGAAATTTGAAGATGAAATGGCATAGAATGAGTCATGTAAAGTTTATATAGAGTGATAAGGGGATTTTTGTAACATATATGCATTATTGGAACACTTTTCCATGTGTGTAAGTCAACTAGAAGAAAAAAATGACAGGGGAACTTACAAAAGAGATGTTAGATGTTAGATTTAAGTTTTAACAGAATATCCTTAGTTTTTAGTGAATTTAGGTTTATTTTTGTGATCTACATGAAGGTTAAAAATTCCATGACATGTTGGGTAAGGTGTATACTTGAAACTAACATTGAATAAAATGTAATGATTACATAAAAACTTTAATGATGTCATTCCCCCTTCTCTATTTGAATTGAAGACCTAAAATTGAAAAGTTATTTTGAAAGGTGAAGTGCAAGAGTCATTTGAGAATGTTTTCCTTGATCATATAAGCATCATATTGTGTATGAAATTTTTTTGTTCAAGACAAGAGTGAATAATTTATGAATATTAGATTATTGAGGTGAAGTTGTATGCAAGAGTGTGTATGATTATATTTTGTTGATGACCATGTTTTTGAAGGAGCTTAGTGACATGTAAAATCATATGTAATGTCTTCATGAAAAAGCTTATTGTAGCAGCATGAACCCGTGAGAGTGTGATTAGTTGAGTCAAGGAGAGAAACATGACAAGAATGAGTGTGTAAAGAGGCCTTGTCTCGACATGGTTTTTGAGTAGATGAGAAGAGATATGAACTAGGGGTAAAAGAGAAGAAAAATGAGCTAAAGAAGTGATCATAATTTGTTGTGAGAGAAAACACAAGGAAAGTGATCAAAACATTGTGAAGAAGTCTAAGTGGATGCTTAGCACACAAGGAGTTGATGCTTCCTTGTAAGTGATAACTTATAAAAGATAAAGTAGAAGCTTGATAGAAGATTTTGGAGTTAAAGCTTCCATGCAAGTTGAATATTTCTAAAGTTCAAGTGGTATCTTGACTAAAGTATTGGATTTGATGCTCCAAGTGAGTGGATTCTCAACAGTGAAATCATTGTAACATTTACATGACATTTTTGTCCAAGCTAGTTCTTTGGTTTCAGTGGGTTTTTCTCCCTTGAAGGGTTTCCCACATTAAATATTGTCTCTCTATGTTTTTTCTCATGTTTATTGCTTGTGAATGATTTTATGGTTTCATCATAACAAAGTTAAGGAAATTGAATTGTCTATCAAATTTTGTATAAGCACTGATTCACCCCACATGCCTAGAATTTCCAATAATTGGTATTAGAGCCTAGTCCTCTTCAATGAAGTCTAATGGATTAGAGGAGGTCCTCTTGAAACAAAAACATGGCTATATAGATAATATATGGAAGCAACTCAAGAGATAAGTATCTACATGAAGATGAAATTTCATATGAAGATGACGCTAAAGTAAATCTTGAAGAAAAAATGAAACACCAAAGAAGAAATAACCACAAATTGAAGCTAATGGTGAAAGAATATGAAGATAAAATCAATATTCTTGAGGAAAGGTAGAAGAAGAAATATGAAGAACATGAAGATGGACTCAAAGAACTTGAAGCCCAAATGGAGTTGATCTCAACCTCTCTCAAAGTCAAAGAAGAAGAGTACCTCAAATTCAATACAGAGCTGAAGTCTCAAGTTGAAAAAGTGACAAAATACCTTAATGAAAAAGAAGACACTTACATGAGACATGAAGAAGAATTTATATCCTTGAAAATTGAACTAGAATAAGAAAAAGAAAGATTGAATATGTGTGGAAAGATGGAAAAGAGATCTGAAGCTTTGAATGGAATTCTGGATAGTAAAAAGAAGTAGGTGACAAGACATGAATAGGCTTCAAAGAAGAACATATGAAGAAGTGTGACAATGCCAAGGCTGGTTCAAATAGATAAATAAACATGAACATGACCAAGGAGAAAAATTCAAGAAGGCCTAAATCAATTAGGAAACCAAATGCATCCAGGTATGAAAGAACCTTTAATGGTTATTTCTTTTCTTGTCACAATTTTGGACATAGAGATAAGGAATGTAGGAAGCATGTCATGGATGACCATCCATGGAGGGATAGTAGAGATGAGAAATAAAATAATAGAGTATGCTTCAGCTATAAAAATAAAGGTCACACAACTTAATACTACCTTTATGAACTAGACAATCAACTTTGGAGAATAGAATACTCAAGAGGTATGAATAAGATAATATGCTATAACTATAATAGGATTGACCAAGAAATGTGTGAGTGGTGGATTCATAATCATGAATGAGAGTACACTTTTTGTAATTAGATTATCAGTAATACCAATTTTCCCGAGAAGGTAGTGAACACATAGATTTATAGCAGATCCATTTTTGATGAGCACACACTTGATACAAGTAGTACATGTTATCAAAAAATTAGCATTACAGATTATTTGATGATAGATCCCTACTTTTTGCTAACATGGGAAAATCTCTCTAGTTGTGGGACTAGTTATTTGAGATGGACCTCTGGAGAAGGCTGACTTCCTCTACCTAATCTAATGCTAAAACTACTCCTAAAAGGAAAATTCATATAACTAATCCTAAACTAACCATTCCAAGGGACCGTGGAGAGAGAGAGGGTTAAAAGATGTATTAAAGGGAAATACTGAGATAAAATGTGGTGATAGGAAAATAAAATGGGTGAGAGCCCTCCTTAAGGGGAAAAAAGTAGAAAACATGGGAGAGAGGGTAGAAAATGTGTCAGACCCATCCTTACATTGAAAACATAGAAAGATGGACCTACATGTAGAAGATAACACAAAATGCCAAAATAGAATGGGAGAGAGGGAAATGCAAAAAAATGAGCCAGTGGTAGATAAATGTACCACAAAACAGATTGCTCAAAGTATGCACACCATTATAGTCATGGTTGAAGGTGAGACCATTACAAAGACCAAGTTAGAGGTCTAAAACTATGAGTAGATGGACCATTTTGGCATAGAATGATGAAGAGCACACAAAATGCCAAAATAGAATAGAAGAGAGAGAGAGAAGAGCAAATAAAGAGAGAGAGAGAGAGAGAGATACAGAGAGAGAGAGAGAGAGAGAGAGAGAGATAGAGAGAGAGAGAGAGAGAGAGAGAGAGAGAGAGAGAGAGAGAGAGAGAGATAGAGATAGAGAGAGATAGAGAGAGAGAGAGAGAGAGAGAGAGAGAGAGAGAGAGAGAGAGAGAGAGAGAGAGAGAGAGAGAGAGAGAGAGAGAGAGAGAGAGAGAGAGAGAGAGAGAGAGAGAGAGAGAGAGAGAGAGAGAGAGAGAGAGAGAGAGAGAGAGAGAGAGAGAGAGAGAGAGAGAGAGAGAGAGAGAGAGAGAGAGAGAGAGAGAGAGAGAGAGAGAGAGAGAGAGAGAGAGAGAGAGAGAGAGAGAGAGAGAGAGAGAGAGAGAGAGAGAGAGAGAGAGAGAGAGAGAGAGAAGAGAAGGGGATTGGATTTGATCTTTCATGATTAAAATATCTTTTCCTTCCTTGCAACACGGTTTTTCAAGTGTGTTCCCCAAGTTAGTTTTTCTTGTAGAAGAAGGAAAACACCCATACTTCATTAATTAAGTTGTTGAGCCATCTACAACTATTCATTATTAGCTGAACCATTTCTCCTCCCTTTTACCTTTTAATTCATGCCAAAATCTGATTCTCGTGATCCAAATTTGAGTTCCCAAGGAAAGATTTTGAATGAGACTAACTTTGTTTGATTTGGTGTAGGGAATCGAAATATATAATCATTTGAATATTTACATGTTAGGATGCAAAAAAATGTTACATGTAGTAGCCTATGATTGGTTTGGGGATTAACCTTTGCCAATGGGTGCATTACTTCCCTGCCTTTTCCCTTCTCATTACCTTCTCGTGGCTTTATGAAATACGAGTCAATAAAACAACACCACATTTCTTTGCACTAACGGGTTGTCCTCTGCTCCATTTCTACCTCTTTTGAAATGTAAGACAATAAGAAGGATCCACATTTCTTTGTCATTGTCGGACTCTTGTGACACAAGGACCATTGAGAGGGCTCCATTCTTCTTTTCACTTTACCCTTTGACTAACCATTGTGAATTACGAACCGATAGAAAATATCCACACACTTCACATGTCAAACCTTTTGATTTATTACTTTGACATCCATGAGCTATCACCTAATGAGGAATCTCCATGTCTTTTACAATGTCGAAATTGTTCGACCTACCCTTAGCCTTTGTCTTTGTCAATATTGAAAAATGTGAGTTAGTGAAAGGGCCCCATGTAACTCTTTGCATCACAAGTTTTAAGTTTGGGGGACCAAGAAACGTTTTGTCCTAAAATAAATGCCATCTATCCCCTTTAACATTGTTTGACTTTGTGAATCGAAGAAATATGAATTATAATTAACTCTAGGGACTTGGATTTTGGATGATCCAATATACTTAGGAAATGTCGAATGGCTCCATGTGTCCTCTTTTGATGCCTTTGATCTATGTTGCATGTCCTCTTTCTTTCATTTATACCATGGCTCTAATATTCTCCAAACAACACTAACCCTTCGACCTTTTTTTTGCAGGTTTCCATTTTCTTTGTCTTATGGATTTTAATAGGAACCCACCAATACTTTATGACTTAGTCTTCCACAAGTTTTGAATGCCAATGATCAGTTATTTTGCGCGAGTGCAATTTGATGACCATATCATTGTCACTGCCCTGTAAAAATTGGCTAATTCCATTTTTGATCTTGTTAAAGCTAAAATGACCCAAGGGGTAATTTTGGATAACAATTGTGACCTATCGAGGTAATATTCTTGCTATATTTAACCAAAGATCCTTATGTATACATTAGGCACGGAGTCAAGCTTGAAAAACTTTAAAAGCGATCAAAACATTGAAATTTTCTTACCCAGGGCCTCATGAAGCATGAAATGAACTTAGAGAGGTCTGGAAGCTTGAATTTGATCCATGGAGATCTGAATGAAGCTTTAAAACTACTCCAAACTATCTGATTTTCCATTAAATTGCTCAAGCTTGAGGTGAAGCTAGAATTGACCATCTCATTATAAAAAAATTTGAATTTGATTTTATGAGAGTGGAAAATTGTAAAATCCACGAGACTTCACTCTGTTTTCTCTATATTTGATCTATTGAGACAAAGAATAACATCTAAAGTTACCTCAAATCTAATTTTTCCAAATTTTGAAGAAAATTGAACTGAATAATGACAAATAATGAAGCATTGTAGAGTTTTGGATCTCATGCTGATTTGGAAATGAAATGCATGCAATTGGCATTGTCCCAAGCACTAAATTTGACCAAGGAAGAGGCACCACAGGCACTTGACTGAAAAATAATCTTTGGGTCTAAATAATTTAGCATTTAAAATTGCCCCATATCTAATTTAGCCAAGAACGTTGCTCCAAACTAAATTGAATTGTGAAAACAAAAACAAGAACATAAAAACTATGTACAAAAAAAAAAATCATACATGCTCCAAGTGGAAACATGTAGAGTATGCACATCGACTTCATCTGCTGAAAACAAACCTACCTACTCTACTCTAACCAGAGGTAAAGGAGGTTAAAAGACCCTTGTAACTAGTAGGGAGAAGTAGCTACCTTTCCTCACAAATTAGGACCATGTGACTAATTTGGAACTAAACATGGCCAATAATGAGAGTGAAAAACTAACTAGAAGTTGGTTCTTTACCCTATCCATCAAGGTATCAACTGGAAACAAAAGAAATACCACTTTTAGTTATACTTTATTTGGATTCGAGAGGCATTTCAGTTGATCCTTAGTAGTTTGAAGCTCTTTCTCATGCTTTGGAATAAGCATGACTAGTGGAAACTTTGATTTTGAATCCAAACTAGCCATGTATCTAATTGGGCATGATTTGATCCTGAATTTACCCATTTCCATGAAGCTCAAATCTATGAATGGAGTCATCCTGCAGACTTTCTTAGAGATGGTGACTATTTTTATGCTGATATAAATCTTGGTCTTCATCTACATACAACTCATCCTATCCCATGATGAATGATTTGGCATTGTTTTCATCATCTTCTTTCTTCTTTTAATCATCCACCATGAAGTTTGAAAGATAAAACTCATCCATTTGTTCTTCATAAGGAATGATGTGGGAAACAAATTCTTTATGTTGGAAGATAGGTGATGGGACAAAAAAAGTGAAAATTTCAATGGGCTCTCCCTTGCCAATGGAAATCATCCAAATATGATAAGAAATTAGCTTCTTTGTTGTCCAACTATGCCAAGGATTCTACCTCCTCTAAGATGGCTTTTGATTTTGCAATTAGTTCACCATGGGTCTCCTCATCCTCAAACATAAAGTTTGAGAGCTCAAACTCATCCAAAAAATCAGATTCTTAGAAGGATGAAGTGGAAAAAGAATCTGAAATTTCCTTTTAAAATGCTCTTCACTCAAAACATCAAGATCTGGTTTTTCTTCCTCCATGACATGAAGCCCCTCGTGATAGGTTATTGAATGTTAAGATGTTATTGGTGGATCAATGCAACCTTTAAAAAGTGCAAAAATCTCTTAAAACATAAGACAATGGGGAAAATTACATTCTATTTAAACATCTTGCACACTCTTTGCTAATTCATGTGGGAATATAACATCAACTTCCATGAATATAATGCCATCATGCACACTACACTCAAAGCATAAGGACTGATGGTCATCTTCTTCTTAAACTTGTTCCTCTAATAAATCAATCTACACCTTGTGTTCTTCAAGCCCAACCTATTTTTAAGGTCTAGTCATTAGTGGCATTTGGCCGAATTGAAACTTGGTGGTACAATTCTTCAAATTTCGACAAGTTCTTCTCTATAAGGCTCTTGAATTTTCTTCTCTCCTTGACTAATTTTCTAATTCCTTTCTTCCCAAAATGGGTTTGGGAATGTAAGAGGAGGCATGGGTTGGGTCTCAACTAAATTTTCCAATTTTTTTGGTGGAGGGGAAGGTCTTACACTTTCCTATAGAAGGGATCAAGTTTTGGAAGTGTTATCTTGCAAATGTGTAAAGGGAAAATTGCAAGTTTTCAAGCAAGACAACTTTCTCCTATCTCAAAATTTCCATGTTTTGATCATACTTAGGTACTCCAAGCCAAATTCAGAAGTTTGATCACTTCTTACAGGATGTGGATAGGTGATTTAGGAGAGTCTTTTCATCCTCCTAGGTGATTTGTAGGATTTTCTCAAGGATAACATCTTCTGGCCAAATTAGGGAAGGCTATCAAGAACAGGTGAAGCCTCAAAGCACATTTCAGGATTTTTCAAGGATCAAATGGTAGAATAAAGTCCTAGAACCCCCACCATTGGATTCAAAGTATCATTTCCAATCAAATTCATATAAGGTTTCATTGGAAAATTCCACTTGAAGCTCAAGATATTCGCTCTGTTTTTCTCTCCCAAAGGCCATTTTTGGGACTTAGCCAATTTTGAAGTCGAGTCATTCCAACACATTGCGGGCTTGTGGAAGTTTTTGTCCCACACATCCCAGTTCATTTGGGACACTTGGGACCTAAAATACCAATCTCCCGACAGCCAATCAAATGCCGCCACGTGTCCTCGCTAGACCAGAGTAGCGGGCCCATGGAAGAAATCAAGATTTCAAGCCTTTTTGGTGAAAATGGTCACAATGTTCAAAGGTTAGCCACTTCCTTGTAGCTCGCAGTAAATCAGAACATGCCACGTGTCCTCAGGGCAGCGGGTCATCGGAAGAAATTTAAATTTTGAGTTTTTTCCCAAAAAGGATTGAAATGTTCAGAAAAGAGCCATGACCCCGTAGCCAATCAGATCATGCCACATGTCCTCGCTAGATCAAAGCAATGAGGCCCATAGAAGAAATCAAGATTTTGAGCCATTTTCCAAAAATGGTTAGAATGTTTAGAATTATATGGCAACCCCATATCCAGTAAAGTGTGCCATGTGTCCTTGCTGGATCGGAGAGTCAGCGGGCCCACAGAGGAATTTAATATTTTGAGCCCTTCTTCAAAAAGGGTCATAATTCTCGAAATCGAGTTGCAACTCTGTTCCCAATGAAATTATGCCATGTCCATCTCTAAAAGCTAAGGTGGGGCCATGGAACAAAGTGTGCCAAAGTGCAAAATCTCCCAAAATCATGAAAACACAAAAACGTTTCCCCCGACTCTACTCCAATGTTCTCTTGCCATGTGGATGGCCCAATTTCAAAGCAATTAGGGCAAAGGATCAAATGGTTCATATGCAAACTGGAAAATTGAAATATAAAACGCATTTTTGCATGTACAAACCCTTTTTGGGCTCATCAAAAGCATTTTATTTATGTCAGAGGAATCTGGAAGAGGGGAAATGATAAAATTTGTTTATAATGGCTTTGGGTCGAACAATTTAATGGGTTTTTGAGGTCTTTGTGAGGGGCCAATCGAATTTGGAAATTGGAAGCACTTTTTTATGAATAGAGGACAAAAAACAATTGTTATTCTTCTTCTATTCTCCTCCTTTTTATTTTTTATTCTATTCCCACTTGTTGTATAAGTTTCAACTCTGAGATCAATAAAAAAGGAAGGAATTTTATGTCCCCTCGATGGAAAAATCGATTGGTGCTTTGTGACTAGCGTGTTTTATTCTGTCTTGTGCTCAGAAATTGTAAATTTTTCTTTCTTCTATTAATTAATGCATGTAATGAAACTTCTAATTGATGTGTGTGGGCATATGACACTCTACCCACAACATTGAATTCCCCCTCCTTCATTCTCACTCCCTCCCTTTCTCAGATCGATTTCTGCTATAGCAAGGAGTTGCTATTATTGCCATAGGGACAATGGAGTGTTCCTGTGGATCTCTGGTTGAAAAACCACCATAAATCCACTTTGGTTTTACATGCTAAACAATGGGAGCTGCACCATTCAAATGTAGAGGGACTTAGATTCCCATAGCATTGGTCATGAAATCCACAAATGTTTCCACAAGACAAATTTTCTCACCAACAGTTTTGGCACTCATCGTGGGGCGAGTTGCAAAGCATCTCGCACCCAAAAATGACTACAAGATTTTTAAAATATCATTAAGTTTTCCTTTGAAGTCTGAAATTCCTTGTGATCCAAAAATACAAAAATATTCAAATAGAAGAGTTTTGCAGATTGAGCAGCCATATGAACTGCATGGATGTAACTCAAAATTCTTGCAAATCCTTCTAGAAAACCTTCTTTGCTCTATCATATCCAAAGGAAATCATTTCAAACCTGAAAGAGGTTACTTGGCATATTTGGCAGAGTGTAAATCATCTCACCATTGCTACAAAATTTTGGGCTATGAAAAAGAAGAAAAAGACAAATTCTAGCACCTCCAGAGAAGACAATAAAATTTCAAGTTGGCTGATAGAAGGTATACTCACCACCGAGGCAAAAAGAGTGATTGACCTTACTTTTGAGGAGTTCGAGAGAGAAGAAGCAGAGGTTATAGCTCGGTTTGATAGAGAGGAAGAGATTAGAGCTCAACTTGAAGAAATTGCAAGACTCCAAGCTGCAACAAAGGAGAGAGAGGTAGCCTTAGCTGACCAAGAAACCAGAAATAGAAATAGAATGGGTGACCGTGAACATGAAGCATGTAGGCCTATTATTCCATGGGGAAGAAACACAGGCCCTCTTTCCCTCCAACAACCTCTTCATGATCTGCCAAGAGGCTCTAGAAAGAATTTTCCCAAATTTAGGGAGATGGTTCTCAACTCCCTAAAGAACATGTAACAACATTCATCACTTTGCTTGTGGTGTATTAGGAGTTGAGAATGAAGATGTGTTAGTCAAACTATTTGTGGAATCACTTCAGGAAAAGGATGCTTTGAATGGTTTTACATGCTTTTGCAAGATCTATTACTGGTTGGGAAGATATTAGAAGAGAATTTGAAAGCAAATTCAAGATCACTGAATATGGTCAAGAGCTGCTAGTGCAATTAGTCCAAATAAAGAAAGAAAGCTATGAATCCATGAGGGACTTTGTAGCAAGGTTTTATAGATTAATAAGAAGAATCCCTGAAGATGTGCTACCTCCTGCGAATAATCTAAGAATATTCTTCATCAGTGCCTTGCCATCAGAAGTTGGTTTCTTCCTCATAAGTGCCCAACCAAACATGATGAGGGAAGCTCAAGACTTTGCCATTGAAATTGATGATGACTTAATCCTCTCTGGAAAGGTGAAAGGCCCAAATGGGAAGTAGAAGGGTCAGAGTTCAGCTTCAGTAACTATAGATCCTATGTTCCATAAAATGGAAAATGATCTGGTTGCCTTGAAGAAATAGCTGTCCCAAATGACAACGAGAAATGCTCCAAGGAGGCCAAACTTCCATGACAGAAAAAGAATTACACCACATCCTCGCCAACTTTCCCTTGAAGCACCTCCTGTCAATGCTATCCGTGACACCAGAGAATCAAGAGAGGATGCTAAAATTTATGAAATTGAAGGAGATATAGCATAGGATTACAAAGGCTACCTCGAAATTGAAGAATTTGATATGCACAATGGCTTGTTTGAGTTTGTTGATGATGGGGAAGAAGAAGAGGAAGCCCCAAGCTTCTCATGTGTTATCTTCACTTGAGCTCAATCCAAGAAATATGCTCTACCCTCTATGGCTCAAGAGGAAAAGAAAACTAAAGAAGATCCCACTCCAGAGCCACACAAAAGAAGATCATCGAAGAGGCTCACCATTACCACCCTCAATGGATTTAGCCAAAATGAAACTAGGCCAAATGGTTGCTAGAGATCAGGCTATTATATCTAGTAAGTCACCTTTTCCTTCTTCTATCTCACAAGTTATTAAAAACACTCCTCCCTCTAATGAAGTCTATCCTAAGTCAGTTAAAATTCAGACCATAGCTTCACCTTCACCTCCTTCTAAGCTCATGGCCTCACCCTCATAAGACAATCTAATTTCCAAGTCAGCCAAAGTTCCTCAAAGACCCTTACCATGTAAACCTTCCCTCACTCTAGGAACTTCCCCCTCATCCAAAATTGTCCCATTTGATTTTGTGGAACATGTAAATAGGACCAAAGTGCAGCTCTTAGAGATTGAATACTTGCAAACACACCCTACTCAGTTTGATAGACTAATCAATGTTGTTTCGGAGCAGTAGTTCTATACCTTCAAGTTCAAATTCTAAAGGTCTTCTCCCAACACCATCTACACCACCTGCTCAAAACATGCTGGCCCTAAGTGCTTCCAAAATAGATAAGGTGAAACCCTTCTACTTGTCTCTTCTCATGAATGGTTTTGAGCTCAACAATTGCATCATTGACTCTAGAGCTTCTGATAACGTAATGCCACTCAAATTTTCCAATGCTCTCGACCTGACACTAACCAGAGTTAATGGATCTTGTTACTAAATGGAATCTAAGCAAGTACCACTTTAGTAGGAAGGATAAAAGATGTGCAAGTGGATTTGGCTGAATACCACGATAAGAAAGTACTTCTAACCATCTTAGTGCGAGACATTCCAACATCTTTTGGCATGCTCTTGAGTATAATTTTTGTATAGACCTTGGTGGAGAGATAAAGATGGATTAGAACTCTACAACTATTCCAAGTAAAGGGTGAGATGAAGAAGCTACTTCGTAAGAAAATTGAAGTTTACAAAGAAGAAGTTCCCATGACCCAGAGCTAATATCCTCTTTCAAGATTGTGGATTAGGAAAATAATTCCTTACTTCACAACGAGAAGAAGACTTGCCACTTTCCTTAGAATCAGAGAAAGATCAGGTCTGGACTATGGAGTTTGATGGAAGCCATTCCAAAGCAGGCTTAGGGGCTGGTATTGTGTTGTACTCTCCTTCTAATGTGATGCATCATTTTGTATACAAACTATAGTTTGACAACACCAACAATAAAACAAAATATGAAGCTCTCCTCTTGGGCATAAGTGTAGCGGAAGACATGGGAATAAAAAAGTTGAGATGCCTTGGTGATGCAAAAGTGATAGTGAAGCAAATCCACCAGCAATACCAGGTGAAGAACCCAAGGCTCAGGCATTATAGGAATAGAGTGTGGGATTGCATTGAATTCTTTGATGCATTCTCTATTGAAGCCATCCCAAGACAACAAAATGAAAGAGTTGATTCTCTTGCAGTATCAACATCCCTATTGACTCCTCATCCTTCTTTTGGCAAGGAAAAAATAACCATTGAGATGGTTTTCAGACCAAGTGTACCTGATAATGCAGATCACTGGAAAGTTTTCAATGATGACAATAAGATTTTAGCCTTCTTGGAGCAAAGAGACAACTTCAATAATCTCTTCTTTGAGGGAAGTGTTAATCCACATAGAGAAGCTATGGCTGAAGATGCATTAGATGAAATTGAAAGAGTGGATGATGAAGGCATGATCAGATTGAAAGGTAACAAGATCCCCAAAGGTCTAGTCTCTCTAGAGGACCTGTTTGATAAGCATGACAAATTTATTTGTGAAAAAGAAAATCTATCTTCTCGCTGTCCATCTAATTTTGACAAGGAAAACATTGGGACTTCTGAAGATCCAAGGATGGTCAACATTGGAAAATGCTGCTCACTTGAAGAGAAAAGGAAGTTCGTTTCTTTTCTTAAAAATTACTCTGATGTGCTGGCCTACTCTTACGACAAGCTCAAATATTTTCAACCAAAGGAAATGCATCATTCCATTCCTCTAAAGTAGGATGCTAAGCGCTTCAGGTAGAAGTAAAGACCCTATAATCCAAAGATTGCTGATGTTATCAAGGAAGAAGTGAAAAAGATGCTAAATGCTAGAATCATTTTCCCCATTCACCACTCAACATGGGTGGCCAATATTATACCAAATCGGAAAGAAAATGGGGAGATCGAATACGTGTAGATTTCAGAAATCTGAATCAGGCATCTCTCAAGGACAATTACCCTCTTTTGATCATGGATCATATCCTACAATCAATTATTGGATCTGAGATTCTCTCTTTTCTTGATGGCTTCTCAGGGTATAATCAAATTAAAGTGTCTGAAGAAGATTGTAGCAAGATGGCTTTCACAACTCCTTGGGGCACTTTTGCTTACAGCAGGATGCCTTTTGGCCTAATCAATGCGGGACCCACCTTCCAAAGAGCCATGGACATGGCTTTCAAATACCTCAAGCATTGCATTGTCATATGCCTTGATGACTTAACTGTATTTTTAAAGAAGAGAAGTGAGCATATCTTCCACTTGGAGTAGATTCTTGCAAGATGTAGAAAACATGGAATTTATCTAAATCCCAAGAAGTGTATCTTTGGATTCACAAAAGGCAAGCTGTTGGGACACATCGTGAATAATCATGGAGCACATATTGACCCTGAGAGGGTAAGTTCTATTCAAGCACTATCTCTTCCCACTAGCAAGAAAGGAGTGCACTCATTCTTTGGGAAGGTAAATTTTCTTCACCACTTTGTCCCCAAATTTGTTGAACTAACAAAGCATATCACCTCTATGATGAAGCCTCAAACAAGTTTCAAATGGAGTAGTGAAGGAAAATCAACATTTGAAGAAATCAAGAAGGCCATTTCCAAAGCTCCAATGCTGGTATCTCTAGATTTCAGCAAGGAATTCATCATGTACTATTATGCCTCAGAGCACACTCTTTTTGTTGTCCTTGCTCAAAAGAATGATGAAGGATTGGAAGCACCTATTGCTTTCATGAGATTCCCTTTGAAGAAGCATGAACTAAATTACAATCAATTAGAGAAGCATGCATACGTAGTGGTCAAGGCCATGAAGATTTTCAGATTTTACATAATCAACTCTCACATCGTGGTGATGGTCCCTAGAAGTGCAATCAAGTCAATTTTGACACAACAAGATCTTGGAGACAAAAGAGGAAATTGGATTGCAAGGATCCAAGAGTATGACCTGGAGATTAATACCTCTAATCTGGTTGGAGGAAATGGTTTGTGCAACTTGATTTTGAAGATGAATTTCTCAAAGTTCATCTTGGAAAAGAGATGACACTTGCCCAACCTGCTCAGAATATTGCCCACAAGTTCTCTTTGTGAACACTACAGAGGAAAGGTATGCAAAAATCACTTTCTTTCTTACCTATGGGGACTTCCCTCCTCATTTAGATTACAAGTAGTGAAGAACTCTCAAGCTGAAAGCAACCAAATATGTGATTTGGAATCATGCACTCTACAAGAAAGGGATAGATGGCTGTTTTCTCAAGTGTGTTGACAAGGAACAACAAGAAAAAATCCTCAAATCCTATCATGATCAAGCTTGTGGTGGAAACTTTTCAGCCATGGTGACTGCCCACAAAATTCTTAGAGGTAGGTACTATTGGCCTTCTCTCTTTGCTGATGCACAGAACTAGGTTTCTAAATGCAAAGCATGCTAGTAATTTGTTGGAAAGTCTCAGTTAGCTGCCTTGCCACTCAAACCCGTGGTGATTGAAGAACCGTTTCAACAATGGGGGCTGGAATTTATCGGTGTTCTAAACCCTCATTCAAGTGTAGGGCACTCCTATGTGCTCACCGCCATAGATTACTTCACTAAGTGGGTGGAGGCCATTCCAACCAAACAGCTAGCTCTGAAGTTGTCTACAATTTCATAAAAGAGAATATCATTGTTCGTTTTGGAGTTCCTAAGAAGATTGTAGTAGACAATGCTACTTATTTCTCTTCAAGGAATTAACAGAATTCTGTTATGGCTTTGGGATTTCTCTTGCTCATTCTTCTAACTACTATCCTCAAGGGAATGGTCAAGCTGAGTCAAGCAACAAAAATATTGTGATAATTATCCGCAAGCTTGTTGATGAGAATCAGGAGAATTGGCCCAAAAATTATATGATGCATTGTGGGCTGATAGGATCACTCCTAAGAAGGCAATAGGCATGTCACCTTTTCAGCTGCTATATGGAGTTGAAGCAGAAATTCCTATTATAATTGAAATGCCAGCTCTCAAGCTACTTCAAACAGTGGAAGACAACCAATACAAAGATTCAATTAACAAGAGGATCCTTTTCCTTGAGAAGCTAGAAGAGAGTAGATCCCAGGTAGTGGACAGAATCAAAGAACATCAGCTGAAAGTGAAGAAACTCTTTGATAGAAGAGCCAAAGCAAGGGAGTTCAGAGCTGGAGATTTGGTCCTACTTTGGGACAAGAGGAGAGAGCCAAAGGGCAATCATGGTAAGTTTCTTTGTGGTTGGGTCCATTTCAAATTCAGGAAGCTTGTGGTGAGAATGCCTTTCTCTTATCATACATGGATGGAACTCCATTGGGATTTCCTAGAAGTGGGCAATATTTGAAGCTATACCATCAGTGAAAGCGAGTTTTCCCTCACCATGTACCATAGTTTTTGTTTTTTCCCCTTTTCTGTTGTGTGTGTTTTGGTTTGTTGTGTTTTCCCCTCCTTCCTTCTTCCTTTCTTGATTGTACATGACTCTGCAAGGCCCAATGGACAAGGCACTAGTCAACGTTAAATGTTTTGAAACATGTGATTACGGATCCTCATGTTATGTCTTCACCTTGCTCAATCCACACCATGTCCCAAAGCTAGAGCCGGTTGTTGTCTTGCAAATGTGTAAAGGGGAAAATTGTAAGTTTTCAAGCAAGACAACTTTCTCCTATCTCAAAGTTTCCATGTTTTGATCATACTTAGGTACTCTAAGCCAAATTCAGAAGTCTAATCACTTCTTACAGGATGTGGATAGGTGATTTACAAGATTCTTTTCATCCTCCTAGGTGATTTGTAAGATTTTCTCAAGGATAACATCTTCTCGCCAAATCAAGGAAGGCTATCAACAATAGGTGAAGCCTCAAAGCACAGCTTTAGGATTTTTCAGGGATCAAATGGTAGAATCAAGTCTTTTTAACCCCACCATTGGATTTAGAGCATCATTTCCAATCAAAGTCATACAAGGTTTCACGGAAAATTCCACTTGAAGCTCAAGATATTCGCTCTGTAAGTTTTCTCTCCTAAAGGCCATTTTTGGGACTTAGCCAATTTCGAACTTGAGTCATTCGAACGCATTACGGGCCCGTGGAAGTTTTTGTCCCATGCATCCTAGTTCATTTAGGACACTTGGGACCCGAAATACTGATCTCCCGACAGCTAATCAAATCCCGCCACGTGTCCTTGCCAGATTGGAGCAGCGGGCCCGTGGAAGAAATCAAGATTTCAAGCCTTTTTGGTGAAAATGGTCACAATGTTCAAAGGTTAGCTGCTTCCCTATAGCCTGTAGTCAATTAGAATGTGCCACATGTCCTCATGGCAATGGGTCATTGGAAGAAATTTAACTTTTGAGTTTTTTCCCAAAAAGGATTGAAATGTTCAGAAAAGAGCCGTGACCCCGTAGCCAATCAAATCACGCCACGTGTCCTCGCCAGACTAGAGTAGCAGGCCCATGGAAGAAATCAAGATTTCAAGCCATTTTCCAAAAATGGTCAGAATGTTCAGAATTACACGGTGACCCCATATCCAATCAAAGTGCGCCACATGTCCTTGCCAGATTGGAGTTGCTAGGCCCATGGAGGAATTTAACATTTTGAGCCCTTTTTCAAAAAAGGTCATAATGCTAAGAATCAAGTCGTGACTTTGTTCCTAATGAAATTATGCCACGTTTCCATCTCTAAAATCCAAGGTGGGGCCGCAGACCAAATCGTGCCAAAGTGCCAAATCTCCCAAAATTGTGAAAACACAAAAAGTTTCCCCTGACTCCACTCCAATGTTCTCTCACCATGTGGATGGCTTGATTTCAAAGAAATTAGGGCAAAGGATCAAATGGTTCATATGCGAACTGGCAAATTGAAATATAAAACACATTTTTGCACGTAAAAACTCTTTTTGGGCTAGTCAGAAGTGTTTTCTTTGTGGAAGAGGAATCTGGAAGAGGGGAAATGATCAAATTTGTTTGTAACAGCTTTGGGTCAAACGATTTAATGGTTTTTCAAAGTATTTATAAGGGGCAATTGAATTTGGAAAATGGAAGCACATTTTTGCGAACAGAGGAAAAAAAAAGAATGTTAGTCTTCTTCTATTCTCCTCCTCTAGTATTTTTCTTCTATTCCCACTTGTTGTACAAGTTTCAACTCTGAGATCAATAAAAAAGGAAGGAATTTTATGTCCCCTCGATGGAAAAATCGATTGGTGCTTTGTGACCAGCGTGTTTTATTTTGTCTTGTGCTCAAAAATTGCAAATTTGTCTTTCTTCTATTAATTAATGCATGTAATGAAACTTCCAATTGATGTGTGTGGGCATTTGACACTCTACCCACAACATTTAATTCCCCCTCCTTCATTCTCACTTACTCCCCTTTCTCATATCAATTTTTTCTATAACAAGGAGTTGCTATTATTGCCATAGGGACAGTGGAGTGTTCTATGGATCTCTAGTTGAAAAACCACCATAAATCCACTTTGGTTTTACATGCTAAACAATGGGAGCTGCACCATTCAAATGTAGAGGGACTTAGATTCCCATAGCGTTGGCCTGAAATCCACAAATTTTTCCACAAGACAAATTTTCTCACCAACAAGAAGTTATAAGGGATGAAAATTGAAGATGTGGTGGAAGGGAAGAAGATGGAGAAATGGAATTCTCAATAGGGGTAGCGAGGTAGAAATCTTGAAATATGAAACTTGGTCTAAGATGGTGTAGATTTGGGAAAAGGAAAGAGAGGGCTATGAGATGATAGTGTAGGAATTCCCCATTGACGGGGTTTCCTAGTACTAAATTCATGAGTGTCCATCATTTTAACCCACTATGTAACTTGAGTCACTACTTTGATTATAAATTGCAGATTTTGTTGATGATTGAAATTACTTGGTATAGGAACAAACCTCCGGTAAGGAATTATGAAACTAATATGGGTTTCCTTCATTGTTTTATCAATCCTTATCAGAATAAAGAACCATGCTCACATCAAAATATTGATTCTTTCTCTGCAAATCATCATGCCAGGTATAGGATGACATCCAAAATCTGCATACTTCTACTCTTGAACAACTCCATAGTTTGGTGGATGACCAAAATAAATTACATTTGGCTCATAGGGCTATGAATATTTATTTTGAATTTTCTCGATAAGGCTGATTTAGAGGTAGATTTTGAAAATGTAGAGATGGAGTGAGCTAATTTTGTCTTGTAAGTGAGAATTTCATGGTGGAAAATAATTCGTGATTGTACAACTTCATGAATGAAGAAAATGGAAAGAAAAATGGATGGAAATGGATGGAAAGAAAAGAGAAGGGTGTGGAAACTCAAAAATGGGTTGTTTGGATCAGTGGAGTCACCAGATGTGCTTGAACATGCCTCCAAAGGCTGAAATCTCACCAAGAGCACAACAAACTTGATGAAATAAAGTGGTAAGGTGCTTCAAACCTGTCCCACTGGGCATGCCAAACATGTTATCACAAAAAGTAGCACCCTAGGATTATCTAATAATAGATCCCTAATTTTTGCTAATATGGGACAATCCCTCAAGTTGTGGAACTTGCTACTTGTGATGGACCTCCAGAGAAGGCTGATTTCCTCTACCTAATCTAATGCTAAAACTACTCCTAGAAGGAAAATTTAGCTAACTAATCCTAAACTAACCATTCCAAGGGACCAGGGGGAGAGAGAGAGGGTTAGAAGATGCATAAAAAGGAAATCCTAAGCTAAAAGGTGGTGATAACACCGAGAAAAGGGGTGAGAGCTCTCCACAAGGGGAAGAAAAGTGAGAAAACATGGGAGAGAGGGCAGAAAGATGTGCCATAGACAAGAACCATGTGGACTGAACCTTGCTTCACATTGACAACATAGAAAGATGGCACCTGTAAGTAAAAGATATATATAACATGCCAAAATATAATAGAAAGGAAAGAAATGCAAATAAAATGAGCTAAGGAAGACAAATGTGCCACAAAACAGATTATATATTGCTCAAAGTATGCACAATTCCATTATAGTCATGGTAGAAGGTGAGATTACATTGCAGAGACCAAGTTAGAGGTCTAAAACTTGTGAGAAGTCGACCACCATTTTGACATAGTTTCGTTACAACAAAGAGCCCCTTTTTACATAAGTTCCAGTTACATATATAGAAGAAGGAATAAGAGAGAGAGAATATGTGAAGAGAGAAGGAAGGAGATAATATTTTATCTTATCATGATTAAAAGATATCTATCCTTCCCAACAACACGGCTTATCAAGTGTGCTCCCAAGTCTTTTTGCTTCTATAAAAAGGAAAACCCCATGCTTCATTAATTAAGTGGTGAGCCATCTGAAACTATTCCTTATTAGCAAAAACCATTTCTCCTCCCTTTTAAGCTTTAATTCATACCAAAATTTGATTCTCATGATGATAAATTGGAGTGTTCAAGGAAATATTTCGAATGAGACTAATTTTGTTTGATTTGGTGTATGGAATCGAAATATATAATCATTTAAATATTTACATGTCAAGATGCACATGAATTTGACATGTGGAAACCTATAATTGGTTCATGAATAGGCCTTTTCTAACGTTTGTACTACTTACCTTACTTTTCCCTTCTCCTTACCTTCTATGACTTTATGAAATATAGGTCGATAAAATAATGTCACGTTTATTTGCACCGATAGGTTGTCCTCTACTCCCTTTCTGCCTCTTTTGAAATGTGATCCAATGAGAAGGCTCCACATTTCTTTGTCATTGTCGAGACTCTTGTGAAAAATGGACCAATGAGAGGGCTCCACACTTCTTTACACTTTTCCCTTTGACTGAACATTACAAATTGTGAGCCAATAGAAAAGATCCACACACTTCACATGTCAAACCTTTTGATTTCTACCTCGACATCGTGAACAATCAACTAATGAGGAAGCTATACATCTCTTGCAATGTTAGAATTTGTAAGACTTGCCTTTAGCCTTCACATTTATCAGCCCCGTTAAATGCAAGCTAGTGAAATTTCCTGCGTAGCTCTTCGCATCACAAGTTTTATGTTCGGCGGACTTAGAAAATTGTTGGCCTAAAAAAATTCCATTTGTCCCCTTTCACCTAGTCCGAATTTGTGGACCCAATGAAATATGAATTGTGATTAACTCCGAGACTTGGAATCTAGATGAGATAATTTTCTTAGGAGATTTTAGAATGGCTCCATGTGTCCTCTTATGATTCCTTTGATGTGTGCCATATGTCCTCTTTCTTTCCTTTGTACCACATATTTAATATTTTTACATAACACTAACCCTTCAACCTTTGTTTCATGGGTTTCCATTTTCTTTTCTTGTGACTTTTAATAGGAACCCGCCAATGCTTTAAGACTTAGTCTCCCATGGGTTTTTAAATGCTAATGACCAATGCTTTTGGGTAGTGAAATTTGAGGGCCATATTACTATCACAGACTTGCAAAAATTGTCTTAGTCCATTTTTGATATCATAAAGCCAAAATAACCCAAAGGGTAATTTTTGATAATAGTACCAATAGTAGTGGTGATAAGTAGAGGTGTAAATGGATTGTCAAAAATAGATGGTGGGATATCCTCATCATTAAATGATATAAGATGCGGTATATTTTGAAGAGACCGAACGAGATGTCCAAGGCCACCAAAAATTATTGATTTCGGTGTGAATGGAGAGAAGATAAACTTCTAATGTTTGAAAAAATCGGTTACCTTTGCATGATAAATTATAAAGAGAGATTTTTTCCAGTGTATTCTTAAGTTTCTCTATGATTTCATAACCCTTAGAAGTGGTGGTAGGAGTTGTAGAAGTGATAGGTGGTGGGATAGAAATAGGTTGAACCGTAGGAGGACAAGTGTAGTGAGTAGTGACTACATTGATAGTTGGATCAGCCATAGGAGTAATGAAGCAAGGAGGATGTTGAGTACAAACTTGCATAAAATCAACAACAATAATAACCATGAAAAAAACATTATATGGGGTAAAAAAATGATAAGAAGATTGATCCATGAATTGAGAAGAATAGGAATTTTGATACATGCTCAAAAGGTAGGATTTAAACGAACGAGTTCACCAAATGATTTAACAATTTTTTTTATAAAATCTTATATTACATAGTAACATATGTAAACTGTGATAAATAGTTGTTGGATACAATATAACACAAAAAATAAGATAATAAATGTGAAACCCTAGGTGCAAGAGAGAAAGTAAAGGACGTAGCTGATTTATGCCTGATGACGGGACTATGCATACTAGAGAAACAAATAAACAAGAAGGGAAAACTATAGAAACTATGTATAATCAAATCTAGAGATGTCGATATGCTTGGAACAGTGTTCCTAGAATAGGTAAGGGGAACACAGGCACTAGAGTCTACTACTATCCACCTCGTGATTGTGAAAATGGTCGGAATTGAATTTTACGGTGTCACAAAGTTGTCACCGATAGTCAATTTTGGTTTCCTGTATGTCATTGTATGATCACAAAATTCACTTATAAGTTGCAAAGAGATAATTACCTACAAAAATATCAAACTACATAAAATTCCAAAAAGAAAAGATCCACTATGGGGAGTCGAATGACCTCAACATCCACTTGAATGAGTGAACTTTCAACTGAGCACTTCCCTACATCTTAGACGCATTATAGTTCTTGTATGTGTGTGATAGAATTGTGCCTCGGAATCCTTGTGCAAGTGTACATGATAGTAGGTGATAGTTATATGTACCAATGTAAATAGATGTTTGTTGGACCCCTAAATTAACTAAGTACCTAAGGCTCGAAGCTTTGTGGTGTGTGGAAGTAGGGCGTGAAGGCATGCAAAGAAGTAGTTATTAGGGATGCTTGAATGTTTACGCTCAGAATGTTTACGCTCAGAAGGATAGATTCAAAACTTAGTGAGTTCTAGAAAATGGGTAAGGATGCATTTAGGGAATGGGTGGAAAAGTGACCAGATATAGTTATAGATAAGCTATGGATACTTGCAACTCAAGAAAAGGATATTCTATGGAATCAATACGTTTATCTTGAAAGGATAAGGACATGAGTTTGTTATGGATGAGATGACTCTTGCATGTTAAGGATACTCAATTAGCGATGACCATGATGACATTTGACATCTTCTTGAGTAGTGGTTGGGTGATCATGGGAGATTCCTTCAGGCCTTCCTTTGTAATGATGAGTGGTTAGAAGAGATTCCTTCGATTTCCTCTTTATGAATGGTCTTGCACAATATTAGGTGGTGGTTTGAGTGGGTGTGCGAGAGAGAGGGAGAGACAAAGATAGCTATTGGAAATGTGTAATAAGTAATTGTAAGCTCAGTAGGGAAGTAATAATAGAGAACATGTTGATGCTCGACATCTGTAAATATCTCCATACATGGAAATATTTTGATATAATCTTAGCTACTATAATATGATAAATGAATATAATGGAATAATTCAAGCAACCGTGTGAAGGATCTTGATATGTGCATTTTATTTTATGTTCATGGGTGTAATACTAGATTTTTTTATGTTAATCGTGATTTAGTTCTACTTCCATTATAGTATGACCATGTTATTCTCTCTGCTCAGTGCATTAGACTACGATATAGTGCTTAAATCTTGATTCTGAAAATGGGTGTGTTCATTCTCTATTTGTGCAAAAACCCCTTATTAAGGAAGAAAATTATCACGAAGCTCACATAAAAGAGAGGTTTGGTGCCTACACATGCCTCGGTGAGCTTCCAGGTCAGTTTGGATGATGTGCTAATGTGTTTGGGGTTGATTGATGAAGCAAGAGTTAAATAGAGACTACATTTTGGGGACCTCTTTTCAAAGTTGTTTTGAGAATGGTATGTGATGATAGAGTGCTTGACCTTGGACATTTTTGAAGTGTGGCTTAAAATCATAGAATATGGGTTTGTTAAGATCTTTAATCTTGGATTTGGGTTTGATGCACGTAAATGGGTAGAGGAAAACATGTATCATGAGCTATATGAGACCTTCTTTTGTTGCTTTCTAGTGGATTTTTGATCGAGAACACTTGACAAAAAGCACACAAGAAGTCCATGTGGGGAAGCAGGTCATATTTAAAGGCACGAATGGATAGGGAGAATGCGTGCGTAGAGAAGAAGTTCAACTTTCGGGACTTAGCTGTTTTCTCTCATAAAGGTCTATTTTTAGAGATGGCATGCATAGCACACAAACGAGGAAGAGACATGCACACCACGCATTGGCTATTTCGGAGGATTACCTATGAAGCACTTTACATGGACATAAGCTGGAAATAGATATGCTACTGTTAGTTAGCTAGAAGTAGTCTATTGTTATCGTACTTGCATGTGTGGCTAGTTTTGTAAAGGCGTGTGGCTAATAATAGCATGCGACCTATTTTTAGAGTGGATAAGAAATGAAGGGAAAGTCCCCACCCTTATACATATATAGTAAACTATGTAATAGAGGGGATCAATAGAGAGGAGATATATACGAGTTATGTTATGTTGTTAAATGCATGCGCATACTAATGTTATTATAGTGAAGCTTCGTATACCTATTGCATTGAATATAATGGAGGATATTGGTCGAGCCTAAGTGTTAATTCTATGTATCCGAATCTAGTATGTCTTGATCTCATCATGGTTAATAATTAATTTAGTTCTCCTTAGGTATAGATCTGGTATGCTCTGTAGAATGATGTGTTAGTAATGGAACTATATGTATCTCTTAAGTCTTCATCATGCTAACATCCTACAACAACAACCCTAAAGAGGGACTTGGTACCTTTACGTGCTTTGGGTGAGTGCTCAGGTTTACACCGAGTGATGTACTAGTGTATCTAGGGTCTTATTGGATTTGTGTCACTGAATTCTAGGTTGCATCATTGGTTCCGTTGTCGAGACCTCTTTTTCAGTTGTTTTCAGGATGGTTTGCGATGAAGACATACTAGTTGACCTTAGCAAGTGTTGAAGAATGGATACATGATCTGGAAGAATAATATGCATGGTGATTCAACACTAGATCTAAGTTTAATGCATGCATGTGGGTGGAACAGAATCTATATGATAATTTATATGAGAGCTTTTTTATATCTTTTCAGTAGAATTATATGAGTGGCTGATTGCTTATGCATCTAAGTGGAATTGGAGGTATCGCACACTTTTCTGTACGTAGGAATAATTCTAGGCCATGTATGATACTGATCTGATTTGGACTCAAGCTATGGATATGTGGTTCCATGGTGTCTTGAATAGTTATATTTTGGAATACTCAATTTCCACTTATTCATGTCCGTAGTAGCTGAATTCCGCCTTACGATATCCAAGGGGGATTACCTACAAGGCATTCCATTGGCGATCAAGATATTAATGGTAACTTTTAATCTAGAGAGTAAATTTATGGCTAACTAAACCTCACCATGCATGAGGGAAGGAGTAGGTTTGGTGAAAGATGGCAGACCTAGTGATAGAAAGGCAGAGAGAGGAAAGGTGACTTAAGTATAATGAGGTGCGTGAGAGGGAGATAGAGAAGTAGTGTAATATTGTAGAAAGTATGGTGTTGAGGAGAGAGATGGCTCATGAATGATTTGAAGCTCACGTAGAAGACGTGGAACCGAGAGCATCGAAACTCCCCATCTTAGAAATCATAACAAGGATCTCCCCTCACCTCACATAAAGGTGGACCAACAGAGACTACCTGCACCACGGCACGCATTTGAATCCACCGACTGTAACCTTTCCCTTGTGTTGCATTTTTCAGCATCTAGTACAACAAGAAGTCAATAAGCTAGTTCAAGCAATGGGATAGTAGGAGTGAGTCTTATAAGAGGCACAACGATGGTAGCACAAATGAATTCGTTGTTATATGGAAGTACCTTTTCGAGCATATCATTAGTAAAGAATACAAGTGCGCCAATTTTTGGATTAACTTTTGGGAGTAGTAACACTTCACGAATGTCGGGTTCAATTCATTTCTACTATTGGGACATAGGGAAGTACATCTTCTGGTCCGACCCCAACTACAAGTTCGGGATCAAGAGGCATAGGTAGCTCTAGTTCAGGTAGATCTAGTGGTTCTAGAGGCAGGGGAAACATAGGAGGTTCTGGATCAGGTGGGTAAGGTCCGCACCAACCCCATAATATTTACATGGAAATGTCTCTTCATCATACAAAATAGAGGGGCATAGAAGATGTTGCTGAACATGTGCACATGTGTGAAATATTGTGGTGCACAAAAGGGATCATAGATTCTAAGCGTAGGGAAAGCCAATTTGTCTCTACGTTACAAGGACACACACACATCCTGGGACAAAAAGTTTGACCTTGATCATACTTGCATATATTATACGACTTTGAAGGATGCATTCCTTAAAGAGTTTCATATCCCTGAGTTTGAGTAGAAGAGTATATGCGCTCAAGGATATTAAGCAAGGAACTACTAAAAGTGTTAGAGAGTATGATGCACAGTTTAAAATGTTGTTATCAAAGCTTTCTTATGACATACATGCAAGACAACATGCACAATGGTTCGTTGGGGCTTGATTACCCCTTTTAGGAGGGCATTATCACATAAGATGTATACTTGATCCATGCGAAGCACTTGAAGCATCCTTGCACACTGAGGCAATTGGGAGCATAGATACTAGGGTGAGCCTATTTTTAGAAGCACAAATAACAACAATGGAAAAATAGTTGGAGAAACTATCAAAGAAATTCAGCACATGAGATGTGCATAGGGATTTGGTGCACAGATTGTGAAGTAGAAGGTCACATAAAGGATAGTTTCCCTTACATAAAAATATGCTCATTGCTAATGGATTGTGAAATATGCCACTTAAACCATGATGCTAGCTGATGCCCATTATTACAATGCACGATAAGGAAGAACGTTTCAAGCTACTGTAAAATATGTAGGTCCATGACTCATGAAATGGAGGAATTTCGATTGATTGGAAAAATCCATGATGCTATAGATATTGGTGTATAGAAGACAATATTTTCGATAACTCTAAGGGCAAGAATGAGCACTGAGGATTGAGAGCACAATTAGGTGCGTTATGATCGAAATGAGGGCTATTTTGAAGGAAATCATGGCAGAGGTCGAGGATACCATGGTGGATTTGAAGGACGAGGCCGTGGTGGTGGAAGAAGTGAGTTTCCTCGTGGAACATGTTATACATGCGGATCTCCTGACCACTATAGGCATGAATGTCCTCAGAATATTACATGTTCTTTATGCGGAAAGAACCATATCTATGAAGAGTTCCCGGACTTATATGAGCATCTGAGTAAGCAACATAAACAAGAAAACAAAGGCACATGGATGGTTAGGATACAACATGCTGTAGATAATCAATGGATTCCCAAGATGGGAGTAGAATCGAGGCACTACAAGTGAAGATCATGACCCATGCTGAGGTAACACATGCCAAGGAGGCATTACAATGAAAAGCCTACCATCACTAAAGATGAGGTTCTTCATGCATGGTACCCAGATCCTACCTATCAGAAGGAGGTTTATTAGGATACCATGGAAGTTCTAAGGAATATTTAGGGTGAGATACAATACTTAAAGGAGTAGAAGAAAGCATCAGAGACGGTCCAAACTGATATAGATGACTTGAGAGAAGTGTGTAAAATGTTGTGCTAGGAGAACATCATTCCACTTTGTTAGGGAGTTGGTTAAAAGGAACACTCTGCGTGCAAGTACTAAGACTAGATGAAAAATCTTGCATGCAAATATCCCTCCTCATAGCCTAGATTATGACAAGGAAATTAATTTGAATGTTGTTGTGGATGGGTGGCTTTTGAGTAATATACTGATTGATACATGCATGGAGGTCAATGCTCTTACCTTGGATGGATGAGTGCAAATGGGAAGACCCCATTACAACCATCTTCTAATGTACTATTCATGGCTAATTGGACTAAGGCCACTCCCATAGGATTTTTGAAAGATGCATCCTTTACCATATAAGGAACCAAGTTTACATGAGACTTTGAAGTTTTAGCACTGGAAGAATTAGATAGCTTCCCAGCTCTATTAGGGCATCCTTGGTGCTATGCAAATAATGCTGATCTTCGGTTCAACAAGGGCTATATAATTTTTGAAAATAAAGAGGAAAGGGCCATTATCCCTTTAATAGATGGAAATTATGTGCCCTATATTGAGCCCTTAAGTGAATAAGATCTTAATAGGATTTATGTACACGCCATCCGAGATCTAGAGATGATTGAACCAACCAAAGAAGGACTAATTTAGTGGGAGGATGCATAGTCTATTAGCGATACTATAAGTGTTGTTTGTGATAATTGGGCTCACAACAAGGGCGTGAAGTAAAGAGCATATTCCCTTGAGGAACAAAACTACGTTTTGTTAGGAGGATAGGTAACAACTTGGTACCTTATTATGCAGAGAAGGGGATCCCATGGTATTCCTACGCGCCATGGAAAAAAATGGATAGAATCACTAGAGAGAAGAAATATGCTAGCATATACACTACATGGGACAACAACATGCTGGTGGGTGGTCCATAGAGATTATCTTATCGGATGGAATGAAATTGAGGTTTCTCTTACTACTAGGTTCTTTTGGAGCAATGCACCTACTCAAATATGTATTTATCATGGTAATCATCCTGTTCAACACCACATTCGGAAGTGTGAGAGACTTTGGACAGAAGGGTAGGAAGCTTTACCACCTTAGATATGGGTGCACTAGTATTTATTCCACTTTATAAGGTTGCGTGCATGCTTGGTATTTATATGTAGAACTCCATAGAGAAACTGGAAATTCATAGAATTTAGTTGTAGGAATGGCCAAGATGTTTGAATTCTTCTCTAGAAAGTCTTTAGTGGAAGAAACATTAAAATTTATCAAGTGCTTAACTATGGGGAAAGTGTCAATGATAAATAAATCCTTCAGAATTATTAGATAAAGAGGACTCAAGAGTGTGTCTAGATAAAGAACCAGAGGCCAATGCAACATTACTTCAATGAGCTTGCCTTGAGAGAGAGAAAGTAAAAATGGTTTACTCGGTGGATGAAGAAGAAGTAGATAATTTGGATGTAAACCATTCAATAAGAATGCGTGAGGTATTGGAAAGTGCGATAATACCACATGCACCTATCATGAACCTATGAAGACAAAGCGGGTGAATATTGGAACAAATACTGAGCCTAAGGAAGCCATGATTAGAGGCTATTGGTCAAAATTTTAAGTGGAAAAAATCATAAAGTTATTAAGGGATTACCAGGGACCTATTTCCTAGAGGGTACCATGAACTTGAAGGCGTGCATGAATCATTAGGGGAAATGAAAATAAAGCTTAAAGAGGGTACATGCCTAGTTAGAAAGAGACCTTACAAAATGAACCCCAATTTGCATGAAAAGGTCAAAGAAGAGATTAATAACATGTTGAAGTCCTGGAATCATCAAGCCCTTGATGATTCGAATGGGTTAGTCCAATGGTGATCGTGATCAAGAAGGATGGATGTATTAGAATATGTGTGGAATACAGGGAGCTGAATGATGCATGTGTAATAGATCCATTCCCTATGCCATTTATTGAGGAAATAATAGGAGTTGTAGGGCGCAAAATCTATTCATTTATACATGGATTCTTTGGGTATAATCAGGTTAGGATTGCTTAGGAGGATCAAGAAAAGACTACATTTGGTACTGAATGGGCTAGTTTTGCTCTTACTGTAATTCCCTTTGGTCTGAAAATGTGCATGTTGTATTTTCACACATAGTTGTCTAAGCATTCAAATAATTTATTCACAACTTCTTACAGGTATATTTAGATGATTGGACCTGTTTCACTGATTCTTAGGCGTTTCTTTAAAGTATTGATGAAGCAGATAGGGTAAAAGGTGTAAGAGGAATACCTATTCAAATATTGGTTGATGGGTTGTTGCACGTGTATGACTTCCAAATCCAAAATTGGTTGTGAGAGCTTCCTTTTGGCTAGGAGGAACTACCTGTAATAAAAGAAAGACCACCAGAAAGAATTAAACAATATGTGTAGTGAACTACCTAGCGTATGCTAGATCCAGAAGTGTGATACTTCCTAGATGGTTGTCAGTCCACTATTTTAAACAATTTAATGTGGTAAATAAAGTAAATCCTATTGTAGTTCGAAATGATTTAGGTATCTCACTTAAAACACAATAAGAAAGATCTAATCTAACAGCTAGGTTAGAGTAGGATCCAAAGGTCAAGTGACTGGTTCTGGGTCTTTGTAGGTCTGACAGAGGTCTCAGGAAGATCACAGGTGAATGAGAGTGAGGCAGAATTAGGTGGGTAGGTCACTGTTCTGGGTTGTATGGGAAAATACAGAGACCGATGCCGGTTAAGGGTGACTGACGGCGGTTGGGTGTAACCGGTGCCGGTTACTGTGGAAATCTAGGAATGCCACAGAATGAGCTTTGGGTCTCCTTTGTGATTGCACAAAGGACTTTGGTTGGTCGAATGAGGTATTGGGTGGTTTGGGCAGGATCTGGCAAGGTTTTAATGGGTATATGGAGGGGTGAGTGTTGGAGGAAGTCAATGGGTGGCTAGGTGAACAATAGGTGACAATATAAGGATAGAATGAAATAAACTAGAGAAGTATAACATTATAATTACTTGGATCCTGGTCCTGGATGCCTGTGAGTGAGGGATGGAGGTGCTGATGAGAGGTTGAAGGCTGCAAGTGATCACAAATTATAGGAGAGCTTCTGCATGGGCTGTATGTGCATTCCTCTTTGCTTGGTTAGATCAGATCATTGCTTTGGGGTGGCTGTGTAGGAGAAAAGACTTGATCTCCTTCCTTGCATGCATGTTTTCATTGAAATTCACTCGAGAAGATGTGATATATCTTAGGAATGTGATAATGTTTGTCAACCTTTTCCAATCTTTTTCCAACCTTTAGAATAAGGTTGTTTTGAGAGTTAAGAGGGCAACCATCGGCAGTTTTGGCTTTACCGGTGATGGTTAGGGGTAACTGGCGTCGGTCAAGGTGGGATTTCCTAGGTTTACTAAACTAGGGATATCCTCTTGATTTTCTCGGATCTCATGTCATCAACCCGTGGATTAGACTGGAAGCTTCTTGTAAGCATGCGGGAATGTGGTTAGAGAGAATGTAGGCATTGATTTTTAGGGTTTGGGTAAGTCTTAGTTAGTTATGGAAACTTACTAAGAATAGGTCTTAGGTTGAGTTGGCTTGATGAGGTGTCTAAGTGAGGTGTATGTGTGGATATTATTTAAATTAAGATATTTAAATAATAAATATGGTGAGGATAATGAATTAATTTAATTAAATTAATTAAATTAATATTAGTGGGGTGAAGGGGGCCATGGCTAGGTGAATGTGATGAAGGGTGCTTATTCATCAAGGGACCAAAGGGGAGTGTGACCTAATTTTAGTGTCTACATTTTTCCCCCTTTTTATTGCGTAGCTTGTATTGGTAAGCGACGCTAACAAAAATAAGATGTGGTTGCCCCATGTGTGGATGAAGATGATCCCCCTCAAACCAGGAACTGACGAGGCAAAAGGTAGAATCGATGAGTGGTTTGATAAAAGGTAAATGTGAGGGAAAAGGTAGGTGGGCATGGGGAAAAAGGGTTAAAGGTCTACTCAGAAATCTAGGTAATGGATCAGGGTCAAAGGTAGCAATAGTCAAATGCATGCACATGTATAAACTGTAGCATGCTACTGGGTTGAAGAGTAGGAAAACTCTACATTGTCTAAGGTCGATAGGTTTATCCAAACAAGGTTGAAGTGATTCTGGTATCCAAGGTATAGGATATGGTTAGGAAACACAACGTAGGTTAGGTGCAGGAACGTTTAGGTATGTTCCAATGTACACCAAAGGTAAGGTGAGGATAAATGGTCATGGCAATAGGCTAGGTAAGGCCATTAGATCAATCAACACAAGTAACATTGTTGTAAGGTATAGCGAACACATGAGGTCAAAGGTCACTAGCAATGGTCCAGGTTCAAATATCTAGGTCATGGGATGGGTAGGGCCGAGGTATGGGTAAAATGACAAGTCCCCAAAGGAGGACAAGGGTAGGCAGGCAATGAGGAGGTCCGAGAGGGTTAGGTAAATGGTCAGTGTAAAGGTTAGGTGGGGTAAATGGGCAGGGTGAAGGTTGGGTGAGGTAAATAAAGGAAGGAGGGGTAGGTAAGAGGGTAAAATTTAGGGCAATGTGCGAGTGTGAGGGTGATGATGCGATCCACGGATAACCAACGCCAGTATAGGTCAACCGAAGATGGTGAGGTAGGGCACGAGATTGATGTTGGTCAAGGGTAACTGACGTCGGTTAGGTCGGGTTTGTTATATGTTATCCTGTAAAATTGATGAGGGCAATTTTACAGGTAACCATACCAAAATTTTGTTCTGGTTCCTCGTCGGGGTCCCTCAGCGTTTGGAATGTTGTAAAGTCCCTTTCTCGGAAAATCTAGTTTTCCGAACTTGGTCATTTTGGTCCTTTTTGGCTGGGTGCACCTTTTATCTATGCAACACAGGGTAAATCATGCCCCCTTTATTTCCTTTGGTGCACCCTTTGAAGTGTTGACATAACAATTGTTGTGCCTTCTCATGATGCACCTTTCTTGCATGCGCCAAGGTGCATGCGCCTTCTTGTCAACAACAAAAATGTTGCGCCATTAATTGGTGCACCAAGGTGCTCAAAATGAAGTGTTGACAATACTAAATTTGCGCCAAAGGTGCAAATAATTTCATGTTGACAAAACCATATCCACGCCAAAGGGCACAAAGTTTTACATGTCAACACGTGTTTTGGTGCACCGTGTTAAAAAGTGGTTGGCACATTTATTACACCTTTACCTATATATAGGCGCATCCATCCTGTCACTTTCACAATCAGAAAACACATGAAAAACTTTATTCCTCTGCACCTGTAAGCGTGCCCATCATCCTTGTGTCACATTTGTGGACCCCGCCGCATTCTTCTCATTCTATATATTCCGGGTAAGTGGTCCTTGTTTCTCTTGTGTTCTTTTTTTTTGTTTTGTTAGTTGTTTGTGAAGTTGGTGTATGGATCTAAGAAACCTTAAACCCCTCCTTCCGTCCTTGAAAATCTTCCCTCCCAAGCCATTTCATCCTCTTTCCAGATCTGCTAGCCAAGTCAAAGGGTTCTGCCTCAAAAATGAATCCAAACCTCTTTGATGTGCCCCCTTCACTGTCTAAATTGATGCAGAGTTAAGCCTAAAAGACCGCAAACCCATCAAGAAAGGAGAGAAAACCTAAAAGTTACTTCTGAGCTGCATTTTTCTCTGGGTGCAATCACCACCCTTGTTACAGAAAAACACAGTCGCGCCAAGAGGGCACATTGACCTTGTTTGCAACACACAAGATCCCTGCGCCATACATAAACCAAGTAAATCCTAAACCCGGCGCAGCGCAATCCCGCTTACAATAACATAAGTGTTATGCAATAATTTCCTGTGCCGCGCCAAAGAACCCCCATTTGCACACATAAAGTTAGTGCTACATGTGTTAATCATGTGCCCTTTAGTGCACCAAAATTCCATCTTACATACAAATTGCCTGCACCATTGGCGCATCCTGCTCCCATGCAACACCAAACTTATTTGCACCTAGTATAAAATTTCATGTAGTGGCACAGCGCGCCCATGTCTACAATAACAATGAAGTTATATGTAAAATTCTTGTGCCTGCACCCTTTGGCACCGATTTATTCCTTGTAACACTCTACTTCAATGCGCCATACTATTAACCCCGCACCTGCAGCAAAGTACCTACGCCCGCGCCTGTAAGCCTTAAAATTGCTAACTCCTCATTCTGTGATGCTTTAATGGAAGATCTAACGGCTAACATGGCTCTTTTGCGTTGGACTTTGCTCCTTCTTCTTGCAGATCAGCAACTAAACTCAGACCCACATCTGTCTACATCAAGCAAAAGGACAACCAAGTCAAAGGGTAAAGCTAAGGTTATAGAGGAAGAGATGAAATATAAGTATCAAAGGGTCAGAATGCCCGAGTCCCAGGCAGAATGTGACCTAGAAATTAGAGATTCCAAACTTGGTCACATCGACATGGAAGATTTCTGGGCCAGAACCAGGAGGGTCACAGGCAGTCCTTGGATGGAAAAACTAGTGGGTAGTGGTCTCATTTTGCTAGGAGAATCCCCACAAGACAAAATAATGAGTTTATGATGGCGGTGGCTCTCTGTTATAACAAAGACACAAGGTGTGTCGAAAATGAAAAGGGCGAGGTCATAATCAACCTCACTACTCGACACTTTGAGATCATGCTAGGCATTCCCCACCATCGACATTTTGTGGTCAGTAAGTTAAGAAGACTGCACCAAGGCATGGGAGGACAATGAGGAAAAATGAATGCAAATTGTGAAGCGAAGTGTACTTAAAGAACAAAAAGGTGATAACCAGGTGGCCATAGGTTATTCACCGTAGCGACTTCTTCGAGGAACTGAGTGATACCATCACATTTCTAAGTAGAGTTTTTGGGCTTTCTGATGCCCATTACTTTCACAAATGGATGCTCAGGTACCTAGAAACCATGAATAAGAATGTGCCTGATCAGCGCTTTGAGTGGGCAGAGATAATAAGCAACACCATATCTGAGCAGCTCCAACAACTCACCACGACAGGGAGGTTCTACATGAACTCCTATGTAGTCTACGCTGTAGCCTCAGAGAGGGATTATCTAGCACTGAGCCGATGCGGGGTTTGGCCTCAGGTGAAGATATATGAATACTACCTAGAGCTGAAGCTAGAGAATAGCATCTCACAGTTTACCAAGATCAATGATGCTTTCTTCTATGGCATCGTCTGCCTTTTGAGGCCAAATATGACTCATGGTCGGATGACCAAGAGCATAGTCACAATGACTGAGAAGTGGGGAGCACTATTTACCCAATTCCCCACCTTCACCTATCTTAGAGTAGCTAACTTCTTGAGGGAGCCCACTAAATTGCCAACGTATGCCATGCTAGCCCTAAGTCGATAACATACCATGAGAAGTATTTGAAGGGAAAGAAGGGTGGAACACCTTTCCCCCTTAAAGTGGGCAAGTACACCTGTATTTCCCACAACAAAGCCAGGGAGATGTTCACAGAGCTAGAACTACTCAATCTAAAGCAGAATTTCCTGGCAAGGCCCACCTTCGACCCAAGAAATTGCCTCCCGAGGAACAACTCGATTCGATCCACATTCCATAGATCAAGGATATCTACATCAACCTGTATCATCATGCGGCGAGATAGAACACGGCATGTAATGAATGGCCTTATCTACCTCGGAGTAGATTTCACCACATCCCCTTTGGGCAACACACCTGTCAGCATGAAACATATGCCAAAGAGCAAAGGCAAGTATAAAGAGGGAGAATCGAGCTCCACTCAAGAAGAAGCTCTTGAAAGTCATCCCTCCACCGCACAAGAACAAGTTGTAACTCTGGCATCCCTGGAGAAAGAAGAGGCATAGAGTGTTCCAATGGGCACATCCACTCAGGATGTTGCCACTGCCATAACCATGGAGGTTCCCACCGTCCCTTCTCCCCATTCTCAGGTGACTCAAGCAACCATTCCTTTGGTCGTATCCTCTCCCCCATCTTCTACTATTCCCCCTTCCTCGTCCTCCATCTTCTCTTCTCTCACGGAGCTATCCCCCACTATTTCTTCTCTCATCTCTCAGCTCCCTTCCATTCCCATGACTACCTCACCTGCAGTATCTCCCCCTCCCGTGAGCACTTTCTTGGCCTCTCTCTCGATGCCACCACCAAGTGTCTCTATGCATTTCCCCTCATCTACTGTAGCTGCTCCCTCTTCCACCACTGGTCCCGCTCCCTTAGGTCCAGCATGGCTTTCTCAGCACTTGAGTCAACATAAGAGGAAAGTCCCTATTGCACCTATGGACTTCTCCATCATCCCAGCAAAGGGGGATAAGAAAAAAATCTGATAACTCACTTCTCTCAGAGTGCATCGGAGAAAGAGTAATGGAGATTGCGTATCCCGATCCTTCAAAGGATAAAAAGGATCTGTCTCCTACAGATTATACAGTGACGCAGGTCACAATGGGAACATCATCTGAAAGCCTTCAAGGGGAGGCCCTATCTACGGTGGATGCCCTTTGCAAGAAGCTCCAAGAAGAAAAGGAAGAGAAGAGGCTACTAAAAGAGCAGAAAAAGCATCTTCTCCACGCCCTGTAGAAAATGGGCAAAGGCACCTCCTACAACCGCCACCGAAACTGCCGAGGTCTTAATCTAGAATAGGTTAAATGAATACACAAAAATTGGCAAACAAGGTATGGTAGTTTCCACCGGAGAGATCAGATCCTTAAAGACAAGTGAGGAGGTAATTGTCAAGTTCATCGAATTATATCGTAACATTGGTCACGAACAAAGATCTCCAGCAATTGCAGGACTGTCTCCGAAGAGTTGGACCATGCTAGGTCAGTAACATGAGACATTCTAGAAAATGCTCGATTGCTCAGTCGATGATTTGGTAAAATTTGGCATTTTCGATCACCCAGGTACCCAACGCAAAATCCTTGCTGCGTTAGACTACCGGGTTGATTAGATGGAATTCGTCCTAGAGAATATTGACAAGGTCAAGGAGGAAGCCCTGGATAAAGTGCATCAAATGGAGCAAATTGTCCTAAGAATGTCTCTGGGCCTGCTCACTCCTTCTTTCACCTTGAGGAAGGTAGATGAAACTATTCGGATTTTCAAGGAGATCGTCTTGTAAGGGCTAGGGCTAGAAGCCACTTTTGACACTGAATGCATCAATAACCTTCTGGCTTGGTGTGTATTTGTGGGGTACCTGATGGAGGTAGGTAATGAATATTTCAAGATCCCCGAAAAACTTAGAGATGAGTGGGAGACTTGCGAGGTCATCGGTGATCATACAAAGGGTCCTGCCCAGGATCAACTTCAGCCGATGGTCAGTAAATTCATGGAATATCAGACCCAATTCCATATTACCTCTCCCGAACAACATCAGAAGCAAGATACCCCCTTTCAGCTGCTAGACAACGATGAATAGCTTTCTTCCTCTTGGTTTTCTTTTTGTAAATATCTAAGAGTATGTTGGCACAAATGATGACATCATCCATGTTACACCATGGGATGTTATTATCCACCAAGTTGCGCAAAGTCAACATTTGACTTTTAGATATTTTATAGATATTTTGTAATTAGTTGTTGGTTTCTTTTTGCCTTCTCTCTTCTCCTTCTTCTATATATACTTGGATACTTGTTGTATTCAAGGTGTGGACACTTTTTAGATGAAAAATAGAAGTGAGAAGAAAAGGCTTTGTACTTTTTGTAACAGAAGAAAAATATTAATACAATATTGAGACTTTGCACTGAATACCTGTGTTATGCATTAGAACTTTCTTATGTTAGATCTGCATGTTTATTCTGTTGAATCTACTTCTACTTCTTTGTCATTTGTTCATCAGTATTGCTTTGTTCGTCCATGTAAGTAGGTTTGGCTCCATTTATTACCAATCCCAAAACATAGACCTTCTGATCTTTTTGCTTTGGAATTCATTTCTTTTCTCCTTTCGGATCTATCTTATCTTCGTTCTTTCCCTTCTCTCCTATCCTTTCACAGTTTGAAATACCTCTACTGGGATGAGATCCCAAACCCCGAAGGTAGAATATTGTGAGACTTACATAGTTTCCTCGCCGGTAGAATAGCAATAAACTAGTTTCGCTTTTTGACTCAAAGAGGGCTATGCCCCGCACACCGCTTGGCTCGTCCTATCCATAGATCCGTCAACCCGGCCAGATTTAATGACCAACATTATTTGGCAACTCTGCTAGGGATCGAACAGATCTATGATAGTGGTATGTTAGAAAATCAATAAAAATCAAAAATCACTTCCTGTTTACAAATTTTAACTTTTGTTCAAAATCCAAAATTTTTACAAAAATGATCCAAACTGAAAATTTTCTTCAGGATCTATAGATTGGGACTAGTTAGAGATCTTTAGTTCATTGAGTTTTTACGAAACCCGTATTTTCCGTAGATCCGAGTTTTTGACTATTTTTCAAAACTTCAAACCCTTTCCAAAAGTCAACCCTAAGATCTGAAAATCAACCTACTAAGTTGGCCATTATTTTATCCCCGTTGATCTTTGTCATTAAACTGAAATCGGTTCTCAAAAGAGGGATAAAATTTAATATTTAGAAAAGGTACATGCTACTGATTTTTGTCAAAAAAATCAGAAAATCAGCAAGTACAACCAAAAAGAGTTTTAAAATTTGCTCCAAAATATTGCAAATCTGAAAGGTACACTAGTGGGTGAACCATTTACTTGTAGCAGGAGAGCTCGTGGAGAAGTCGATCCTACTTTCAATCTGCTTCAAAGGCACAACTTTAGTGTTACACCGGCATGCTTTTCATTGCTACGTTCAGCTAACCGGTCATCCAGAAGTGTCTCACCTCCATGGAGGAATCATTTCTCACAAGGAACATCATCATCTCTTTGCAGTATTTTGCTACTCGGTGAACCGTGCTTCTAGCTCACGTCCTTTTTCTAGTTATTTAAATGGTAGTACCATGGGGAAATTCTATGGGCCCTCTCGGTTTACCACATCCTGCTCACGTGCTCCCTCACAGAAATTGGAAGAATCTTCCCAAATTCAATGGGAGTGGAAATCAAAGCACGGATTCACACATATCCACATTCATCATGTCATGCAATATCCTGGATGTGACCCATGAAGATGTGTCAGTTCGCCTCTTTCTAGAGACCCTGCAAGGACCCGCAGCGGAATGGTTTCAACATTTTCCGCCGGATCTATTACTAGTTGGGCCACCTTACGGACTACATTTAAAGAAAGGTATAAGCCTTCCGAAGACGCGTTCATGTTACTGTCCAAGATCACACACCTGAAGAAGGAGGTCAATGAAACCATGCGTGATTTCATCACCTGTTTCAATTCACTAATCAACCGTGTTTCACTCGCCATGCCGCTAACGCCGGAAAATCGAAGTGTTTCTTCGTAAACACCATGAGCTCAAAAGTAAGTTTCCTACTCTTGCAAGAATAGGTCGCTACTTTGGTTCTCGCCTAAGCTGCTACCATACAGATTGAAGATAACTTGCTAATATCTGGTGAATTAAAAAGAGAACCATCCAAACCTAAAGCTTCGATCCCTTCTCCTACCACTTCATCTGATCTGACATTTCAAAAGATGGCGAATGACTTGCTCGCATTAAAGAAGCAGCTAGCTCAGGATTCCCCTAGCACTTCATACCGGGATATCCCACGAAGAAATTTCACTTCAAACAACATCCCACAAAGGCCGCGCCTACTGCACTGCTCCACGGTTGGTGCTTAGGCCCCTCCGGTCAATTCTTTAGCTGAAATCAAAGAAAAGGAGTAAAATTATGAAGAACCTTCATCGCCAGGTGGAGATGATCAAGATGTCGGCGAACCGACTGGCGACTCTACTATTGGGTATATGGAATTTGATGAGGAGGAATCTGATGAAGAAGAGGGTACCCAAGGATATGCAAGTAGACAGTCATATGCTATTTTCACCCGCTCGCAAGGAAAAGAAGCAGAAGTTGCTACCAAGATGCAAAAAGAGAAGGCCGTGTCAAACATGCCTCCAACCATCGCTAAAAGAGGTAGTCCCCTTCCTACTCAACTTGTTATTAAGTCTTTTTCGAAGAAATATTTTTCCCCTATCTCCCCTCCGAATCAGCCCTCTCATATTCCTATCAAGACCAATAATCCTACCCTACCATCGCGAAATGAGGGACTCATTCCTTCATCAACGCAACCCTTGGCTGCATTTGACATAATTGATCATGCTAAAAAGAACAATATCCAAATGTCTGAAGCTGAGTATCTGTTGTTGTAGACTCACAGCACCCCTGGATGCAAATCAGGCTTCTAGGTTGATGTTCAGGCATCCAGTGTGATTGCACAACATGGAATGCTTTCTCCAAGCGTGGGACTTGTAAATATGAGAAAAGATTCTCCAGAGAAGGCTGGTTCCTATTCCTCTGCTCGATGCACACAAAAATGCGGAGGATTTGCCAAAACCTAATCTAACTTGCCAAGGAGACAGGGGTAAGAAAATGTATAGAATAAAACCTAAACTACAAAGGTGATGCACCGAGGAATGTTAGACACTCCGTTTTCAAATTTAACGTAGACCACATAGATGCAATATAAACACCATGCATAGGTAACCAAACTGCAATAAGAGATCAAAATGACAACAATGAATACATGAGAGGGTCGAGAGTCAATCACAACACATATATTATTGCTCAAGAGTCGATACAGTACATTGCAGTGGCCAAGAGGCAAAAAATACTAGCATTACAACCCATATGGGAGGTTTGAAAGCTCCACAATTTCTCTTGCAAGTGAGGGAAGAAGGGAGGATGCAAAACAAGAATGTCCGACCCTTAAAAGAGCTCTTCTTTACAATATATATCAAGAAATGAGAGAGGGAAGAGAGAGGAAATCTAGAATCTGCCCCAACCACTTCTTGGTAGCATTTAAAATCATCTCATTATGACAGAAGTGGCGGATCCTAGCAAAATGGCGGGCTGTCTAACAGGAGCGGAGTGCTGTCTGCTGCATTAAAGTTGGTTGTTGAAGCATTACTTCTGTCTATCACCACGCGTCAGAGACATTTTCTTAATTTTCTCCCTCTAAACTACACCAAAATGTGAGATTGATCCCAGAATCATGTAGAGAATTTCAACAGCTTTCCGTTGATATAAAGAACGTGCAAATCCGAGCTCTGGATCGAAAAATACGAAGGTCTTGAAGATTTAGGGCACAAAACAGTGAAAACGGATTTTTAAATTTCTTTTCCCGCGCTCTGCCATCTGGACGACACATGGTAGGCTCTGGTTCACTGAGTAATTTTCTCTCTCCACCTTTTCATGGGCTTTTCTTGTGGGCCCCTTAAACTTGGACACGTGGCACTATTTCATTGGTTCGATCGGGCCGGAAAACTCGCCTTTGACCTTTGACCTTTTCCTTTTCCTTGGCGACACGTGTCATGCTGTGATTTGTCCACGGCCTGCCAGATTTTCGCATCCACCGCGTCCTTTTGTCCCGGATGTCCTAGTGCTTCACGGGATAGAATCCTCCGATCCACTCGAAATGGGCTTCCTCGTCCCTTTTCTGCCGGTGACATGTGGCATGATCTGATTGGCTTTCAGCTCCTTCGGCTATCCGCGTCCCACGCGCCCCTTTGTCCCACTTGTCCTTGTGCTGAATTTTCTTGTTTCGCCGATCTGCGCGCTTCAAGTCCTTCACGTCCATTTGTCCCAAATGTCCCAGTGCTGTCCGGGAAAAATTCTTCTGGTTCAGCCGATTCGGCCTGTTCGCATCCTCCGCGCACTCTTGTCCTGCTTGCTCCCAGTAAAGGACTTGGACAAATTTTCTGGTAAAGGACTTGGACAAATTTTCTTTCTTTCGGCCGATTCGGGCATTTCGCATCCATTTGTCCCAGATGTCCCTTTTCTGTTTGGGCCACCTGGAGGCTTTTCGGTCGATCCGCGCTTTCCGCGTATAATTGTTCTAACTGTCCCAAAGGTGGCCTTGAGCAGGACTTAGCCAATTTTACGATTTTCCCCTGAATCAATCTACTTGCTTGGAACTAAAAAATCTGATGCATGTTATCAAATTAACTCTGGGGGGTGAAATTTGGATAACAATTTGGCAACTTTTCGGGGTCACCTGCCTGCTAGGTAGAAGATCAGTGGCCTTTTAGTGATCCATTGGGCATGGAGTCATAAGCAATAACCTGAAATGAGCCTGATGCTGCAACTCCCTCTACGAGAGCACGCTGAACTGTAAAAAACTCAATCTAGGAGCGACAAAACCTGCGCCAAAGCACTTAGGGAAACTGAAACCTAACTACAACAAGACAATGTGCATACGCACTTAGAGGAATTGAAATCTAGGCTAATATTTACAAGGGTGAACCTCTTATTTTCAGAAGCAATGTTTGAGATAGATTCCATTTACTGGAATCTGCAGTTCTTCACCGTCCAATGAGGCCAATTGGAAAGCATTGCTGCTCTTGCACTTCGTGACCATGTAGGGGCCACTCCAAATGGCATCAAACTTGGAATGTCTTCCTGGTTTTGCCCGATCTGCATCCCATTTCAGAACTAGGTCCCCTTCCTGGAAGGTCCTTGCTCTTGCTTTCTTATCAAACCATCTTTTCACTAAGGCCTGATCTTTCTCAATTGTTTGAACTGCACGTTCTCTAATTTCTTCCAATTCCATCAACTCTACATACCCGGTCTCCATTGGTTCAAACTCACCAACTCCAACTCGCTTCATGAACTCCAATACAGTGAGTTCTAATGATATAGGCACACTTGCCTCTTTCCATGACCAACTTGTAAGGGGAATTACTTGTAGACCTCTTTGGTGTTATTCTCACAAATTTTCATTACAATGCTGATTTTAGCTTGGTATGCCATGTTCTTTGATTTTCATCTAGAGTCCTCCTGATGATTCTTAGCAAATTTTTGTTCGTGGACTCTGCCTGTCCATTACCCTGTGGGTAATAATTGGAAGAGGTGCTCAAGTAGATTCCATTCTTGACAGCCCATTCTATAATCTTGGAACCTACGAATGCCAATGCATTGTCTGATATGATAGTGGCCGGCACACCGAACCTGGTCACTATTCCTTCATAAAATTCTAGTATATTAGACTCGTTTGCCTCTTTGAGCGCTACTGCTTCAGTCCACTTGGTGAAGTAGTCCGTTGCCGTGAGAATCCACTTGTGGCCTTGGCTTGAGTTTGGGTTGATGACCCCGATGAAGTCCAATCCCCATTGCAGAAATGGTTGGTCAACCAAGATTGGGTGCAATGGAAGCGCTGCTAGTCTTTCTTTGCCTGTGAAGAGTGCACATTTCTTACACTTTCTTATCCATGTATAGCAGTCATTGAACACCGTGGGCCAATAATACCCTGCCTTTATTATCTTGAGAGTTGTTACTCGTGGGGCAAAATGTCCTCCAGAATCTCCATCGTGAAAATCTCGTAACACCCTCTCAATTTGACCAGTCCCAATGCACCTCAATAGAACCCCATTGATGTCTTTCTTAAACAAAACACCATCAACAAGCACATATGGAATGGCTTGTAATCTGAAGTATCTCCTCTTTGCTTTGCTCATTTCCGGAGGGCATAGTCCTGTCTGTAGGAAGTGTATCATATTCTGAGTCCAACAAGGAGTAGGCACATCATCATTTTCATGTTCTTGGCCATCCTGTAGTACCAAGACAGTCTCTTTTTCATCACCTACTTCAACTTGTTGACTCAAGGCTAGCTGCTCACATAATCCCTTCCCACGTACTAGTTTGGTGACCTTGATCTCGATGTCATATTCCATGACACGAGTTATCCATCCTACACGTTTCTCATTCAGATCCTTGTTTAGAAGGAAGTCCTTGACTCCCGCATGAGAGACTAATAATTGGATCTTGTTGTTTGAGACTAGGTGCTTGAATTTCTTTAAGCTCCTGATTACTGCAAGGACATGCTTTTCAACGAAAGAGTGCCTAGTTTCGTATTCCTCCAAGCCTTGACTGAAGAAAGAAACTGGTTGTTCTAATCCTCCTTTGTTTTGTTGTACCAGGATTGCAGAAATCGTGTCCCCACCACCAAAGGCATATAGCACAAAGTCCTTGGAGAAGTCTGGATTGTGAGAGTCAGAGCTTGAGATATAGCCTCTTTTATTGCCTCAAAACTTGCCTTGCCTTCAAATGTCCACTTAAATGCCATGCTCTTCTTTAACATCAGCGTTATTGGCTTTACGAGAGCTGCAAAGTTTGGAACAAATCTGCGGACAAAATTGATCCTTCCCAAGAAGCTTTGAAGAGCCTTCTTGTGACTTGGCAATGGCAATGCTCGAATTGCTTCAACTCTTTCTGGGTCAATCGTCAACCCTTCCTTTGAAACAATATGGCCTAGAAGTTTTCCCTCGTGAGCCAAAAATATGCATTTTTTGGGATTCAATGATACCCCAAATCTTCTACACCTCTGAAATACTTGCCTCAAATGACAGAGGTGATCCGCTGCATTTTTTGAGAATACAGTGATGTCGTCAAGATATATTAGAACTATTTTATTGATCAACCCCTTGAATGCCATATCCATTGCCCTTTGGAAGGTGGCTCCAACATTTGATAGCCCAAATGGCATCTTCTTGTAGGCATAGGTCCCCCATTTGGTGGTGAAAGCCATCTTGAATTGGTCATCTTCTTTCACCATCACCTGATTGTACCCTGAGTAGCCATCTAGGAGAGAGAATCTCTCTGAACCGGATACTACTTGCAATATTTGTTCCATTGAAGGAAGTGGGTAATGATCTTTGAGAGATGCTCTATTGAGGTCTCGGAAGTCCACACATAACTTGATTTCTCCACTTTTCTTCCCGACCGAACCAAGTTAGCAACCCAAATTTGAGTGCTTGATCGGGAATATAATGCTTGCCTCTATTAGCTTGTTAAGCTCTTTCTTCATTAGAGGCTCAATGTGAGGGTTGACAGGTCTCTACTTCTGCCTGATGGGTTTAGCATCTGGATCCAATTCTATGGTATGTTGTGCCAACTTCGGATTGAATCCTCTCAAGTCTTCATAGCTCCAAGTGAAGACATCTGGAAATTCTTGGTAAAGCTGTATGAAATCTGATTTCTCTTGCTCAGTGGCCACTTTACCAATTTGAAGTATTTTGCCTTCCCCAACCGAAATTGGCTCTAAATCTTCTCTCTTGACCTGTATGTTAGCCTTTTCCTTATGGAACTAGTCATTAGGGTTGAAGATAGACTCCAATGTTACTAAACCCTTAGGAAGCTTGTTTGTTCACAGCTACACTACTTGATCCCCATACTATCGCTCTAATCATCCCCGATTTCTACCGAGAATTCAGCTTCTTCCGTAGAAAATTGACAATCTTGATCGTTCTCAAACACTGCCACTTGTGTTATTATCTCTGAATCACTGTAGCCTCACAATCACATGGATATGTGGCTGTGTTTTTTCCCTTTTGATGTTGTCAACCACATCAAACGTTGCTCCAACTGCTGCGAGCCTATCCGCAGCTTCATTTTTCTTCCTGGGTATGGACACAATGTTGAAAGCTTTGAAATCCTCAATGAGGTCCCATACCCTATTCTTGTAGCTCCTCAGCAAGTCGTTCTTCATAGCATGTTGTCCTCTAACTTGGTTGACGATTAGCTCGCTATCCCCGAACACCTGTAAGTTATTTATCCCCTTTTTCCTAGCCCAATGAAGTCCATGAATCAAGGCCTCATATTCAGCTGTGTTGTTTGAACAAGAAAACTGGAAACGAAAAGCTGAATAATATTTGATGCCTTGAGGTGAAACAAGCATGGCTCCACCTCCTGCACCTTGCCTACTCCTTGATCCATCAAAAAACAGCTGCCATACCTCATTGTCATCATTATGGCTTGGCTTGGTGATGCTAGGGACAAAGTTGATTTTCTTCGTGTATACGATAGACTCCCAACTTAGATTCTTCCACTTCTTGATAGGATCAAAAGCATGTATCTTGTTTGCCCATTCATCAAGAGTTAGGTCCGGATACTTCCAACCTTGGTGTCGGCCTCATCGCACTAGGGTGATCTTCTTGATCAAATCTTGAGCAATTGGCATTAATCGACTAGGAGTGTAAGGCTCAATATGGAAGTTTGCAATAGGTTCGAGACTCTAATTGTAGCCTTAGTTCCATACCTTGTTCTAAATAAAGATATGAGACCAATCAATGAGACAAATACCCCCAATCTTGGTCAGTAAAGTCCCTTGACAAGCAAAGGGCAAAGAGTGGTGGAAGGTCTATGATTGATATATCTTGTAAGACAACAACATTTGGACATGCATGCAAGGTAAGACTCAAGTTTTTAATCACTCCAACTGTTGCTATTGCTGTCCCATCCAATTGCACTACCCCTTTAGATATTACTTCATATTGGAGACCCAGCTGATCAGCTATTTTCTTGGGCATCACTGAGCTACTTGCCCCGGAATCAATCATGCAATTGTGTACTAGTTTATCCCCAATGATTAATGAAACATAGAAAGGAGGGGGCTTCAACATTTTACCTTGTTTCCCTCCATGGCTTCCTTCAGGCTGGGCAGCATTTGTAAGCACTTTGTCTTGCATCTGAACCTGCTGATTCGAAGTTGTCCAATCCTTCATGGCAGCTTGTAGTAGATCTCTTTGTCTTGGGATGGATAGGGATTCCCACATTGATATATTGACGTTAGTCTTCTTCATCTGTTTAATGATACTTGAACGGGGATGAAGTATCCTTTTGTTGTCCCATGGTTTGTACACTTACTCCTTGTATGTGGATAGCAACAACCGGCATTTGAGTTGGCCTAGGGGCTGTTCTTGGCTGCCCTTGTGTATTTGAAATCTGGACTCGCTTGTCAATCATTTGTGGAGCCGTGGAAGGTGGTGGATTGGTCAGGGGCTAATGGCTGTTCTTCACCCAAATTTCTCCTCTTTGACCTTGTGTTGGCTGCAACACCTTGAGAGACTGCCTGATTCATGCCACAGAAATCTTCTGCTTGCCAGTTCACCAACATGGTGTCATTTGGGGCTGATTACTGTTGGAATGTTTCTTGTTGTTGACTGTTTCCTTGACTGCCCTCGCCCTCCACACCAATAGTTGTCACCATCAGTGCTTGATTGAGAGCACCATTGAAACACATGGATTGGTTATGAAGCTCGTTGCATGGAAAGCACCAGTCATATTCCTGAGCAATGTTGTTCTGTGTTGGCACTAATGCCTTAGAGGCAGATATAGCATTTGGATTATAGGGCTGGAATGGTCTATTAGAGGGAGGCCTTGTTTGATTCACATTTGCAACTGGATTAGGTGGTCTTTGTGGTTGGTATGGCTGCCTATTAGGCTGAGCTTGAGGTTGATAAGAAGGTATGAAACCTTGGGCTTGCTACCTCTTGAGAGTAACCAATTCATTGCCTAGGTTTTGTAACTGTTTCATGACCTCTTGGAGTTCATTCGAAGCACTTGGAGATGAAGTGGAAGCTTCACTTGAACTCTGATTTCTAGGAGTGGGAACAGGAGCCAAAGTGGGTGCTTGACTAGTGCTTGGATTTTCTAAGTTTGGATAAAAGGGCATGGGAGGCCTAGGAGCCAGTTTACCAGCTTGAATAAGACAGTTTTCGGCTCTAATGGCAATGCTATAAGCCATAGGGATTGTTGTGCCTCCCATGGACTGAATTAACATAGAAATATCAGAATTCAAAGCTTTAAGGTAATATAGAAAAGCACCTTCTCATTGTTAGCTTTCCCCGCCACCGGAATCCTATCCCAAGACCTTTGAAATCTGAAGTTGAAATTGGCACCGCTCATTGGGAGCTCTCTTGATAGTCGTCAGCTGCTCCAAAAGAGACAAGTTGTCTCCCTTCTCTCCAAATTGCTCATGAAGTGCAATACACAGCTGATTCCAGTTTGTGATAGAACCAGCTCCAAGGCTCCTAAACCATTGTAATGCTTTACCCTTGAAGGATGATGCCGATGAACTTGACACCACTTGCATTTCATTGATTTCATGGATTGCACAAAGGTTAGCAATATCTTTAACATGATCACCTGGAGTAGTCTGATTTTCTCCTAGGTGAAGTAGGGAATGTTCTTCAAGGCTGCAATAGGAACAGGATGTCATGTGCATTGAGAGCAAGTGGGTTCTTTTTGTGAAGTTGACGCGTAGGGATTGTTATGAGCCATTCTAATCGGTCTTAAAACCCTTGTATATTGAATGAAAGGCCTATCGTGGAGGGTTGAGAGAGTTACATTTGGTGGAGATGGAGACCTTTGAATCCTTCTTCCCCTTTACCTTCTTCTTGGAGATAACTGCAAGTATTCAAACAACACTTCTTCTTCTCCAACTCTTGACCTTGTGGTGATTCTTCTCATGATTTTTAGGCCTGCATTGCTGAAACCAGTTGATTCTTCCCCTTGGAGTCACCAGATATGTAGATAATAGCTCTTATAAGCAAGAAAACTACAGCAGATGCATATCAACTTTGCTGCAATAAAAATGAGACCTCTAGTGTCCCACCGGGCGTGCCAAAACTATTGTTGCAGACTCACAGCACCCCTGGATGTAAATCAGGCTTCTAGGTTGATGTTCAGGCATCCAGTGTGATTGCACAACATGGAATCCTTTCTCCAAGCGTGGGACTTGTAAAGATGAGAAAAGATTCTCTAGAGAAGGCTGGTTCCTATTCCTCTGTTCAGATGTACACAAAAAATGCAGAGGGTTTTCTAAAACCTAATCTAACTTGCCAAGGAGATAGGGTAAGAAAATGCATAGAATAAAACCTAAACTACAAAGGTGATGCACCGAGGAATGTTAGACACTCGTTTTGCAAATTTAACATAGACCACATAGATGCAATACAAACACCATGCATAGGTAACCAAACTACAATAAGAGATCAAAATGATAGCAATGAATACATGAGAGGGTCGAGAGTCAATCACAACACATATATTATTGCTCAAGAGTCGATACAGTACATTGCAGTGGCCAAGAGGCAAAAATACTGGCATTACAACCCATATGGGAGGTTTGAAAGCTCCACAATTTCTCTTGCAAGCGAGGGAAGAAGGGAGGATGCAAAACAAGAATGTCCGACCCCTTAAAAGAGCTCTTCTTTACAATATATATCAAGAAATGAGAGAGGGAAGAGAGAGGAAATCCAGAATCTGCCCCAACCACTTCTTGGTAGCATTTAAAATCATCTCATTATGACAGAAGCGGTGGATCCTAGCAAAATGGCGGGCTGTCTAACAGGAGCGGCGAGCTGTCTGCTGCATTAAAGTTGGTTGTTGAAGCATTACTTCTATCTATCACCACGCATCAGAGACATTTTCTTAATTTTATCCCTCTAAACTACACCAAAATGTGAGATTGATCCTAGAATCATGTAGATAATTTCAACAGCTTTCCGTTGATATAAAGAACGTGTAAATCCGAGCTCTGGATCGAAAGATACGAAGGTCTGAAGATTTAGGGCACAAAACAGGCGAAAACAGATTTTTAAATTTCTTTTCCCGCGCTCTGCCATCTAGACGACACGTGGCAGGCTCTAGTTCACTGAGAAATTTTCTCTCTCCACCTTTTCACGGGATTTTCTTGTGGGCCCCTTAAACTTGGACACGTGGCATTATTTCATTGGTTCGGATCGGTCTTTGGAAAACTCGCCCCTTCGACCTTTTGGACCTTTTTCCTTGGCGACACGTGTCATGCTTTGTGATTTGTCCACGGGCTGCCCGATTTTCACGTGCACCGTGTCCTTTTTCTTGGATGTCCTGGTGATTCACGGATAGAATCCTCTCGATCCACTCAAATGGGCTTCCTCGACCCTTTTCTGCCGGTGACACGTGGCGTGATCTGATTGGCTTTCGGCTCCTTCGGCTATCCGCGTCCCGTGCGCCCCTTTGTCCCACTTGTCCTTGTGCTGAAGTTTCTTGTTTCGCCGATCTGGCTGGTTCGCGTCCTTTGCGTCCATTTGTCCCAAATGTCCCAGTGCTGTCTGGGACAAATTCTTCCGGTTCGCCCGATTCGGCCGGTTCACGTCCTCCGCGCACTCTTGTCCCGCTTGCTCCCAGTAAAGGACTTGGACAAATTTTCTTTCTTTCGGCCGATTCAGGCATTTCACGTCCATTTGTCCCAGATGTCCCTTTTCTGTTTGGGCCGCCTGGAGGCTTTTCGGTCGATCCACGCCTTAGCGTATAGTTGTTCCAACTGTCCCAAAGGTGGCCTTGAGCGGAGGTGAAATTTGGATAACAGTATCTTGATCTAACCCTGAGCAGCTTGTAAGGTTGACCGAATACATCCAAAGCCAAGCTATCATAACTACTCAGGTTTCCCCAAAAGGAATTCTTTCTACTCCTCCTGTATCTCGCATAAATGTTGCCTCAACTTCTGCATCAGGAAAAATAGAACCTTTCTATCTCTCCCTCCTAATCAATGGTCACAAACTAAGCAACTACATAATTGATTCTGGGGCTTCCGATAATGTCATGCCGATAAGGTCACCCATGCTCTGGGCCTCACACTTACCAAGCCTTTCGGCAGATGTTATTCCTTGGAAACCAAGCAGGTTCCATTGATCGGTCAAATCAAAGATGCGCAGTTTGCATTTGCGGCGTTCCCAGAGAAAAGAGTGAAGATGACCATCCTCATTGCCGATATTCCGGCAGCATATGGAATTCTATTGGGAAGGAGTTTTTGCAGTGAGGTTGGTGGAGAGATTCATATGGACTGGTCTAAGGCTAGAATCCTGTCAAAGGTGTAATGCAAACATTGGAGCCGGAATCACAAAAGAAGTACTTGGTTACTAGCTCGATGACCCCAAAGACCAAATTATCTTCAATCATCGGGGATGGGGAACTATTTCTTGTCTCTGAGTAGTCGATAGAATAGATATTCTCATCCAAGAAGAGAATCTTAACAAGATATGGATGTTGCAGTTTGATGGCAGTTGCGTGACTAGTGGGTGCGGCGCTAAAGCCGTGCTAATATCTTCCAAGGAGGAGATTATTCCTCGCTCTTTCAAGTTTCAGCTTTTCAACACGAATAATCTGCTTTGAGTATGAAAAATTTCTACTTGGCATGCAAGCCACAAAGGAAAGAGGAATCAAGAACCTAAAATTATAGGGTGATGCAAAACTAGTTGTAAATCAAGTTAAAAGGATATATCAAGTGTAAAATGAAAGGCTTAGGCATTACTGCAACGTGGTATGGGACAACATTGAGGAGTTTGACACTTTTTCAATAAAATCCATCCCAAGAACTCAGAATGACATGGCCGACTCATTAGCCATCTCAGCATCCCTCATGCTCCCTCACCCAGGTTTGAAAACAGACACATATACCATTGAGGTAGTTTTCCGCCCAAGCGTGCCAGACAACTCTCAGCACTGGCAGGTGTTCAATGACGACAATCAACTTATTGCCTTCCTGGAAAAGGTAGAGAATTTCAGTGAGCTTCATTTTGAAGGATCCACTTCTGCATGCCGTGAATCGGTTACGGATCAGGACGAGGGATCCAAAGGAAGCGATGGCATATGTCAGCTCAAAGGAAATAAAATTCCAAAAGGCCTGGTTTCTCTAGAATGTTTGTTTAATAGGCATGATCATTTTGTTAGGAAGAAAAGGTGAGATGATCCTAACTCCTCCCTAGAAACTGAACCGGTCAATTTAGGTTCGATAGAGCATCCGCAGTTTGTGAACATCGGAAAATGTTGCACACCCGAAGAAAAGTAGAAATTCATCAAATTGCTGAAGAAATACATGGATGTATTGGCATGGTCCTATGCCGATCTAAATTCCTTCAAGCCAAAAGACATCCAACATGACATCCCATTGAAAGAGGGTGTCAAACCCTTTCACCAGAAATAGAGGCACTATAATCCTAAGATCTCAGGTACCATCCAGGCTGAAATTCAGAAGATGTTGGATGCAAGGATCATTTTTCCTATCCATCACAGTACCTGGGTCACAAACATTGTGCCAGTACGTAAGAAAAATGGTGAGATACACATATGTGTAGATTTTCGTAACTTAAATCAAGCGTCCTTGAAGGATAACTACCCCTTCCCATAATGGATCAGGTTCTGCAGGCAGTAACTGGTTTGGAAATGTTGTCCATGCTTGATGGTTTTTCGAGGCTATAATCAGATTGAAGTCTCACCTGGAGACCAATTCAAAACAACATTTACTACCCCTTGGGGCACATTTCCTATAGCAGGATGCCTTTTGGTCTGACCAACGCTGGCGCCACTTTTCAGCGGGCAATGGACTTCACGTTCAAAGGTATGATGGGAAAGGTTATCATAGTCTACTTGGATGACTTAACTATGTTCTCTAAATAGTGAAATGATCATTGTGATTATTTGGAACAAGTATTGATTAGGTTCCGAGAACATGGGATCTCCCTAAATCTAAATTTTTTTGTTTTCGTGAGTCATCAAGGAAAGTTCTTTGGGACACATTGTCAGCAAAGAATGAACGAAGATAGATGACGAAAGGGTTAGGGCTATTCAAAGCCTTACTTTACCCACGAGCAAGACCGACGTTCACTCCTTCTTTGGAAAAGTGAACTTTCTTAGGCGCTTTGTTCTGACTTTGCTGAAAAGACTCATCACATATCAAATATGATGAAAGGGTCACCAACTTTCTGGTGGAGTGAAGAAGGAAAGGCGTCATTCGAGGATATAAAAGCCTCCGTTGCCCACGCACCAGTCCTGGTATGTCCCGATTTCTCTAAGGATTTTGTCATGTATAGCTATGCATTTGAGCATACCGTATCGCCATCCTAATGCAAAATAATTCTGAGGATGTTGAATCCCCAATCGTGTTCATGAGCTCTCCCCTCAAGCCTCATGAATTAAAGATGTCTCAGTTGGAAAAGCATGCCTTCACTGTTATCAAAGTAGTCAAGAACTTTAGGTATTACATTCTAAACTCTCATACAGTGGTGCTGGTCCCTGACACGGTAGTCAAGTCAATCTTAACTCAATAGGAGTTAGGGATTTTGTGAGGAAATTGGATTGCAAAAGTTCAAGAGTACGATCTAGATATAAAACCAACCAAGCTGGTAAGAGGCAAGGGCCTATGTCAGCTTATGGCTGAAAACCGAGATTCAGAAGACCCTGAGGAAAAGGATGATTGCACCGATGGAGCACAAAGCCAGCTGGAGAAAGCCAATTCTCTACCCATGGTTCTATTTGTCGCGACTAGCGATGAATGGTATTCTGATATTGCTTTCTTTCTCACTTACGGTGAGTGCCCAGCTCATCTAACTTCAAAGGAGAAACGTGCTATAAAGCTCAGAGCAGCCAGATATGTCATCTGGGATGATTGTTTATACAAACATGGAATAGATGGCATCTTCTTGCGATGTGTTGACAAGCCACAACAGATAAAGCTACTTGAGAATTTTCATGATTCAACCTGTGGTGGTCATTTCTCCTCTTCCATGATGGCACACAAGATCATCCAGGCTAGGTACTATTGGCCAATGTTGTTTCAGGATACAACCACCTGGGTAGCAAAATGTGAGCTCGCCAAAATTTGTTGGCAAGCCAAAATTGGATGCTTTTCCCCTCAGCCGTTGTTATTGATGAACCATTCGAGCGGTGGAGAGTTGAATTTATCGGAGCACTCCATCCCCAATCGAGTGCCGGACATAGTTATGTCCTGACAACAATATATTACTTCATTAAATGGGTGGAGGCCATTCCTGTCAAGAATGCCACCTCTGAAGTTGTTTGTAATTTCATCAAAGAGAATATCATAGTGAGATTTGGCGTCCCACACAAAATCATTGCTGATAATGCTTCCAACTTCTCCTCACGAGAAGTTGTTGGTTTTTGCTATGAACATGGGATAATCTTGGCCCACGCCTTGGATTATTACCCCGTGGAAATGGTCGGGCGTAATCCATAAAAACTTAGTGACCATGATACAAAAGATAGTTGATAAGAGTCAGCGAACGTGGCACAAGTCATTGTATGACGCTTTGTGGGCGGACCGCATTACTCCCAAGAGGTCTCTCGGTATGTCACCTTTTCAAGTGTTATATGGAATCGATGCCGAGCTTCCCATTTCTGTAGAACTTCCTGCTCTATGCTTGGCATGAGCAATTGAAGATGAGACTTTCCAAAATTCTCTTGAAAAGAGGATCATGTATCTAGCAGAGCTCGAAGAAAAAAGAGTAAGAGTGGTCGATAGGATCACCGAACATCAGAATCAAGTTAAGAGATTTTTCGATAAAAGGGCTAAGCAAAGATACTTCCAAGTGGGAGATCTCGTCCTTTTGTGGGAGAAACAAAGAGAACCAAAGGGCATGCACGGGAAATTTGATTCTCTATGGAGAGGACCTTTCAAGATCAAGCAGCTCAATGGAGAGAATAGCTTCTATCTCTCGTATCTAGATGGAACTGATCTCCCGCTTCCCTATAGCGGGCAACATCTCAAAACATTCGGAAGTAGAGCTTGCTCTCTTCTTTGTACTGATTTGCTTTAACTTGTGTGTTTGCTTTTGTTGTGTGTTTTCTTTCGTCGTCACCCTTGTTTTTGACTCTATTACCGAATGGATAGGCACATGTTGATCTGGGGTTCTCTACCCTTGAGCTTCACTCAAAGATAGTCCCCTGAAAGAGCCAGCTATTATCCTGTAAAATTGACGAGGGCAATTTTACGGGTAACCATACCAAAATTTTGTTACGGTTCTTAAGTCGGGGTCCTCGGCGTTTAGAATGTTGTAAAGTCAATTTTTAAAAATCTATTTTTCCGAACTTGGTCATTTTGGTCCTTTTTGGTGGTGCGCCTTTATCTATGCAACACGGGTAAATCTGCGCCCCCTTTATTTCCTTTGGTGTAACCTTTGAAGTGTTTACATAACAATTGTTGCGACTTCCCTTGATGCACCTTTCTTGCAAGTGCCAAGGTGCATGCACCTTCCTGTCAACAACAAAAATGTTGCACCGTTAATTGGTGCGCCAAGGCGCTCAAAATGAAGTGTTGATAGTACTAAATTTGTGCCAAAGGCACAAATAATTTCATGTTGACAAAACCATATCCACGCCAAAGGGTGCAAAGTTTTACATGTCGACACGTGTTTTGGTGCGCCCCTTTAAAAAGTGGTTGGCACATTTATTACACCTTTGCCTATATATAGGCGCATCCACCCTGTCACTTTCACAATCAGAAAACACATGAAAAACTTTATTCCTCTGCACCTATTAGCACGCCCGTCATCCTCGTGTGTCGCATTCGTGGACCCCACTTCATTCTTCTCATTCTATATATTCCGGGTAAGTGGTCCTTGTTTCTCTTGTGTTTTTGTTTTTGTTGGTTTTTTGTGAAGTTGGTGTATGGATATGAGAAACCTTAAACCCCTCCTGCCATCCTTGCAAATCTCCCTCCCAAGTCATTTTCATCCTCTTTCCAGATCTGCTGGCCAAGAGGGCTCTGCCTCAAAAATAAATCTAAACCTCTTTGCTGTGCCCCCTTCACCATCTAAATCGATGCGGAGTTAAGCCTAAAAGACCGCAAACCCATCAAGAAAGGAGAGAAACCTAAAATTTACTTCTGAGCCACATTTTTCTCTTGGCACAATTGCCACCCTTGTTACAAAAAACACAGTCACACCAAGAAGGCACACTAACCTTGTTTGCAACACACAAGATCCCTGCACCATACATAAACCAAGTAAATCCTAAATCTAAACTGCACTGCGGCATAATCCCGCTTTACAATAACATAAGTGTTATGCAATAATTTCCTACACTACGCCAAAGACCCCCCTTTGTGCACATAAAGTTAGTGCTACATGCGTTAATCTTGTGCCCTTCGGCACACCAAAATTCCATGTTACATGCAAATTTCCTGCGCCATTGGCGCATCCTGCTCCCATGCAACACCAAACTTATTTGCACCTAGTATAAAATTTCATGTAGTGGCGCAGGCGCACCCCTGTCTACAATAACAATGATGTTATATGCAAAATCCTTGTGCCCTGTGCCCTTTGGTGCTGATTTATTCCTTGTAACACTCTGCTTCAGTGCGCCATACTATTAACCCTGCAGGTGTACCTGCGCCTGCGCCCAGAAGCCTTAAAATTGCTAACTCCTCATTTTGTGATGCTTTAATGGAAGATCTGATAGCTAACATGGCTCTTTTGCATTGGACTTCGCTCCTTCTTCTTGCAGATCAACAACTGAACTCAGACCCACATATGTCTACATCAAGCAAAAGGCCAACCAAGTCAAAGGGTAAAGCTAAGCTTACAGAGGAAGAGATGAAATATAAGTATCAAAGGGTTAGAATGCCCGAGTCCCAGGTAGAATGTGACCTAGACATTAGAGATTCCGAACTTGGTCACATCGACATGGAAGATTTCTAGGCCAGAACTAGGAGGGTCATAGGCAGTCCTTGGATGGACAAACTGGTGGGTAGTGGTCTACATTTTGCTAGGGGAATCCCCGTCAGTGTGGTAAATAACAAATTTATGATGGTGGTGGCCCGCTGTTACAACAAAGACACAAGGTGTGTCGAAAATGAAAAGGGTGAGGTCATAATCAACCTCACTTGCCGACACTTCGAGATCATGCTAGGCATTCCCCACCACCGACATTTTGTGGCATAATTCAAGAATACTGCACTCAAGGTGTGGGAGGACAATGAGGAAAAATGCATGCAGCTGATGAACGAAGTGTACTTAAAGAAAAAAAAGGTGATAACCAGATGGGCACAAGTTATTCACCGTAGCGACTTCTTCGAGGAAATGAGTGATACCATCACATTTCTAAGTAGAGTTTTTGGGCTTTGTGATGCATATTACTTTCACAAATGGATTCTCAGGTACCTAGAAACCATGAATAAGAATGTTCCTGATCAACACTTTGAGTGGGTAGAGATAATAAGCAGCACCATATTTGAGTAGCTCCAACAACTCACCACGACGGGGAGGTTCTACATGAACTCCTACATAGTCTGTCGCTGCCTCAGAGAGGGATTATCCAGCACTGAGCCGATGCGGAGTTTGGCCTCAGGTGAAGATATATGAATACTACCCAGAGCTGAAGTTGGAGAACAACATCTCACAGTTTACCAAGATCAATGATGCTTTCTTCTATGGCATCGTCTACCTTTTGAGGCCAAATATGACTCATGGTCGGATGACCAAGAGCATAGTCACAATGACTGAGAAGTGGGGAGCACTATTTACCCAATTCCCCACCTTCACCTATCTCAGAGCAGCTAACTTCTTGGGAGCCCACTAAATTGCCAAGGTATGCTGGCCCTAAGCTGATCCTGTTGGAGTTGTCCAGACAGCTCATAACATACCATGAGAAGTGTCTAAAGAGAAAGAAGGGTGGAACTCCTTTCCCCCTTACAAGGCGAGTACACCTACATTTCCCACAAAAAAGCTCGGGAAATGTTCACAGAGCTATAAATGCTCAATCTAAAGCACAATTTCCCGGAAAGGCCCACCTTTGACCCAAGAAATTGCCTCCCTAAGGAAAAACTCAATCCGATCCACATTCCACAGTGATTGAGGATATCTACATCAACTTTGTCATGAGGTTGAACTCGGGAGAAAAGATCACTCACACCGGCCCTAGCGAGAGAGATTATTCATGCGGTGTAGCCAATGTTCCAAAAAGGTTATCAAACTATTGATCAAGAAGTTGATCGTGTGTATCTAGACATGGATGGGGACAGCTGGCCGTTTGCCAAAATAGATAGAATAAAGGCACCTCAGACCATTGAGGTAAGGGTTAAAGAAACATTGTGGCGAGATAGAACATTGGTGTAGAATGAATGGCCTTATCTACCTCGGAGTAGATTTCACCACATCCCCTTTGGGCAATGCACCTATCAAGCCGAAACATCTGCCAAAGAGAAAGGCAAGGATAAAGAGGGAGAATCGAGCTCCGCTCAAGAAGAAGCTCCTGAAAGTCCTCCCTCCGCCGCACAGGAACAAGTTGTAACTCTGGCATCCCCGGAGAAAGAAGTGGTAGAGAGTGTTCCAATGGGCACATCCACTCAGGATGTTGCCACTACCACAACCATGGAGGTTCCCACCGTCCCTTCTCCCCCTTCTCAGGTGACTCAAGCAACCATTCCTTTGGTTGTATCCTCTCCCCCATCTTCTACTGTTCCCCCTTCCTTGTCCTCCATCTTCTCTTCTCTCACGGAGCTGTCCCCCACTATTTCTTCTCTCATCTCTCAGCTCCCTTCCATTCCCACGACTACCTCACCTGCAGTATCTCCCCTCCCATGAGAACTTTCTTGGCCTCTCTCTCGATGCCGCCACCAAGTGTCTCTATGCATTTCCCCTCATCTACTGTAGCTGATCCCTCTTCCACCACTGGTCCCGCTCCCTTAGGTCCAGCATGGCTTTCTCAGCACTTGATTCAACAAAGAGGAAAGTCCCTATTGCACCTATGGACTTCTCCATCATCCCAGCAAAGGGGGCTAAGAAGCAAAATCTGATAACTCACTTCTCTCAGAGTGCATCGGAGAAAGAGTAATGGAGATTGCGTATCCCGATCCTTCAAAGAATAAAAAGGATCTATCTCCTATAGATTATACAGTGATGTAGGTCACAATGGGAACATCATCTGAAAGCCTTCAAGGGGAGGCCCTATCTACGGTGGATGCCCTTTGCAAGAAGCTCTAAGAAGCAAAGGAAGAGAAGAGGTTATTAAAAGAGTAGAACAAACATCTTCTCCACACCCTACATAAAATGGGCAATGCACCTCCTACAACTACAACCGAAACTCGCCGAGGTCTTAAGCCATGATAGGTAAAATGAATATGCCAAAATTGGTGAACAAGGTATGACAGTTTCCACTGGAGAGATCAGATCCTCAAAGACAGGTGAGGAGGTAATTGTCAAGTTCACCAAATTGTATCAGAACATTAGTCGGGCAAACAAAGATCTCCAGGCGATTGCAGGACCTATCTCCGAAGAGTTGGACCATGCTAGGTTGCAACACGAGACATTCTAGAAAATGTTCAACTGCTCACTCAATGATTTGGTAAAATTTGGCATTTTCGATCACCCTGTGGTACCCAAAGAAAATCCTTCTTTTCATCCTAGAGAAGATTAACAAGGTCAAGGAGGAAGCCCTAGATGCAATGCATCAAATGGAATAAATTGTCCTAAGAATGTCTCGGGCCTCTTCACTCCTTCTTTTCCTTGAGGAAGGCATATGAAACTATTTGGATCTTCAAGGAGATCGTCTCGTAAGGGCTAGGGCCAGAAGTCACTTTTGACACTGAATGCATCAATAACCTTCTGGCTTGCCGTGATTTTGTGGGGTACCTGATGGAGGTAGGTAATGAATATTTCAAGCTCCCGAAAAACTCAGAGATGAGCGAGAGACTTGTGAGGTCATCGGTGATCATACAAAGGGTCCTGCCCAGGATCAACTTCAGCCGATGGTCAGTAAATTCATGGAATATCGGACCCAGTTCCATATTACCTCTCCCGAACAATAGCAGAAGCAAGATACCCCCTTTCAGCCGTGGGATGACGATGAATAGCTTTCTTCCTCTTGGTTTTCTTTTTGTAAATATCTAAGAGTATGTTGGCACAAATGATGACATCATCCATGTTGCACCATGGGATGTTGTCATCCACCAAGTTGCCCAAAGTCAACATTTGACTTTTAGATATTTTGTAATTAGTTGGTTTCTTTTTGTCTTATCTCTTCTCCTTCTTCTATATATACTTGGATACTTGTTTTATTCAAGGTGTGGACACTTTTAGATTAAAAATAGAAGTAAGGAAAAAAGGCTTTGTACTTTTGTAAAGAGAAGAAAAATATTAATACAATATTGAGACTTTACACCTTTGAATACCTATGTTATGCATCAAAACTTTCTTATGTTAGATCTGCATGTTTATTCTATTGAATCTACTTCTACTTCTTTTTCATTTGTTCATCGGTAGCTTGCTGTATAGATGGAAATGCAATAGTGAGTGGCGGTGTGATCAACGAGTGATTGGTTGGTGAGCAGCGGGTCCATAGGATTAGTTTTAGGCGGAGGTTATGGGTATCTATTCGGTGATGGTGGAGGCCGAGAGGGATCGGGTTTGTTGGTTTTTGCATTTTGATGTGTCTACTCTACGTGTGTTGATTATAGAAAGGATTAGATTTTGTTTGGAGGTTTTGGGGGGTGGTAGAAAAATTAAATTTTGGAATGGGGGATAGCGAGAGTAAAAAGAGGAATGGGGAGGGTAATAAATGGGATAGGGGGTGGGTGGAGGTCCAAGGGTAGTTTAGGTCATTGTAGGTGGGTAAAAGGGGTAGGGGGGAGGTTTTTTAGAAAGGGGGTTTTGGGAAATCGTGGGTTTTTCCACGATAGTGACCAGTGTGTAAATTAAATTTTGGAATGGTCAAGTTTGGCTGGCGTCGATTAGGTGGAACCGGTATCGGTCACCAAATAGGTGACCGATGCCGATTAAAGGTAAAGGGTGGGGTTGGTAAGGGTGAACCAATATCGGTCACCAAACTAGGTGACCGATGCTTTGGTTAAAGGGTGACCAAGGTCGGTTAGGATGAACCGGTACCGGTCGGATTATTGGGCACAAGGGTCCAAAAGTGATGTGGGCTAGGTGGTTGAAATAGGTAGGGTGAAAATAGGGTGTAGGAAAATGATAATTGTTGAATATGGATTGATACATGTAAATTAATGTTGTGCTTGTATTGGATGCAGGGGAGAGTGTAACTACATATGCGGGATAGGGTTCCGCCTCTACTGGTGACAGTGCATGTGCACGACCCCGGAGGAGCTGCAACATGTGGAGGTAGTTGGGTTGAGTGGAGTTCATCATTATAGACATGTTTTCTAGCAGCCTAGTTTGATGGTCGCGCTCATCGATAGATGGGATTCCAACCAACACGTTCCACCTACCGATGGGTGAGATTACTATCACCCTGGAGGACGTGTTCCAGATTCTTCAGTTACCCATATTGGTGTATAGGTTTATTCTATCTCCTCCAGGCCTCAGAGGAGCTGATTGTGATTTTTTGGTAGAGGGATGGCCGACTTGAGATTCCATAGTGCACTAACTTGAGCTATGGAGAGATGTACCTAGCCCATGTCAGAGGAGATGAGGCTAGTGGTTCTGTTGATGGAGGTAGTGTGCTGCTATGCACTGCCAAATGTAGAGGGTGGATGTTTTCCCCAATCACTGATGGGGTACTCCATGACATGATGGTGGATGAGACCCACTTTTCCTGGCACCAACATTCTTGGTGCAGCTATGTATAGGGAGTTGTGGGCATATGGGTGGTGCGCAGGTTCAGCTTTGTGTTGTACATTTTTACTACACTACTGGGCATACGAGCACATAGTTTGTGTGCATCCTATAGGGATGCCCTGAGTAGATGCATTCCCACCTAGATTTTTGTGGGTGGGGTATAGGAGATGGGTGCCGGTGATTGGAGAGTGGAGATCTGAGAGGCCCACACATGATGTGGCCCATTTTTGGTAGTTACTGGAGGGGTTGTCTAGAGTGGACATTATATGGAGGCCATATGTGGGATTCCCCTCATATAGGCATATGCATGAGGAGCTAGTTGAGCTCCAGCTAGAGAGATGGATATAGGGTCACCATGCCGGGGAGTATGAGATGATCCCGTAGATAGAGTCCAGTGGCAGTTCGGGCTAGTATAGGACATTCCTCTCGCCCTTCCCACAATATTAGAGAGATGATGTGGAGAGGCCCTTACCTCTACCACAACCTACAGTGCCCACAAGGTAGGAGGAGTAGCTAGTGGACCGACGGATAGATGATGTCGGTGCACAGACAGGTACAAATAGTGGTGGGTGGCTCACTTACAAGCCATACCACCCAGACCGGGGCAGCCAGATTTAGCCACCATTATAGTGTAGAGAGACACCCTACGGGCAGTGGCGATGTTGATTACCTAGTTGGGTATACTACAGACACAGCTGGAGGGCTTGGAGGTGGAGGTAGTAGAGCTACAGTGTACAGGTGGCTAGTCTGCAGGCCCAGATGGCTGATGGAGGAGATGGAGATGGAGAGGAGGGGATGGTCAGGTGGCAGCCTTACAGGCTCAGGTGGTAGGTTTACAGGGCCAGTTGGCCATAACCCAGCATAGATTGGGGCCTTACAGGCCCAGATATAGGCAGGGGTAGGGGGCACCACCACCATCATAGCACACGGGATTAGGTCCCGATTCATAGGAGGCAGGCGTGGGGAGGTCCCACGAGGGAAGTATAGGGGCCGAGACCTATGGGACCACCACAGACCATGCCTGATATCTAGGTTACGAGATGCCCTAGGTGAGGCTAGATACTATCAGGACCAGCTGATGGTGGCCGGATAGATTTCATATCCTATGCCGAGTACAGGCACAACAGCATCTAGTGAGAGGATGAGATCCCACACTCACAGTGTGGAGAGCACAGGGGGTCAGTGAGCTCTGAGGCCCGATCAGGAAGAGGCTACCAGCACATGCACAGACCAGCTCTAGTTGAGGTGCCTAGCAGGGACCCAGGAGGCCGAGGGTACTAGGTGATACAGAGATGGAGGACATCCGCCGAGATGCCTGATATGTGGTCACCTAGTTTTTGATGTATGATAGTTATTTTTGTGATATATACCGGCTGCGTGCTGAGAGATATTTATAGTTTTGATCACATACGAGAGATAGTGAGGATGTATGAGTGGTTTTGTATATTTTGAGCATATACCAGCCTGCGTGCTGAAGATATTTTGTATTGATTCATTATTTTATTGTATATATGAGACCGTCCTGCGTGTCGATGACATTTTGTATTGTATATCGGCCTGTGTGCTGATGATTTTGAGATGATGGACATGATGAGATAGCCATGTATATTTGAGATACACATTATTTATTTATATGATGAGATACATGGTATTTTTTGATTTGTTGATGTGTTTATGAGATTTTGATTTGTTATTTTGATATGGATGGAAATTAGGTGAGTTAGGCATGATGGAGTCAGGTTGGTTAGGCATGATCGAGTCAGGTTTGTATAGGCATGGATCGAGTCAGGTTGGTTTAGGCATGGATCGAGTTAGGTTGTTAGGCATGGATCGAGTCAGGTTTGTTTAGGCATGGTTGAGTTAGGTTTGTTTAGGCATGGATCGAGTCAGGTTAGGCATGGATTGAGTCAGGTTTTTTAGGCATGGTTGAGTTAGGTTTTTAGGCATGGTTGAGTCAGGTTGGTTAGGCATGATGGAGTTGAAAGTAGGTGAAGTTGTGATTCATTATTTTATGCAATGAATGATAATATGGGTCATATGTGAGATGTGGTATAATCTATGCATAGTGATGATAGAGAAATGGTAGGCATAATAAATGTATGTTGTGATAATGTTTAAAATATGAAACAACTTGTTATGTATGTGGTTGAATTTCCAATTTTGGGTATAAAAGGGAAACTAAGTTAGGTGTGATGTAATGTGAGGCACATGGAAGATGAATTGTTTAGGGTAGAGGATGGCCGAGCTAACCTCCAAGGGCCCCATGCCCTCGAGTGTTGCCTACATAGTCCCGGTGAAAAGGGACCTCAGGCCGATGTAGTTCTCCCATGAGCTAGGGAAGAATATGAGGAGGTATGAAAATGAGTTGGTAGGTTTTTAGGAATGGTGTGGGTTTTAGATCTGTTAGGTGTGGGTGGATTATAGGTAAAGTGATGTAGGTGGGGTCGATTGTGGTGAAAGAAGAAGATTACCCCAAAAGTAAGCATCGAGGACCAAGTCCTGTATAAGGTAATCAAAACATAAACAAGGATGGCTAAAAGATAAGAGGGGGCAATAAAGCCACCTGATTGGTGAGGATCATACCAAGTAGATCACACCTTGAAAGAGGTGATGAACGTAAGACCCTAAAGACATTGCATGATTGATTGTTCTATGGTGAAAAGTAGTCACATGATCACCAAATGTCATAAGTTCCAAGAAGTCCCTTGAGGCAATTAGGAAATGAGAGTGGGAATGGTAAGAAGGGTGAAAGGTAGTTAATTTTTATATGGTATAGGTAGCATGCACTTTGGGCAAGAGAACCTAGGTCACAATGGGCAAGTCCATGACTAAAAGGTTTTTAGTTTTAACTTATAGTTGAGATAGACTGATCGATGCGGGAAGTCTATATGGGATGAATAAAATTTAACTCCTTGAGGTCTTCGTGAAGTTGATCGATGTGGGAAGCTTCGGTTGCTCTCATTTTTTTTTTTAAAGAGCTTTACATAGCTTTTCCTTCGAGGAGCAGAGCTATTTATAGCAGCAATTGTTGAGAGGAAGATGTCCTTTTGAGGGAGTCATCTTTTTATTAGAAGTTTGACTCAAGGAGTTTGGTCCCATGTGAGGTCTTTGAAGTCATGGACAAGACCAAGGTGGAGAATAGGACTCTTGTTCAAAAGGAAGGTGAAAACCATGGGATCTCATCTAAAGGTAGATGAAAAGTATCCATGAGAATCATGCTATGTGCAGCGCCATGGTACACATATTCAAGAGAAGATAATAAGTGACGGTACTCACATGATTCTTGTTTAATCATTGGTGAGGTGTATGAAGTGAATAGCTCAAGGGATGAGCATGGAAAGAGACAAAAGGTGAGGTAGGATGACAAGTCAACAATAGAATGGTCAAAGATGCAAGGCATTAAGGGGCTCAGGTTCGGGTTTACCATCAGTGAAGATAAATGATAAGCACCTGATCCATAGGTATGAGTCACGATGTATGGTCCAAGCCAATTAGGAGAAAATTTTCCCGTTTACTTTTTTTCTACTTTAGTTACATGTTGATTTTCTTTCAGACAAGGTCACCGACTTGGAAGGTTCCATTCATGGACACGTTTGTCATAGGCACATTTGATACATTTTTGGTAAACTTGAAGGTGATCCAGAGCATTAAGATGACGTTCATCTAATAACTCTAGCTGTGCTAAATGGTCCTAACAAAATTCATCATCATTGAGCATGTCATGGAGAGAAATGCGGAGTGAGGGGATCTGGACTTTGAGAGGTAGGACTACCTCTGTACCATAGACTAGAGAAAAATGGTGTGGCCGCAGTGGAAGTGTGAATACTAGTGCGGTATGCCCATAGGGCAAAAAGGAATGTGCGTATGCCAATCCTTCCCAGTATCGTCAACCACTTTCATAAGAATTTTTTTTAAGGTTTTGTTAGTGGATTCGGCTTGGCCATTGGTTTGTGGGTAATAAGGTGATGAGAAACTAAGTTGAATGCGAAGGCATCATAAAGTTTTTGCAATGTTTTGTTTTTGAATTGTTTTCCATTGTCAGTGATGAGGTGATGAGGAACACCAAAGTGAAAAATGATGTGGTGGTTAATGAACTCACATATTTTCTCAACTTTCGTGGAGATGAGTGGTATGGCTTCCACCCATTTTGTATAGTATTCGGTAGCAGTGATGATCCATTGATGGCATTGGGAAGAATGGGGATTGATTTCTCCGACAAGATCCAAACCCCATTGAGAGAAGGGCCAAAGGTCACGGGTGACCTGTAAGGCATGACTAGGTGTATGATGAAGATTGGAATGTTGTTGGCATTTTACACAACATTTGACGTAATCACAACAATCATGATTAAGGGTTGGCCAGTAATAGCCTAGGAAAGAATACACTTAGCAATAGCAAGGCCACTGAAGTGACCTCCACATATGTTGTCATGAACTTCCTTAATGGTATAAGGAATTTCAGAACTTGTGAGGCATCGTAAGAGAATACCATCAAAGCCACACTTATAGAGGAGTCCCCCCAGAATGACGTAATGAGAGACCTTTTTAAGGAAGGCACATTGTCCATTACGGGTGAGATCAGGAGGTAAGATGGAGAGAGAAAGGTAGTCGGAGTATTGTTTGTACCAAAGGTCACTCGGTCAGGGGTAGTGGTTCGATCGAGTAAACATCATGAGGTAAATAAGAAGGTGATTGGAGTCATTGTATGGTGACAAATATTTTAGAATCGGCGGGTGAAGCGGGTATTTGGGAAGCTAAGCAGGCCATGGTATCTACAAATTTGTTGGTTGAACATGGGATGGTTTGAAGGGTGTAATGATCAAAGGTGGTCAAAAGTATGTCTACATGATGTTTATACTTTTGAAGTATCTCATTATGACATTGGTATATACCATTGACTTGGTTTATGACCAATTGAGAATCACCAAAGATGTTGATTGATTTGACATCTAGGGCATAGGTAACTTGGAGACCTAGTACGAGCACTTCGTATTCGGCAATATTGTTGGTGCATTCAAAATCTAGTTTGAAAGACAAAGGCATGGGTTCACCATCAAGAGGAATGAGGATAATACCAGCCCCACCCCCATGCTGACACTTGGAACCATCGAAGAAGAGTGTCATTTGGTAAGGAGGTTCATCCAGGGAAAGGGTAGCAATTGACTCATCTGGAAAGTCAAAATTAGAGTGTTGATCCCGAAATAGGTGCATCGGCCAATTGGTCAGGTGATAGCTTGGCCCTTGATGGACTTTTGATGAATGAATTCGAGGTCAAGATCAGCTAAAAGCATAAGCCATCGTGTGCGCATGCTTGATTTTGATAAGGTTTGGCATACATGAAGTGTAAGGGGTCGGTGTTGGTCACAACATAGGTTTTGTGGTTGAGTAGGTAATGACGGAGTTTGGTGGCAATGAAAACTAAGGCTAAGAAAAGTTTTTGGGGTGGTTGTATCGGGTTTCATAGTCCAAAAGAGTATGGCTTATGTAATAAACCACCTACTCCCTATGTGTTGTTCATCACGATGAGCGAGCATGGCTCCCAAGGAATGATCGGTAGCGAGATATGTATAGGTAAAAAGGTTGATCATCTTTAGGTGGAATGAGTATGGGTGGTTGGAGAAGGTATTGTTTTAGGGCCTCAAAATCTTTGTGGCAGTCATCATCCCATTTAAAGGAGACATCCTTCTTGAGTAGATGATGAAATGGTTGACATCGATCAGATAATTGTGAAATGAAATGGTGAATAGACTACAAACTTACCTTGCAGGCTATGGAGTTGTCTAAGGTTAGTAGGTGGAGGCATTTCAAGAATGGCCTTGACTTTAGCAGGGTCAACCTCTATACCACGTAGGGAAATGATAAATCCTAGGAGTTTCTGAGAGGACCACGAAGACACACTTCTTAGGCTGAAGGTGAACACAATATTTAATGAGATGGTCAAAGATGGTTTTGAGGATGGTAAGGTGCTCGGAGTGGCGCATTTAGATTTGGCCAAGAGATCATCCACGTAATCTTCCAATATGTGATGCATGATGTCATGGAAGATGTAAGTCATAGCCCACTGATATGTGGCACCAACATTTTTAAGGCCAAAAGGCATGACTCGATAGCAGAAGGTCCCCCAAGGGGTGATGAATGAGGTCTTGTGTTGATCTTCTAGGGCAAGCAAAATTTGGTTATAACCCGAGAAGCCATCCATGAGTGATAGCATCTCATGACCAGCGGTAAGGTCAACCAGTTGATCAATACCGGTAAGGGAAAGTCATCTTTCGGGTAGGCTAGGTTGAGGTCATGAAGTCCATGTAAATGTGGAGTCCCCTGTCACTTTAGTGATAGGGACAATGTTAGAAATCAAAGGATAATCAATGGGTAAGATGAAGGAAATGGAAAGAAGGCACTGAAGTTCTTCTTTGAGAAGAGAGCAATGCGAGGTGCATTTTCCTCAGCTTTTTGTTTGATGGGTTTGGCATCGGGAATGGTTATGATATTGTGGACCACTATGGTGGGGTCAATACCGGCATGTCTACATAAGACCAAGCGAAAGCATGGTTATGATCTCTGAGAAAAGAAGTGATGGCTTCTGTTCAAGCAACATCTAAAGATTGACCGATCTTTAGGATGTGCGGGTCATCTTGAGTATGAATGTTGATCTCGATAGTCGATTCATTCAACATGGTTTACATCTCAGAGGGTAACGACCGATGAATATATGAGTCTTCTACACCAAGGTAGGTGAGTATGGATTCATCATCCTACATTGAATGACATTAATTGAAGGTGTATCATCATCGATCATTTCAGGATACAGGAAGGGAAGAGTGGAAGGGGCCTCACCCTCACGTTGATAAGTCAGAGGCCCCAAGGAAATGGTGTTTATGAAAAAAAAAAAGTTAGGAGGGATAGATTCGGATCTATCGACTCCATCGGTGAGGGTGGTGATGAAGGTGGAGTGGGTGGAGAAGGTGGAGAAGGGCTAGTGTCCTTAATGAGTTCAATGTGGGCCTGTTTGGTAGGTGGTTCGGGAAAGCCGATACCACTACGGTCATTATGTTTGTGGGTGGTACATGGAATAATGGTATGGCGGCCTTGCTCATAAAATCCAAAACCAAAACCCTTCCATGCACATCGGTGTAGGAAGGTGTGGGTGAAAATGGTGATTGGTAAGTGATTGGAAGTCAATGGAAAATGGGTGAGTTTGTGGCGGTGGTTTGGGTATGTAAGTGGTAGTATCAAGTCCCCCATAGGTGAGATTGGTACGAAGATGAGGAGGACCATAAAGGAGGCATTCTCCTATGTGGTGATCATAATGGGGGTGTTGGTGAAGACTTCCATACTCTTGTGGAGTAAGGAATGTGTTGATACTATATAGGCGGTACTCCCCCAGAGTGAGGCATTGAAAAACACCTTCCAAGGGATCGGTGGTTTGTATGTAGGTAGCTGGAATGGATGATGTGTCGGAGGTCGATGCGGAGGTGGAGTTAATGGATTGGGAAGCTGATGGGTCAGCCATGGAGGTTGGGGCAGTGGTAGGAATGGAGGAGGTATGTGTGGTTGAAGTAGTGGCTATACTGGTAAGTGGAGGTGTAGGTGAAGAAGTAAGGTTGTGGAGGTAGACGGCTTAATAGGTATGAGCACATCATTGGGTTGGTAAAGCATGTTGCATGTTTTAAAAGGTGATGGATCAGTTGGAATGGTATAGGTGTGTCCTTCATGTTCAAACTTTACACAATGATGCAAAGTGGAAGGAACACAACCCATGACACGAATCCAAGGTCTGCCAAGCAACAAGTTATATTGAAATTCCCCCTCCAAAACATAAAATAATTCTAGAATAGTGTGGGGGCCCACATGAATGTGGAGGATGATGGTGCCTAGTGTAGAGTGATAGCATCATTGAATGAATGCAACATGACATGAGATGTTTATGCATGTAATTGTCAGGTATGCACATTTGAGTGAATGCATGGGATGAGATGATGTTAATGCTAGCACCCCCATCAATCATCACACGGCGTACCCATATGTCATCTATGTGGACAGAGATGAAGAGGGCTGGGTCCAGGTCATCATTTTGGTGTGGCACGATCTCTTCTCTCGAGAAGCTAAGGGAGGCTACTTGGTGAATAGGGTGGGGTGAAGATGAAGGTGGTAATTTGGTGAGAGAGGCTACATGATGGGGTGTGATAATGGAGGCTACGGGTGTAGGGTCATTGGGTAAAACCTCAATAGATTGAAGAACCTCCATGAGAGCTTGATGATGGGATTACGAGGTTTGGATGAGGTCATATAAGGACATTTTGAGGGGAGATTGGTGTAATTGTTTGAGCATGGTGTGATGTGTGATGCCATTAGAAATGGGGTACGTGGGGCCACGATAGTGATTTTAGGTATGGGTGCAGATGGTATGTTGGGTATAGGATTGGTTGGTGGGTCAATTGCCTTTTCTTTACCCTTATCCTTCTGAGCACATGTGTAGTGACATGTATCATGTTGATTTGAGGGGAGTCATGAAATGGAGAAGGTGTAGGATGAGTGGTGTAATGACATGACGGGAAAAAACCTACTGGAGGAGAAAATCCTTGTGAGGTGAGCTGGGCAACGACATTTGGGTGATGGCATGGCAAGTTCTCTGATGTGAACCATGTTAATTTCAAATCTTGGGGGTGGCTCTAGGAGTTGTGAGGGTGGAGGTTGTGGTTGTTGAGTGGGCAGTGTAGGAATGGGTGTCGGTGAAGTAGGGATCCTCATCGAGAAGGTCATCATCATCAAAGTTGGCTTCTAGTGGACACAACTAGATAAGGATGGTTTTCAAGGCCTTGCGTTTTCCACATCATGCCCTGGCACACGATGGTAGGCAAAATTTTAGTATCATCAAACCCTTTTGGCTTGGGTTTGAGGGGGTCATAAGGTCTGAGTGGTGGTAATGTGATGACAAAGTCTCAAGGAGGTTGGTTAAAATTTTGGCATAAGACCCTGCTAGTGGATCGCAATGGGAAGTGAACGTGGGTTTGGGTGTAGGTGTGGTTGATTGTTGAGGAATGGCCTTTGGAAGAGGAGGAGCGGGTCGAGCTATGGGTTTGGGTGTTGGCATGGTTTTGGGTGTCGGTCGTGCTTGTTTAGGTAGGGGTATAGTAGATGGATGGGTAGGAGGGTGTGTGGTTGTTTTGACTACCTTATTGTGGGGTAGTGGAGTTTTGTTTTTGGGTTGCACCTTCTTGGGTAAAGGTGATATGGGTGTATGAGGTCTAGAAGGAAAAGTAGATGGGGGAAGAGGGTGAGTTACCCATGGGGATAATGGAGGTGTTGTGAAGGTAGATGATGCATGGGTCATGCTTGGGGTGTGAGAGAAATGACGACTGAAGTGTAGTGGGTAGTGAAGCAATAGCTGAGGGTATTGGAGGTATGGGTGGTAAAGATGTTGCAGGTGTGGGTGTAAGTCATGTTGGGCATCTGGGTAGGTTAGAGGTTTGTGAGGAAGGAATGGGTTGTTGTGTTTTTGGTTTATTGATGGGTGGAGGTTGCTTGACCATGTTGGGAAGCTGAGATCTAAGATGGATGGATAGGTGAAGGTGTGATTGGCGCAGCTGGGGTATGAGTTCTATGGGTTTGGTGCTTCTATTTGGGTGTCGGAGTAGGTGTGGTGTTGACTTTGGAGGATGTAGCTAAATCCAGTTTGATAGGTGGATGAGTAAGGTTGGTGGTTGGGGTGACCCCTAAAGTGGTAATAGGTTTAGTCGAGGAAATGTTGTAGGTGTGGGTTTGGGTTTAGATGTAGGTTGAGTTATGGGTAAGGGTGTGGTTTGAGCTATAATAGGTGTCATGGAAGGAGTTGTGATAGAGGTGGTTGTGTTTGGTTTGATTGGTCAAAATATTTTTGGGTAGATAGTGGAGGTATCAGTAAGGGACATCTGCATCTGTGTTGAGACCGAAGTAGAAGATGCCCCCCCCATAATAAGGCTCTATCCACATAATCTAAGTGATCGGCCAAACATGAGAATGACACATCTGTAGGTGGAGTTGATGAGGACCTAATGGAAATTCCCATAAAATGTGTCTTAGAGATGGGAAATTGGCTAGCTTTAACTTCCATGGGTAAGAGAGCCGAAAGTAGGTCTGCAGGATTCTGGGTAGCTGATGGAGAATGCTCACCAAGAGGCAAAGGTATCTCAACTGGGTCTATGATGGGTGGAGGAGATGATGGGTGCTCCTCTAGGTGGAGGAATGATAGGTGCTCTCTGTGGGTGGAGGAGGTAATGGGTGCTCCTCTATGGGTGGAGGAGGTACTGTGGGTATCGGTTCTCTAAGTGGAGAAGCCAAAGGTGAAATGGTTTCGATGTTAGCGGAAGACTCCTCCATAGGTAATGAAGGAGATGAAAGGTGTTCCTCTGTTGGTGAAAGAACAGGGAGATTGGTTCGATGCAGAAGGAGGACTTTGGGCTAGAATCTCCTCTATGGAAGGAATATGGGGTATTTGGGAGGTGACAGGTGCATCATTAAAAATAGCGTGAACCTCACGGGTATGGGTATCATGAGTTGAGGTCTCACCGGTTTGATCAGATGAAGGAGCATGGTTGGGAAATGGTTTCTTGAAGATGTGTAGGTTTTGGTTGGTAGGTGCATTAGGATTATCCATGGTTAACTCACCTTTCTCGAGCATTTCTTGGACAATATTTTTGAAAGTGATGTAATTTTATCACTATGACCCTTTACTCGATGATAGTTACAGAAGTCATGTTCTTTATACCATGCGGGCATGGGGCGAGCAGGGTCAAAACCAGTGTGTGGTTTTATGGGTGGAAGAGTGATGGCTCCGGCTTTGATAAGCTTTTCTAAGATAGAAGAGTAAGGTTCCCCAATTGGGGTGTATTTCCACTATTCTCATCTGAATTGAAAAGTCTAGATGGGTGAGAGATTAGATGAGGGGTAGCTTGATTTGATGGATGAGCTGGGCTGGCCTTGAGTACCACTACGTTAGCGGTGCCCTTAGCCTTTGAATAATTGTTTTGTGGTTTGGAAGAAGAAGAGGTATCATTCGACTTGAATGCCAATTCTTATTGCGTAATTGGATTTTCTTCTCTTCGATGGCCCAAATCTCTAACTTTTGTGCCATAGTGAATGCTTCATCGAATGTTTGGAAGGTTTGGACCTGTAAGGTCGGTGAGATATGTCTAGCACAAGCCCATGTGAAGAGCTCGATGAGTTCTATTTTGTGGTAGTTGGAAGGTGAGTTGATTGATCAAGCTACACCAGCGAGTGACAAAATCTATGATAGATTCATCCTCATATTGACGCGTGGAGTATAGGTCGGTCATGGTAACCTTCTTGACGATATTGATAGAGAAATGGTCCAAGAAGGCTTGGGCTACTTGATTGAATGAGAATATAGAGTGTCTAGGTAACCCACTATACCAATCTAATGCAGGTCTAGTGAGAGACATGGGAAAGGTTCTCAAGAGCAAGGCATCATCGTGAGCGATCAGATAACACCCATGTTTGAATGACCAAAAATGTTGTGGGTCTTCTTTTCTATTGAAATGATTGAATTTAGGCATTTCCCAATGCACGGGGTATGGTGAATAGGAATAGATGGGTGGATGGGCTCATTGCAAATCTCATCATAGGTGAGAGTGTTGTGGGAGCTGAAAACCGATGCCTCCAATGTCTACATCTTGTCCAACATCAATTTGATTAGGTCGTTGGTAGGTTGCGATGATTGGGTGCCTCTTGTAGCGTGAGAGGGTTGGTTTTGGGCATATAATGGGGTGGCACTCCAGTGTATGGTGCTGCCATGTAGGTTGATTGGGAAGAAGGTAGTGAAATAGGAGGTACGTACCAGAGTGAATAATGGATGAAACGGGAGGTTGTTGATAGTATGTATATGGAGGTGGAAGGGTCATGGTAACCCTAGTGGCAATGGGGGCTAATGATTGTGGAATGGAAAGGACCACGTTTTGAAAATGGGGTAGGGGTCACCGACACGGAGGTGGTAATGTAGCTATGGGTATGTGTGAGACATTAGGGGTGGATGAGGTTGCATTTTGGGTAGTTGTCGAGGGTATTGTGGATGTGGCGGGTGCCACGGAGGTGGCAGACGTGACAGTCATAGTGGGTATAGGACCTAGCTGCAGAGAGACAACTGGGGGTAAAGTAGATGCGGGTAGCACAGAGCCAGATGGGGCTGATGCAGGAGTGGGAGTGAGAGTCGAGGGGGGATAGATACGGGCATGTCATATATCAACTGACCCGAGGCATCTCGAGTGGATGAATGGGAAAGGTAAAACTACAAAGCGGCAGGGTTTTGGTCAAGGAGTCGTGTGAACTCCTCATCTCCAGTAGTGATAGTGATAGGTTGGATGGGATCCATGGCTGGTGATAAAATGGAAGGTGGTGAAGGACTAGGTGGGAGTGGTTGACAACTGGCATGAAATATGAGTGCGCTTGCTTGTTTTCGGGTCAACACCATGTGAACCAATATTGATCGATCAGTAGGGTTGCTTCTCTATAAATGACATAAAAAAACAAGGAATAGGTGAATCTGATGGTAAAAGTGTATTAGGTACCAAATGTGGGTTGGGAAATGAAACAGGCTAACCGATGCTTGGTTAGGGAAAACCAACGCCGGTCAGGGGTAACCATTTGCCGGTCACTTGTAGAAAATGGATAGTGAGTGAAAAACAAGGTAGAAGGTCAAATCTGATAGGTATGCCAAATCTAATGATGTTTACAATGTCAATGGGAATGATAGCAGTGACAGGACTATGAAAAGTGGAAGAAGATGAATAAAATGTCCTTTTGGGTAGGTTAACAAAAGGACCTAGAACCGACGTCGGTTGGGTATAACCGATGCGATCGAGGGTAGCCGAACGATGGTCAACTGGGACGACACATCTTAGTCTTGTGAAATTGAAATAGTGATGAAAGAATAGTGGTTGTGAATTAAAATTTGATGTAGAATCAGACCCAAAATTCTGAGAATGATGATGATATGGCCTAGGCACACTCAGGTGAAGCTAGAATACACCAGTTGTGATGAGGAGCATGCAAGGATGAACAAGAAAAATGAAGAACATGATCTCTCACCTCAAAATGCAAGCCAAGTAGAAACACTAAGAAAAATGTGATCCTAGGAGTGCCTTTTCTATTATGTTTGTTTAGCTTATGCTATTTAAGGACTGACACATGAATTGTGAAATAGAGTTTTTGGTGAGGATGGCTTCCTACAAAGAAGGAGATCTAAAAGGTGAGGTTTTAGGTATGTTATGGTGGGGGTGGGCTTCACTCTGAAGTATGACTCGACAGAAGCGAGATGGGGAGTACCTGTCATGATCCTCATGATCACCTGATCATTGACAGCTTCCGAGAAAGATGTTGTTTAAGAATATGTGTTTGTTTTGAATTTGTGTAATTTGGCAAGACTCGAGAGAGAGAGAAAAGAGATGTGCTTTCTATGGTTCATTTGTCAACCATCAGCTGGTCATGACTTCCAACGTATAGGTTGCCCTCAATTAATGTGAGCTAATGCGATAAATCAGAATGGAATGCACTTATTTTTAAGCCCAAATCAAAGTGTGAAGTTGGATGACACAATAAGATGAAGAGGAAGAGGGATGCTCTTTCACTACAATGCAGAAAAACATGAAGAAATGGTTCTTTTTAATTACACCAAAAGAAAGGTTTCCTTTAGAGCAAATAGAAAGAAAAGGTGGGTTACCAAGGAAGAAAATTAATGTGTATGCTTTTCAGAAGGGAAACAAACACACAACTTTTCCTAGGAATGAATGAAATGCAAGGAACCCGGATGGGTCCCACCGTGTGCCAAAATGTTTCACCTGATTCTTAGATGTTTCTTTGAAGTATTGATGAAACAAATAGGGTAACAGGCATAGGAGGAATACCTGTTCAAATGTTGGTTGATGGGTTGTTGTGCGCGTATGACTTCCGAATCCACAGCTTGGTTGTGAGAGCTTCCTTTTGGCTAGGAGGAACTACCTATAATAAAAGCAAGACCACCAGAAGGAATTAAACAATATGTGCAGTGAACTACCTAGCGTATGCTAGATCCGGAAGTGTGATACTTCCTAGATGGTTGTCAATCCACTTTGTTTTAAACAATTTAATGTGGTAAATAAAGTAAATCCTATTGTAGTTTGAAATGATTTAGGTATCTCACTTAAAACACAATAAGAAAGATCTAATCTAATAGGCTAGGTTAGAGTAGGATCCAAAGGTCAAGTGACTGGTTTTGGGTCTCTGTAGGTCTGACAGAGGTCTCAGGCAGATCACAGGTGAATGAGGGTGAGGTGGAATTAGGTGGGTAGGTCACTATTGTTCAGGTTGTATGGGAAAATACAGAGACCGATGCCGGTTAAGGGTGACCAATGGTGGTTAGGTGTAACCGGTGCTGGATTCTTGTGGAAATCTGGGAATGCCACAGAATGAGCTTTGGGTCTCCTTTGTGATTGCACAAAGGACTTTGGTTGGTCGAGAATGAGGTATTGGGTGGTTTGGGTAGGATCGGTGAGGTTTTAATGGGTATATGGAGGGGTGAGTGTTGGAGGAAGTCAATGGGTGGCTAGGTGAACAATAGGTGACAATATAAGGATGAAATGAAATAAACCAGAGAAGTATAACATTATACTTACTTGGATCCTGTCTGGACACTTGTGAGTGAGGGATGGAGGTGTTGATGAGAGGTTGAAGGCTGCAGGTGATCAAAATTGTAGGAGAGCTTCTGCATGGGCTGCATGTGCATTCCTCTTTGCTTGGTTAGATCAGATCATTGTTGGGGTGGTATGTGCAGGAAAAAATGCTTGATCTCCTTCCTTGCATGCATGTTCTCGCTGAAATTCATCTCAAAAGATGTGATATCTCTCGGGAATGTGCTAATGTTCATCAACCTTTTTCCAATCTTTTTCCAACCTTGAAAATAAGGTTGTTTTGGGGTTAAAAGGGTAACCGATGGCGGTTCGGCTTAACCGATGGTTAGGGCTAACCGGCGTCGGTCAAGGGGGATTTCCTAGGTTTACTAAACTAGGGAGATCCTCTTGATTTTCTCAGATCTCATGTCATTAACCCATGGATTAAACTAGAAGCTTCTTGTAAGCATGCGGGAATGTGGTTAGAGAGAATGTAGGCATTGATTTTTAGGGTTTGGGTAAGTCTTAGTTAGTTATGGCAACTTACTAAGAATAGGTCTTAGGTTGAGTTGGCTTGATGAGGTGTCTAGTGAGGTGTATGTGTGGATATTATTTAAATTAAGATATTAAGAAGAGTTACTTGAAAGGGAAAGGTACATTCTACTTAGGGAGAACAAGAGTAACACACATTTGAGACATTGAAGGAGAAACTTACTACCGCACCTATTCTATGTTCTCTTTCATAGGACAAACCATTTCATGTACATGTTGGCGCCTCTGGCATGGCCATTGGTGCGGTGTTTTCCCAATCGAGAGAAGGTATTGTGGATCATCCTATCTATTTTTCTAGTAGAAAGCTAACTCATGTAGAATAGAATTACACAACTATAGAGCTCGAAACTTTGTCAATGATATATGGGCTACATAAATTTTGCCAATACCTACTAGCTACATCATTTTTATTTTATATAGATCACATGGAATTAAAGTATTTAGTAAATAAACCTATTTTACAAGGGCACATATGTCGATGGGTGCTCTTATTTCAAGAATTTGATTTCACGGTTGTGCTAAAACCGAGAAAAGTAATTCTGGACCAGACCATTTATCAAGAATACAATCGGGAGAAGAGTCACATAAAATTGAAGATACTATGCCGATATGTACAGCTTATACAAGTTATGCCACACACCTTCAAAACTAGAGGACATTGTTGTCTTTCTACGCATATGGATGGTGCGAAAGGAATGAATTACTTGAGAAGAAATAACTCACTATACGCACCGCACCTTATATGTTAATCGGTGGTGACTTGTACAAATTGGGTCACAATGATGTATTACGCTGATGTTTATTGGAACATGAGCGCATGGGCATTATGGAATAAACTCATGGTGGAATTGTAGGTAGCCACTATGCCGGTGATACCACAACACACAAGACTCTACTCGTTGGATTATCATGGGAGACCCTCTATAAAGATTGTAAGGAATTATGTAAGACATGTGACCATTGTCAACATCTTAGAAGACAAGGTCAAGATGATGAAATTCCTCGAGAACTATTTCTAGCACAAAACCATTTGAGAAATGGGCTATAGATTTTGTGGGTCCCATTTCACCAAATTTATCTATCTCTAATCGGATCACGCTAAATTATAACTTACCTGGACTATCGACAAGATGGGTAGAAGAAACACCTACCAATAACGCAGACAACAGCTACTGATAACTCGATTTCTATGGGAAAATATTATTACAAGGTATGGATGTTCTTTAAGTTTGACTAGTGATAGGGGCACACACTTTCTTAATAAGACAATCAAAATTTTATTGGATGAGTTCATGATTGCAAACCATAAGACTACACCCAATCATCCTCAAGAAAATGGCACTATCAAGCTTTCATCAAAATTTTGAGTCGACATTGACAAAAATCTATGATGTTGGAAGAAAGGATTGGGATGATAAAGTATATGCAGACTTTGGGCATATTGAACAACATATAAAAGGTTGAACAAAAAAACACAATTTCAGTTAGTGTTTAGCGTAGATGTCATTCTTCCTATGGAATTTATGTTACCTTCTTTCCATATTATGCACGCTAGAGGTCTAGCTGATGAGAAAGTTGTAGAAGAACGGATTGAAAAGATAATTCAAATTTGGATGAATGAAGAGCCATAACATGTTGGAGTCGAAGCAAGAAAAGGATAGGAATGAAAGAAACATAAGGGATAAGAAGTTTGAGATTGGACAAATGGTACTTTTCTATGACTCTAAGTTTTTACACCATCTAGGAAAGCTTAAGGTATATTGGTTGGGGCCATATCTTGTCACTTACATCCTTGAAATAGGTGCTTGCTAGTTAGAATCACTTGATGGAACACGAATACTAGGTTACTTCAACGGGAGTAGGTTGAATCCCTACTATAAATAAGTATTCTTGGTGTTTGTAATAAGGCGTGTTGCCATTTAGATTAGGTTTTCAATTATTTATTTCCTTAATGTGTTTCCTTCTTTGTTCTATGCTTTGTCAATCTAGTTGGTGTGTTGTGTAATAAGCACTCTTACACGCATGAAGCTAAATACTATACGAAGCATGTTTATGCACGAGAGGACTGCACATATTTTTAGTGTGGGATGGATGGATTGTTGGTATCCAGGTACAAAATTTTGGGAATTGAAAGGTGGAAGGAATAAGTTGCTACGGTTTCTCTTCAAGCCAAAGGATTGCTTCTAAAAAGTGACCAAAGATGGAGATGAATGAAGGAACAATATAACGCCAGGTAAGTAGAGGCCTTAACAACTACTAGTAGAAGGTATAGTGATGAGGTACTCATGCACAAGGAAGCATGCTGAAGAGAAGTTTGTGACCGAGAGGTAGTAGGAAGGCGCGATAGAATGTTATAGGCTTTGGGTGCGAAGATATAATGTGCGGAAATGATGGAATTGATCAATTAATGAGAGGATATTTGGTAGGTGACGGAGAGCAATGAATCTATCAAAAATTGAAAATCTATATAAGGATGGGATGTAAATTAATTTTTACCATTGTGATTAAGAGTATTTGACAAAGAGCTAATCTGCAAAGAGCACAAAGATCGAATGGAGGTGTGAGAGGTGTGTAACCATCATGTGACAAAGAAATCTATGCATAGAAAGAGCTTACGTCCCTGATGGTGAAGGGTTTGAGTGAAGCAAGGTGACAGAGAGGAGTGAGGGCACATGATTTCACCTAGGGCACACTGAATCAAGCTAGGGTTTGATTCATAAATTATAGAATTCAAGAGGTGAGTATCTATAAAGGATTGCAAGGTAGAAATGGCACCCAAGAAAGTAGTTGTATCGGAGTGAAGGGAAAGAAGAAGGTGTTTGAAGAAGAAGAGGAGATGGATCTTGAAAGTAATTTTTATGAAATTCAATATCCAGAGGAGCTTATCATAGGCTAGGAGTGGGATTCTCACATAAGGAAAAGCAAGGTGATTGAGTACAAGCAATCGCATCAAGAAAATAAGAAGGAACTTGATGCCTTGCTAAACACAAAGACAAATAAACGCATGACGGAAGACATGCTAGTGTATGAAAATGCAAAGCGAGAAGCTCTTCAAAAAGATTGGAGTTTACCAGATATATAAACTCCTTACTTTGGTAAATATAAGCCCTTGTACCAAAGGGGCTCATGAGCAGAGTGCACGAAGATGTTTTCTACTTTACAGGACGTAGAGCTAGAATTTCAACCACGCTCATCTCCATGGTAACGGGATTGAAGGGCATAGGAGAAGATTTTTGAGATGATCTAACAAACAAGGCCACAATATTGGAGACCCAAAAAGAGTTGGGGTACACAAAGGGTCCGCATGGCATGGACATTGATAAGATGAAGATATATCTAGTTGTGCAAGTAGCCGCACATCTCATTACAAAGCTAAATGACCAGGAAAGGTGGTCACAAATGAATACCATGTGGCTACACATTGCTAAAAATATTTCTGAAGGGGTAGTTTACAACATTTCACGTTACATTGTAGATACAATCATTGAGGAAGCGCACACGGGGAGAAAAAGATTAGCTTTGGATTTTTTCTATTATCACTGGTGTTCATGGAGATTGGAGTACCTGATGGACCAAAAGAGAAGATATGGGAGTATCCCATGGAGCACAAGTCACCTACAAAATGCTTCAAAAAGTACTTGTGTGAAGGATCCATGATAGAATAGGTCAAGCAAAGGGCTGAGAAATGGTACGATAGGCTCCACGTGGCCTTTGAAGAAGAATGACGCATCCCCAAGGACTTTCCTTCAGTGGTTGGAAAGGTAGTTCAGTTCACTATATACCAAACTTTTGCAAAATGTTGTTCACCATGAAGAATGGAGCATAGAGCCCTTGGTGTAAGTTACCATATGCCTTCATAGCAAGGTACTTCTAGATGGTAGTACACGGGTTCCACACGCCGAGAAAGAAATATATGTATCAAGGGCGGGGTGCATATATTGAAAGGCTCATTTCAGATGTATTGAGCATTAAACTAGTAAGTTTGGTTGTGGGAGATATTGGAGCAGCATTGGTGTACCTCTAACTAAAGCCCAAGTTGGAGAATAACAATTATGTGGAAGATGAGTTCGTACTTCCAGCACCACCAAACGGTAAGCACACAATGGAGAATATCCTAGTGCCTAAACCCATAGAGCCAATTGAAGTGGAGGATGAGGAGGATGAGAAAAAGGATAGTGGTGGTTTGGAGCATAGAGGTATAAGACATCCTACAAACAAGGATGAAGTCGAGCACACCACCACACCACCTCAGCCGGAAGAGGGGGGATGATGAGGACTTAGATGCAATCCAAGGAGAGCACATGTTTAAGAGGGTGTTCGGGGGGAACAAGGACCCAAGGTGCTACACCAAAACACTATGAAAATCATCGAGACTCTCTCCTTAGAAGGAGACAACCGTGAAAAGGAGAAGGAAACTAAAGTTGAATGAGGAGGTGGAAGAATCAGAGGAAAGTGTGCCTAATTCTCCTACACCTCTAGAGAATGTAGAAGAATAGAAAGATGAAGAAATGAAGCAAGGAGAAGAGGAGGAAAAGGGAACAGATGAGATAGTTACAGAAACTACTCAAGACATGGAGGCACAAGTCCCAAATCTGGGGGCTCAAGTTCCTAAGTATCCTAGGTCTAGAAGAACAAGTGATGAGAACATTCCACCAGCCATGGGTTATGTGGAGGACATAAGTAAAATTTTCTCGCACTGTTTCCAGAGCACGCAAACACAAAAATAATTATATGGCTGGGAACTAATGGATGAATATATGGCTACACTATGCACCAAGAAGCAGTTGTCATGGTCCATGCACACACACATGGATGAGCTATATTTTGATGTGTGTGAGGATTCATGTGTATCAAGGAGGTTGAAGAATACACCTCATGCTAGACACATGACACTAAAGCCTACTATCATGTACGATGAACAGTAAGCAATGCATTGGTGAAAGTCTCAACAGAGGTGGCGAGGTGGAATATGGACAAGGCTGCCACAATTAGGGCACTCAGGGAAGAGATTAAAACTAAGGATGGAGAAATAGCATGCCTAATGTAGGAGAGAGACTTAGCGTAGAAAAATAACATTGTATTTATCAAAGATCACAGAGAACAAAGATAATGTTGTAAGGGCTAGGCCACACTTGGAGCCAAAGGTACCAAAGACATTTCCTTCGGTAATACACTATGTAGGTACATTGGTGGACCTAGTGCTTGAAGATGAATCTCTCGCGCATGCCAAAGACCAAAGGATCTAGCACAAGAGGTAAAGAGAGAAAAGGCTTCAAAGGATGCGAGAAGATTACATCATATGAAGGACTACTGTAAGTGCTGCAAGAAGAACTAAAGAAAGTAGACCGTGCCTTGAACATTTGCATAGCTCCAAAGGCATTTGTTAACATACAAACCATGGAGGAGAAAAATGAGGTCCAGAAAGTGATGAAGGATGAAACATTGGGCCATGTACAAATATTATCAATGGTTAAACAGAAGTGTGAGGCCCTGGTAGTAGCACAAGAACTACACAAGACTCGACTGGAAGAGCTTGGAAATCTCATTGCAGAGAAGATTGATTTACTAGAGGGAGGATGACTGCAATGTCTAGCATTGTGTTGGTCTTTCAAAATGAAAAAGGGAAAATTGTGAAAGATGAATTAGAGGCCATTGTTGTGGACATACCAGAGAAAGTAGAGGAAGCACTCATTGAGTGGCAGACCTTGGAGGCCGAAATAAAATAGGAATATCCTAAATTAGTTGTTTAGACTAAAGAAAATACTGTAGAGTAAAAACATTCTTTCATTCTTTCCATTCTTTCCATTCTTCTATTCTTTACTTCAGTTTTGGAGATGACCATTTTCGGGTGAAAATTAAATTAGTGTGGGGTAATGTTGATCAGAGAACACTTGATAAAAATCACACAAGAAGTCCACATGGGGAAGAAGGTCATAATCAAAAGTGCGAATGGATAGGGAGAACGTCACGCGAGTAGAAGTTCAGCTTTTGGGGCATCCATTTTCACTCAAAAAGGTGTATTTTTAGAGATGGCGTGTAGAGTACACAAATGAGGTAGAGACGTGCGCACACACATTGGCTATTTCTCGGAGGATTACCTACAAAGCAATTTGCATGGATACAGCCGGAAATAGATTTGCTACATCGTCGCTTAACTAAAGTAGTCTATTGTTAGCGCACTTGTATGTGTGGCTAGTTTTGTAAAGGTGTGTGGCTAATAATAGCATGTGACCTATTTTTGGAGTGGATAAGCAGTGAAGGGAAAGTCCCCCCTTTTATATATGTAGTAAACTAAGTAAGAGAGGGGGATCAATAGAGAGGAGATATATAAAGAGTTATGTTGTTAAATCTATTATGCGCATACTCTTTATTATATTGAATCTTTTGTATACTTATTTCATTGAATATAATGGAGGATATTGGCTGACCCTAAGTGTAAATTTTGTATATCTAAATCTAGAATGTCTTGATCTCATCATGGTTAATAATTAATTATTTTCTCCTTAGGGATAGATCTGTATGCTTTGTAGAGTGATGTGTTAAGTAATGGAACTATATGTATCTCTTAAGTCTTCATCATGCTAACATCCTGCAATAACAACCCTAAAGAGGGACCTAGTACCTTTACGCACTTCGTGAGCTATCGGTTTAGGGTGAGTGATGTGCTAGCGCATCTAGGGTCTTATTGGATTTGTGTCATTGAATTATAGGGTGCATAAGGAGTTGTATGGATGAATCTCAGCATATACATCTATGTCAAGTTGGTATTAAAGACCTCATGTATGGACCCAAGATGGGTATCGAGGCTACATGATGCTGATCCGACTGGACCCGTGTTGTTGATCAACTGTGGATTAGAGTGTTGACTAGTTATAACTTGGAATACATTGTTTCTATGTATTCTTATTTAGAGATTGTTGAGTTTGAGTTTTTAAGGGATCCTGAGAGGATCATTCTTGTGTGTTTTCCTTTAGCTATATAGATCCTAGTTATTATTTTTAGCTTGGAAGCTTTTCCTATGGCTGGATAAAGTCCTTCTAAGTGCAAGGTATGGAAGCAAGTGTTGTGAAAGATGAAAAATCCTACAGCGAAGAGGGAGAGAGAAGAGAGGTGACTCAAGTATGATGAAGAACAAGAAGGGAGTTGGTAAGATGAAGCAAGGTTTCTAGAGCAATGAAGATACGAGAGACAGGGCGTTGTGGGAATGACTTTAGGTTTGCATGGAAGGCATAAGATCCGAGCGGCTTTATGTTACTCCATATTGGCAAGTGCGGGAAAGTTACCCCTTAGTTTCTGGTGAAATTTCTTCACGTGAAGAAAGGATAGCCATAAGCATGCATCTTGGCCCACCTGGTGACCAAACCCCAACATTTAGGCTTCCAGTTCTTGAGGAAAACTATGCTCATTCATTTGTTAGAGGTGTTGATATCAATGGTCAAGAAACACCTAGGAGGTATAAATTTTCATTCCCATCTATGGCTGCATAGTATTTTCCTATGTTTGGAGGTATTTTGTCTGGTATAACATTTGGGCAAGGTCTAGGTTCACAAATTTTGGGTATCACGTCTAGAGTTGGCATGGGAAACACATCTAGGAGTGGTTCAATATGACATACCATTGGTGAAAAATTTAGCGTGATGGTGGGGACACAGGGTGCCAACACTTCGGGCACTTTTCTTTCTCTAGAGAAGGATTTGGTAGATCTAGAGGAATAGGAGCTAGTGGGTCTAGTGGGTCCAGTGGTAGATGCAATACGGGATGAAATAAAGGCCTTGGAACTAGAGGATAGGGACCTCAACCACCTCAACACATGTTTTACGGGATGTATCTACACTTTCCGATTACAAGGGTGTGTGAAGACAATGTAGAGCATGTGCATAAATGTGATTTACTATGGCGTGTGAAGGGTATCATTGCCCTCGGAGTGAAAGGCAATGTTAGGTTGTGGAGATAAATAACTTCACTGGAGCATGCAATGGAAACTTGTTGGAAAATACAAGAACCATCATTAGTTAGGGGAACCGACATCGGTCACCAGACCCGCATCGGTTAGGAAAGGGAGGAACTGGTAGCGGTTAAGTCTAACTGACATCGGTTACCTATGCCGGAGTGTTTTATTTAACTCTTGGGAATTAGATATATTTTTAGCATTAAAGTATATCTATTGATTGTAATTGCATGGCTAAGTGCCCTAAGTTTATAAATGACTATATAAGCATGAAAGCTAGGTTTAGAAGAGAATTAAGAGAGAAGGATTGAATTCTATCCTTGATTCTCCTAGATTGAGAGGATGAAGATGAAGAAGAAGAAGAGAAAGAAAGAACATGTTACATGAAGACAGAGTCTCCATGGATAGGAGCTGGACAAAAGGAAATAATAGGTACATCTGAATGGTGAGAAGAGGGTAACATATTCTACTGTATTTTCTTTGTATAGTTATTGTCTCATTATAATGGCTTACATAGTATGCAAAGCACATAGAGTTTCTTCTTGTAGATCCACATGTTGGTGAGATCTTGTATTATAGATCTTTGTAGATCTATTCTTGTATTGTAGATCCATGAGATTAGATTGTATTGTTGATCCATGTAGATCTAGATATTATAGAGGAGGTTGTCTTCATGTTTACACAAGTTATGTAGTGATGGAGAGATAGACTTACTTCTTGGTGCACAGTCATAGTTGTACATATGGTAGACCCATGTGAGAGGTCTTGTTAGTAGATCCATAGAGAACTTGGTAGTAGTTCAGAGATGCAGTAGTTCCTAGTTATGTGAGATCTACTGGTGGTGTTTGGAGGCACAACTATAGTGCACTCATGGAGATCTGTTTAGAGATCTGGAGGAGAGGAGATACTCTTGAAGAGATGCATTATACTCTTGTATTGAAGATTTGGTTTGTACTCTTGTTGTATTATATATATGAGATCTCTATCTTTGGTAGACGTAGCCCACATTGGGTGAACCATGGTACATGTTGTGTTATGTGTGTGTAATTTTTCTTGATTTGGATTATTCTAGTTTATACTTCCACTACTATAGATTTTGGGGAATTGTTTAGATCATGTGTGCATGATTTTGTTTGTTATTAAATCATAGCACTATTCCACAGTCCCGAATTCCCAATAGAAATTCAATTTACAACTACATTAGAAGGTCTCACGCATAGCTGGTACTAGAGATATTATCCACTCTAGACAATGGTGGACTAGATTGCACTACATGATGCATTTCTGGTGTAGTTCCAAATTCTTGAGTTTAAACAAGAGCATCAACACGTTGAAATAAATTCAGCAATGGATGGTAGAAAGTGTGCGGTAGTATGATGCACGCTTATAAGACCGTCTTGTCAAAATTTTCTTATGATATTCATCCTTCTCAAAATGCTCAATGGTTCTTCATTGGGTTAATCACACCTTTCAAGAGGGAGCTTTCACATAAAACATTCAAAGACACATGCAAGGCCTTGGAGGCTACGGAGGCTACGTTGACCGAGGCCATAAGAAGTATGAACAATGGAATCAGTCCATTTCTTGAAGCTCATATCACTACCATGGAAAAGTATCTTGATAAACTATCTATGAACTCGACACATGAGGCTCACAATGGCCTATGGTGCATGTACTATGAAGTGGAGGGGCATACAAAAGATAGCTTTTCGCGAGGATTGGTACACGCCATGATGGTGGCCTTTGAAATTTTCCATGAGATCATGATGCAAGTAGGTGTCCACTATTACAGCATGTGATCTATAAGAATGTGTCTTGCTATTACAAAATCTATACCTCTACTACTCATGACACCAAGGATTGTAGATTGATTGACCAGATACATGATGCCATTGATACTGGTGTGCACAAGACTATTATTGCTAGTAGTTCCAAGGATAAGGGCCATCATTATGAAGGGAACATGGATAGAGGTGGTCACAGAAGAGGTTTTCATAGAGGATTTAGAGGTCGTTGTAATCATGAAGGTGAAAGAAGTGAGTTCCAGGGTGGAACTTGTTACAACTGTGGGTCTACAAAACACTATAATCACGAATGTCCCAATTTTTATAATGGTCTTAGTGAGGAAAGAAGCACAAGTATGTGGAGTGCCCAGAATTTTTTGAACACATGAGCCAACAAAAATGGAAGGAAAAATGTGTCGGGATGGTAAGCATGAAGAAATATGATTCGTAGTGGATCTTGCTAAGAGTGGCGCGTGAGTCGAGTTAGAACTTGTACTTGTGACAACATGAGCTAAGGTTACACACACTAAGGAGATACCAAAGAAGGGACCGCTAGATACAAGAGAAGAGGTGGTGCATGGGAAGTATCCAGACCCTTCTCATCAGAAATAAGTCTATCAGGAGACCATGGATGTGATTTGAAGTCTACAAGGAGAGATCTAATGCCTAAAGCAACATTTGTGGCGATTCTGATAAAAATAATAGCATTGAGGCTCCATAGAAGGATCTGGGTGAATTCTGGGAGGTGTGTAATATGCTAAGGTAAGAAAATATCAGCCCTTTACTAGGGGAATGGCTATGGGAGAAAGTAGTAAGCGCTAGACGAGCATGAGTGGAAGGTTTTACACGCTAACTTTCCCGCATAACATTGACTATGACAAAGAGATTATCTTGAATTATGTGGTTGATGGATGGCTCCGAGTAATATTATGATTGAAACATACACATAAGTTAATGTTCTCACCTTAGACATAGGGAATCAAATGGGAATTTTCCCATTACACCCATTGTCAAATGTGTTGTATATGGCTAACAAGACAAAGGTGATTCCCATTAGTGTTTTAAAATATGCTATTATCACTATCCAAGGGATGAAATTCATTGAGACTTCTAATTCTTGGCGTTTTCGAGATGGGAAACTTTCCAACGTTACTTGGGAGCCCCTGGTGCTATAAGAACAATCTCAACTTATGTTTCAATAAGGGATATATGAGTTTTAAGAATAAGGAGGAATGTGTTATCATCCCTTTGATGAGATGGAAAATCAGCTCCCTATATTGAGCCATTGGGAGAAGAAGACCTAGACATAATCTATGTGCATACGATCGAGAGACCGAAAAGGTTTTGCACCCAACAAAAGAAGGTGTTATTCAATGGGAAGATGCTCAATATATAAGTGATACAACTAGTGTGGCATGTGACAATTGGGTGCATGGGATATATGAGTTAATCAAAAGGTAATTAAGAGTTTTTGTGACAAGAGTAATAAAGCCATGCCCACTTAGGCATCCTGGGAGGAAAGAATTTACCAAGTTACACTAGGGATAGAAACCCTAATGTTTTCCTACAAGCAATGGAGTCCTAGTGGAGATGCTAGATCGAAGGAGTATGCATATCTACATTTTACACGAGACCACAACATAATGATGGGATAAGCATCAAGAAAATCTTCTAGAGTGGTGTGAGGTGAGGATTATGCTCTCTATTAGATTCCTCTAAAGCAATGCACCTACTAAAATATATGGCTATGATGGAAGGGGATCCACCTCAGAGCATGTTTAGGAATGTGAAAAGACATGGATGGAAGGCATGAAAGCTTTACCCCCTTCCCTATGGGTACACAAGTTTTATTCCACACTACAAGGTTGCACACACGCATGGTACATTCATTCGAAACCACGCCATCGATAGGAAACTAGTGGAAGTTGATGATGAATCAATTCATACCTTTGAGTATCAAAGTACCAAGCCATTGGTGAATGATGCGTAGTAAGTTGTTAAGTGCCTAATTATGGGGATAGTGCTATGGCGGAAGATAGAATACTTTGGATTTTTTGGGAGAAACTAATTTGGAAGAGTGATTCAATGAGGAAGAGCCATAAAAACTACAGTTTGAGAGCGCTTGCATGGAAAAAGAGAAGGGAAAGTTAGTCTATGTGATAGATGGTGAATAAGTGGAGAATTTAGATATTAACCATACTCTAGGTATGTGTGAGGTGATGTATAGTTCTGATGAGAAAGTGCTTGCCTACCATGAACCCATGAAAACTAAGAATTTTAACATTGGATCGGATGTAAAACCTAAGGAGGCTATTATTGGGGACTAGTGGTCACAAAGGAAAGATTTCAAAGATCATCAATGTTGTGTGAATTTTAAGATTTGTTTCACACTAGTACCATGAGCTTAAGGGATTTCACCACTCTTTATGAGAAATGTAGATAAAACTTAAGGAGCACGTGCACCTAGTTTGGAAGAGACCTTATCGAATGAATATGAATCAAGGTGCATCGGTGGTCAAGGAGGAGATTGTTAATATGACCACATCGGGCATCATTCAAAGTTATTGAGGAATCAAAATGGTCATCAAAATTAAGAAGGATAGGAGGATAAGGATTTACATCAATTACAAGGATTTGAATGCGTGTGTAACATCGACCCTTTTCTAACCCCCTTCACTAAGGAGATCCTAGAAGGAGTAGTTGGGTGTGAGATCTATTCTTTCACGAGATGGATTCTCGGGATATCATTAGGTTATAATAAAGCAAAGGAGGACCAAGGAAAAACAAATTTTTCCACTAAATGGGGAATTTTTTTCCTACATGGTCATGTCTTTTGTACTAAAGAACACACCCGTTGTATTTTCACGTATTGTGGTTCAAGAGTTTCAAGACTTCATCCATAAGTCTCTTCAAGTCTACCTTGAATATTGTACAGTGTATGGAATAGTAAAATACCATTGCAACAATTTACGATTGATTTTGAGAGATGCCGGCATTGAGCATATCTCTCAATGTCAAGAAATATGTTTTTTCTACTCTATTTGGAACTTTTTCGGGCATATTATATGTAAGGATGGCTTATTGGTGGATCCTCAAAAGTTATCGTTATTGTAGGATTGGGGGAACCTACTTTCTAGGTAGAGTGTGGTGCGCAGATTCCTTGGGCATATAGGGTGCTACCAAAAATTTATTAAGGGATATTCCAAGATCACCACACCATCGGAGGGATTGTTGAAGCACCAAAGTACATTTCATCGTGAGAGGTGTAGTAGATGACGTTTGATACATTAAAGAAAAGGCTTATCAATGTACCCATATTACACCTTCCTTATTGTGATAATCCATTCCATGTACATGTTGATGCCTTAGTGATGGAAATTGGAGAAGTGTTGGCATAACCTGGTGAGGGGAATATTGATCACCCTCTTTGTTTTGCAAGTAGGAAGTTGACACCAGCAGAGTAGAACCATAGTACTAGTGAGAGCGAGGCATTGCCGATGAACTACGCAATGCACAAATTTAAGAAGTATCTACCTTGGAAACACCCTTTGTATTCTACACAAACCACATGGCATTGAAGTACTTGGTAAACATGATTTTTATAAGGGTGCATCTACATGTGGTTCATATAGTTTTAAGATTTTGAGTTTACAGGTTGTTATAAAACCACTTAAGAGTAATTTGGGACTTGACCATTTATCAAGGATCAACTCGTGAGAAGATGCGCAGAGAATTGAGGATATAGTGCCGATGCATAACTATTTAGATTGCATGGCATGCACCCTCCGACTTAAAGGATATTATTTTGTTTCTCAAAAGGGTGTGGCACCGAGGGAGTGAAGACTTTGGAAAGAAAATAGTTATCAATATGCATCATGCCCTACATGTTACTTGGTGGATACTTATACAAGTTAGGATGTGATGAGATCCTACATCGGTGTGTGTTAGAGCTTGAGCACACTTGCAATCATGGAGGAACCTCATGGTGGAATTGTAGGAGGAAACTATGCGAGAAAATGTCATTGCGTGGAAGATTTTACTAGCAGGTATTTGGTGGGAAACCATTTACCAGGATTATATCAATATTTGCAAGGCTTGTGATCGCTTTCCGGTGCCTTGTAAGCTAGGAAGAAGAGATGAAATGCCTTTGAGGCTGATAGCTAGTGCTGAACCATTCGAGAAGTGGGAAGTTAACTTTGTAGGACCTATTTCACCTACCTCTCAAAGGACTGGTTCATGCTATATCATTACTTGTACTAATTGCTTAACATGGTGGGCATATGAAGCACCTACGAGGGATTGCACAATAAACACAATGACAATATTCCTTTGGAAAAATATAATCGTGAGGCATGGATGTCCTTTGAGTTTGACTATCGACAAGGGTACACAGCTTTTAAATGATACACTCAAGATTTTGTTAGAAGAGTTCATGGTGGATCATCACAAGACTACCCCTTATCACCCTCATGCTAATGGCACTACTAGGGAATTTAACAAGATACTTAGTTATACGTTGACCAATATTTGTGATGTTGGGAGACAATATTTGATGAAAAATTCTTAGGTGTCTTATGGGCGTATAAAAACAACCTACAAGAGATCGAACAAGGCCACCCATTTCAATTGGTGTATAAAGCACGGAAGCTATTTTACTAGTAGATTTTATGCTAACCTCTTTGTGTATCATGCACACAGGAGGATTAATCGATGAGAAAGTGTTACAAAAGCACATGGATAAGTTGATGTAGTTGGACGAAAGGTGATCACTTGCTAGGTGGAGTCAAAACACTGAGAAGGTAAGACAAAAAGCATGACATGATCATCACATTAAAATAAACAAATTTGAGGTTAGGTAGATGGTTCTACTTTATTATTCTAAGTTTCTCCACCATCCCAGAAACTCAAATTCCATTAGTTAGAGCTGTATATTATATCCTACATCTTTGAATCGTGGGTGCCGGTTGTAAGTGTTGGATGGGACAAGGTTTCCAGGTTATTTGAATGGGAGTAGGCTAAATACCTACTATAAATAAGGCTTCTTTGTGTTGTATTGAAAATTATATTACATTTCCTTTAATGATTTTCCCTTTTGGTTGATTCCTTGGTCGTCGTTTTTGGGTTGTGTTGTGCGTTGGTGCGCGGTAGCTAATTAAATTATAAGTGATTTTATGCGCAGAGGGCCGCATACATTTTTGTGTGGGGTGATGAATAGGGGATCAATTTAAGTTTCAAATGTTCCCTAAAATTCCCTAAACCATGACAATGTAGTATAGCCTTTGGAGATATTTTTGATGACTATAAGAATGTGAAAATGAACATTCTTAGCTCCGACAAGTCTAGTCAAAGTTTGGTCATTAGGTTGTCAAAGTTTGTCAAATTGGAAAATTAATTGTCTTGGAATCTCACAAAATCACTTATATTGTATAGAGCTTGTCATGATCTTTCCAACACATTTTGAATAGACCAAATCCGAGTCCGTATGCGAAAGATATGGTCAGTCAAAGTTTGGGTCAAACTTGCGGAAAAAGTGATGTGAAAAAGGTGAACCAATCACATGATGACATGTGGCACCACTCCATTTGAGCACATGGACCTCCAATTTTGGTAGCAAAATGCTATGTGTAGCCATTCCACATGAAAATAGGATAGTTTAGCCTTATTAAAAGGTTTGGATAAAATTATCTCCCATGGACTATGGGATTGATTCCCATATAAGGATAAAAGATTTCCATTTGCTATTTATAGTGGATAATGCAATCAAAGGGATTCAAACCCTTGACCTATGCCAAAAGAATAGGTAGAATTACCAACCCGCCACCTTTGGAGAAGTGATATAAAAGGAGCTCGTAGGGTTTTGTAGAAGACAAGTGATAGGTCTATGAGAGGGCATAATAGACCTACTTGCAGAAAACCTGATTTTTGAGGCACTTCCACTCAAAACTAGATCTTGAGTTATATATGAAAATTGTTTATAATTTCAAGACGATCATGATGGTGTGATAATTTTACTAATTTGGAGATTTTTTTGATAGATTTATTTTATTTTAAATTCACACAAAGGTGTAGAATCCAAGGAGACACAATCGCAAGTGGACTAGGAAGGTGAATGACAAAATTAAGCTCCATAAATGTCCTTCAAAGGTATGATATCAAAAAAATTAGGTCAATTAAAGGCTATTATATTTGCATTTTAAAATTATTAATGGACTGATTCACCACGAACCCGAGGACAAAGGAATTCTAAACCTCGTAAACAATCTAGTGTTGTTTTCTAGTTTTTATTTTATGTTTTTGATTATTTACAATAATTTTAGTTTAGTTTATAAAAATAATGTGGATGTAATGATAATCAATATTTGACAACTTTGGAAAATCGATTAAAATCAGGAAACAATGAATTTTGGGCTTTGATCAAACAATGAGTTTTGAATAAAAAGGAATTTAAATTTCAGTTTGAAATCATTCCTAAATCAGAATTTAATCAATTTTTGGAGTATTAAAGACTTTAAGTTGATTAAAAATTAACGATCCTTGAAAATGATTAAAAGTGGAAAAAATAAAACACTCGTTTTTGGATCAAGTTTTGGTATCAGAGCAGTTAGATTGTCGGATTAGCTTCTAATTGTGTTTGAAATTTTGGCTTCAGTTTTCATTTCAATTACATTTTTCAGATTTGGTTTTAGATTTGTAGACATTTTGGACTTACTTCTATTGTGTATTTCAGTTGTGTGGAAGGAAAGTTGTGTTTTCGAATGAGGAAATCATGTGAAAGTTATCTAAGCAAGAAAGGTTTGATGAGCTTGAAGCCATTAACCAAAAACTCTAGGAATAAAATTATTTCCGAGAGCTAAGTTTTACTCCTTGGAAGAGGATATTGAGTGGTTAAAATCTGATCCACAATCCTCTATAACCAAGAAAGAGGAATATGTCAACGAGATGCTTTCACGAGCTAGAAGTTTATGGGTTTTGTTAAAGAGTTGCAGGAAGAAATACGGACCAAGAATACCCTCTTGGAAAATCTACAAAGAAAGGTGAACAGAAGAAGGAAATGACATCCAAAATAGATGCGGTTTTACGACGATGTAATGCACGATGTAAATTGTTCATCTTCTTGTAGTAATTCCTCGCATGTAGATTCAAACATTCCTTTGGGTCAATTTGAAAAACACACTAATGAAATTGGGTCTAAGCTAATGGTTAAGATGGGATATAATGGAAAAGGCCTTGGTAAAAATGGACAAGGTGATGCTAACCCAATACAAGTAGAGGATCAACCTCAATTTGTAGGTTTGGGTTATTTCTACTCGACAAATGGATATTGGAGAAATTTCCAAAGTAGTTGAAGGAAGACAAGCTTCCAACGACCAAGGATCTACGCCACTAGAATTGTAGGATTCCACCGTAAGAGGAATAATGAAAGGTGTAAGAAAACATGTAAACGAGGTAAATAAATTCCACCTCCTCCCACTTACAATAAAAATATCACTAAGGGGAAATTGAATCCTAATACTTCTAAAAACTCTTTTAGTCCTGAACAATATAACTTTGGTAGATAGAAGTATGTGTTTCCTTACACATTTTGTGAAGGTACTAAAATTTTCCATCTTATTGTTGGAAGAGAAAACTATGTTAAATAAGTTAATGCATTCGGTCAATGATAAGGCGAGATGATAAAGACCAATCTCACCCTAGTGATGCGAGAAATGGAAAAAGGTTACCTCTCCTAAATAGAGGAATCATTATCCTAGATGCATCTCAGGAATGGAAAAATGGGTAAGACTCCTAAAAACACGGAAGTTAAATTTTGTTCCCATTGTAAAAGGAATGATCATTATGTTAAGATATGTTGGTATGTTTGTTCAATGCAACATTGGAAAGTTGTTAAAAAGAACAATATTGTCAAACGAACGGTTGTGGATCTGACTCATGTAGATGCTCATTTTGGTACGGGAAGTAAAACCACCTAAACAGAAAAATCCAAGTAATTGGTTGGGTAAAACATTCCTCAATTTTATGTTTGCATTGCAGTAACTGTTGATAGTATGTAAACATTTTCAAAGCTATATTTTAGGGATTCATGATGTTTGATGAAAGGATTTATTCCTATGTTGATATTTAGCTTTGAAAATTTTAATGAAAGAAGTTGTAGAGAAGATTTGAGTGATAGGTTCATCATACTCATATTCATCTTCTCACATTTTGGTTGGTCATTCCATTTCGAAAACAACATGCGGGGATATGGGCATCATTCGAATGTCTATTTGAAACTTGCAGTTTAGTAATGTTCTCATTTGTGAAAATTTATGGATATGTTTCTAAGACCCATTTGGGCACCTATTTGATATTTTAATAAATAGACAAACTTGTTATATCCACATGTGTTCTTACACTAATTTTGAAGACTCTCATTTTGGGAAAATTTGATTTTGTAACTATCATATGTGGTTGTAATTAGGGTGTAAACCGATTACACTAAAAACTGGTTTGCAAAGTTACACCAGGTGATCATTTTGCAGATTATGGAAGTTCACCAATTTGGGTAAGCATACGCTTTGTTATCTATCCTTTTACACTTCGGTGTATGGGAAGAATCGGCACATTCGATTTTGACTATAGCCATTTTTTTGACGTTAATGGTTTAATTATTTTGGATAGTGAATATTTGCGGTTATTACGCTTTCATATGGACAATGGGCACTATCCTAATTGTGGCGATGATGTCTAGTATACTTGATCTGTGTTATGAAATTATAATTTTTGGTAATTGGTTGTATCACAAAGTGACATTTGAACACTAGATTTCCATATAAGAATGGGTGTGATGATTCATAGTTATGTGCAGAGTTGACAGCGGGGTCATGCAACGTTTGATTGAACACTAGCTTAATTTGGTGTTATTATGTAATCGGTTATGTAATTATTTAATCAATTATTTACATTTTATTATCCTATAATGCTATTTTGAGTTCTTTTATGTGTTTGTGGGTTGATACACAATTGTTTATGGACAAAACACCTTGTCGGTAGGGAGGAGTGATCACGGATCAATTTCGGTCTCAAATGGTCCCTAAAATTCCCTAAACCATGACTATGCAAAGAGAGCGTTCAAAGAGATTTCTAATGACTATAAGAATGTGAAAAATAGACACTCTAAGCTCTAGATACGTCTAGTCAAAGTTGGTAAAAGTTGGTCAAACTAGAAAATTATTGTCTTGGATACTCACAAAATCACTTCTATTGCGTAAAAATTGTCATGATATTTTTGATGCATTTTTAACGAAGAAATCTGATTTTGTATGCAAAAGATATGGTTAGTCAAAGTTTGGGTCAAACTTGCAAGAAAACATGGCTTGGAAAAAGGTGAACCAATCACACCGACACGTGGCACCAATACATTTGATCACATGGACCTCCAATTTTGTAGCAGAGTTCTTATACATGGCCTTTAGGGTGTCAAACAGGGAACATTACAACTTTGCACAATTTATTTCAAATGACATTGTTGAAGAGGCGCGAGTACGTAACAAGGCAAGAGCAAAAATCACATGGGGCTCCATACTTCTATTGATCATATTCTCGGGAGATTGGACTTACTTATAGTGTGCCATAAACCAAATTAAAGATGTGAAAAGCTAGTTTTTGATGCGAGACAAAGTGGATATCGATTTCCATGCCTTGCATGTGACGTACAAGTATGACACTGACCGACCTATGTTGAAGTTTTGAAGCCCAGTTATCAGACTTACACCCAAAAATCAGTGTCACCATCAAGGGTTACTTCCATCGGGTGTTCATTTAGCTACACCCTAAAACACAAGGGGGATTAAAGTAGAGGTTACAAACTCCCCCTTTCCAAAGCCACGAGAGGTGCCAATCCCACCCATGAAAGCGATACAGTCGAAGGAGAGGAAGAAGAAGAATAACAAAGTGAAGGAAAGTTAGATACTTCCCGGAAGAGGAAGTATTACACGTGCCATAATGGTAGCAATGGCACAAGCACATTGCAATAAGGAGGCATTAAGGCCTCATTGTCATAGCACAAGAAAGAGAAGGATGAAGATACAGAGCCTAAAGAGAAGAAGAAAAAGACACATGATGCATCAAGCCCCATGGTAGGGTCGAGGAGGAGGGAAAGAGGAGGACCGTGCTACCTTAAAGGCAAAGTAGGAAGTTGAGGTCAATCCATAGAGGCGAGATAAGATGCATGAGGAAGGAAAGGAGAATTCTATAGGACCTAAGAATATTCCAACGTGTGAGGCCTCCCCGACACATACTACTAACCCAATGGGAAATTAGGGGGACTCCTTTACTATAAATGAGGATAAAGGATTCACCCCTAGAGAAAAGAAGTAGTGGAAAAAGTGCAAGGCTACAAGGAATAAGTGGACACCCGTGTCCCCACATATGGACTTCGTGGATGACCCCACAAAGGTATTGTGCGCGAGGTTTCAGGCCACCCTCCCACCGAAAAAGCTACATGGATGGGATTTGATGGATCAAGAAGGGGGTGTGCCTAGGACTAGGAAGATGCTTAGTTGGAACATGCATTGCAACTCAAGAGCTAGAATTTGAGGTCAATGATCATGTGATCAAGACTGTTCATCTAAAGAAGAAGGGAGGAGAGATGTACAAGGTGGTGGATCCTAATCACCCGATTGATGAGAAGGCATGAAATGCACTTGAAGATGTCCTTAGAGGTGATTCGATGAAACTTGGATGAAAGATCCACTATTCGGACCATGCTCACGAAGAAGAAGGACAAAGAAAAGGAAATAGATAGATTGTGCAAGGGATTAAGGGGTGAGCAGTGCAAACCAAGGAAGTATATGACTAAGCTAGTGCCCTCGTAAAGGGCATTTTTGGACAATGTTTTACATTGATGAGCTAGACTAGGACGGACTATGGGGATGAGATGGAATATATTGAAGACCTTGTGGGGATTTTTATCACAAAGATCAAGGATGGTGTGAGGCCCACAACCGCAGAGCTCTCTAAGGAGAAAGAATAAAACAAAGTCACCACCGAAGACCGATCACTAAGTTGGAGGAATTGCTCACTCAACTCAACGAAGAAAATATACTTGCAGATAGGGGCTTCAACAACTATAGAAAATGTGATCCCATCATTAATGTGTGGGTGATAGAAGAGGAGGCCACCCTCAAGGCTTTATAGAGACAATCCCCACCAAAAAGGCTAAGCGCATGTAGTTTTTTGTCAATACTATGGCTCAAAAGGTTAAGATCAAAAATGAAGCATGAGAAGCTAGATTTCAAGATTAATGAACTCTAGGATTCCATCACTTTGAGCGGATGGCTGAGTTTGAAAGTATTTGCACAAAGTTGGTGATAGCCATTAATGTTCTCAAGGGGAAGGTGGAGGAAATCACCCCAAACCAAGTGCCCAAAGTGTCATCGGAGAAGTTCCAGGGAAGGCCTTATCAGAAATTAAGGCTTGGGAGAAGTTGAAGGATGAAATAGACATAGAGTTCCTTGAACTCCTCTAATTCGTCACATAACATATTCTTCCATTTTTTAATTCTTTATACATATCCTTTCAATTCCACTATTCTTTATTCTTTGAAGGAGCACCATTCTTGCCTTAGCAGAATTTTGGTCATCAAAACTTTTTTTGAAAAGCACGAAGGATTTTGGGGTAAAAATCAAATTAGTACGGGGTGATGTTGGACCCCTAAATTAACTAAGTACCTAAGGTCTAAATCTTTGTGGTATGCGAAGCGGTGTGTGAAGGCACCCAAAAGTAGTTCTTAGGGATGTGCAAAAGTCTTGTGCTTAGGTAGGATGGATTTAGGACTTAGTGAGTTTTGGACAATAGGTAAGGATACGTTTAGGGAAGAATGGATGGAAAAATGACCGAGATACATGACTATGGATAAGCTATAGAGACTTACACTCAAGAAAACGATATTCTAGGGCATCAATACGGTTATCATGAAAGGATAAGGACCCAAATTTTTATGGATGAGCTAGCTCTTACATGCTAAGGATACTCAATTAGTGATGACCATGATGACATTTGGCATCTTCTTGAGTAGTGCTTGGGTTATCATGGGATATTCCTTTAGGCCTTCCTTTGTAATGATGATTAGTTAGAAGAGATTCCTTCAAGTTCCTCTTTATGGATGGTCTTGCACAACATTAGGTGGTGGTGCAAGTGGGTGAGTGAGAGAGAGGGAGAGACATACATAGATATTGGAAATGTGTAACAAGTAATTGTAAACTCAGTAGGGAAGCAATGATAGAGAGCTTGTTGAAGCTCTGCTACTGTAAATATCTCCATATATGAAACTCTTTTGATGTAATCTTAGCTACTGTAATTTGATAAATGAATATAATGGAATGATTTTGAAGCATCATGTGATGGATCTTGATCTGTGCATTTTATTTTATGTTCATGGGTGTAATACTTGTTTTCTTGATGTTAATCGTGATTTAGTTCTACTTACATTGTAGTATGATCATGCTATTCTATGTTCTAGTGCATTAGACTAGGATTTAGTGCTTAAATATTTATTCCAAGAATGGGTGTGTTCATTCTTTGTTTGTGCAAACACCCCTTTATTAAGGGAGAACATTCTCACAAATCTCACATAAAGGAGAGGCTCAAAGACTCGCACGCACCTTGGGTGAGCTTCCAGATCATTCTGGATGATGTGCTAGTGCTTTTGGGTTGATTGTTGAAGCAAGAGGTAAATAGAGACTATAATGTTTGGATGGAAAAATGAACTTCCCTTCATATATGTGTTTGTATAAAATGTAGTCAATTGTCCCTCAAATGAAAGCTATATGGATGTTTTTGATGCTCTTAAGTGATAATAATAGACGCTTAAATCTTGGTCTTTTATTTTGATCACATATATTTGTATTTATATGATTCCCTTGGTTAAATTTCATAATTGACAACTGAAAGGATGACTCATAAGAAAATATGATGACCGAAAGATAAAATAATCCCAAAAAGAGCGAGTAAAGTAAATAGAATTTGAGGGTGCCTAGGTAATCTTGTGTCCACAATCATGAAAGATAAAGCAATAAAGTTCATATTGGGTTGTAGAGTATGTAAGATCACATAGGAAGCAAGAAAGATAGAAAAGAGGCCGAGATAGTAGTCAATTACTAATTTTCTTGCTTAGGCATCATATGAATGCAAGTATGCTTTTATTACTTAGAAATATACCCAAATGCGTGATTTTATGTCTACAATTACACCCAATGACATAGGTAAGGGTCATATCCTCGACCCACTTGGTGAAATATTCATTGTGGTTATAATGAAGGTATGTCACTTGGAAGATGTGGGCTTTATTTTTCCGATTAAGTCGAGACCCCATTTATAAAAAGGCCATAGTGAGGCGATAGGCTGCAAGACTTGGGAAAATGCATAAATTAGATTATCGTGCTTATGATAATATTGAAATTTATTTACATAGTTGTATGCATCCATTTCAATTATAGGCCAATAGTATCGAGCACGAAAAATATTCTTTGCAAGAACCATTCCACAGTTTGTGCACCACAAATACCTGAGTGTACTTCAGCTAAAATTTGAGTAGCTTCATCCTAATTGAGACATCTTAAGAGAGTCCCATCATATCCTTTTTAGTATAAGGTGTCGCTTAGGATAGTGTAGCATGAAGCACATTGTGCCAAGTATATTTTATTGGTTGAGTTCATGTTTGGATGATAGGATATAGTTGAAATGAAGGTGTATATATCATGATACTAAGGGTGATCAGGACCAACAATCTCATAGACCATGGTGGAATCTGAAAAATTGTATGCGTGAACCAAAATATTTTCAATGAGGAACTCAATGTGAGTTTTATAAGTGTTGATAAAAGAAGGGATGCAATAGTTTCCATGACATCCACTACTTTTTTTACACACAAGGAACGTGTTCAAAAGTGATTATCTAGAAAACCCTTTAAGACTATCAACCATACAATTATAAGGTATACACTTATCATCTTTTACTTGATGCTCACCATTGACTTGTTTGATGATGAGAATAGAATCACCGAAGACACACAAATTTGGTAATTTTCAGGAGATGGAAAACCTTAGGCCTGTGATAAATGTTTCATACTCAACTATATTGTTAATACATAGAAATTCAATGCAATAAGATTTAGGGATTAGATATCCATTTGGTATACGTAAGCCAATCCCGGATCTTGAGCTATGTTGGTTGTAAGAGCCTTTCAAAGAATACAAACTGTGAAGGGACTGCATCAATGTATAAGATGTCTTCATCTCGAAACTCAAATTGTAAGTGTTGAGAATTTGGAAGTGGAACTATGGTCAAGTTATCCGCCACCGCTTGAACACTCGATAGATTTTTTATTTAAAACTTCAGTATCAAATTCATTAAGGAGTGCAATCTAGTTGGACATCCTTCCTTTTATCACTAGTCTTAAAAGTAGATACTTGAGAGGATTGACCTTTGAAAAAAGATTGGTTGTATGATTTTAAAAATAGTGCCCAAAATTTTAGAAGTCATATGTGACTCGTTAAGTAAGTTTTTTTGACCGATGAGTACTTATTTTCATGTTCGAGAAGATTCCTACTCAAGTAATAGAAATTTTTTTCCCAACCCTTGTCATTGATTACACAAATACTTCCCGATGGCATGTTTCATTATAGAAGTGTATAACAACATAGGCTTGTCTTGCACTAGTGGCATGAGTACCGATAAAGTGGATAAATATTATTTTAACTTGGTGAAGGAGTCTTGACAATCTTGTGTCCACTTGAATTTGACATCCTTCTTAAGCAATTGATCAAAGTGATGGATATTTGTGAGATGAAATGTCAAATAGATTGTATTTTACCTTGTAATCCTCTTAGTTGACATGGATTTTGAGGAGGTGGCATATCCATGATTTCTTTGACTTTTTCCGGGTCCACTTCGATTCCTTTTTGTGACACGATAATTTCTAGAATTTTACCCAAGCTAACACCAAAGACATATTTTTTAGATTAAGGAAAACCTTATATTCCTTTAATTGTTTGAATATGCACATAATAAATGTTATATGTTCAACTCTATTTTTGACTTAACAAGTATGTCATTGACATAGTATTCCATTATGTTGTGAATAAGGTCATGAAAAATGATGGTCATGACGTGTTGAAAGGTAGCATTGGAATTTTTAATTTCAAAAGGCATGACCTTGTAATGAAATGTCCCCCATGGGGTCGTGAAAGAATTTTTATGTTCTTCTTCTTCAAAAATTTGAATTTAATTTTATCTTGAAAAACCATCCATAAGAGATAACATCTCATGGCCTACAAAAATCAACAATCATGTCAATATTGGGCAAAGGGAAGGAAGTCACCCTTCGAACATACCTTATGATTTCATGGAAATTTTTACAAATGATAATTTTAGGGGTCTTCTTTGCAACTGGTACTATGTTGGATATCCACTCTAAATAGTTGATCGATCATATGAAGCATGCATCCTCGACAAACAATGTGACTTTGGGATGGATTTTATGCAACTTTTACTTAATAGGTTTGGCATCCGATTACACCACAAGGTGATAAACCACAAGATAAGGTTCAAGGCCTAGCATATCCTTATAAGACCAAGGAAATACATCTTGAAAATATATTACAAGCTCTGTGAATGCATTGATTTTAGTTTCTAAGATACTAACACCAAGATGTAGCAATTTAGGTTGGTCCTATGTCCTGATGTTGATAGTTATTGTTTCTTCCACCAATATCTTAGATGTGTCATTATCTTGAAATGACGTTGTAGATTTATGTAGGTCATTGATAGTTATTGATCAAGGTCTCCTCTCCTGGTGCCTTATGGAGGTTTTCTCTAGGAGATACATCCTTTTATTTATTTTTATTTTTCAATTTTTTGATGGTCACATAACGCCTCAAAATTTTTTTCACTATGCGAGATATGGTTTTTAATTTTTCTATTTTTGAATTCATTTAATTTTTAACTAGAGATTTCAAGTTCCTCACCAAAGTAATAAGTAGTTTCAAGGTTAATATCGAAACCCTTCTTGTGATCCAAAATGGGGAAAGGGTCTTAAGCCCCAAGAAACTCCTAGATGTCCTCATCTTCGAGTCTGAGTCCTCATCGCTACTCAAGACATCAAATATGAATTATTTCTTTTCAAATGTCTCATATCCTAGATCATGTGTGTAAATATTAGATTTAATTTCAACAGGTTTGAGATTATCAGTGTCCTCAGGGCCAAGTCCTCTTCTTTTCTAGTTCATATTTTTCATCATTATATGTGCCTTGGTGTAATTTTTTTATTTGTAGCATTCAACAATCTGATCCTCATATAGCTAAGAGTTGTCGAGCCTTGAATGTGTCCATTTTCTAAATATCCATATCATCTCCAAAGATTATGTTGATCGAGAAAATTTGACAAAACCACACAAGAATTCCACGCGGAAAGTAGGTCATATTCAAAGGCACAAACGAATAGAGAGAACACGCGCACAAAGAAGAAGTTCAAATTTTTGGGACTTAGCCATTTGTGCTCATGAAGGTATATTTTTAGAGATGACGTGTAGATCACACAAATGAGGCAGAGAGACATGCGTGTCACACATTGGCTATTTTGGAGGATTAACTACGAAGCACTTTGCATGAACACATGCTAAAAATAGATCTACTACTATTAGTTAACTACTAATAGTCTATTGTTATCACACTTGCATGTGTGGCTAGTTTTGTAATGACATGTGGCTATTAATAGCATGCGACCTATTTTTAGAATGGATAAGCGGTGAAGGGAAAGTCCCCACCCTTATATATATGTAGTGAACTGCGTAGTAGAGAGAGATGTATGATGGTGAATATACAGACAGAGATCGACATATACAAAGATATGCATACATAGTGAGATTATGTTGCTAAATCTGTTACGCACATACTACTATTATTGTAATGAAGCTCCTATATACTTATTGCATTTAATATGATGGAGGATATTGGCTGAATATAAGTGTTAGTTTTGTGTGTATCTGAAATCTAGTATGTATTTGATCTCATCTTGGTTAATATTTAGTTTTGTTCTTCCTTAAAGATAGATCTGGTATGCTCTGTAGAATGATGTGTTAGTAATGGAACTATATATGTTAAGTCTTCATCATGCTAACATCTTACAATAACAACCCTAAAGAGGGACCTGGTACCTTTGCATGCTTCGGGTGAGCTCTTAGTCTTTGTTGAGTGATGTGCTAGCGCGTCTAGGGTCTTATTAGATTTTTATCACTGAATTCTAGGTTGCATCATTAGTTCCATTTTTGGGACTATTTTTAAGTTGTTTTCGGATGGTTCACGATGAAGACATACCGGTTTACCTTAGCAAGTATTGAAGAATTTATATGTAGTCTAGAAGAAGAATACGCACGGTGATTCAACATTGGATCTCGAGTTTAACGCACGCACGTGGGTGGAACAAAATCTATATGAAAATTTATATGAGAGATTTTTCACTATCATTCCAAAGAGAATTATACGAGTGGCTAATTACTTATGCATCTAAGTGGAATTGAGGTACCGCGCACTTGTCTGGATGTAGGAAGAATTCCAGCCCTTTATGACATTGATTTGATTTAGACTTGAGTCAGGGATACGTGATTCCATGGTGTCTTGAATAGTTATATCTTGGAATACTCAATTTCCACTTATTTATGTCTAGAGGTAGCTGAATTCTAATTTTTACGATATCCAAGGGGAGCTTACCTATAAAGAATTCCACTGGAAATCAAGATCCCTATGGTAACTTTGAATCTGGAGAGTAAACCAATGGCTAACTAAACCCCACCATGTGTGGGGGAAGGAACAAGTTTGGTGAAAGATGGAAGACCTAGCAGAGAAAGGTAGAGAGAGGAAATGTGGCTTAAGTATAATGAGGCGTGCGAGAGGGAGATAAAGAAGCAATGTAACATTGCGGAAAAATGGCATTAAGGAGAGAGATGGCTTGTGAAGTATTTGAAGCTCACATCGAAGATGTGGAGCTAGAGCATCGTGAACTCCCCCATATGGGAAAGCATAATAGGGACCCCCTCGACCTCACATAGATGCGCATTAGTAAAGACTATCTCGGGCCATGGGTGTGCATCCGAATCCACCCTAACCTTTCCCTTGTATTTGGTTTTTCAAAGATCTAGTACAACAAGCAGCTTAATAAGCTAGTTCAAGCAAAGGGAGAGTAGGATTGAGTCTTATAAGAGACACAAAGTTTGACAACACAAAATGATTCTTTGTTATACGGGAGTGCCTTTTCGAGTGAATCATCATCATAGAATACAAGCATGCTAATTTTTGGATTAAATTCTGAGAGTAGTAACACTTTAATGACTATCGGGTACAATTCAGTTCTACTATTGGGACACATGGAAGTACATCTTCTGGCCCGAACCCAGCTACAGTTCGTGATCAGGAGGCATAGGTAGCTCTGGTTTAGTAGGATCTAGAGGTTCTTGAGGTAGGGGAAACACAGGAGGTTTTGGATTAGGTGGGAAAGGTCCGCACCAACCCTAGAATATTTACATGGAAATGTATCTTCATCTTTCAGAATATAGGGTCATAGAAGATGTTGTTGAACATGTGCATATGTGTGAAATACTGTGGTGCACAAAAGGAATCATAGATTTTGAGTGTAGGGAAATACAATTTTCCACTACGTTACAAGGTCACACACACAATTTGGTATAGAAAGTTTGACCCTGATAAGACTTACATAGATTATACAGCTTTAAAGGATGCATTCTTTAAAGAGTTTCATATCCCTAAGTTTGAGAAGTAGATTATAAGTGTGCTCAAGGATATAAAGTAAGACACTACTGAAAGTGTTAGAGAGTATGATGTACAGTTTAAAATGTTGTTATCAAAGCTTTCTTATGACATACACACAAGCCACCATGCATAATGGTTTATTGGGGGCTTGATTACCCCTTTTAGGAGAGCATCATCAAATAAGACATACACCGATTTGTGTGAAGGACTTGAAGAAACCTTGCGTGCTAAGGAAGTTGGAAGTATAAACACTAGGGTGAGCCCTTTTTTAGAAGCACAAATAGTTGCTATGGAAAAAAAGTTAGAGAAACTATCATCAAATTCAGCACATAAGAAGCGCATAGGGATTTGGTGTACAAATTGTGAAGTAGAAGGTCACACAAGGATATTTATCCTCACGAGAATAGTATGATTATTGTTGATGAATTATGAAATATGCCACTTAAACCATGATGGTAGTTGCATACCCATTATTACAATGCACGGTAAGGAAGAACATTTCAAGCTACTTAAAATCCACAAGTCCATGACTCATGACACGTAAGACTCATTGGCTGATTGGAAAAATCCACGATGCTATAGATATTGGTGTACGAAAGACATGAGTTTTAGATAACTATAAGGGAAATAATGAGCATTAGGACTCTGGAGTACAATCAAAAAGCGCTATAATCGAAATGAAGGGCGTTTTGAAGGTGGTCGTGGTAGAGGTCAAGGATACCATAGTGGATTTGGGGGACAATGCCATTGTAGTGGAAGAAGTGATTTTCCTCATGGAACATGTTATACATGTGGATCTCCCGACCACTACAGTGTGAATGTCCTCGAGAATATTACATGTTCTTTCTCCGCAGAAAGAACCATAGCTATGAGGAATGTCCAGACTTATATGAGAATCGAGTAAGCAACATAAATAAGAAAACAAAGGTGCAGGGATGGTTAGGATATAATGAATTGTTGACAATCAATGGATGCCCAAGATGGAAGAAGAATTTGAGGCACAAAATTGAAGATCATGACCTATGTTGAGGCAAAATGTGTCGTGGGAATTGTAGTAGAAGCGTACCATCACTAAAGAGGAGGTTATTCATGCATGGTACCTAGATCTTTCCTATCACAAGGAGGTTTATCAGGAAACCATGGAATTTATAAGCAATCTTCATGGTGAGATACAATACTTAAAGGAGAAAAATAAAGCATCAAATACAGTCGAAAAATTATAGATGACTTGAAGGAAGTGTGTAAAATGTTGCACCAGAAAAGTCATTCCACTGTTAGGGAGTTGGTTAAAAGGGAACACTCCACGTGCAAGTACTGAGACTAGACGGAAGATCCTGAATGTAAATATCCCTCCTCATAGCCTAGATTATGATAAGTAAATCACTCTAAATGCTATTGTGGATGGGTGGCTATTGAGTAATATAATGATTGATACAGTCAAGGAAGTCAATTTTCTTACCTTGGATGCATGGGTACAAATGGGAATACCCCATTGCAGCCATCCTCTAATGTATTATTCAAGGCTAATCATACTAAGGACACTCCCTAGAGTTTTGAAAGATGCATCCATTACCATAAAAGGAGCCAAGTTCACTGGAGACTTAGAAGTTTTAGCACTGGAAAAGTCAGATAGCTTCCCAACTCTATTAGGGCATCCTTGGTGTCATGTAAATAATGTTGATCTTTGATTTAAAAAGGTCTATATCAGTTTTGAAAATAAAGAGGGAAGATTTATTATCCCTTTAATAGATGGAAATTTCATGACCTATGTTGAGCCCTTAAGTGAAGAAGATTTGAATAGGATTTATGTACGCGCCATCCAAGATCCAGAGATGATTGAACTAACCAAAGAAGGAATAATTTAGTGGGAGGATGCACAGTCCATTAGTGATACTACAAGTGTTGCATGTGATAATTGGGCTTACAACACTTAAGATTTGGTAGGGTACAAAGTAAATAGCATATGTCCTCAATACACAAAACCATGTTATGTTAGAAGGATAGGTAACAACTCGGTACCTTGTTACATAGGAGAAGGGTGTCATATGGTATTCTTGCGTGCCATGGAAGAAAAATGGATAGACCCACTAGAAAGAAGAAATATGCTAGCATATAAACTACATTGTACATCATCTTCTTTGGTGGGTGGTCCATAGGGATAATCTTGTCGGATGGAATGAAATTGGGATTGCTCTTACTACTAGGTTCTTCAGAGAAATTCACCTACTCAAATTTCTACTTATCATGGTAATCATCCTATTCAAAGACCACGTTCATAAGTGTGAGAGAATCTGGATAGAAGGGCAGGAAGCTTTACCACCTTCACTATGGGTACACCAGTTTTATTCCACTTTACAAGGTTGTGTGTGTGCTTGGTATGTATATGCAAAAATCCATAGAGAAACTGGAAATTGGAAGAATTTAATTACAGGAATGGCCTAGACATTTGACTTCTTCTCTACAAATCCTCCGGTAGAAGAAGCATTGAAAGTTATCAAGAACTTAACTATGGGGGATAATGCCAAGGATGAAGAACTCCTTCAGAATTATTAGATGATGAAGACTCAAGAGTGCATCTTGATAAAGAACCAGAGGCCGATGCAACATTACTTCAACACGCTTTCCTTGAGAAAGAGAAAGGAAAAATGGTCTACCTAGTGGATGACAAAGAAGTAGATAATCTAGATGTAAGCCATTCAACAAGGAGGAATGAGGTATTGGACAAAGGTGGATAAGACCATGTGCACCTATCATGAACCTATGAAGACAAAGCGGGTGAATATTGAATAGATACTTGAGCCTAAGGAAGCCATAATTGGAGACTATTGGTTAGACTCTAAAGTGGAAAAAATCATAGAGTTACTAAGGGATTACTAGGACCTATTTCCTAGGGGTACCATGAACTTAAAGGTGTGCATGAATCATTAGGGGAGATGAAGATAAATCTTAAAGAGGGTGCACGCCCAATTAGAAAGAGACCTTATAGAATGAACCCCAATTTGTGTGAAAAGGTCAAAGAAGAGATTGATAACATGTTAAAGTCTAGAATTATCAAGCCCCTTGATGAGTCAAATGGGTTAGTCCAATGGTGATTAGTATCAAGAAGGATGGACATATTAGAATATGCATGGACTACAGGGAGTTGAATGCTGCATGTGTAACTAATCCATTTCCTATGCCATTCACTGAGGAAATACTAGGAGTCAGTAGGTGTAAAATCTGCTTCATTTACGAGATGGGTTCTCTCTGGGTATCATTAGGTTTGGATTTCCTAGGAGGATCAAGTAAAGACTACATTTACTACTCGAATGGGGTAGTTTCTAGTATATTATAATGCCCTTTGGTTTGAAAAATGTGCTTGGTGTATTTTCACGCATAGTTGTCCAATCGCTCAAGGAATTTATTCACAACTTCTTACAGGTATATTTAGACAATTAGATAGTGTATGGATTATTTATCACCGTGACAATCTGTCGTTAATGTTTGAATGGTGTAGATAGTTGATTATCTCTTTTAACATCAAGAATTGCATATTTGCTACACCATTTGGGATACTTTTAGGACACATAATCTACAAGGAGGGTTTGTTGGTTGATCCAGAAAAGTTGCAGCTTATTATAGGCCTAAGGGAGCCTACCATTCAAAGTGAGGTGCGTGGATTCTTGGGTCATACAAGATATTATAGAAAGTTTATCAAAGGTTATGCCAAAGTTACAACAACATTAGAAGAGTTACTGAAGGGGAAAGGTACGTTCTACTAGGGAGAACATCAACAACGTGCATTCAAGGAATTAAAGGAGAAACTTACTACCATGCCTATTCTACGTTTTCCTTCATGGGAAAACCATTTCATGTACATGTTGATGCCTCTGGCATGGCCATTGGTGTAGTGTTGGCTTAACCTAGAGAAGGTATTGTATATCATCCTATATGTTTTTCTAGTTGAAAGATTAATCCTGCAAAATAGAATTACATAACTACAGAGTGTGAAGATTTTTCAATGATCTATGCACTATATAAATTCCATCAAGACCTACTAGCTACACCATTCATCTTTTATACGATCATCATGGAATTGAATTATTTGGTAAATAAACCTTTTTACAAGGGCACATATCTTCATGGGTGCTCTTATTTCAAGAATTTGATTTCACAACAGTGGTAAAACCAAAAAAATTAATTCTAGACCAGACCATTTATCAAGAATAGACTCAGACAAGAAGCATGGGCAATTGAGGATACCATGCAAGATGCATAGTTATACAGTTTACAATGCGCACCATCAGAACTAGAGGACATTGTTTTCTTTCTACGAATAGGGATGGCACTAGAAGGAATGAAATCCTTCGAGAAGAAACAAATTGCATACGCACCGCACCTTATATGTTAATCGCTGGTGACTTGTATAAATCGTGCCAAGATGAAGTATTGCGTCATTGTGTATTGAAACATGAGTGAACAAGTATTATGGAAGAAGCTCATGGTAGAATTATAGGTGGCCACTATGTCGGTGATGCCATAGCGCACAAGATTCTACTCGACGAATTATGGTGGGAGACAATATATAAAGATTGTAAGGAATTTTGTAAGGCATGTGATCATTGTCAACATCTTGGAAAATGAGGTCAATGAGATGAAATGCCTTTGAGACCTATTACGAGCATAGAAATGTTTGAGAAATGGGCTATAGATTTTGTGTGTTCTATTTCACCAAATTGCATGCAGAATGGATCACGCTACATCATAACTTGCACAAACTATCTAACAAGATGGGAAGAAGCATCACCTACAAAGGACTTTATAACAGCTACATCAACCTAATTTCTATGGGAAAATATTATTACAAGGTATGGATGTTATTTAAGTTTGACCAATGATAGGGGCACACATTTTCTTAATGAGATAATCATAATTTTATTGGATGAGTTCATGATTGCACACCATAAGACTATACCCTATCATCCTCAAGAAAATGGAACTGCTGAAGCTTTCAACAAAATTTTGAGCTAGACATTGACAAAAATCTATGATGTTGGAAGAAAGGATTGGGATGATTAAATATCTACAAGATTTGGGCATATCAACTACATACAAAAGGTTGAACAAAGCCACACCATTTTAGTTAGTGTTTGGCACAAAATCCATTCTTCCTATGGAATTTATGTTACCTTCTTTGCGTATTGCATGTGCTGGAGGTCTAGCTGATGAGAAATCTTTATAAGAATAGATTGAAAAGATAAATCAGTTGGATGAGTGATGAGACATGGTACGTTGGAGTCAAAAGCAAGAAAAGGCCAGCAGAAGCATGGCATGACTGAAATACAAGTGACAAAAAGTTTGAGATTGGACAAATGGTACTCTCTATGACTCTAAGTTTTTGTGCCATCCAGAAAACTTAAGGTACATTTCTTAGGGCCATATGTTATCACTTACATCCTTGAAACCCGTGTGCTTTCTAGTTAAAAGCACTTGATGGAACACGGCTACCCGGTTACTTTAATGGGAGTAGGCTAAAGCCCTACTATAAATAAGTCTTCTTGGTGTTTGTAATAAGGTAGTATTACCATTTAGATTAGGTTTTCAATTCTGCATTCCCTTAATGTGTTTCCTTCTTTGTCACTAAGCTTTGTCAATTTAGTTATTGTTCTTTTGTAATAAGTGTGCTTGTGCGCATGAAGCTAATTACTATATGAAGCATGTTTATGTGTAGAGGACTGCACATACTTTTAGTGTGGGGTGGTTGTCGATATCCAAGTATAAAATTGTGGGAATTGAAAGGTGAAAGGAATAAGCTGCTACAGGTGCTCTTCAAGTCAAAGGAATGCTTCTAAAAAGTGACCAAAGATGGAGATGAATGAAGGGAAAGTATAACACGAGGTAAGCAGAGGCCATAACAATTACCAATGGAAGGTGCAATGACAAGGTACCTAGGTGCAAGGAAGCATGTTGAAGAGAAGTTTGTGATCGTAGGGTAAGAAGGCGTGCTAGAAGGTTATAATTAGGGCATGAGGATGTAATGCATGGAAAGAATGGAATTAGTCCATTAATGAAAGTATATTTGGTAGGTGAAGGAGCAATGAATGCATAAAAGTTTTTAAAATCTATATAAGGATGGGATGCGAGTTAAATTTTACTGCTCCAATTAAGAGTATTTGAAAAGAGTTAAGTGCAAAGAGCCAAGTGATTGAATTGAGGTGTGAGAGGTGTGTAGCTAGTTGTGTCAAGAGATATGTGCACGTGTAAATAGCTTCCATCCCGATGGTGAAGGGTTTGAGTGAAGCAAGGTGACACAGAGAGGAGAGAGGGCACATGATTTCACCTAGGGCACGCTGAATTGAGCTAGGGTTTGATTCACACATTCTAGAATTCAAGAGGTGAGTATCTACAAAGGATTCTAAGGTAGAAATGACACCCAAGAAAGTATTTATAGTAGGAGTGAAGGGAAAGAAGAAGGTGGTTGTAGAAGAAGAGGAGATGGCTCTGAAAGAAATTTTTCTAAAGTGCAATATCAAGAGGGTGTCATCGTAGGCAACAAGTGTGATTATCACATAAGGAGAAGAAAGGTGAGTGAGTATAATCACCCTACTGCAGAGAATAAGAAGGAGCTTGATGCCTTGCTGAACATAAAGATGAATAAATGCACGACGAAAGACATGTCGGTGTGCGATGATGTTGGTGAGAAGATCTTGAAGAATATTGGAGTTTACCAGCTTATACAAGCTCCCTTACTTTGGGAAATATGATCCCTTTTGCCAGTGGCTCATGAGTAGAGTCCACAAAGATTTTTTCTACTTTGCAGGACAGAGAGCCATAATTTCAGCCACGCTCATCTCCATGTTAACATGATCGAAGGGCACAAGAGAGGATTTGAAGTATGATTTAAAAGACAAGAATGCAATATTGAGACCATAAAGGATTTTGGGTACAAAAATGGTCCGTGGGGTATGGACATAAAAATCAAAGAAGCATCTAGTTGACAAGTAGCCGCACATCTTGTTACAAAGATAAATGACTAGGAAAGGTGGCAACAAGTGAACACCATGTAATCGTATACGTTACTAAAAAGATGTCCAAGGGGGTAGTCTATAACATTTCACATTACATTGTAGAAACTATAATTGAGGAAGCACATATAGGAGGAAAAATCAGCTTTGGAGTTGTTCTGTATCACCGGTATTCATGGAGATCGGAGTACTTGATGGACCAAAAGAGAAGATATGGGAGTATCCCATGGAGCAAAAGTCACATGCAGTAACAATTCAAAAGTACTTGTGTAAAGGATCCATGACAGAATAGGTCAATCAAAGGGCTGAGATGTGGTAGGATATGCTCACAAAATCACAAAATCACTTTTATTACGTAGAGCTTTTCATGATCTTTTGGATGCATTTTGAACAGACCAAATCTGATTCTCAGATGCGAAAGATATGGTAAATTTTGGGTCAAACTTGTGGAAAAATGTGACGTGGAAAAAGGTGAACCAATCAAAGTCCTGACATACGGCACCAATACATTTGAGTACTTGGACCTCTAATTTTGATAGTAGGCTCTTGTACATGGCCTATAGGGTGTCCAACAGGGCACATTATAAATTTGCAAATGACATTATCAAGAGGTGCGAGTACAGAATGAGGCATGAGAAAAAATCACATGGGGCTCCATACTTCTATTGATCATATTTTGGGAGATTAGACTCACTTCTAGTGTGCCAAAACCAAATTAAAGACATTCGAAGCTAGTTTTTGATGTAGACAAAGTGGATAATGATGTCCATACCTTGCATGTGACGTACAAGTATGACACTTGACCAGCCTATGTTGAAGTTTTGGATCCATATTTTCTATACTTACACCCACAAATAAGTGTTACCATCAAGGGTGACATCCATCGGGTGTTCGTGTAGTTGTGCTCCAAAACATAAAGGGGGATTGAAGTCGAGGTTACAGACTCCCCCTTTCCTAATCCATGAGAGGTGCCAATCCCACCCATGAAAGTGATACAGGTTGAAGGAGAGGAAGAAGAAGAATAACAAAGCAAAGGAAAGTTAGATACTTCCTAGAAGAGGAAGTATTACATGTGCCAAGGAGGTGTTAAGGCCTCATTGCCATAGCACGAGAAAGAGAAGGAAGAAGATAAAGAGCCTCAAAGAGAAGAAGCAAAAGACACAAGATGCATCAAGCCCCACGATATGGTCAAAGGAGTTAGAAGAGGAGAACCATGCTACCTTAAAGGCAGAGTTGGAAGTAGAGCTTGAAGAGTAGGAAAATGAGCTTGAATCCACGGAGGTGGGTGAGGCGCATGAGGAAGGAAAGGAGTTTTTGTAATACCTAAGGAGATTCCAACATGTGAGGCCTCCCGACACAAACCTCCAACCCAATGGAAAATAAGGGGGACTCCTTTACTATAAAAGAGGATAAAGGATTCACCCCAAGAGTAAAGAAGTAGTGGACAAAGTGCAAGGCTACAAGGAATAAGTGGACACCCATGTCCACACATATGGACTTCGTGGATGACCCCACAAAGGTATTTTGCGCAAGGTTTCAGGCCACCCTCCCACTAAAAAAGCTACATGGATGAGATTTGATGGATCATGAAGGAAGTGTGCCTATGACTAGGAAGATGCTTACTTGGAGCATGCATTGCAACTCGAAGACCTAGAATTTGAGGTCAACAATCATGTGATCGAGACCATTCATCTAAAGAAGAAGGTAGGAGAGATGTACAAGGTGGTGGATCCTAACCACATGACTAATGAGCAGGCATGAAATGCACTTTATAAGATTTCCTTAGAGGTGATTCGATGCAACTTGGATGAAAGATCCACTATTCGAGACCATGCTCACAAAGAAGAAGGAAAAAGAAAAGGAAATAGATAGATTTCACCAGGGATTAAGGGGTGAACAGCACAAACCAAGGAAGTATACGACCAAGCTAACGCGCCCTCGTAAAGGGAATTTTTGGACAATGTCTCGACATTGATGAGCCAAACTAGGATGGACTATGGGGATGAGATGGAATATATTAAAGATCTTGTGAGGATTTTTCTCACAAAGATCAAGGATGGCATGAGGCCCACAATTACAGAGCTCACTAAGGAGAAAGAAGAAAACAAAGTACCATCAAGCCTAGATCACCGAGTTATAGGAATTGCTCACTCAACTCAAGGCGTAAAAATACCGGCGATAGGGGCTTCAACATACATGAGAAAATGTGAACCCATCATTGATGCACGATGATAGAAGAGGATGCCACCCTCAAATATTTATAGGATACAATCCCCACCAAAAAGGATGAACGCACACAGCTGGTTTTCAATACCATGACTCAGAAGGATAAGATCAAAATGAAGCATGAGAAGATAGATTTTAGGATTAATGAACTCTAGGATTCCATCGATGAGCAGATGAATGAGTTTGAAAGTATTTCCGCAGAGTTGGTGGTAGCCATTAATGTACTTAAGGGGAGGGTGGAGGAAATCATCCCGCATCAAGTGCCCAGTGTCATGGGAGAAGTTCCAGGAAGGCCTTATCATAATTTAAGGCTTGGGAGAAGTCGAAGGATGAAATAGGCACGAGTTCCCTTAACTATTCTAATTGGTCATATAGTATATTCTTCCATTTTTCAGATCTTTATACGATTATTTCAATTCCACTATTATTTATTTTTGAAGGAGCGTCATTCTTTCTTTAGCAGAATTTTGGTTATCAAGACTTTGTTCGAGAAGCAAGTAGGATTGTCGGGTAATAATCAAATTAGTGTGGGGTGATGTTGGACCCCTAAATTAACTAAGTACCTAAGGTGTGAATCTTTTTGGTACGTAGAAGCAACTTGTAGAAGTAGTTCTTAGGGATGCGTAAAGTCTCGTGCTCACGCAGATGGATTTGGGACTTAGTGAGTTTTGGACAATGGGTAAAGACACATTTAGGGAATGGATGGAAAAGTGACCAGATATAATTATGGATAAGCTATAGAGACTTACATCTCAAGAAAAAGATATTCCAAGGCATCAATACGGCTATCATGAAAGGAAAAGGACCCAAATTTGTTATGGATGAGCTAGCTCTTACATGCTAAGGATACTTTTGATCATATTTCTAGTTTGATCATTCTAAGCATCCAGTGTGATTGCACAACATTGAATCCTTTCTCCAAGTGTGGGACTTGCAAAATGAGAAAGGAATCTCTAGAGAAGGCTGGTTCCTCTTCCTAAACTACCTGCCACAAGCTGTTCTAGTGCAGGAAAGCTAATCTAATCCTAATCTAACCTCCAAGGAGACAGGGAGAGAGAGAAAAGAAAAAAACAAAATCCTACACTAAAACGGTGATACACCAGAGAAGGAAAATGTTGAACATCTATCAAAACTACTATGAACACAGCTCCAACCTTGCAATGAACATTTAAACATGCACAAATACCTACAATGAAGAGAGGCAAGAAGAAAACAAGCAAAAAAAAAAGCAAGGATGGACAGATGCATCACAAAACACATTTTTTTGTTGCTCCAGAAGTTTGCACAGAACATCATTTTAATGGTAAAAGGAAAAATGCCATTACAGAGTAGGGGAGGAGGTTCAAACTCCATTTTCAACCACAGGGAAGAAAAAAAGGAGAGCAGCGAGTAGAAAATGATGAACCCCTTTGAAAAATGAGCCAAATCGGCTTTTACGGTGCATGGGTCGAGCCTAGGAGAGAGAAAAATGTGTAAAAAATGGGAGCCATTCCTCATTGAATGAAGATGCATTAAAATAGCATGGGCATCCTTATAGACCCATGCCCTGATATTTTAGCCATGCTGAAGAAGAATGCGACCCATTTTGCATTAAAATTGGTTGTTGAAACGTCATTTCTGGCCATTACCATGTGCCAGAGATGTTTCTTGATTTTATCTCTCCAAACTGAACCAAAATGCAAAATTGACCTGAAATCATGTAGATAATTTCACCATCTTTCCATTGATATAAAGAACGTGAAAATCTGAGCTCTAGATCGAAAGTTATGGCCATTTGAAGATTTAGGGCAAAAACGGGCCAAAACGGATCGGCGGGAAAAAAATTTGAATTTTACCTCTTTGGTCTTTGGAAATTTTTCAAATTTTCCCCACGCTCCACCACTTGGATGACACGTGTCAAGCTCTGATTCATCTGTGGGCTCATTCTTTGAAAATTTCTTTCGGGCTCTTCCTTAAATTTTTTCCACTTGGACACGTGGCACTATTTCATTGGCTCGGGCTTGAGGGGCGCACTTTGCCCTCCTTCGAAAATTTGGCATTTTTCACTTTGGGAAAATTTCCCATTCCCCCCCACACTCCGCCACTTGGATGACATGTGTCAAGATTCCATTCGATGGCGGGGCAGTGGGCCAAAACTGTTGTCTTTGAAAACTTTGACTGAAACTTGGAAAATTTTCTAAGTCCTTCTCTTTTCCCGCCACTTCCTGGGACACATTCTCCCACATCGGCCGATTTGGGCTTCCTTGTCCCTACTTGTGGATTTTTCACCTTTTCACGTCCCTCACGTACTTTTGTCCCAATTGTCCCAGACTCCACAGGGACAAATATCTCCGAACCACCCGAAATGGACTGTTCTTTTCGGCCTTTTTGCCTTTTCACGTCCTCACGCGTCCCTCGCATACTTTTGTCCCAACTGTCCCAGGATGAATATCTCTCGAACTTCCCGAAATGGACTGTCTTTCGGAAAACCAGCTGATTCACGTCCCATGCGTACTTTTTGTTCGGCTGTCCCAAACCGCGTGAAACAAAAGACTTAGATGATTTTCCTTGCTTTCGGCCATTTTGGCTTTTCGCGTCCCTCGCGTCCCGATGTCCCAACTATCCCATGGACCGCCTGGGACAAAAATGTCTGACTTAGCTGATTTTCTTTGTTTTTTCGGCCCCAAGCTTGGTACGATGAACCTCGGTATGACCCAAACCCTTCAGACCCGAAATGCTTTAAAACAGTCCTGCAACCTTATTTTTGCATTTTTTCCATTTTTCTAACTCATTGGGATTTCTTCTTGGATGGGAGAGTTAGAAAAAGCCGAGGGGACCCGAAAAACATGATTTTGGGCCTTGAATCAATCTACTTGCTCAGGACTGAATAATTTGATGCATGTTATCAAAATTACCTTGAGGGTGAATTTTGGATAACAATTTTGGCGACTCAGCGGGGTCATCTACCTACTGGATGAAGTTACCAGTTGCTTGAAGCATCCATTGGGCATGGAGTCATGAGTTGTAGCCTGCAAACTGATCTAAACTTTGAAAACCTCCTCTCTGAGCCACTTGAAAACCCATCGAAATGGACTACGCAAGAGCAAAACCAGCACCACAAAAACTATGTACAAAACTGAAAATCATACATGCTCCAAATGGAACATGCAGAGTGTGCACAAGCACTTCTTTTACTGAAAGCAAAACTACCTATCCTACTCTAACTAGAAGCAAAAGTGGGCTAAACAAACCTACCGCAAATTTGGTTGTGAGAAATAGCTTCCTTTCTTCAAAATTGGCAACCATGCAACTGATTTGGCATTGAACATGGCTGATTGGATGAGTGGAAAATCAACAAGAAGTTGGTCTTCTACCCAAATCATCAAGGTATCAACTGAAAACAAATCCAATACCTCTTTTAGTTGCTTTGCATTTGGATTGAAGAGGTATGACAACTGATCCTTAGTACTTTGTAGCTCACCCTCATGCTTAGAAGCAAGCATGACTGGTTGTGACTTCTCCTTTGACTCCAATGAAGTCAAATACCTTATTGGGCAAGGTATGATCCATTTGATATGCCCATAGCTCTGATTTTCAACTCCAAAAATGGAGTCTTCTTGTAGACCTTCTTGGGTGGGTGATGTGGAAGCAATGGTAGGACTTTTCTGCCCTTTCTCTTCCTCCAATGAAGAACATGAAAGATTAAAATCTTCCAATCTTGGTTCCAAAGAGCTGGTATAAGATGCAGGCTGCTGCAAATGAATGCTCTCCTTCATGACAACAGGCTCAAGTATTTGGGACGTGGAAGATGAAAGAGAGAATGGTGGAAACTCAACTGGTTCTTCTTCATCAAAACAGTCCTCCAAATCTAACAGATACACTACCTCATGGTTGTCCTACTGCAAATGCTCAACTTCCTCCATGGTGTCCTCTTGATCTGTAACTTGATCATCATGGTTTCTTTCATCCTCCAACATTGAGTTTGAGAGATCAAACTCTTCTTCAGCACTAGAACTTGAGAGAGATGAAGTAGAAAGAAGAACTGAAGGTTCTCCTGTAGCCTGCTTTGTGCTCAAAGCCCTTGGATCTGTAATTTTCTCCTCCACAACTAGAATGTGCTCCTCTTCTTTTGGATTTGGAGCAGCTTCTTCCTCCTCTACTACTTGAAGACAATCTTGCTCTTGATAGAACTCTTCTTCTAGCATGAAGTTTGTCAAGTCAAACTCTTCAATCTGCTGCTCTAGAGGACAAGTTGGGACTGCAAGATCTTCTTCTGAGCTTTCTTCCTCTATGGCTGATTGTGCAACTTGAATTGAATCAGCATTCCCTTCAAATAGAGTGCCAACATGGACACTACTTTCTAAGCAAACTGACTATTGATCTGCTTCTTCTTTTTGCTCTTCTTCTGCTGCCACAAAATCAGTCTTAACCACCACTTGTTCTCCAACTCCAACCTCTTCTAAAGGCTTAACCATCAAGGGGATCTTTGTCATCCCAAATTTAAGAGCCCAACTCTTTCAGACTTTGAATTTCTTCATCCTTGTTTGGCTTTTCTTTTTGTTATTGTTTTCCTTGACTGGCATTCTGATTTTTATCCTCCCAACATGGATTTGGGAATGCAAGAGGAGAAGTGGATTGTAACTCAAATGGCTTGGCAATTTTTCATGGTGGTGGAGGAGGTAGAAACTCTTGTTTCTTTGGAGGAGAATATTTCTGCTTTGAAGGGAAAAGGAAAGGAAAGAATTGAGGTGTGGTGGAAGACTAGGGAATGGAGAAATGGAATTAACTCCTGGGGCAGCATTGACTGGATTTAGAATTTGAAATTCCAAATGAGATGATGCTGCTTGAGTGATGGGGTGAGAAAAACCAGATGATGGTGTAGAACTTACCCATTGACAAGGTTGTTCAACACCAAGTGTATAGGCCTCTATTTCTGCTGTCCATTGTGCAAGTTGGGGCAGCATCTTCATCATAAAGTCCAGCTTCTCCTGAGGGCTGAAGTGTCTTGGAAAAGGGCCTCCCCATGGACAAGGAGTCCTGCAACCAATTCTGAAAGCCTTCATTTGAGCTGTTGCTCTTGATTGCACCATTTTTGCCTCCATCTTTTGGATTTTTTCCACAAAATCTATTCTTCCATTTGATTGTCTTCATTGCATGCATACCCTTGCTCTTGATGTGCTTCATAACCAAACTGACTTTGGCACTACTGCTCATATGGGTAGACATGTTGATTTTGAATTTGATCAAAATGCTGATTTGGAGGATTTGTAAAACATGTTGGAGTGTGATAAACTCTGTTGTTGAAATGTAATTCCATGATGGAAATGAAGTCATGATTGCACAACTTCATGGAATGGAAAAGAATGAAAATGATGGAAAGAATAATGGATGGAAATGGATGGAAAACAAGTATGTAACTTAGAGAATGAGTTGTTTACCAGATGGAGTCGCCAGATGTGCTTTTGAAAGTGCCTCCAAAAGGCTGAATCTTTAACAAGAACACACCAACCTGTCAAAGATAAAGTGGAAGACCTCTAAGGTCCCACCGGGTGTGCCAAAACTGTTAGTGCAAATCAGCAGCACCCCCTGGATGTTGATCAGATTTCTAGTTTGATCATTCTAAGCATCCAGTGTGATTGCACAACATTGAATCCTTTCTCCAAGTGTGGGACTTGCAAAAATGAGAAAGGAATCTCCAGAGAAGGCTGGTTCCTCTTCCTAAACTACCTGCCACAAGCTGTTCCAGTGCAGGCAAGCTAATCTAATCCTAATCTAACCTCCAAGGAGACAGGGAGAGAGAGAGAAAAGAAAAAAACAAAAGCCTACACTAAAATGGTGATACACCAGAGAAGGAAAATGTTGAACATCTATCAAAACTGCTATGAACACAACTCCAACCTTGCAATGAACATTTAAATGTGCACAAATACCTACAATGAAGAGAGGCAAGAAGAAAACAAGCAAAAAAATGAGCAAGGATGGACAGATGCATCACAAAACACGTTTTTTGTTGCTCCAGAAGTTTACACAGAACATCATTTTAATGGTAAAAGGAAAAAAATGCCATTACAGAGTAGGGGAGGAGGTTCAAACTCCATTTTCAACCCTAGGGAAGAAAAGAAAGGAGAGTAGAGTAGAAAAGATGAACAACCCTTTGAAAAATGAGCCAAATCTAGCTTTTACAGTGCATGGGTCGAGCCTAGGAGAGAGAAAATGTGTAAAAAAATGTGGGAGCCATTCCTCATTGAATGAAGATGCATTAAAATAGCATGGGCGTCCTTATAGACCCATGCCCTGACATTTTGGCCATGCTGAAGAAGAATGCGACCCATTTTGCATTAAAACTGGTTGTTGAAACGTCATTTCTGGCCATTACCACGTGCCAGAAATGTTTCTTGATTTTCTCTCTCAAAACTGAACAAAATGTAAAATTGACCCTAGAATCATGTAGAGAATTTCACTAGATTTCCATTGATATAAAGAACATGAAAATCTAAGCTCTGGATCGAAAGTTATGGCCATTTGAAGATTTAGGGCAAAAACGGGCCAAAACGGATCGGGGGAAAAAAATTTTGAATTTTTACCTCTTTGGTCTTTGGAAACTTTTTCAAATTTTCCCTATGCTCCACCACTTGGATGAAACATGTCAGGGCTTGATTCATCTGCAGACTCATCCTTTGAAAATTTCTTTCGGCCCCTTCCTTAATTTTTTTGCCACTTGGACACGTGGCACTATTTTATTGGCTCGGGCACGAGGGGCACTTTTCCTTTGAAATTTTAGCATTTTTCACTTTGGGAAAATTTCCCATTCCCCCACCCCCACACTCCACCAATTGGATGACACATGTCAAGATTCCATTCGATGGCCGGGCAAAGTGGGCCAAAACTGTTGTCTTTGAAAACTTTGACCAAAACTTGGAAAATTTTCTAAGTCCTTCTCTTTCCCCGCCACTTCTTGGGACACATTCTCCCGCATCGGCCGATTTGGGATTCCTTGTCCCTGCTTTGCAGATTTTTCACCTTTTCGCGTCCCACGCGTCCCTCACGTACTTTTGTCCTAACTGTCCCTGCCTGGGACAAATATCTCTGAACCGCCCGAAATGGACTTCTTGTTCTGTTTGCGGCCTTTTCACCTTTTCACGTCTCACGCGTCCCTCACATACTTTTTTTATGTCTGTCCCAAAAATATCTCGAACTACCCAAATGGACTATCTTTCGGCAAACCAGCCGATTCACATCCCACGCGTACTTTTGTCTCAAATATCCCAAACCGCCCAAACAAAAAGACTTAGATGATTTTCCTTGCTTTCGGCCATTTCGAATTTTCGCGTCCCTTGCGTCCCGACGTCCCAACTATTGTCCCCGAGACCGCACAGGACAAAAATATCGACTTAGCAGATTTTTTTTGTTTTTTTGGCCCCAAGCATGGTACGACAAACCTCGGTACGACGACCAAGCCTTCGACCAAATGCTTTAAAACAGTCCTGCTGACCTTATTTTTGCATTTTTTCCATTTTTCTAACTTGTTGGGATTTCTTCTTGGATGGGAGAGTTAGAAAAAGGCCGAGGGGACCCCAAAAACATGATTTTGGGCCTTGAATCAATCTACTTACTCGGGACTAAATAATCCGATTCTTTTGATGTAATATCACAGCTCTTTTTTCGTAATATAATAAATGAATATAATGGAATGATTCTCAAGCATCTGTGTGATGGATCTTGATTTAAGAATTTTCTTTTATGTTCATTCGCGTAATACTAGTTTTCTTGATGTTAATCATGATTTAGTTCTACTTCCATTGTAGTATGAACATGTTATTCTATGTTTTGGTGTATTAGACTAGGATTTAGTGCTTAAATCTTTATTCCAAGAATGAGTTTGTTCATTATTTGTTTCAGGCAAACACCCCTTATTAAGGGAGAACATTCTCACAATTCTCACATAAAGGAGAGGCTCGGTGCCTACGTGCATCTCGGTGAGCTTCCGATAATTTTGGATGATGTACCAAAGGTCGTTTGGGTTGATTGATGAAGCAAGAGGTAAATAGAGACTACAATGTTTGGATGGAAAAATGAAATTCCCTTCATATGTGTGTTTGTAGAAAATTTAGTTCATTATCCCTTGAATGAAATATATGGATGTTTTTGATGATCTTAAGTGATGATAATAGATGCTTAAATCTTGGTCCTTTATTTTGATCACATAGATTTGTATTTATATGATTCCCTTGGTTGAATTTCATAATTGACAATTAAAAGGCCGACTCATAAGAAAATAAGATGCCCAAAAGATAAAAGAAGCCCAAAAAGAGCGAGTAAAGTAAAAAGAGTTTGATGGTTCCTCAAGACTAGTGTCCATAGTCATGAAAGATAAAGCAATAAAGTTCATATTGGGTCAGAGTATGTAAGATCACATAGGAAGCAAGAAAGATAGAAAAGAGGCTTGAGACAGTAGTCAATTACTAGTTTTCTCACTTAGGCATCATATGAATGCAAGTATGCTTTTATTACTTAGAAATTTACCCAAATGCGTTATTTTATGTCTACAATTACACCCAATGACATAGGTAAGGGTCATAGCCATGATCCAATTGGTGATATATTTAGTTGTGGTTATAATGAAGGTATGGAAGTTGGAAGATGTGGGATTTATTTTTCTGATTAGGTCAAGACCCCATTTAGAAAAAGGCCATGGTGAGGCAATAGGATGCAAGACTTGGGAAAATGCATAAATTAGATTATCATGTTTCTAACCATTCTGAAATTTCTTTACATATTTTTATGCATCCATTTCCATTATAGGCCAATAGTATCCAACACGCAAGATCTTCTTTGCAAGAACCATTCCACAGTGTGTGCACCACAAATACCCGAGTGTACTTCAACTAAAATTCGAGTAGCTTCATCCTAATTGAGACATCTTAAGAGAGTCCCATTATAGCCTCGTTTAGTATAAGGTGTCGGTTAGGATAGTGTAGCGTGAGGCACATTGTGCCAAGGCTCTTTTTTTGGTTGATTTCATGTTTGGAGGATAGGCTTTAGTTTGAATGAAGGTGTATATATCATGATACCAAGGGTGATTAGGACTAAGAATCTCATAGACCATGGTGGAACCTAGAAAATGTTAAGTGGGCACAAAAATATGTTCAATGAGGAACTCAATGTGAGTTTTATAAGTGTCCTCGATAAAATAAGGGATGCAATAGTTTCCATGACATCCACTACTTTTTTTACACAAAAGGAACTCGTTCAAAAGTGATTCTCTTGAAAACCCTTTAATACTATCAACCATACATTTTTAGGGTATACACTTATCATCTTTTATTTGATGCTCATCATTGACTTGTTTGATGATAAGAATAGGATCACCGAAGATAGACAAATCTAGTAATTGTCAAGAGATGGTGAATCTTAGGCCCGTGATCAATGCTTCATACTCAACTATATTATTATTACATGGAAAGCCAATGTGATAAGATTTAGGGATTAGATCTCCATCTGGTGTACGTAAGACAATCCCATATCTTGAGCCATGTTGGTTGTAAGAGCCATCAAAGAATACGGTCCATGAAGGGATTGCATCAATGTATAATAGGTCTTCATCTGGAAACTCAAATTATAAGTTGTTGAGAATTTGGAAGTGACACTACGCTTAGGTTATCTACCACCGCTTGAACTCGATAGATTTTTTATTTAAAACTTCAATATCAAATTCATTGAGGAGTGCAATCCATTTGGACATCCTTCGCTTTATCACTAGTCTTAATAGTAGGTACTTGAGAGGATAAACCTTTGCAATAAGCTTGGTTGTATGATTTAAAAAATATTGGCACAAATTTTGGAAGTCGTATATGATTGCTAAGTAAGAGTTTTTGACTTATGAGTACTTAGTTTCATGTTCGAGAAGATTCCTACTCAAGTTATAGAAAGTTTTTTCCCAACCCTTGTCATTGTATTACATGAATAATTCCCCAATGACATGTTTCATTATATAAGTGTATAACAACATAGTCTTGTCTTATACTAGTGGCACGAGTACCGAAAAAGTGGACAAATATTCTTTCAACTTGGTGAAGGAGTCTTGACAATCTTGTGTCCACTTGAATTTGACATCCTTCTTAAGTAGTTGATCAAAGTGATGGAAAGTTGAGAGATGTTGATCAAAGAATACTTTTCAAAGATCACATAAGGAGTCCGTGTGGGATGGAAGGCCTAGAACCAAGGGCATGGAAGGACAGGAAGGACCCACGTGTGGAAGGCAAGTTCGATTTCAGGACTTAGCCAATTTTGAGCATGAAGAACTATTTTTAGAAGATGGCGTGTGAAACACACCAACAATGTAGATATGCGCATGCCATGCATTTTATATCTTTGGAGAAGCAGATCAAAGAATTTTTGCATGGAGATGAGCTGAGAATAGAATTAATACTTCAGTTAACTGTAAGAGGACTATAGATAGCACACTTGCATGTGTGGCTATGCTTGTAAATAGCATGCGGCCTATTTCTGGAATAGATAAGTGGTGAAGGGCAAGTCCCCACCCTATATATATGATGTTAGGTACATAGTAGATGTATGGTATGAGTGGGTGAGTGTGAAGTGTGTGTATACACATATGACTGAACCACTGTATCAGTTCCATACGCACATTGGTATAGATTGACAATACTGTAAGGAGCTTCTGTATTTATTAATAGATGGAAGATATTGGCTAAATCTAAGTGTCATTATGTGTGTAGTTGAATAGTGCATGTTATTAATTTAATCTTGATTATCTTTTTAAGCTTGTTCTTCATAGATATGATGGTAGCATACATTGTAGAATGATGAACTAGTTATGAATCTATATGTTTCTTCCTTCATCATGTTAACATCCTATTACAAAGAACCCTAAAGAGGGACATGGTACCTTTGCGTGCTTTAGGTGAGATCTCACTCAAGGTGAGGGATGTGCTAGCACGACTAGGGTGTTATCTAGTAAATTCTAGGCTGCATCATTGGTTCTGCTTTCCAGACCTCTTTTTCATTTGTTTTCGTGGATGGTTCGCGATGAAGACATTTCAGTTAACTCTAGCAAGTATTGAGGAATGGATACATGATTTGGAAGAAGAATATGCACGATGGTTCGGTAGTGGATCCGAGTTTAACGCACTCACTTGGGTAGAACAAAACTCCGTATGACAACTTATATGAGAGATTTTTGGTATGTTTCTCGTATAACTATACGAGTTGTTTACTACTTATGCATCTCAAATGGAATTGGAGGTATCACACACTTTTCAGGACATAGGAAGAATTTCAGCCCTCTATGATGCTGATCCGATTTGGACTTACATGGCGGATATGTGGTTTTGCGCTTTCTAAACAGCTTATATTCGGAATATTCAATTTTGACATACTCTTGCCCGCAGGTAGCTGAATTCCAATTTTGCGGTATCCAAGAGGAACATATTTACAAGGTATTCCACTGGTGATCAAGATCTTAATGGTAACTTTGAACCCGGAGAGTAAACCGATAGCTAACTAAACTTCGCCACGCGCAAGGGTAGGAATAAGTTTTTTTAAGATGGCATACCTAGTAGCGAAAGGCGTAGAGAGAGGAAATGTGGCTTAAGTATAATGAGGTGCGTAAGAGGGAGATAGAGAAGCAACGTTCCATTGTAGAGAGTATGACATGGAGGAGAGAGATGGCTTGTGAAGGATTTACAACTCAAGTAGAAGACGTGGAGCTAGAGTATTAGGAACTCCCCCATCTTGGAAAGCATGATAGAGATCCCCCTCGGCCTCACACAAAAGTGTGCCAACAAATACTACCTAGGCCATAGGTGTGCATCTTAATCCACCTAGTGACCTAGCCCTTGCACTTGGTTTTTCAGTATCTAGTATAATAAGTAACCAAAAAAATAACTTGGGAAGTAGGAGAGTAGGAGTAAGTCAGGGATCAAGTACATCAATGGTAGGATAGGTGGCTTCAATTTCATTTGGAGGAGAATTCTTAGGTGCATCATCCGCATAGAATGTGAGCACGTAGAATGTTGCATTAACATCTAGAATTGGAACTACCTTTCGATCGTAGGGTTCGAGTATAGTACTACTATTGGAGCATAGGGGAGTTACATCTACAAGTCCTATTCCAACTATAGGTGGTGGATCGGAAGGTATAGTTGGTTCTAGTTCTAGTGGATCTGGTCATTCTAGAGGTAGAGGGAACATAGGAGGTTCTGATTAGGTGGTCAAGGTCCACAAAGAACCACATAATATCTATATGGAGATGTCTCTTCGTCTCCGGAATATAGAGGTATAAAGGATGCTACCAAACATGTGCATATTTCTGAAATCTTGTGGCATGCTAAAGGGATCATGGTTGTTGAGCGTAAGGAAATTCAATTTACCACTACATTATAGGGGTGTGCACACATCTGGTATAGGAAGTTTGACCCTGATTAAAGTTGTGTGGATTATGCAACATTGAGGGATGTTTTCTTGAAAGAGTTCCATATCCCTAAGTTTGAGTAGAAGAGTATAAGTGCACTCAAGGATATCAAGCAAGGCACTACTGAGAGTGTACATGAGTATGATTATCAATTTAAAACACTTTTATCTAAGCTATCTTATGATATTCATGCTAGCCAGCATGTACAATGGTTTGTTGGAGGATTGATTACACCTTTTAAAAGGGCATTGTCACATAAGACATATAGTGATCCGCGTGAAGCATTGGAAGTAGCTTTACGCTCTGAGGCAGTTAGGAGCATTGACATTGGCGTTAGTCCATTCCTAGAGGCATAGATTGCAGCTATGGAAAAAAATTACATAAGCTATCAATAAATTGATCCCATGAGACGTGCTTAGGAATTTGGTGTACAGATTGTGAAGTGGAAGGTCACACCAAGGATAGTTTCCCTCGCAGATCTGTACGCTCATTACTATTGGACTATGAAATTTGTCATTTGAATCATGATGCTAGTCACTGTCCTTTGTTATAGCACATGATAAAAAAGAATGTATCTTTCTCTTGTAAAATTTGTAGGTCCACGACCCATAATACTGAGGATTATCAGCTGATTGGTCAGATCTAGGATGTTATAGACCTTAGGGTATGACAGACAAGTATAACAGATAATTCTAAGTGTAAGAATGAGCACCAGGATTGGGATCATAATCAAACGCACTATGATAGGAATGAGGGTGTTTTGAAGGAGGTCGTGGAAGGGGACATGGATATCGTGGTGGAGGAAGAGGTGAGTTCTCTCGTGGAATAAGTTATACATGTGGATCTTCTGACAACTATAGGTGTGAATGTCCTCAGAATATTGCATGTTCTTTCTATGGAAAGAACCATATCTATGAAGAGTTCCCAGACTTATATGAGCATCTGAGTAAGTAGCATAAGCAAGAAAACAAAGGCGCCAGGATGGTTAGAATCTAGTGTGTGGTAGAAGATCAATGGATGCCCAAGATAGTAGAAGGACCTGAGGCATTGACAATGAAGATTACTACACACGCTAAAGCAACACGTGCAAGAGAGGTATTGCACTAGAAGCCTATGATCACCAAGGAGGAGGTTTTGAATGTGAGGTACCCAGATCCTACTCATCAGAAGGAAGTTTACCAGGATACCATGGAAGTGCTAAGGAATCTTCTGGGTGAGATACAGAGACTAAAGGAGTAAAATAAAGCATTAGAGACAGTCCAAAGTGATATTGATGATCTGTGAGAGGTGTGCAAGATGTTGCACCAGGAGAACATTATTCCACTATTAGGAAGTTGGTTAAAAGGGAACACTCCACTCGTAAGTCTTGAGACCATATGATAGTTCCTGCATGCAAATATTCCCTCTGATAGCATTGACTATGACAAAGAAATTACTCTAAATGTTTTTGTGGATGGGTGGCTATTGAGCAACATATTGATCAATACAGGTGTGAAAGTAAATGTGCTTACATTAGATGCATGGGTACAAATGGTGAGGCCTCCATTGCATCCATCATCTAATGTGCTATTTATGGAAAATGGATTAAGGCCACTCCCATAGGATTTTTTAAAGATGCATCTATAACTATACAAGGGGCCAAGTTCACTGGGGATTTTGAGGTATTAGCACTTGCAGAAGAGGACAATTTTCTAGCCCTGCTTGGACACCCTCGGTGTTATGTAAATAATGCTAACTTGAGATTCAATAAGGGTTATATCAGCTTTGAAAACAAGGAGGAAAGGGTTGTGATACCTATGACAGATGGAAATTCTATGCCATATGTTGAGCCTCTAAGTGAGGAAGATTTAAATAGAGTCTATGTACGTGTTATTCAAGACCCAGAGGTCAATGAGCCATCAAAAGAAGGCATCTTATAGTGGGAGGATTCTCATTCTATTAGTGATACTACAATTATTTCTTACAACAATTGGGCTCATGGTACATATGAATTAGTAGGGCGTGAGGTGAAAAGTGTGGTTGCATGCAATAATGGACTTTGTTCAATTTGAAGGATAGGTAGCATAATACCTCGGTATACAAGTACGGAAGATCTTATTTCCTTTCTCGAAGGCCATGGAAACACAAAGGGCGATGATCATGTAACATCTCCATTTTATACCTTAGAACAAGTGAAATTTTTTTTTTTTTGATAATTGCATCCTGGTTCTAAATACATAATTTAGAACTCACAAATCAAATAACCATTCAAATAACAAGACAACCATATTCAGTCAGTAATGACTCGGAGTACCTCCGATCTATTCATTCCATGACTCGGTAATCTACCGATCTATTCATGAGTAAAAAGAGTTGGTGTTTTTAGTTAACACTTTACTCTTGCGGTTCTCTTCCCTACTCTGGGATTCAGAATGCTCTGTCCAAGGAACCTAACTGAATAATCGTTACTATTATTCATCGGCATCTCATCCCTTAGACTAGGTGAATTAGGACAACGCAATCAGCAGCTTGCGATACTTTGGCCAAAGATTTGAAACATACTGTTTATGTCTCGTATTCCTTAACGACATACTCGTCAATCTGGAATACGCCCTTCACCCCATTCTTATGTTATATAGAATGTCCTACACTGACTACTGTCAGTCCTTCCTTTCACAACTGAATCACTTGGAGGTAGATTATCAAGGTGATAATGTTATATGAATGCCCACGAGGATTAGGGATATGGTGACATACTGGTTCAACCTTGCAGTTCAACCAGTGTGTCATGATACCCCGAATCTCCTAGGCAGCCTTATAACATGACCACGTTCATAATCGGACCCTGAGTAACTCGTGCGAGATCAAAGTGTAAATCTTAGCGATCAATGCAAAGGGTGTCGCCATAAGTCTCCTGCATTGTTGTAACTTCGAGAAGATCCTAATCTTCTCGGAGGTACAACCCTGCAGTTGACTTGTGTCGTCAACCTTTAAATCCACCTCGAAAAGATCTACTTAACAACATGCGTTACGCACTTGAGTTTAAATTACTTTAAAGACTTTTCCCTAAGGTTAGCCTTTCTCGATCCCTGGATTCTTCGTCTTAAGACGACCCTCCTCTATAAAACCCATTACATGGTAGAGGTATTAAGGTCAAGCTCTCATCAAGGAGTCATTAGAATACACCTGATTCTAAACAACAGAATTGGACAATATCTCATAACCTTCACATGAGATTGCCATCCGAACTTCATTTGATTTATATCAGTTCTCTTAACTGAATTTATATCATACTTATTAGTATAAGGATATAAATGATTAAGAATCCAATTTAATATTGTCCTGTCATACTCAGGACTAGGGATTAGTAATTTAATCCAGCTTGTTTAGCGTTCTGCTTAGGTTCATTTTTAACCTATCTTTTAGAAAGACAATTATTTAAATTCAATATTGCTTTCGCTAGAACAATAAGATCTGCTAAACACTCATATGAATTCAACCACATTTTCTTGTAAGCTTTCATTGTCAATCACAAAAGCATCCAAAATTTTACAAAGATATCATTGCCATTCTGGTATATAAACCGAAGAAGGTCAACTATCAGAAATAGAATACAACACATAAGTATCAAACACTTATTTCCATTCCTTTCAAAATTATACAATTACATTTTATGCAAGCAGCATACTTGATACAATGCTTAACGGAAAAGAAACATCTTTCCACATACAGTACATTTATATAATCAAGCTGTAATTCATTATGAAACAAATTAAATAATCTGATCATCCTGTCAGATCTGCATTGCTTTTACCACTTACGGCAACCATCTGCAAAAATAGTCAACATGAGTCAGTTCGATGAACTGAGCATGATAAGCACTAACTTTTAAAACAATTGCAATCCATCAATTGTTTTCATTAAACACCCTGTTTAAATGAGATCAATTATCCAAACAAGTAAACATATTCAGACTATGCCTTTGTAATACAAAATGTCTACAAATGTGTAACTCTATCATCGTTACAAAATAGTCTTACTCACTTCTCTAATATTTCATCAAATATTAAGAATCAAAGAACGAAAGTATTAGAACAATCATCTTGAATCCAAGATCAGCAATATTGAACAAATCGTCACTTTCATCAGAAATGGAATATCATAGAAAATCGTGATTCCACCAATATGTTACAAAAGCAATACCAACTGTTAGACAGATCTCTACCAGTATTATAATAATAGAAGAGAAAGAACATATCATTCATACCCCTTTTTATATAAGTTCACTACTGTACCGTCTCCACATATGGAAAACATTCACCCAGTATGTATACCAACAAGTCCGACAAGCCACAAGAAGGATCGTTGTTTTAAATAAAAAGAACACAGCAAAAACTCTTGTACAGTAGCTAACACGTCATCAATCCCATATATCAACCTATAGCTCAATACTAGTTCCTTTAAAACACAGCAAGGTTTTCGATCCAAGTTCGAAATCAAAGAACCTCTGGCATATCGCTGTCAACAACAGACTTCATTGCTTTAAGCAATTTGAAGTTTCCTAAGGACTATGCCAAGATGACCACACAGAATCTCCGATACATGACCAGTCTCAATCGGACTGAAATAAACAGGAAGGAACATAGCATAACTATACTCACCTGGGCGCATTCAAATCTAAGTATGGTATTCGCGACTCACTTCAACAGAGCCAGGACACAAGATAATTATCCATACTCAAGGAACAGTGACAAAACGACAGTGTCCCAAAAATCAGGTTCAATAAGGTACAAAACAATACAGGTTACCTTCCAAGAATTCATATGAATCCGAACAACAGTAACAAGTCAAATAATTGCATACGATTCCATCTAAGCCCATCAACGGAGCTTATTAAAAATCAGGCAAGCAATTCCAATTACTGATTTCAAAACAAGGAATCCGACTGAACCCTTGCCAATCTTTTACACAAATTTGCACAGACTGAAGACGTAAAAATATACCAAGAGAATCTGTACCACAAAATCCTTGCGACACGAAGGTACTCTTACAGAATAACAGTGATTGAAATACAAGTTATTCCCTTAGGTCATTGGTACAACATTTCCCAATATTCATTTATATTCAACTTGAACAGTGGATCAAATATATATACAAATCATTCCATCGACTCCACAGAGTCGTTCAGATTAAAACAAACATAAATCTATATATATATATACATTGCATACTGTAAACGGGTTTATACCAATAACCGCGGAACCCAACAACAGTATAGATAAAAACAAATAGTTAATGAATCCTTCTATGCCATCTATGGCAAGCATTCAGAACAAATCAAGTGTAAGCAAATCAAATACCGATTTCATTCCGAGGACTCCACAAAGTTGTTTAAATAAAAATACATTTATCCATATTGTATACTGTCAACGGGTTAAATCCCGTTACCACAATAACAAGGAAAAACAACTTCCCCTGGGTCGTAATGACTACTGTAACACAATAGTTACCTGTTCCCAAACAAATTTAAAAGACAGAACGAAACCCACAAAGTATCAATAACTACCATCATCAAAACCCACGACAGAGCCTACAAAGATTTCATAACACTGAACAAACAAACAGTTCCATCAATGTTTCTTCCGACTGTTTCCAAAACAAGAATCAACGACCAAAAATCAACAGACAATCAATGGCCTATACCCATCACAGGAACGATTCATGGGCTCACGCCGAACAGGCCGAGCATTCACACATTTCACATGTTTCGCATAATTAAGCCAGAATGCAAACACAAGAAAATAATGCCACAGTTCGAATTTAATAAACACCCAACAAAGGATAAATGAAGATTCGAACCAGAAGAGATACTGAACCAAGAAAAATCACACAAGACATCCATAGATAAACATCTAATTCCATAAATCATTTGAACAGAGTTGTTCTAATGAAATCACTTGAAAGACAGCAAGATTTTTAAAGGTTAGGGCCTAACATGCCTGGATTTTTGCTCAAATTTCTCAAGGTACTCACCGGAAGAGCTCAGACTTCCTTTTCCTTTTCCAAGTTAGAGTGACCAACAAAATTTTTCTATCTCCAAAACATATATACTCTCCTTGCCAGAGAAAAGAGCTAGATAACCTCATGCTCGCCATGCAACACAAAGAAGACTGGTGCGAAGAACCAGTGAACAGGCAGAAGAAAAACCAAAAATCACGATAAGCCAAACAAACCAACAAACTTCCTGTTTGCATGCCTTCTCGCGAGTTCCGAGCTCGTCTACCGAGAGCATTGAATGCAAATTCACCAACTTTCCCGCTCAAACTCCACTTCCACCGACCGCCAAAGTCATGCATAAACAAATAAACTCCCAAGTTCATTTCCGCCATTTGGCGACCGCCACGCCGGCACAGTTAGCCGCTCCCAAAACTCCGCCAAGACTCCGTCCTTCATCCTTATCCCATGCATTTAATAACATAGAAAACGCCGCCCATGGTTCGCACCCCTCCATAGGCCCCTTTACATTCTTGATCATAGTTAGGTTAGTATCTTAGGTTAGAATTTAGGATAATACAAATTCTAACCACATTACACATAGATACTAACTTAGGACATTAGCACTTAGCCTAGGTCTAGGTTAGATTAACACTAATCTAACCCCTAGGTTAGATTTAGTCTTAGGTTACTAATCACTTAATAATTCCAGTTAGGTCTACATTCTGTACACTCAGAAAAGACCTACCTCATACCTTCTTGAACAGGGTTAGCTCCTGTTCTGCTGCAGAATCGTATGTAACCGAATTATTACCTGGTCCACGATCGAGACCTTCCAGATATACTTCCATATCGGGAACCAATTCATTTTACTCGATCAGCCTGAGTCATACTCCTGACTAGCTTATTAAATGCTTCTAGACCTTGCAACCTGTTCAAGGTCTGTGATTTTAATTCATCATGAACAAACTTTAAGCATTACTTGGATCAATTCCACTAATCCAAGACTAGATCTTATAGATGGATAACTCTATAATTCATTCTCGAGATCGACTAAACTCTCGGATGCAAAATGAAATAAATAAAAGAGTCTAATCACATTCTCGACTACCAAGATCTCAGTAATCTGCAAAGAAATTACAAAGTACATATCAAGCATGATTTCTAAATCGAGGAAAAATCCTTTTACAAGAAATAACATATCAACACTTGTATGCTCAGGAGAAAGTAACAACAGTTCAGGGTGTTACAGATCAAATTAAAAGGAGTGATGTGTTAGTATATAAACTATGTGGGACAAAGAAGGTGCACCGGTGGGTAGTCCACGAGAGATAATATTATAAACTAGGAAGAGATTGGAGTCACTTTGTCTACTAGGTTTATAAGGAACAATGCACCTACACAAATTTACACTTATCACAGGTGATCAAATTGTTCAACATCACATCCAACAAGGTGAGAGACTCGGACAACAGGACAGAAGCATTAGAACCTTCACTCTGGGTACATAGATCATATTCTACGCTACAAGGATGCACATGCGCTTGGTATGTATATGCGAGAACTACATTGAGAAACTAGAAACTAACAATATTTGAGTGCAAGAATGATCTATACTTTTGACTATTTACTTGACTAAACCTCTAGTAGATGAGGCGTTAAAATTTGTCAAGCATTTAACTATGGGAGATAGTGCAAAAGTAGAAGAGAATATTTAGGAAATATTCGGTGAGGTAGAGTTTAGAGCATGTTTTGAAAAGGAAGAAGAAATGGACTCCATAATAATTGAATGTGCTTGCTTTGAGAAAGAGAAAGGATAGATGGTTTAGGTCGTAGATGACGAGGAAGTTGAGAACCTAGATATTGAACATTCACACAAGGTGTGCGAGGTCTTGGACAGTGCATACAAGGATACGCGCACCTACCATGAACCCATGAAGACAAAGAAGGTGAATATAGGTTCGGAGGCTGAGCCTAAGGAGGCCATAATTGGAGACTACTAGTCAGACTCGGAGGTAGAAAAGATCATCGAGTTACTCAGGGATTATCAAGACTTATTCCCTCGAGGATATCATGAAATTAAAGGCGTGCATGAATCACTTGGGGAAATGAAGATCAAACTTAAGGATGGTGCACGATAGTTAGAAAGAGACCTTACAGAATGAATCCTAATTTACATGAAAAGGTAAAAGAAGAAATTGATAAAATGTTGAAATCTGGAATTATCAAGCCCCTTGATGAGTCAGAATGGGTTATCCCAATGGTGATCAATATAAAGAAGGTCAGATGGATTATGATATGTGTGGACTATAGGGAGCTGAATGCTGCATGTGTCACAGATCCATTCCCTACGCCATTCTTTGAGGAAATACTAGAAAGAGTTGTATGGCGCAAAATATATTCCTTCACGACAGATTTTTTAGGTATCATCAGTTAGGATTTCTCAAGAGGATCAATAAAAGACAACATTTACAACTAAATGGGGTATTTTTACCTATACTTGTGATGCCATTTGGATTTAAAAACATTCATGTTGTATTCTCGTGCATAGTTGTTCAGAATTTAAATATTTTATTCACAACTTTTTATAGGTCTACCTAGATGATTAGATAAAGATATGGGCTTGTGAAAGATCATTGTGACAATATGTGTGTAATGTTTGAATAATGTAGACAATTGAGTATCTCTTTGAACATCAAGAAGTGCATATTTACTATGCCATTTGGGATACTGTTGGGACATATAATCTATAATGAAGGTTTGCTAGTTGATCCAGCCAAGGTTGCAGTCATTTTAGGCCTGGAATGGCCTACCAAAGTGAGGTGCATAGATTTTTAGTTCATACAAGATATTATAGAAAATTCATAAAAGGGTATGCCAAAATTGTTGCACCCTTGGAAGAATTACTGAAGGGGAAAGGTACATTTTATTGGGGAGAACCGCAGCAGTGCACGTTTGAGATATTAAAAGAGAAACTTACTACCGTGCCCATTCTTTTCTTTCCCTCATGGGATAAACCATTTCATATGCATGTGGATGCTTCTGGAATGGTCATTGGCATTGTATTAGCTCAATATTGTGAAGGTATTATAGATCATCCAATCTATTTTTCTAGTAGGAAGCTGACTCCTGCTGAACATAATTATACAACTATAGAGCACGAAGCTTTGTTAATGATCTATGCATTGTACAAGTTTTGATAGTACTTGTTAGCAACACCATTTGTGTTTTATACAGATCACATGGCATTGAAGTACTTGGTAAAAATCTCATCTTACAGGGGCACATATGTAGATGGGTGCTCCTATTTCAAGAGTTTGACTTCACAGTTGTGGTGAAGCCAGGGAAAAGTAATTCCAGATCAAACCATTTATCTAGAATCAATTCAGGGAGAGGATACATAGACAATAAGAAACAATGTCGGATGCAAAGTTATATAGGTTACACTGCACACTCATGGAATTAGAAGACATTGTTGTCTTTCTACAAACATGTATGGCACCAAAAGGAATGAAAGCATTAGAAAAGAAGCAGCTTGTTATACGCTTTAACCATTTATGTTAATTAGTGGTGACCTCTACAAGCTAGGCAGATGAAGTATTACGCCGTTTTGTATTAGAGCATAAGCGTAAGGATATCATTGAAGAAGCTCATGTTGGTATTACAGGAGGCCATTATGCAGGTGATGCGACTGCCCATAAGATCCTACTTGCTAGATGATGGTAGGAGGCATTGTATAAGGACCAAAGAATTTTTATGGCGTGTGATCATTTTCAGCACTATGAAAACCAAGGCAAAGAGATGAGATGCCTTTGAGAATGATTACTAGTGCCGAACCGTTTGAGAAATGGGCCATTGATTTTGTAGGACCTATTTTGCCAACCGCATGAAGGACTGGATGGCACTATATCATTACTTGCACAAATTATCTCACACAATTGGTAAGCAACACCTACCAAGGACTATATGACAAATACAATGACTAGATTTCTATGGGAGAATGTTCTTACAAGATATGGATATCCCTTAATCTTGAAAAGTGATAGGGGTACACAGCTTTTGAATGAGACAATCAGATCCTAATAGATGAGTTTATGGTTGCACACCATAAAAATACACCTTATCATCCTCAGAAAACGGAATCTGCTTGAAGCCTTTAACAAGATCTTGAGCCGACTTTGATAGAAATTTGTGATGTTGGAAGAAAGAATTGGGATGACAAAGTGTCAGTTGTTCTTTGGGCATATAGAACAACTTACAAGAGATTGAACAAAGCCACACCATTTCAATTGGTGTTTGGCACGGAATTTGTTCTCCCTATAGAATTTATGTTACCTTCTTTGCACATTGTGTGCACTGGAGGTCTAGCTGATGAACAGATTTAGAAGAGCATATCGAAAAGATGATTCAACTAGATGAGCATTGAGCCATAGCACGATGGAGTCAGAAGTAGAAAAAGGCCAGGTAGAAGGCATGGCATGATAGAAACATAAGGGATAATAATTTTGAGATTGGACAAATGGTACTTCTTTATGACTCAAAGTTCTTACGCCATCCAGGAAAGCTCAAATTACATTGGTTGGGGTCGTATGTTATCACTTCTATATTTGAATCAGGTGCTTGCCAGTTAGAAGCACTTGTTAGAACACATCTACCCAAGCCATTACTTTAACGAGAGTAGGATGAATCCCTACTATAAATAAGTCTTCTTGGTGTTTGTAATAAGGTAGTATTGCCATTTAGATAATTATGTATTTCCTTAATGTATTTCCTTCATTGTCGCTATGGTTTGTCGCTTTAGTTGTTGTTTTTGTGTAATAAGTGTGCTTGCACGCATAAAGATAATTACTGTATGAAGAATATTTATGTGTAGAGGACTGCACATAATTTTAGTGTGGGGTGGTTGTAGTTATCCAAGAAAAAGACTATGGGAATTGAAAGGTGAAAGGAATAATCTTCTATGGGTGTGCTTTAAGTCAAAAGAGGTTTGCTTCTCAAAAGTGACCAAGGATGGAGATGAATAAAAGAACAATATAACGTGAGGTAAGTGGAGGCCATGATAGCTACCAGGAGAAGGTACAGTGGTAAGGTACTCAAGCACAGGTAGCACGCATCAAGAGAATTCTATGACCAAAGGGTAGGAAGGTGTGCTAGAAGGTTATAGCTAGGTGTGAAGATGTACCGCATGAAACAAATAGATTTGGTCAATGAATGAGGGGATATTTGGTAGGTGAAGGAGCAATAAATGCATCAAAATTTGAAAAATTCATAAAAGTATGGCATACGGATTCATTTTTACTATTACAAACTAAGAGTATTTTAGAAAAGATCCAAGTGTGAAGAGTTGAGTGATCGAGTTAAGGTGCGAAGGGTGTGAAACCAAGCGTGACAACCATATCTCATGTAATAAGAAGCTTGCATCCCCAATGGTGAAGGGTTTGAGAAAAGCAAGATGATATAAAAGAGTTAGGTTACAGATTTTCCACGTAGGTCATGATTGAATCGAGCTAGGATTTGATTTGAAAAGTTACAAAATTGGAGAGGAGACATGTGTAAGGTAAAAATGGCACCGAAGAAGGCATCTACAACCGTAGTAAAAGGAAAGAAGAAGGTAGTCATCGAGGAGGAAGAGATGGCACCTGAAATCCATTTTTCAGAAATGTAATATCCAGAAGGAGTCATCATCGGGAAAGAATGGGATTCACCCATCAGAAAGATCAAAGTAAGTGAATACAATCATAGGACTTTGGAGAAAAAGAAGGAGCTCGATTCCTTGCTCACTGCTAGAACAAACAAATGAATGGTAGATGACATGTTAGTATATGATGATGTGGGTGAGAAGCTTTTGAAGAGAATTGGGGTCTACCAATTGTATGAGCTCCCATATTTCAGCAAGTATGAGCCCTTGTATCAGTGGCTCATGAGCAGGGTGCACGAATACTTCTTCTACTTTGCAGGACGCAAAGTTAGAATCTCATTTGCACTTGTCTCATTAGTTACAGGTCTGAAGGCCACGGAGAATATATAAAAGGTGATCTCGTAGATAAAGCCATGATTGTAAAGACCAAACAAGAGTTGGGGTACTGAAGGGTCCACAAGTGGAATGGACATAAAAAATTAAAGAACTATCCAGTTGTACAAGCTACAACACACCTTGTTACCAAGTTGAATGATCAAGAGCAATGGTCACAAGTAAATACTATGTGGTTACATGTGGCGCATAATATGTCAGAAGGGAAAATCTACAACATTGTAGGCTATATTGAAGAGAAAATAGTCGAAGAAGCATGCACATGAGGGAAGATCAACTTTGGGGTTGTTCTACTATCATTAGTATTCATGGAGATCGAGTACCAGACAAACGAAGGAGAAAGTATGGGAATACCCCATGGAGAACAAGTCCCCAGCTGAAATATTTAGCAAGTACCTATGCAAGGGGGCCATGATAGATGACGTAAAGCAAAGGGTGAAGAAATGGTATGACAAGCTCCACGCGGCATTTGGGGAAGAGTGGCACATCCCAAAGGACCTACCAGTAGTGGTAGGGAAACAAGTTTAGTTTTTTATATATCAGCATTTTTGCATCATGCGCTTCCCAATGAAAGATGGAGTCTGGAGCCCTTGGTGCAAATTTCCTTACGCATTCATTACAAGGTATTTCCAAGCATCTGTTCATATATTTACAGACACGCGCTGACTAGGTCTTCAATGCAGATAAGGTAGACTGTGACTACCATACATTGAGGAAGAAGTATGTGTATCCTAGAAGAAGTGTTTATATAGAGAGGATCATTTCATGAAGTGCTGAATATCAAGCCAATAAGTCTAGTTGTAGTAGATGTGGGGCAGCATTGGTGTATCTCCAGTTAAATCCAAAGATGGAGAATAAAAAATATGTGGAAGGTGAGTTCACACTTCCAACACCACCAAAGGGAAAGAATACAATGGAGAACATCCTAGCGCCTTAAGCCCACAGATAAAATTGAAGTGCAGGATGAGGGGGAGGAGCGTGAAGATAGTGGTGATTTAAAGCATAGGGATAGGAGACATCCTACAAATAAGGGTGAAGTTGAGCACGCCATTACACCACCTCAACCACAAGAGGGGGATGATGAGGAATTGAATGCAGTCCAAGGGGAGCACATGTTTAAGAGGGTATTTAGGAGAACAAGGACCCAAGGTGCTACTCCAACCATTGTGCATAATCACCCGACTCTCCCCACAAAAGAAGGCGATCGATGCAGAGAGAGGAGGAAACTGAAGTTGAATGAGGAGGTGGAAGATTCAGAGGAAAGCATGCCTAATTATCCTACACTTCCAGAGAACATAGAAGAACAGGATAAGGCATCAAAGGAAAAATAAGCGGATGAGAAAAGACCAGAGGAGACAAATGCAGAAAATGTTTGGGACATGAGACACAAGTCCCAAATTTGAAAGCTAAAGTTCCTAAGCAATAAAGGTCTAGAAGAACAAGTGGAGAGCACATTCCACCAGCCATGGGGTATGCAGAGGACGTAGGAAAAATTGTCTACACCCGCTTCCAGAGCACAATAGTGCAAAAGGATTTATTCGGATGGGAGTTAATGGATGAGGATATGACACTGTGTGCACTCAAAAGTAACTATCATGGTCAATGCACACCCACATGGATGAGTCTGAATTTGACGTGTGTGAAGAGTCATGTGTTTCAATGATGAAAGAAGGCACCTCAAGCTAGACACGTGATAGTAAAGCCTACTGTCATGTCAGATGAGTAGGTCAATAATGCATTGGTGAAAGTTTCTGCTAAGGTGGCTAGAAGAAACATGGACAAAGCTGCCATGATCAAAGTGCTACATGAGGAGTTGAAGACAAAGGACGTAGAGATAGTGCACATAACATAGGAGAGGGAATTCATATAGAAGAAGAATGAGGTTTTTATCAACATCGCAGAGGAGATTGGGGACAATGTCATCAGAGCAAGGCCACACTTGGAGGCCAAGGTACCATAGAAATTTCCTTCAACGATACACTATGTGGGAAATTTAGTGGACTTGGTACTTGAAGATGAAACTTTGTGCATGCATACACACAAAAATCTTAAAACAAGATGTCGAACAGAGAAAGCATCAGTGATGAGAAAATTTGCATCTTATGAAGGGTTGTTGCAAGAATTACAGGAAGTATTGAAGAAAGCAGACTAGGATTTAAATGTATGCATAGCTCCAGAGGTGCTTATCAACATCAATACCCTTAAAGAGAACAACGAGGTCTAGAAATCAATGAAAGATGAGACATTGGACCACACAAAAATATTGTCAATGGTTAAATAGAAGCACAAGGCCTTGGTAAGCAACACAAGAACCACACAAGACTCGCTAGAAGAGCTTGGAAAGCTAATTACACAGAAGATGGACCTTTTAGAAGGTAGAATGACATCAATGTCTAGTGTTGTGTTGGTTCTACAAAATGAGAAAGGAGAGATTGCGAGGGATGAGTTGGAATCCATTGCTGTGGACATCCCAGAAAAAGTAGAGCAAGCACTCACTGAATGACAGGTATTAGAGGCTGAAATAAAGGAGGAGTATCCAAAGTTGATACTACAAACTGATACAGAGGAGGTTGCCTAATAACCTCATAAAAATTCTTTATTTATCTACATTCTTTCATTCTTATTCTTTCCATTCGTCTATTATTTCCTCTAAATTTTTGGACATATCCATTATCGGATGATAATGAGATTAGTGTGGGGTAATGTTGATCAAAGAATACTTGTCAAAGATCACACAAGGAGTCCACGCGGGATAGAAGGCCCATAACCAAGGGTACAAAAGGACAGGAAGGACCCACACATGGAAGGCAAGTTCAAATTTCAGACTTAGCCAATTTTGAGCATGAAGACCTATTTTTAGAAGATGGTGTGTGGAACACACCAACAATGCAGAGACGTGTATGCCATGCATTGTCTATCTTTGGAGAAGTGGATCAAGTGTTTTTGCATGGAGACGAGATGAGAATAAAATTGATACTTCAGCTTAACTACAACATGACTAAAGAAAGCACACTTGCATGTGTGGCTATGCTTATAAATGGCATGTGGCTATCAATAGTATGCGGCCTATTTCTGGAATAGATAAGCGGTGAAGGGTAAGTCCCCACCCTATATATATGATGTTAGGTACATAATAGATGTATGGTATGAGTGGGTGAGTGTGAAGTGTGTGTATACACATATGACTAAACCACTATATCGCCCATACGCGCATTGGTATAGATTGACAATATGAGCCTCTATATTTATTAATATGGAAGATATCCATACTGCATTGGTATAGATTGACAATAAGTGAGATGTGTGTATTTTATTAATTCAATCATGATTACTATTTAAGCTTGTTCACTCATAGATCCGAGGGTAGCTGCATTATAGAATGATGGACTAGTTATGAATCTATATTTTTCTTCCTTCATCATGTTAACATATTGTTACAAGAACCCTAAAGAGGGACTGGTACCTTTGTGCACTTCGGATGAGTGCTCACCAAGGTTGAGTGATGTGTCAGCGATTAGGGTGTTATCTAGTAAATTCTAGGCTACATCAAGAGATGAAATGGCAAATAGATTGTATCTTACATTGTAATCCTCTTAGGTGACACGGATTTTGAGGAGGTGACATTTCGATGATTACTTTGACTTTGGCTAGGTCCACTTTGATTCCTTTTTATGAGATGATAAATTCTAGAATTTTACCCAAGGTGCACCAAAGACATATATTTTTAGATTAAGGAAAACCTTATATTCCCTTAATTGTTTGAAGATGCATAGAATAAATGTTAGATGTTCAACTCTAATTTTTGACTTAGCAAGTATGTCATTGACATAGTCTTCCATTATGTTGTGAATAAGGTCATGAAAAATGATGGTCATGACGTGTTGAAAGGTAAAGCACTAGAATTCTTAATTCCAAAAGGCATGACCTTGTAATAGAATGTCCCCCATGGGGTAGTGAAAGCATTTTTATGTTCTTCTTCTTTAGAAATTTGAATTTAATTTTATCCTAAAAACCATCCATAAGAGATAACATCTCATGGCCTACGGTAAAATCAACAATCATGTCAATATTTGGTAGAGGGAAGTCATCCTCTGAACATACCTTGCTGATTTCATGGAAATTTTTACAAATGCTAATTTGAGGGGTCTTCTTTGCAACCAGTACCATGTTGGATATCCACTCTAAATAGTTTATGGATCATATGAAGCATGCATCATGTAGTTTTTGGAATTCATCCTTGACAAGAAATGTGACTTTGGGATGGATTTTATGCAACTTTTACTTAATAGGTTTGGCATTTGATTACACCACAAGGTGATGAACCAAAAGATAAGGTTCAAGGCCTAGTATATCTTTATAAGACCAAGCAAATACATCTTGAAAACTTATTAGAAGCTCTATGAATGCATTGATTTCAGTTTTTGGGAGACTAACACCAAGATGTAGCAATTTAGGTTGGTCCTATGTCCCGATGTTGATAGTTATTGTTTCTTCCACCAATATCTTAGATGTGTCATTATCTTGAAATGACGTTGTAGATTTATGTAGGTCATTGGATATTTCTTGATCATGGTCTCCTCTCTCCAAAGGCCTTAGGGAGGTTTTCAGTAGGAGATACATCCTTTTATTTATTTTTATTTTTCAATTTTTGATGTTCACATAACACCTCAAAAATGTTTTCACTATGCGAGATATGATTTTTAATTTTTCTATTTTTGACTTCTTTTAATTTTGGACTGGAGATTTCAAGTTCCTCACCAAAGTAATAAGTAGCATCAAGGTTAATATTGAAACACTTCTTGTGATACAAAAAGGGGAAAGGGTCTTAAGCCCTAAGAAACTCCTAGATGTCCTCATCATTTTGAAAGAGGTCCATGGAAATATGAAAATTTTGGACTTAATCAATAAGGGAATGGTAAACAATGTCAAGGGTTTAGATGGATAGGTCTTTGAGAAAGAGTGTAGTTTCAACAAGGTTCTCAAAGAGGCTATGTGTGGAACCAGTCTCAACTTCGAGTCTTAGTCCTCATCGCTAGTCAAGACATCAAATATGAATGCTTTCTTTTAAAATGTCTCATATCCTAGACCATGTGTGTAAATATTTGATTTTATTTCAACGGGTTTGAGATTATCCTCTCTTTGTGGGCCAAGACCTCTTCTTTTCCAGTTCATATTTTTCATCATTCTATGTGCATTGGTGTAATTTATTGATTTGTAACATTTAGCAATTTGATCCTCATATAGCTAAGAGTCGTTAGATCCTTGAATGTGTCTATCTTATAAATATCCATATCATCTCCAAATATTATGTTGATCATAGAGTGCTTGATGAGAAAACACACAAGAAGTCCGCACGGAAAGTAGGTCATATTCAAAGGCATGAATAGATAGGGATAACACACGTGCGGAGAAGAAGTTCATCTTTTTGGGACTTAGCCATTTGTGCTCATGAAGGTCTATTTTTAGATATGGCGTGCAAACCACACATATGAGGCGTAGACGTGTGTGCTACACATTGCTATTTTTGGAGGATTAACTATGGAGTATTGTGCATGCATGAACACGCATAAAAAATAGATCTACTACTATTAGTTAACTACCAGTAGTCTATTGTTAGTGCACTTGTATGTGTGGCTACTTTTGTAATGGCACATGGATTTTAATAGCATGTGACCTATTTTTGGAATGGATAAGTGGTGAAGGGAAATTCCCCACCCTTAAATATACGTAGTGAACTGGATAGTAGAGAGAGATGTATGATGGTGAATATACAGACATAGATCCACATAAACAAAGATATGCATACATAGTGAGATTATGCTGCTAAATCTGTTACACGCATACTACTAATATTGTAATGAAGCTTCTGTATACTTATTGAATTTAATATGATGAAGGATATTGGATGAATCTAAGTTTTTGTTCTGTGTGTATCTGAATCTAGTATGTCTTTGATCTCATCATATTTAATATTTAGTTTTGTTCTTCCTTAGAGATAGATTTGGTATGATCTGTAGAATGATGTGTTCGTAATGGAACTATATATGTTAAGTCTTCATCATGCTAACATCTTGCAACAACAACCCTAAAGAGGGACATGGTTCCTTTGCACACTTCGGGTGAGCTCTTAGTCTAGGTTGAGTCATGTGCCAGTGTGTCTAGGGTCTTATTGGATTTGTATCACTGAATTCTAGGTTGCATTAGATTATTTCTTAGATAGTATACTAGGGGTTATCATAAGTGGGGAGTATTAGGGTATCCATAATCGCGAGGTGATAATGGAAGTTGGCCAAAAAGAAATGCATTTTCAAGTGTGTACTCACCAAGACCTTTGTGAGAGAATTTAATCTCTTACAATGTCTTAGATGGGATTCTTATGAAGAAGGCATGACGCATGAGATCACAACAACGTTTGAGGATCAATATGGTTGCTAGTGACAACGATGACACAAGGTTCAACTATTCTATCAAAGATATGGACAATAATTAATCAGTATTGAACCTTGCTTCTAGGAGTTCACAATACTTAAAGGATTTAAAATAAACAATCACAAAGAACTCTTTGACATTATGCAGAATTTTATACATTGATCGAAAGTAAAAGGTACTTGCTTGTATCGCGTGTATCCATGGTCTACCCGAATCAAGTTTTATGATGTTTCTACATCCATGACATGACAAATGGTTTCAAGAATTTGGGGTTGAATTATATAGGAATGGTGATAGTACCATAACATTGTCATTGTAGTCACAAAATTACACACTTACTATTACATTTATACCACCAAGTATGTTATTTTATATATGGATCTCACATAAGAAAAGTGTAATGCCCTTCTCCTCATTCTTATTTTTCTTCTTCGATGACCATGTTGCTAAGTTTTACGTTGTTGTGCTCCTACTGATCCTTGTTGGCTTCACCTTTTTGATTACCCTGTTAAGGAAAAATCTCTTTCATGAATTCGATAGGTGGTTTGAATGATGACTTGATGTTGTTAGAGCATAATCAACTAGAGGGAACACCCACGTAATAATAATTATTCTTTCGAATTGTCGACTCTTGCTATTATTATTTTGGTCAGGCTCATAAGTGGGTCCTCATTAATACAATTAATAAAGTATTAATGAGTTGTAATAAAAATGATATTATTATTATTATTTTAATTATCAATGGACGATAACTTCATCATCTAATCGTCGATTTGTTATCAACTTTATTGTTAATTATCGATAAGTGATTTTATTGTTTAGATTGGTCACTTCGCAGATTGAGCCTCGATTCACACAAGAGGAGGGTATCCTATTGCAACGCTGTGGTTGGTCCTTGTCTTGCATTCGTTTTTGAAACTCCTCTCTAGTTCCTCCTTGGTCGACTAGGCTTGCTTGCGTACTCGTTTTATTTGTCGTTTTAAAGGTGAAATAATATTGCTACCACTTGAAGTTGACCAAGTCTCCTCTCGTATTATATATATATATATATATATATATATATATATATATAAATTAATGAGAAAATTGGATGCTTTCACCCACATTGGCCACTTTGGTTGACATCCCACCATCTTTTCTTCCTTGCGAGCTACACACTTTAGTTTTATTTAATTGTGGTCAGTTGTGGAAGTGCGTTGGAGGATGGGAACCTGCATTTCCATTAATTTCTGTCAGAAGAAAGGCGTGTATTAATGAGACTACAAATTTGTCTGCTCTGTAAATTTCCTTCTGGTGGTTGGGTATGCACTTTTACCTAGTTGCGTGAGAGCTTTGGGTGAAGGACTACTCTGGGAGGTGTGCACATTTGGATTGGTGCCTTCTTTTGTGCAGGCTGGAACACATTTCTAATGCACTGTCCATTGTTTTGTTTGGATTGTTGTTCCTTCCTTGCATGTTCACGGCCCTTACCAGTGCACTCCTGGCCTGTGCCAGCATTCTCCCAACTTGTGTCAATCACAAAACCCTGGACTTGCATGGACTTTTAGCAAATAAGCCTCTAAATACGAGGGATTGATAAGATCACTACACAACCTATGACAACTGGAATGGAGTCTAGTGATATGCCAAGATTTTTATTCAAAGGGAAATAAGCCCATCCTTGGCAGCAAAGGAGTGGGGTAACTTGGAGACAGGGTCAAGATGCAGATATGGATCAAGTGTGACCATTTACAACCTAGAGGCAGCCATTTTTTGGTGATATGCGGTGGTACACTCAAAGTCCCTCATTTCTTCTCGTTAGCAAATCTACACACACATCCAACGGGAATGGCATGGGGGTATTTGAGCTACAAGGGAAAGCAATGATTTGGATAAGCTTCTGCCAGGGTTCAATGTTGATTAACTTGATACGATAGTAGCTTCAAAACTTTAAATGGTTGAACCCCTTTGAACTAAATCGAATTAGAAATTAGTCGTCGCTAGCTTCCTTTTGATATTTGATAGTTTAGGAAGATGAAGAACAAGACTTCTGACCAGTTTCAGAGTTCTGGTGGAGAATATAAGAGTTGTATTGTCCTACACATTCAAATGTATTGCTTATGAAGGCTATATAAAGGCCCTTACCTTTTTTTGGTAGATCTACATGCCTCAGCCTATATAGAATGAGAGGTTGTGGGTGGGAAGGATGTTTGGCCCACAACGTTTTTCAACGCACCTGCTAAGTTTGCATATGATCGACCCCTGTCGTTGTATGGAAACACATCTAAGGACAATGAACAGTGGTTTTGCTCCTCTAACCACACCCTTGATTTTTAAATAAATGGAGTTATGTCAGGACAACAAACTGTTTGGCAAAAGGCCTTAGTGAGATGTTGAACCGAACCCCGAGAACTTTGACTGACTTCATTTCTCCAGGCATGGTTCATCTTCCCTTACCTCTCATAATTCTCATGTTTTAGTTCTCTTTACAACTTAATAGAATTTTAAAATATTATGATTTTAATACTCGTTAGATGTTTATTTCAACTCATGTAAAAACAATGAAATGTCGTGTCGAAACTCACGAAGCCAAAATAACCCAGTTGCATTAAAACATGAACTTCCACCCTTATTCCGAGGTGATGTAGAAAACTTCCTACCCAACTGGATTGCTACAACATTGTTTTATTGACTAGACGAAACTGACTTTCCAATGAATAACATTGATCATTTCCCGCTTTAAATAGTTAATTTTTGTATTTTTCGGAGACACATTCAATACCCTTCGTAACTCCGAAAACGAGATGTTAAGCTTCATTTGTGTACCTTGGTATGTAAGGAGTCACCTTGACCTTTGGATTGACCCCAAACGAACATATGAGATCTTTTTAATGCTCTTATAGGAGCCCCATTACACTCGTTGTATAGTAGTAGAAAGTTTTAAATCTAAAAAGTTGGCTTTCGCTTTTGAACCACCATTTGAAACCCGGATAGAGAAATTATTTCCCATCTTTGCAAACCTCTAGTTTTATACTAGACAATTACATGGAACATTTAGTTTAGGATAAAAACACTTTTCTGGATAGTTTGGCAAATCCATTTTGTAGGCCTTCGGTCGCAGCTTTAACGAGGTCAAATCGACCAATTTCGACTTGTTGCTCCGAAAACTTGTCGCCATTTTAAAATGGTTTTCTAGTTCTCGATCCCCCAACTCTTATGAATTCTCCTTATATAGGGGAACTTGTAGGAAGTGTCTCATTGCATGTTCATCCATCAAATGTCAATTTTGGATGTGGTTTTCTGAGCCCTCGAGCTAGCTTTTGTTCATTTTCAACTAGGAAAACTATGACCAGTAGCCCCAGAAAACTAGCTGCCAAATGCAAACCATTCACTTTTTCCTAATTCTGTCAGTTGCTATGAACTCTTGGTATATCTAGGGACATGTAGAAAGTTAATCGTGGTGTACGTTCTCATCGGAAGATAACTTTTGGAAGCGGTTTCTTAGCCTCCGAGCCCATTTTGAATGTTTTTTAGCTAGTAAGAAAATGTAAAAATAGGAAGCTGCGGGACCCGTCGGGTTGCCAAACCACCGTAGATACTTTTGACACATGTAAATAACTGTTTAAAACTCTATAGTGTAACTTGTGGTGTGAAATATAACTTTTGACAACATGGTGTTTTCTCTCTCTTCCCTTCTTTTCTCTCTCCTAGGTTACAAAATGAAATAAAATGTAATGTAATGAATACATCTCTCTAAACCTTTTTATTTCAATTACAAATTGAAATTATTATCATATGTAAATGGGAAACTGAAAAATGATAATTATGTTAGAGTAGGGTGGGTGTCATGCTAGCGAATTATCGTTAATATCATGCTCACGTGGTTTTGTAGGATGAAATAATGACGACGAAAAGGTGATGTGTAATTCATTTATTTATATTTGTAGTTTATATAGTTCATTGTTAAATGAATAAATGTTTAATGTAGTCTCATGTTACAGGAGGATTATATTTGATAATTTGCTGATATGTTTCGAGATGCTAGTTTTAGGGACATCTAGGAAATGTATATTTAATTATAGGTTCAATTTGATTCACAGTACACATGGTAACAAGGTTGATATATGTATATATAAGGTAAATGAATTTGAAGTAATATCTTGTAGTGAATTTTTAGTGTTCAATAAATGATTAATGAGTCATCTTGGGTATTCTTACTTTCTAAATGTAATAAAGAGAATTAAATCGAAACACTCTACCCTTGTTCAATATCGGGACATAACTTTTTTCATGTGTGATACTCCTTACGATAGAAGACATTGAAAATCATAGGATGGACTTAAAACTCGCACTCAATGGAACCTCCTAGGTTGAGTAAACAAGCGCCCAAGAATGGGTTTATCATCTTGGTCAGTATGTTTAGTGACATTGCCATAAACCTGGTGGATAGGAGCGACACAGTCAAATTTCACTTGGAGTATGTAGAGCTAACTCCTCCTTCGTAGCCTAGCGGACTACCTTGTCATCCGAAGATAGATTTAAATTTAAAGTTCTTCATCGAGTGAAATTCCTCTTGGATCCAGATGACATGGATGGAGGTTGTGACTTAGTTGTCCTAGGTCTTAAAATTATTGTTAATGAACCCCTTAGCTCCGCTCAGTCAAATGGGTCACCTTAGTTCCTCTCAACATAACACCTTGGTCCTTTCTGAAGGTGGTCTAGCATAAATTTGTCTTATCACTTAAACCTCATTTATAGTTGAGGGGTAGACCCTTAGATGAAGTTGGAATTGATCTAAACCGCAGTTGATTTGGATGTTAACTTAGGGTTCATGTGTAGCTTTAAGTATCTTTATCATATATGTCTTCAAGAGGTTGGACAAACACTTCGTAACTCCTTTCTCAAGACAATGTTAATAATAAGGCCATAACATGACGTAGAAAATAAAGCATATAAGAGTAAAAACGAGAGTGGAGGTTCGGAATAATGCCTCTCTTGAAGACCACTCAATTAAATATATGCATTTGTTTCAAAGAATATGAATTGCCTTGGTATAATCCACCTTCGAGAAAACAAATACATATATAAAACAAAATGGAAATTCACAAGTCATTGAATTAGAATAACTGTGGAAGGGAAAACACTATTCGTGATCGAGGAATGTTTTTGGTAAAAAGCTACCTTGTATCTAAATCTCTATTAAATCCTAATATCGCTATATGGACACCAAGTCACATTCACTTGAGTTGTAAGAGTGAAATAGGTAGACATTGAGTGTATGTTCGAGAAGAATATTCTTAACACAATAACAAGATAATTAAGTATTTTATATGCATTCGAATTATGCCAAAAATGTATGCAAGTTATGGAAAATTTTGTAAAGAATAAGAAGCCAACTAAAAAAGGGTTGAATGGTAATTTAACCGCAGAATTAACTTAAGAATCTGTAGGTGGACAATGAAAAATTTATCCTTGCACTATAATGTCCTTGGAATGCTAATCTTAACTAAAATACAATTAAATAAATGTTGTGTTGTGGGTTCTCTATTCCTGAAGTCACTTTTCTTGTGGTTGGGTCATTCTAGTATTCGTTCATTGGGAAAAGAGTGGCATCGACATGCCTATGTTGTTCTCATGTGTCCAATGTGAGTCGATGACTTATGTGGTCAGTTGTCATATGTGAGTCGAGTTTCAGTACTTGGACTCCTTGTTGTGTTGTGTGTAGTGAGAAATGTAAGTAAAAAAATTACCTATTATTTTACCGTTGTAATTGGGTGTTTAAAATGTGGGCACCACAAAGTATTCACTAATGACCTATCCCCTAGTCTTGTCATCACGCTAATTGGTTTTCTTCGTCATTTTTCTTGCATATTTGTCGCTTGTTTACATAGTTCGGTCATCATCTCTAGGGAGTCTCGGGTGTCGTTATTTGGTCATTTTTCATCTCTAGTCTTTGACTAGGGTACCCATGGGCACCCCGGTCCTTATTTTAGGTGCCCTGGTCCTAAAGAACACTTACATCTAATTTAGAGTTTTGATTTCAGCCTTTGTAATTTTTCCCATCATTCTCCTAGGTACTAGTTGGCATGTTGGGTCATTAATGTCAAAATTTGAGCAATATATCCCTATATAAACATAACATACCTACTATCTTATGGGCAGACTATCTACTATCAAGGGATAACTATCTACTAAGGCAAGGGACTACATTTGGGCATCATTACATCACACACACTACATAGGAAGGGTTGTATTCATTTTATTCCATCCATCATTTTCATTTTACATCTAGATATTTTCCTTATCTCTACGTCATTAACGCTTAGGGCACCCTAGGAACACAATTATACACGCAAGCACACAAAACTAAATTGGGTCTAGAATGTAGTGCAAAGTTTAGTTTTAAGTCCACCATTGTGGAAGCTTTGTTTATTTTTTAGGGATTTGACACTTTGTATGGGGTTTTACAGGTAGATCTTCATCACGCTTTCATGGCAACATAAGTGATGTTACTATGATAATCATGCAACAAGGATCAAGACATTGTGAATATTAGCGACACTTCCAGATTTAAGTACTGAGTTGTTTTATAGACCATAACACCCATACTACCGACTAGAGAACCCATAGGCACCCCCCGATCCTCTCATAGGTGCCCTAGTCCAGATTGAATATCCATTTGCTTCAATTTTCTAGGTTGTGCCATCATACTCGCTTGCCGTCGCACATCATCTTGTTTAGTATCGAATCACAATGAGGTAAGTCATTTTTAGGTTAGTACCTTATCCCTCCTATTTCAATTATTTCATTTCATTTAAATATAAAATAAAATTATTTAGCATTCATATTTCAATTTATACCATTTATTTCATTGTTATACTATTTAGATTAACCTTAAAATTTCATATTTTAGTTAATCATTTTGGTGAACCCATACTTTAGAATATTTTTCCCTAGGATCCGCTTTAAACCCTAATGGCTAAGGATAGTTCATATTCTTCACCCATCATGTCTCATTTCAGTGTTAACCCTATCTATGATGAGGTTGTCATTCATCGAGCTCACGGCTCTCTATGGTAATCCTACTCCTATGCCAGATCATATCAAACAACAACTTCTAGATGGTCAACAATATGTGCCTACTCATTTTGAAGATTCTCCCATTGGCATTAGTATTGTTGAGGATCCGATAGCCTTCACTCATTGTACACCATGTTATACAACTACTTGTGATCCTCCTTCTAACCTTTCTAAGGAAATTTTAGATGATTCTCTTATCAATTACTTTCTTGGTATTGAAAATCACTCACATGTGCATATTGATTCTTCTTCTAGTCAGGCCACTACTATAGTTCCTTCTCATGATTCTCCTACTTTTGATATTTCTTCTCATGATACATCTCATACTAGCTTGCATACTCCTTCATATTATGTTGATGATCCTATTGATAGCATCCTTAGTGACATTATCATTTCTAAGTATTTATTTGATCTATGAGAGAAGTTGATATCCATGGTTATCCTTCTTTTCATACGCCAAGTGTAAATATCTTATTCCATCATTTCCTATTGTATATATCTTTTCCCCAGTAGATATAGATGCTATCAGGAGAATGGAGAAATCAAAGAAGCTCACATCCCAAGGCGCACAGAATGGGCACACGACACGGAGTGTCGACAGAGGAAATGGTGCGCCCAAGGCACATAGAATGGGTGCACAACATGGAGTGTCGACAGAGGAAATGGTGTGCCCAAGGCGCACAGAATGGGCGCACGACACGGAGTGTCGACAGAGGAAATGGTGCGCCCAAGGCGCACAGAATGGGCGCACGACACGGAGTGTCGACAGAGGAAATGGTGCGCCCAAGGTGCACAGAATGGGCGCACGACACGGAGTGTCAACAGAGGAAATGGTGCACCCAAGGCACACAGAATGGGCACACGACACGGAGTGTCAACAGAGGAAATGGTGCACCCAAGGCGCATAGAATGGGCACATGACACGGAGTGTCGACAGAGGAAATGGTGCGCCCAAGGCGCACAGAATGGGCGCACGACACAGAGTGTCGACAGAGGAAATGGTGTGCCCTTGGCACATGGAAGAGGATGACGACACACACATGAATGCACCCTTGGCGCACCTTCAAGAGGCGCAACATTTTGAGCGCTGACAGGAAGCAGACCCTGGCGCAGATATTCAGATGGCCATAACTTTTGACTGGGAGCTCGGATTCATGCAAGGTTGGAATTTTCGGAAAGCTTACGAGGTCCTCTGTCCAACTACAACTAGATATATTTAATTGGATGAGAACAAATTCTTAAAAATGAAAAATACAGTTCGCCACTTTTGGGTTCGCTGGGTTCTCACCTACCATCATAATGAGATAGTTAAGTGCAATCTAGAGGTGGTTGGGGTAGTTTTGGAATTCCTCTCTCTTTTCTCTCTCATTCTTCCTATAAATTGTAAGGAGGGGCTTCTTTCTAAGGGTTGGACATTTTTGTTTTGCCCCTCCCTTCTTCTCTTTGGCAGGTGAACTTGTGGAGTTAAAACCTCCCATTTGAAACTGTAATGCAACCTTGTTTATTTGGCATTTTGCAGTGTGTTGTATCAATATTTGGAGCAAATTAATGCATGTCTATGGATGATTCTCAACCCTCTCTGTATTCATTTGCATCCCCTTGATCTTTCACTGTGGATCTGGCTATCTGTGCATGATCTTGCATTGCATTTTAATGGTCTGTGTTTATTTGGCAAGACAGGTGTTCTTCATTCCTCGGTGCATCACCTTTGTAGTTTAGGTTTTATTTTATGCATTTTCTTACCCCTGTCTCCTTGGCAAGTTAGATTAGGTTTTTAGTAAACCCTCTGCATCTTCTACGTGTGCATCTGAACAGAGGAATAGGAACCGGCCTTCATCCGGAGAGCTTTTCCGATTTCGCAAGGTCCCACACTTGGGAAAAGCTCCATGTTATGCAATCGCACTGAGAGTCTCAACCCATCGTGTTGTAGACATTCAGGGGTGCTGCAATTCACCATCAACATTGCCTTCTCCCGAGATTGCATCTAGCACTATACATGAGTTACCTTCATCCATCACTTCTTCTTCTCCTATTGTTTCATCTCCTCTTATTACATCATCTACACCTATTTGTTCATCTTCTCCTATAGATGTATCTCCATCAGTCACCTCACCTATTAGGGATGTTTCTAATGCTAATACTACCACTTTTATGGAGATTCCATCTATATCATATACAATAGCTTCTTGAGAACCTAATCCTAGTGTTCCCTTAACATCGAATCTTCTTTATCATCTCTTGATATTCCTATGATTACTCATAATGGAAAATTACAACCTATTAATGCGTTATTTCCATTATTCACTATTCCTTCATAGGATATCATTTATATCATGCATGTCATCATTCAATTAAAATATCAGGTTTAGTCTCTTACTTTAGAAAGTAGGGCTTACTATGCTTCTATTGATAACAACTCATTACATGGTAACCCTATTCCTAAGAAGATTCATAATTATGCATTCCCTAAGGACTTTATCATGCCTACATTCACATGTTTTGATGGTATTGGTGACCCTCATGCTCATCTTCTACATTACCACATGCTTATGACCTCTTATTATGATGATAGATTATTACTTAAGGCCTTTTGATACAGTCTTATTGATGAGGCATTGCAATGGTACACTCATCTTCCCTTTGGGTCCATTAGTACTTACTATGACATGGAGGATGCTTTCCTCTGTCATTTTATCATCAACAACAGCCCTAAGGTTACTTATGACCACTTACCTACTTTACATCAAGGCTCATCTGAACCTATCAAGGATTATATCTTATAGTTCAATGCTTGTATACATCAACTAATATTCCAACCTATTGATCTAGAGAAGAAATTCATTTTCTATTGTGGTCTGATTCCCACACTTAAGAAAATATTGTAGTATGATACATGTGAGTCATTCATTCTTATATGCTATAAATTTATTGACTTAGAACAATATCTTCTTTCAAAACATATCATTGATCCTCCACGTGTCTCTATTATTGTTGGTTCATCTAGTTCTCCTCCATTGACATCGGTTGAGCATCCTACATGATCTCAAACCTTTCCTAGCAAGAAAACTCAACCTACTCCACCACCATAATGTACTTTTTCTCTTACTCCATGATAGGAAGATTCTCCTTCCACTCCATCTCTGTTGCGTGAGCCATTGCATTTCTCCCATCATCCTAGACCTCATGATGTGCTATTATTTTTACTTGTAAATCACCTAATTCACTTACCATCCAACCGACATCATCCACAACATAGTCTACAACATCAGCATGACCATGCTTAATGTAATTATCATCGTATAAATGGCCATACAGACAGATGCAATGAAATGTCTTTCCCTTCATGATAGATTGCAAAAATCAGAAGATAAGGGCATCATCTCCTTTAGATATTACTCATGTGAGTGATCCATCTCTCATATACCTTGTCAGAGAGTTTATACTACAATTGAGTCATCTCCTCCACCTGGTGCTTAGGTCATGGTACTTCCACCACTGTAGTTCATTACACATGTGCGCTCTCTACCACGTCTATACATTGCTTCATCATCACATCCATCACATTCATTTAATCCATCTCATCCTTTGCATTCATTATATCCACCACATCACATTGCTGCTCCACATTGGCTTCCACAACTTCATGCATACCACCACAGCTCCATATGACATTCATTTTGGCACATATTTGCATGTTGCTTCCATCCCACATGCTTCCACCACTTCGCACCGCCTTCATCTTTGGTAGGTTATTACTATCACCTTACCCCTCAATGATGCACTTGTGTTCTTATAGTTCTTACACAACTATTGAGGGTTTTTCTCTAAGAACCTTTCATCATGCACTTTGTCATTCATCTAGCGCACTCAATCATTTCCCGATGACACACTCTTTCTTTTTACGGTTCATTCTTGACTATTGAGGGGTATTAATTAAAATGAACCTAATCATCCATACGTTTGGGTGCATTGCTAATTTTTCCCCCATTTATCACACTAACATATTATGATTACATTACATTATTGTGACACACATTCATCACAACACATTAGTTCGATAATCATACATCATCTCTTTTTACATTCATTCTACTATCATCATTATACTAACTACATGTTACAAAATTACATTTAATAAACATTAACAATATACAAAAACATCACATACATCCCAACACTAATCACCCAATCATACATATCAATACACCAAAAAAATAAGCTCATCATATATAAATCACATATGTCCATACATATATAAAGCAAATACAATCATCACTAGGGGGAAACTCCCCTACATCATATACAATAATACTAATCACACCTCATCATCACTATCACTCTTAAGTACTGCGAGAGCCCTAGAACTAGATGCCTCACCACTAACTCTGTGTTGTTATTCGTGGCCTCATTACTTCTCCACTTACTACGTAATAACGTGTTCTCCATCGACTACTATGAAAAATGAAATTGTGAATCCACGTGTTCGCGCACCACTTCTTGTATAATACATTTAATATAGGAATATTGTGGGGTAATCCCCCATCCATGTTATGTGTCGTAGTCGACATGGTCAATGACATCCCAATCCTCATCTATAAGGCCTAATCCAAGAAAATTACTCAAATGACGACCATCGTGGAACTCCCTCAAGTGAATATCACTCTACACATCAAAAAATGACCACAAACACAGTGTTAGAACACATTACAAGTATAAATACACTCACTTATCACATTCATATACATCAAAAATATAATTCTTCATCATTATACACCAAATACGCACATTCTAGACCAGGGGCACCCAGAGCGGACACTAGCACCCATATTTAGGTGTTCCTATGCCGGGGTCACTAGCACCCTCGCCGCTATTGTTCAAGTATATAACACTCGAGAAAATTAAAAATATTAAATTGGAAAATATTTAATAGATACAATTACTACACCATACATTTTTGACAAAATATTACACTTACCAACTCTGCGGTGTCGTGCGTGACACTACGGCGAGCCGCCACCCTCTCAAACCGACTAGGAGCTGCTCTCACTTACAGAATTTTCACTCACTTCATGCTCAATCTCACAATCACATAAAAAACAAATGAAGTGACTAAACACTTTTTCACTTCACTATTTATAGTTACTTTTTCATCACCTACTTTACTATAGTCATTATTTTGCGCTTATTACCACAACTAATACACACTACATTGTTTTTGTCATATCTTGAGCATTTCTACTCCAATTTACACCTCGTTTATGGCATTATTTTTATAATTCTTCCTACCACCGTATTTTCCACATTATACACAAGCTATTTCTCTTCAATATTTTCTTCCATCTGATTCATACACATTTTTGGTGATTTTTTTATCACTTTCTATCTATTTCGTGCTTACTTTCAACTTAGCATTCATTCTTCTCATCACTTCCCCTTTCAGAAAAGGGGGGAATATAATTGGGGTCATCCTATAATGCCCCTTATGTTACCACACGTTTAAAAAACATTATCAATTTGAAAAATTCCAAACATTTACTAACACATTATGCAAAATTTCACCATTAATTCCCCTAATAACCTAAACGGGGAATAAGCGTTTAAATATTTCCATGCGATCATCCACCAATTTCTATCAAATCCCCTAATAACCTAACATGGGGGAAAATAACATAAAATCTCTCTATGGGTAACCAATAAATCAATCAATGCGTTCAAATTTCTAACAATCAAAATCATATCATCAACACAAATTCAACACAATCAGCCTCCTACATGACCTACCTTTGGAGGTATATGCATTACTTTCCCAGATGACCTAACTTGGGAAGCTATTCTAAAATTCACATTTGCTTCCAAATGACCTAACTTGGAATTTATCATACATTTTGTGTTTACTTCCAGATAACCTAACTTGGAAGCCATCACTTTGCGCTTTCTTGCAGATGATCTAACTTGGAAGTCATCACATTAAGGTGACGCCCATAGAGTGGGGGTAAGAGTTCCTTTCCTATACCACTTCTATATGAGTCAACTATTTGATCAAAATTATTTGGATCCAAAAAAACAAATTTTTATCCGATTTTTTTTTGCAGCGACTAGATCTTGAGGATGTAGTTAGAGATTAGAGAATAACACACTTTTCTCCCTACACTCTTCCTCTAGTGGCAGGATGCCCAAATCCTTGGTCAATTATTCATATACATGCATTCGGCCGAATCGGGTCACTCCCTACCCCATCTCATCATCATCATACAATGTTTGAAATCATCAATCATCTAACATTTCTAACATTACTTTCATTGTGACATTATGCTTTTCACTACGTTGCATGGATAAACACGTTAATCCATGGTTCAACACGCTATATGGTTCTTTCGAATGCTTTTACTAACACATCTACATGTTCTACTACAACATGGGATACTCTATATTTCTCTTAGGTACACATCTTTATCTACTTTATGTTACTGAGCTTTCCGCTCACCAACATAAAGTGGGGGAAAATGTACTCATAATATCCTGCACTTACTACTACATTCATATCGTCAAGTATGTTATTTTATGTATGGATCTTGCGTAAGAAAAGTATTTTCTAATGACCTATACCCTAGTCATGTCATCGAGTTAATTGGTTTTCATCGTCATTTTTCTTGCATAGTAAATGGAGTTGTTTACATAGTTTTTATCATCTCCCATAGAGTCTCAAGTATTATTATTTGGTCTTTTTTCATCTCTAGTCTTTGACTATGGTTCCTAAGGTAGAATGGGGCAACCATGGGTGCCTCGGTCTTTATTTTAGGAACCCCTGTTCTGTGGCAACACTTGTGTCTAATTTAGAGTTTCAAGTTTAGTCTTTGTAATTTTCCCTCACATTTCCCTAAGTACTAGTCACAAGCATGTCACTCATTAGTGTCAAACTTTAAGCAAGAGATTCCTATATAAACATACCTACTATCTTATGGGTGGACTATCTCTGCTATCAAGGGTAGCTATCTACTAAGGAAAAGGACTACATTTGGGAATCATTACATTACACACACAGTATAGGAATGGTTTTATTCATTTTATTCCTTCCACCATTTGTATTTTACATTTATCTATTGCCCCTATCTCTACATCATTGACACTAGGGAACCCTATGAACACAATTGCACACACAAGCACGAGAATTACATTGGGTCTAGATGTAGACACTAAAATTAGGTCACACTCCCTTTGGTCCCTCAACGAATAAACACCCTTCATCACATTCACTAGCCATGGCCCCTTTCACCCCACTAATATTAATTTAATTAATTAAATTAAATTAATTCATTATCATCACTATATCTATTATTTAAATATCTTATTTTAAATAATATCCACACATACAATTCACTTAGACACCTCACCAAGCCAACTCAACCTAAGACCTATTCTTAGTAAGTTGTCATAACTAACTAAGACTTACCCAAACCCTAAAAATCAATTCCTACATTCCCTCTAACCACATTTCCACATGCTTACAAGAAGCTCCCAATCTAATCCGTGGGTTAATGGCACAAAATCCGAGGAAACCAAGAGGATCTCCCTAGTTTAGTAAACCTAGGAAATCCCACCTTGACCGATGTTGATTACCCCCTAACCGTCGCCTTAAGCCGGAACATGTCGATTACCCTTTTAACCCCAAAACAACCTTAATATCAAGGTTGGAAGTTGGAAGCAAAAGGCATAAGGTTGGTGAGAAAAAACACATCTCAAAGAGATAACACATCTTCAGAGAGTGAATTTCAGTGAGAATCCACATACAAGGAAGGAGATCAAGAATCTTTTCCCGCACACCTATCCCAACCATGATCCGATCTAACCAAGCAAAGAGAAATGTACATGCAGCCCATTTAGAAGCTTTCCTTCAATTGGTGATCACTTAACCTTCAAAACCCCTCATCGAACCTCCATCCCTCACTCATAGGCATTTAGGACCGAAATCCAAGTAATTATATTGTCATACTTTTCGGTTCATTTCATTTTATCATCTATTGTTTACCTAGCCATCTATTGACCTTCTCCACCATTTCCACCTCCATGTATCCATTAAAACCCCACCAAACCCCATCCAAACATCCTAATACCTCATCCCGACCAGCCAGTCCTTTGTGCAATCACAAAGGAGACCCAAAGCTTGTTACTCGTGGCATTTCCAGATTTCCACAAGATTGCACCACAGGTTGCACTTCTAACCGTCGTCGGTTACTCTTAACCGACATTAGTCACTATATTTTCCCATACAACCTAGAACAAAGACCTACCCACCAAATTTCATCTCACCCTCATCCACCCGTGATCTACCCGAGAACTCACAAACTCCGCAAAAACCCCGAATCAATCATTTAACCTTTGGATTCTATTCTAGGTTAACTGTTAGATTAGATCTATTTATTATAGTGTTTTAAGTGAGATACCTAAATCATTTCTAATTACAATACGATTTAATTTGTTTACATCATTAAATTTTTTTAAACATTGACTGATGTGACCATCTTGGAAGTATCACACTTCTCGGATCTAGCATACGCTAGGTAGTTCACTTTGCCCATATTGTTTAATTCCTTCGGTGGTCTTGCTTTGCATTACACAGTTCCTCTTACCCAAAAGAAAGCTCTCACGATCAGGTTTTGTGGATTTAGAAGTCATACACATGCAACAAACCATCAACTAGCATTTGAACAGATATTCCTCCTATGCCCATTACCCTATCTATTTCATCACATCTTCAAAGAAACAATCCAAGAATCGGGTGAAACACTAGAGTGTAGTGCAACACTTAGTTGTAAGTCCACCATTGTGGAAGGTAAGGTCCACTATTTTTAGGGATTTGATGATTTATATGGGGTTTTGTAAGCAGCACTTCATTAAATTTTTATTGTAACATAAGTGAAGCTCTTGTGACAATCACATGACAAGGATTGAGACATTGTGAATATCTAACGACACTTCCAGATTTAGGTATTGAACTATTCTATAGACCACAATGCCCATACTACAAACTAGGGTGCCCATAGATTCCCCGATCCTCACCTGGGCACCCGAGTCTAGTTTAATCTCCATCTACCGCAATTTTCTAGGTTATGCCATCATACTCTACTTCATCCACACATCATCTTGTTTAGTCCCGAATCACAAATGAGGTGAGTCATTTTTCGAGTTAGTACCTTATCCCTTATATTTTAATTATTTCATTTTATTTAACTATCGAGATAAAATTACTTAGCATTCATATTGTATTTTATACCATTTTTGTTATACTATTTAGATCAACCCTAAAATTTCATATTTTAGTTAATCAACCGCTCATTATTTTCATAACCACATATCTTTGATGAAATTGGCCTCTAAGTCAATCTCGTATAACGAGAAAAAGTAAATTTTTCATAGAACATATGTTTAAATATCTTACATTGTCTATAAGAACTCTTTTGACTTTATGGTTTGTGACGTACACTTCGATGTACAAAGAGTTATTATTAAGAATATTGGGGTTCAACATATCCTGAGGACCGAAAGATAATATGGAAATTTCGCAGACGAAATTTTGGTAAACAAATCTTGGAACTAATAAACATTAAGGGTAGTAGGAACATGTGCTTCAAGAAGGGCATGAGTGATGATGTCATATAAGTTATATAACTCTCTTAATATCTCCATTAGAGATATATGTGTAGGCGTGGTCGTTAACTATTTTATGAGGTCATATTGACTAGAAGTAGAAGATTTAGCATTGGAGATTGAATTTAGATTTGAGGGAGCCATAGGTTTGGACACTTGAGGCTCTGTTGCTGATGTAAAAATTAGTTTTTAGGGAACTTAGATTTTATTTTGACGTGTGGTTATGACATTACTTATAGGTTTAAATTTTATGGTGGAAATAGTAGGAGGAATTTCCTCAATAAATGAAATAATTGAGTTGAAATCAACGTTATTAAATGAGTGACCTTTGACAGTGTTTTCATTATCACCACGATTCTTAGGGAAAGGGTTTGAAAACATTTTGATATTTTCATTTGTTATTTTATTCAATTAAGGTTCTTCAAGGATAATATCCCCATTGTCGATGAGGTCTTGGACATAGTGACATAAAAATACACATCGATTGGTTGGTGACTATCAATGTGATGAAATTCATAGTAAGTTTTAGCTTTGTACCAAGTGGGTTTAGGCTCTCCTTTAACCCAAGGTCTTGTAATAGGATATGTCGCCATGTTGGCATTGGTAAGTTATTATAGGACGCTAGAGAGAGGTCCTCCCAATGACATAAAATGATGTCATTTAGATTCACGTGAAGAAGAATCCTCTTTACTTGATACAATAAGAGGTTATTTATATTTATTTAACGTAGCTTGATTTTTTTAACATTGTGGAAGTTTTTATTGTCCTGTGACACCGTCATTGACTACATTGCAATTTCAGTTGATAGGCTTAGATTTATCATGGTAATAACTATTGTTATTTTGTTATGGTGCCCATTATCTTTTGAGTGAGGTTTGAGTAAACCTTTTGCGATAAGGTATTTTTCAATTTATGATCCTTTCTCGATAACATCATCCAAATTTTTGATACAATGATATATGTGAAAGGATAATTTGTTGTTAAGATTGGGCACAAAGATGCTTATGAAGTATTTTTCAGGGATAGATCATGGGAAATGACTAACAATCCCACACCATATTTGTAGGAATTGTGTAAATATTTCGTTAGAATGTTTCTTCGTATTACACAAATCCATCTTAGTGATTTCAGAATCTAGGTTAAAGGATAAGTGTTTAATGAACTTCTCTAAGAGATCCAAAAAAAAAATTATGGAGCCCTTGGGAAGGTGTAGGAACCAATCCAAGGCTTCAACCCCTAGACTACATGGAAAGAGACATAATAAGAAGATGTCACTATAGGCCACCTACTAGTAAGCCATATAGAACTCCTTGATGTGCTCTCTTGGATCATTCTTACCCTTGTACTTCTCAAACTTGGGAATTTCAAAGGTTTTGGGAAATGGTATACATAAGATATCCTTATTAAAGGGATAAGGACACAATTCATAAAATTTGAATTATTTTCATTAGTGTTGTATACCTGAGATGGTGTATTTATTCATTTTCCATTCTTGAAAAATGGTAAATTTTTTTGTAAGATAAATGATGAACCATCATTCTTAGGATTGTTTTTCTTTGTTGGGTGAAATGTGGCTCTTAGATGGATCATCACTAGATTTTGAGGAATCTTTGTTAGAAGGTTCAGTAGTGAATTTGGAGGATAAGATAGCTAATTGTTTCGCCATCTCATTGATTTGATCCATGAGGACTTTAGTGGGATCATTGGATGAATTGGTAGATTTTACCTTGTTCTGTGCACTTAATTTTCTTGAACTCGATCCATTGTCATTGTTAGTGTTTGAGGTGGATTTTCCTTTATCCCCATTTTTTTTTTTAGGTCGATCCATCATCATTGTTATTTGACGAGAATGGGTTACTCTTTTTGGTTTTGGGCTTACTAAGTAATGTTCACAAAACATCCTTGTCAAAATAGAAAGGTAATTTTTCTCCCATCTCAAGGAGACAAAGGAAAATAATTCTTTGTTCATGCATAAAATATTTTCAACGTGGGCTTGTTCCTCAAGAGAGATTTCATTTTGATCATCCTCAGGGTTTTGGTTATCTTCACTATCAAAATTTCTAAAAGGATTTCATACTTTTTCATTTCTTTCAAAGGAAAATGATCTATATGCCTTGTTCCCACCATTTTTAAATGAGGTGGGAACAAATAGAGACGTGAAAGATAACTCAACCCATAGCATCATGAATTCTATGATGGAAGAGAGTTTTGTGATTAGGTTTGATAATAACATGTCCCTTAACAAAGTGAATGCTAAGATGGACAATGTGTTTGGAAGATTTAGATGATGTGACCCTTAACAAAGTGAATATCAAGGTAGAAGCGTGTGAAAGTGATGATAAAATCAACCCTTTGCAAAGTAAATGCCAACATGGAAGAGGGTTCTAATGTGAAATTTATTGTCCTCTAGAAAATTGAGTGCTAGATGGGAGGAGGATTATAACAATAAATTTTCAAACGTGCTCAACCTCTAGAAACCGAATGCTAGAATGGAGGAGATTTAATAGAAAAATTTAAATGTATTGAAGAGGATTTTGCAATTTAATATTTTATTGAGCTTAATCTCTATCAACGTGAATTCTCAAAAGGAAGAGGGTATAAAAGGGTTCGAATCATATGCAATATAATCAACCCTTAACAAGAAAAGGTTAAGGAGGAAGAGGCTATAATAATGAAAGGATAAGATTCAAGCGTAAATAATGTGATTGTTGGAAAAAGAGATGATGAAGATGTCTAAAATTCAATAAATGGATTTTCAAATTATATACATGAAATACATGAATGAGTATAGCTCAACAATGATGGTGTTGAACTAAGGGATGTAAGAGGAGGATGAAATGATCATATCTTTATCGAAAGATAAGATGTGGAGGACTTGATCATGATAAAGTAGGATATGAAAATTTAATGATGTAAATCACGAAAATATAAATTCTTGAGCGAGGATGTGGAAATCCACAAATAAATATTTGATGCAAAAGGGAGAGTGAAAGCTTAAAATTTTGGGAAATATGATCCAAAGTTTAAGACTAGAATGAAATGGAGATAAACTCAAGATGAGATAAATCCGAAAGATAGGAAAATTTGATGATTTTAAAAAAATAAGGGTTGAATGGGAAAATGAGAATTCCAAAGAAACAAAACGAGATAAAATGGGAAGCGTGATGAGAATGAAAGAGAGATTCCAAATGAAGGAAGAGAATGCAAGAATGGAAAAGAGACAAAATATATGAAAAGAGATTTTTAAGAGTGAAAAAGAAAGGTAGTGAATAACTAAAAATGAAGAAAAAGGATGACAAGAAAAGAGACGAACAATGACTCCAAATAAGGAAAAATTTGGAGATTGGGAAAAGAGTCGAAAATGAGCCCAAATAAGGAGTATTTGGGATAGTGAAAAGGAGATGAAAAAGAATCCAAATAAGGAGTATTTGGAAAGATTAAAAGGTATGAAAGATGAATCCAAACAAGGAGTTTTGGAAAATGTGAAAATATACGAAAGTGAGAATGTAGATGCAAGTGTGGAACACTACTACAAAAAGAAAGAAAACAAAAAGAGAGTTTTTGTTTATGGTTTGTTTTGGCCTCTACCTTAGCTTGGCTTGGACAGTGTGTGGCTTCCTAGGTGGTTCTCTCAACTAGGTGTCAAAAATATACCCAAGCAAGTGTGGTGCTATTGTTATTTTTGGCATTACTTTACCCCCTTTGAAACCTTGAGCAAAGATCCTACTCAAAATGAATCGCATTAGAGTTGCTTTACTCTTGGATATTTATGACTCTAATCTCACAAGTTTTTACTAGTCATATAGGATTCAAGGTACCCATTTAAATGACCATTTCCCTCAATGTGCCGACTACTTTGGGGTTCATGTGGTACTCCTAAAATGAATTTTATGGATTATGCCAAAGCACTTTCAATAGTTATAGTTGTTGGGAAATATATTTTTCAACCACACCAGTAAATACAAAGGCGAATTGTTCATTTTATCTTGTTTAAAAGATGAGATTGTTTTAACCACCAGTCTTTGATAGAGGAAACCTACAATTAGTAAATTGTTTTAAAGTAAAATTAATTGAAAAATTTAGCTAGTAGATTAATGTTTTATAGCCTCCTTTAAGATTTGGTACTCCAAACAAGAGTTAGAATGTTTTCCTGAGGTAGGTAGAGGAAAAGACGAAAGAAGAAATCTCACATTCATGATTTCCAAGGTCACTTATAAAGCATGAGGAAAGAGCATACACTTGAACAAGATTTGATTAATACAATAAAAAGGGTAATTCATTTTTAAAAAAACATGAAAATAGAAGATCATATTTCTGATTTCCAAGGTTACTTATAAAGCACGAGGAAAGAGCATACGTGTGATCTCACAATGATTATGAAAATAGATGTTAATTCCCTTTTAATAATGCTTGAAAAGAGTGCAAACAACATATATTAAGTAGAAAAATAAGGAATTTCTCTAAAACAGGGGTTAGAAACACATAGGGTGGTGGAAAAATAGAGAAAATGAAGAAAAATAGGAAGTTACGCTAGTGCGTAGAGTAAATACGCTAGCGTAGGAATGCAACACATAATTGAGTGCACTAATGTTATGGATGACACTAGTGCATTTAGATGGGTGTTGTAATGAAATTACTTGATTAATTATGATTATCACCAGCAATAGAACACCAAATAACACAATATTGTAGATAAATTCTCTCAATATGAAAGTATAATAGCTTGGCCACTTTGAGGGGGCAACCTCCAAAACATATAATAAGACTCAAATACTCAACATAATGATCATCCACTACCTATAACCCATATTTATACTATTCCTATGCTATGGCCATCAGCAAGGCCGACCAACCAATGATAATAGATCATATATAAAGAGATACATCAAGATGTTAAATTATGATAACAACAAGTTGGCTATATCCGTCCCATGTAAGATATATAATTAAGGGCGTAACATGCCCCTCCCCTTCAAAGCAACATTGTCCCCAATGTTGGGAAGCCCTAGATGTTGTTGCATGAATTCTTCATCTTCCCATGATGCATCCTCAATATTCATATTCTTCCACTTGATCGGTACTTGGTAATGACTACGGTCCTCGAGTCTTTTGGTGCGTGTTTGAAGAATGCCTTGAGTTCCAATATGATCCTTCCTTCCTCATCTAGTTTGGAAGCACTTGATTGGGTGGAAATGTGTTGTTGAATAACTTTCTTTAAGCAAGAAACATGGAAGTCTAGATGTATTCTACTTCCTGGAGGGAGCTCTAGCTTATATGCCACACTACCAATTTTATGCAAAACTTGGTAAGGACCATAGTATTTAGGAGAAAGATTATTATCCTTTTGCTGTTGTTTCAAGGATAATTTCTTATATGGATGTAACCTTACAAAAACAAAGTCTCCCTCTTCAAAGTGTCACTCACTCCTATGTTGATCAGCCTGTTGCTTCATACGGTTTTGTGCCCGTGCCAAATTTTCTCTAAGACTAGAGAGTACCTCATGTTGATGCTGAATGTGATCTTCGACTGCTCTCACCTTTGGTTTGACATTCAAGCTAGATATGAGTGATGGAGGATGGTATCCATAAATTGCGAAAATGGAGACATTTTGGAGGAGGTATGAAATGAAGTATTGTACCACCATTCGCCGAGTGGCAACCATTGCACCCAACTTTCTTGTTTATCGAAGTAAAACATAAAAGATATCCCTCTAAATAGTTATTTATCACCTCGGTTTTCCCATCGATTAGGGATGATAAGAGGAACTCTTGGCTAGTTGGGTACCTAGACAGAGAACAAATCAGTCCAAAATTTACTTGTAAATATTGGATCACGATCACTTACTATAATTTTTGGCGTGCCATGGAGCTTTTGAACTATATCCATAAAAGAGATGGCAATCAAACTAGCTGTGAAAGAATGAACCATGGAACAAAAATGAGCATATTTGGTACGTCTGTCTACCACGACCATGATGACACTTTTCCCTTCTAATTTAGGTAATCCTGTTATGAAATCCATTAATACCTCTTCCCATCTCTCACTAGGAATAGATAGAGGTTGGAGAAGACCAGGTGTCTTAATGGTCTCGCCCTTATTTTTTGGCAAACCAAACATTCTGCCACAAATTTTTGAACATCTCCTTGCAACCTCTCCCAAAAGAAACCCTTGTTAACTCTATGATATGTTTTCAGAACCCCAGCATGGCCACCTATTGGAGAAGAATGTAGCTCTGAAAGAACATGGTGTTTAAGTGTAGAGTTCTTACATAGATATAACCAATCTTTGTACCACAATGTATCCCCCTTCCATATAAATTGATCTGATATGGACGGATCTTCCTGGAGATTTTGAATGAGAGTATGTGTGGTTGCATCTTTCTTCCATTTTCTCGTGCTTGATCTAACCAATCTACATGTAGTATAGAGATGGCACATAACAATGCTTCAACGGGCTCATCCCTCCTAGAGAGAGCATCGGTGACCAAATTTTCCTTTCCTTTCTTATAAAAATCTCAAATTCATATCCCAACATCTTAGTGACCCATTTTTGTTGTTTCTTCGAAGATAGATGTTGTTCTAAGAAATGTTTCAAACTATCATGATTAGTTTTTACCTTAAAATGTCTACCCATCAAGTATGGTCTCCATTGTTTGACTGCATGTATTATTGCCATCATTTCCTTTTCATATGTGGGTTTTAAAAAATTATTTCCTTTTAGTTTTTGGCTCTCAAAAGCAATGGGTTGTCCTTCTTGCATTAGTACTACTCCAATTCCATTTCCTGAAGCATCACACTCAACTACGAATTTTTGGAGAAATTTGGGGTTGCCAATACTGGAGTGGTGCACATAGCTACCTTCAATTTTTCAAATGCCCTAGATGATTCCTCATTCCACTGAAAGGAGTCCTTCTTATATAATTTTGTGAGTGTGAAAAATCTACGATAATACCCTGTGAGACCTAAGAAACCTCGTAATTTTTTGAGGGTTCTTGGGGTTTCCCATTCCACCATGGCCTGGATCTTGTGAGGGTCCACCTTAACACCTTCATGAGAAACAATATGGCCCAAGTATTCCACTTCCTATACCCCAAAAGAACACTTTGAAGGCTTGGCATAAATTTGATGTTTCTCTAAGACTTCTAAGACAATATTGACGTGATGTAAGTGTTTCTCCCATGATTTGTTGTAGATGAGTATATCATCGAAAAATACTAAGACAAAATTTCTTAGGAATGGTCTAAATATTGAATTCATCAAGCTTTGGAATGTGGAGGGAGCATTGGTAAGGCCAAATGGCATCACTAGGAATTCATAATGGCCTTGATGAGTTCTAAAAGTTGTCTTATAAATATCTTCTTGCTTGACTCTAATTTAATGATACCCTAACATAGATCTAGTTTTGTAAAATAAATGGCACCATGCAACTCATCTAATAAATCATCAATGACAGGAATAGGAAACTTATATTTTATAGTGAACTTGTTAAGCTCTCTGTAATCTAGACACATGCGCCATCTTCCATCCTTGTGACGCACCATCACCACGGGAGCAAAATAGGCACTTTGACTGTGATGAATAATACCCATTTCCAACATTTCCTCCACCATCTTCTCGATCTCACTCTTTTGCACATATGGATATCTATAAGGCCTGATGTTGGGGGTTGGCTTCCTAGAATCAACTGAATAGCATGATCATGCTCTCTTTTAGGTGGTAATCCTCTTGGTTCCTTGAAGACAACTACATGTTGATTAATAACCTTTTGAAGATCAGGATGCAATACCTTCATTTTCAGTTGGACTTCTATAGAGAATAATCATGCTACAAAACCTTTAGACCCATTTTTAAGAACTTTTTCATTTGGTGATAACTCACCACTAGAGGATCGTTAGCTTGTAGACCTCAAAGTTTAAATTTTTACCCTCGAATGAAAGCGCATGAGCGATTCCTAGAAATTTATCTCTCGGTGCCCAAGGTACTAAGCCACTGAACACCTAAGACAATATCAGCTCCACCCATGGGAATAGCAAAAATCGTAGATTTCAATGTGAAATTACCCATCATGATTTTGACTTTATGGCATTTACCTGAACATTGGGCTGTGCCACCATCTGCAATCATTACTTGAAATTCAGTCTTTGGGTAGATGAAACAATTTAGTCTTATTGCCAACTTATGATTGATGAAATTATGTGCGCTCCCTGAATCAATCAAGACTGTTACCTTCTGCTTCTTAAGATAACCCACAACTTGAAGGGCTTGTGGAGTACTAATACTTGATAGAGCACTGCATGAAATAGTGGGATGAGGATCTCGATTCTTCCCCTAATTTTTCCACTTCCTCTTTTAACGTTGCCTCATATTCTTCCTCATCACCGATCCTTCAATGTCGAAATTTTTTTTCTCAAAACATTTATGATTTGGTCCATATTTTCTATCACAGTTAAAGCATAACCCTTTATCTATTTTTATTCAATTTGTTGAGGTGTCAACTGAATTGACCAAGGGTAAGAAGGAGACAAGGTGTTACAATCTCTTATGCTAGAAAAGGTTTTCCTTCTAGTGGAAAGAAATTTTTCCTCTACTCGACATGCCATGATAATAGAATTAGAAACCTTGAGTGGGTTAAACATGTGTACCTCATGCTCAATGTGGTCCTTAAGACCCCCAAGAAATAGGTCATTCAAATACTCTTATGTAATATCCTCCACACACAAGGACAAAGTTTAGAATTGATGGACATACTCCTTAACTGAACCAATTTGGTGTAACTTTGCTAATTGGCTAAAGTAATTCTCAGAAAAACTAGAACTATAGTGTAATTGAAGCTCTTCAGTGAACACTATCCAGGTGACATTTAGGCCATTCTTCTGCCTTTGAGCACATAACCAACAATACCAAAAAAATTGATTAGGTTCTAGGTATAAGGATGCCACAGTTACCTTTTGTCCTCATGGGATCTGATGGAGATTAAATAAATTTTCCATTTGGGTAATCCAATTGAGTGGATCCTTTCCATCAAATTTATGCATTTCAACTTTTGGAATCATGCCCCTCCATTTGTGAGAAGATCCACTTGAATGATTAAAGGATCCTCCCGTGATTTGGATATGTGTGACCATTTTTGGTAGAACCCATATGACTAGCATTGGAAGTTGTATTAGAAATAACATTCAACAACTCCTATTGCATTGCATGAAAATCCTTCTGAATCTCACTCCTCAGGCTACCTTTCAGTTGATGAAGCTCAACATTAAGGTCATCCTTACTCACCATATTGTTTACCCTTTCCTGAAGTTGGATGACCACCTTAGATACTCCCGAACTAGTAGAATCTGAAGCCATATCTTCCTTATTTGGGGTCATTCCTGGAGTTGCTTGTCCTTTTCCTTGGCCTCGGGTAGATCTACCAGCCATGACGAAGGATGTGGGCCTAGGGGTAGACTTAATAGGGTAGAATTTTAGGGTTTAGGGTTTCGTAATTTTTGGCCGAATATAGGAATTTATAAAACAAAAACCCTAGCTATTTTTTTGAGGGGTTTCCGAAAATATAATAAATTTGAAAAATTTCCAAAAATTACACCCTAGGGAGCCAAATTATGAATAAATATAGAATCGTAATAAATTTTTCAAAACAAGTCAAAACTTATTGAAATTTGGAGAGAAGCTTACTTGACTTATTTCACCTCACCACAAAAAAAAATTGCAAAAAAATCACTACCAATCTTGAGATATAGCCGAACCTTCAGAATTAGGGTTTGACGTTGTCCTGGCCGAGATCAAGCTCTGATACCACTTGTAATGAAATTACTTGATTAATTATGATTATCACCAGCAATAGAACACCAAATAACACAATATTGCATATAAATTCTCTCAATATGAAAGTATAATAGCTTGGCCACTTCAAGGGGGCAACCTCCAAAACATATAATAATACTCAAATACTCAACATAATGATCATACACTACCTATAATCCCTATTTATACTATTCCTATGCTATGGCCATCAACAAGGCCGACCAACCAATTATAATAGATCATATATAAAAGAGATACATCATGATATTAAGTTATGATAACAACAAGTCATTATATACATCCCATGTAAGATATATAATTAAGGGCGTAACGGTGCATTAGCATTATAAACCTAAAAAATCAAGATGGAAAAATAGAGACGACAACTGCAGAATTCCAATGCGTGCTACATGATGCTAACGTAAGTGTTGTTAAGACTAGTGCGTGAAAGTTCAATGGTAGCACGTGAAGTTACATGGAAATACGTGTAGTTTGACGTAAATGAATGTAGTTTTAATGGTAGTGCATACAGATATATGCTAGTGTAAACACTTCAATGCTAGCACACATATCATGCACGCGAGCACAAACTTGATTTTGAAAAATGTAGAAATGTCAAAATCACAACCAAGAAGCTAGATTTTATGGTTTTTTGGCTTTTGTGCTTCACCTTGGAACATAAAACTTTGACAACAAGGTTAACTAAAAATAAGAAACACACAAATGAAGTTAAATCATGAAATGATAAATTAAAATAAAATAAATAATGTGGGTGGTCCCAATGGGTGTGCTAGAATGTATGTAAGAAAAATGACAAACATCAAAAGATAAATAAATAAACAAAAAAAATTATATCTTCATTGTGATCTCATTCAAACCTCATGTAAGATTTTAGAAGCCTTAAAATTGTTAAATCTTGTTGAATATTGAATTTTGGATGATCTTTTATATTAATCTCCAATGGTATTTACGGATGTTACAAGAAGATTTCACAAGGATACGGGGACAAATTCAGCGAGAATTTGGATGTAATTTGCTCAAAACTCCAAGGATGGATTACAAAGGAAAATGGCCTCCTCTTATAGTCTGAGGGTAGAGCCATGAGAAGTGGATCTTAGTTTGAATTGGATCCAAGGTAATAATTATAATTACCTGAAATAGTAAGATGACCATGTCTATGCAGTTATAGCTTTGCAGGGGCAACCATTATCTTTGAATTCATCTAAGAAGTGGTTGCATGTGTATTATTGCTGCCCCCACCATTACAGGCTTTTGGAAGTGGAGTGAAGTGGATAAACAAATTAAACAACTAATTTAATTAGTATTTAATTGGGAGGGAATAATTAACAATTTATTTAATTAAATGTTTAATTATATTAGCTAGAAGGTGTTAGGAATTAATTTAATTAATTCAAAAGGGATAATAGAATTAAATTATTTAATTCTAAGGGGTAGAATGTGACTTAGAAAATAGAGTTAATTTAATTAATTCTATAAGGTGCATTTAATTAATGGAATTAATTTATTTAATTATAAATGGGTAAGTTGCGGTAATATAGAATTAATTCTAATTAGATAGAAGTGAGATATAAATATGTATGTATTTTTGGAGTGTTTACATCTCGTAGAGAAAACTTTACGAGGCATTAGAGAGATGTGACTCTAATTCATGTCTAATCGATGATTTACATCAACCAACAACATCCTTTTTAGAAAGAGACACATCTAAAATGTTGATTGAAGAAATAATTGGCATTATAGTCATTTTTACTCCTATCACAAAAGAAAGGAACCCCATGCGAGCATGCTTCTCCAGGCCTGAGCTTTCCACTTTATCCCATGATGTTCTTCTAGAAGATTCTATCAGAGACATGATTCTTCCTAGGCCAACCTGTTGCAGGCTAGCATCTTATCCACATGCAACCGGGTCATGCTTTTCACATGTTCTACTCCAGACGTCAAAATTGACTAAGTCCCGAACCCTCGGTTCTATCTTTACGCATCACGCATCACGAGATTCCTTACACCCTTCTCTTGTGCACTTTTTCCTTGCGTGCCATTCCATAATTGGGACCTTGTGCACCTACGTGCCTTCATACTTGGTCAATAATCTAGGGTCCAACATCACCCCACACTATGCCTGTTCTCCATCCTCGGAAACACTCCACTTAACCAAGATGTATGTTGCCTTAAGGAACCAAGGTGTAGTCTTAAATTTTGTAAAAGAATAAAGGAATGAAATAATTAGGGAAGAAGGAAGAATGGGGGGCATCAACTTAGCAAGCTAGGAAAATCCTTCCACAAGTCTGCCTCCAAATTGTCCATATATGTCGACCTCACGTTGTGCCTTCTCGGCCAGGTCGTTGATCGGGATGCTCACCTCGTCAAAGCTTATGCCAATTCTCTAGGCACCCAAAGTGTCAACGATCTTTTCCATCTCCTTGCCTAGGTCTTTGAGTGTGTCCATCCTCCTGGTAATCTGAGGATATAGTTCTTTCAGCTGGGCCTTAATTGAACCCCTTAATGTTTCAATCACCTCAGATGTTCTTTCTACTTCGCCAAGGACCTTGTCTCTCTCTTCCCTGTTTCCTTTATTCTTCTCTTAGAACTCCTTTAGCTCCGCTTTGAGTGTGGCGACCAAGGTGCTTGCTACCTTATCCCTGTCTACACAAGTATCTAATGTGGCCTTAGTAGATTGGGCAGTGATTTTAACCTCTGCGAGCACCTTGTTATACTCAGCAACAAGCGCTACTACCCTCAACTTGTCCTCTTCCTTTAAGCGTGCAGCCACTTCCTCTACAGACTCTAGGGCCAAAGGTCATCTCTCCATGCTGAGGACGCATGTTAGATATTCTAATCATTCCGAATGGATTCGTACTTCTACGGGTGGCGCTAGGTCTAGGTGCTTTAAAATGATGGCGCTCTTGATAGACTCCACCTTCTTGTATACTTCCTACACCTTTGTCTTCTCATCCTTTAACTCACGCCTCAGTTGTGCACTAATTAGTTCTTCTTGCTTCAAACTCTTGGTCTTCTCAACCATCTCCTCTTCTTTCTTCCCTAGCTTTCCCTCTAGCACTCTTATCCTATCATTACGCACAAAGATCCTAGCCTCTGTCTCGACCACGACCTTGTTGAGAACATTATAGACCTGCTCATCTCGAGAGCTCCTGAGCATTACCAAGGGATTGGCTCCCTTAGACTCTGCTACTGTTATGATTTCTCCCGAAAACTTCAAAGTCTGGCTCATCAATGTGGGATTCAAACACCCAAGAGAGCATCTTCTTCATCTCTGGTACGTGCCCTCCTTTTCAAATGACCCCATGGCTAAAATCCTTTCTGTGGGTACAGTTCTGGAACTACGTGCGTAGCACCTTCTTTGTGTCATCAACGTAGCCCATCACTTGTCTCTACTCTACATCAAGGGTCCTCCTACCCGAGTGCGTGCCTTTGGGAAAACTCACTATTAGAGTGAGACCTCCTCCCATGCTATCATGCTCCTTTTCAAAGTTTTCCTCTTTTCCTTCCTTCAGCACTATGTCAGCGCTGCACTCCAACTCTTGGTCTACTAAAGCCTCGAGCATTTTCTTTGCCTCTCTCTCTACTACCTCGGTGATCTGCTCCTTTGTGAAGCTTATGGCTTCCCACTTTTCTGCGCCAACCTCCTCACTCTTTCCCATGTCTTGGGCACCTTCCTCATCCTAGGTACTCTTGCGCCGCATGAATACAAACTCTTGTTTCTCTTCTTCACTCTCTTCTCCTGAGTCATACACACTGAAAACATGTGGCTCCTAATCCCTCTCAGGCTCATCCTCCTTACTGTCATCTTCTTCACTCATCCTCTCTTCCACCCATGTACTTCTCCAAGCTATCAGTCTCCTCTAAGTCAGCTTCCTCTTCCATCCTCTACTTTTTCCTGAGAGGTGGCTCCTTAACAGGGGATTCATCCTCTTCCTCTTCCTCTTCCTCTGGAAATTTTCCTTGGTGAGGGGTTGCCTAGGTGCCTCCACTTCTGGTGTTTTCTCCTTCTCTCGGGGACTTCTTTCTCCACGTGTAAGTACTAGGCTTGGCACTCATTGTCGACATACTCACTTTGTCTAAGTAGTCTGCATAATTGGTGCTTCTTCACCTCTTCCCCTCTTCTTGGGTGCGGGCCCCTTCCTACCCATGGGATCTTTAGGTATGGAGACATCATTCTCTAGGTACGTGCCCTTCTCAAACTTGGGCCTTATACGGAGGTATATGCATGCTGCAGATCCTCCTACAATGGGTAACATTATCGACCTTATCATCTGGACCTCATGTGACACGTACCTTTCCACGTACGCATGCTTACCACCGGGGTAGTTCAACATTTTTGCATCTCTCTATGCTCCCGGTCCAAACTACCCAGTTCCAACTTCAGCTTCTTGGATTCCTTGAATCTATTTACTCCCGCTTGGAAGTATTGAGCTGTGAAAGTGAAGGGAAGCTTACACCATGGGCTCCATGACCCATCTATTAGCCTGAACCTACCCAGGCATAAATGTTGGTATACTACAAATTTGGCTTCTCCTTCAGTGACTACTGGTAGTTGTTCAAGAATCCTCCACTCTGCCCCAAACACGTTCCTCAGGTGTGTATACCACTTCTCTAGTCACACCTTGTGGGGTGTTGTCATTGTGTCGTATGCATACTTCTCAAATCTCTTTGCGGGTGAAGGATCCTCGGCAGGGTACTCCCATACAAATTTGTCAGTGCGTTAGGCACTCCAATCTCTGAAAACATAATGGTTAGTAAGACGTTTCTGAAGAGGATTTTGTCCCCCTCCTTCATGTAACTAACAATTTCCTCTGCGATGTATGCAGATAAGTTGTAAATGGTGCCCTCTACAATCTTTCTACAAACATGTAACCAGGGTTTATTGACCTGGGTCCATCTCTCATGGCCATTCATATTTGTTACCAGATGTGCGGCCATCTTCATTACTGGGTCCTTGATGTCTGAGATGTCATAGTACCTCGACCCCTTCTTGCAGGCATATTCAGTGATGGTTTCCTGAATTGCCTCCTTGTCACTTAGGTCATCTTCCAAGTTGTCTCCTTCACATATGAGGCTTGTGAACTAAGAGATGAGTTGAGGAGTAATGTGCATCTTGTGCCCTGTAAAATGGAAATAATCTTCATGTACTCACGACATTAGCCATTGGTATAGGTGTTTTGGTTTTCCAAAATAGGGCAACTCATAGAGTTGCAACAACCCTACCTTCTCCAATTTGACCTTAACATCATCATTGTAGATGGGCAAGCCCTCTGGTGTCTGTTTACTCGTGGGGTGCACTAACTCCAGTGTCATTTCCTTCTTGATCGTGTTCATTCGATGGTTATAGTCACTCACAGGCATGTTCCTCAGGTGGGACTCCCACTCCTTACCCATCATTACCCCATCTGGGTATTGCATCTCTGCATACCATTCTTCATTCATATTACTCACATCAGGTTCTTGCTACTTGGCCTTTCCCTTGCCTTTCCTTTCTTGGGTGCCATTGTCGAGGTCCTCCTATCACTTCACTCCCTCCTTGTTACTCTATTCTTCCACTTCTTCCAGCCTCAAATCTCAAATCTATGATGAAAAACCTCTCGAACCCATGCCCTATTTTCAAACCCTAACTGGGATAAAACTTCCACAAGACGGCACCTCCTCACAAATTTTCTCACACCCGTGTAACCCCTTCCTTCTGGTTTGTAAATCCAAACTGGTTGCTCATGCTTCAATCTCACATATCTTTCTTCACACGATCAAATCTGGAAACCCTATTTTGTAATAGATGCAAAAATCACTTCTCTCTCTATTCGCAAAGTGAAAATGAAAGTGCCTCGACCCTTTACTTATAGATTTTCTCTTTTTGAGCATTAAATGCTACTTCACCTACCACTATACTTTTTTCATTTAATGTGGATTTTTCAAACAAATCCCATCTTCAGCGCTTTCACTCACGTGCCCAACCTGCGCGAAAATGCCTCCATTCTTCTAGTGTGTAACCAATCCAACCTGACAAGAGACTCTTATGTGTGTGTAACCAACACCGAAGGCACTTCTTCTGTCTTGATTTTTGCTCTTGCCTACCTCGTGTTGCTTAAATGCACTTTCTCCTCCTCAGTACGTGGGATCTAAAAGTAGCTTTATCTTGGCACCAACCATCCTTCTTCCATTTTTCTCTCCATACACCTCTTTCAACCGGCCATTCAACATGGATTTTTAACATACACTTCCTTGGCACTCTAACCATGTGCTCCTTCACATTACTCCACCCCACACTTAAAATGATGTGCGGTCCTCTATGCACTCACAAATTCTCCAAAATAGCAATAAGGTTACCGACGCCCAAGGTGCAAAACAAAACAACAACGCGAAAGGGAAACACAAGAAAGGGAAATGCATAAATGAAATTATAAACTAAATGGAAAATTTTCCTTATTTACAAACACCAAGAAGACTTATTTATAGTAGGGCTTCAGCCTACTCCCATTGAAGTGTCTAGGAAACTTCATCCCATCCAGTGCTTATAACTGGCACGTGCCCGAATCAAGGATGTACGAGATTGTGTAAGGACCCAACCAATGGACTTTCAACTTCCCAGGGATGGCGCAAAACTTAGAATCATATAGTAAAACCATCTGCCCAACCTCAAACTTCTTGTTTCTAATGTGGCGATCATGCCAAGCCTTTTTCTTTACTTTTTCTATTGTTTGGCTCCACCTAGCGAGTGATCGTCTCTCATCTAGCTTCATTAACTCATCAATCCTTTCTTCTAGCACTTGTTCATCGGCTAACCCTCCTACGTGCGCTATTCACAGAGAAGGCAACATAAATTCAACCGGAAAAATAGATTTCATGCCAAACACCAACTGAAATGGTGTGGCTTTGTTCAGCATTTTATACGTTGTCCTATAAGCCCACAGTACTACCAATACTTTGTCATCCCAATCTTGTCTTCTAACATCACAAATTTTGGTTCCATTTACTTATGGGTGATAGGGGTGATAGGGTGTAGTCTTGTGATGAGCCACCATAAACTCGATAACATGATCCTCAAGGTTTCATTCAAAAATGCGTACCCCTATCGCTGGTCAAACTCAATAGGCACCCATACCTCATGATAATGTTCTCCCATAATAACCTTGATGTTGTGGCTCTTTGTGTAATCTTTAGTCGGAGCTGCCTCTGCCCATCCTCTGTCAAATAATTTGTGCAAGTGATGACATAACGTGACCCGTCTTACGCACTTTGCTGGTGCATAGGGCCTACAAAGTCTATTGCCCACTTTTCAAATGGCTCTGTGCTAGGGATAGGGTGCAAAGTCATTTCATCTCTCCTTCCTGGTTTTCTAATGGGTTGACAGAGGTCACATGCTTTACAATAGTCTTTACAATCCTTCTATAGGGGTTTCCCACCACAAACCTGCCATTAATAGTTTACGCACGGTGGAATCACCTGCATAATGCCCACCTGCACTTTCTTCATGTGCTTCCTCCATGATGGCTAGGCGCTCATACTATAATACACACCTACACAAAACTTCATCAAATCTCAACTTGTATAAGTCTCCACTGATTAACATGTAGGGTGTGGCAAGTATGGCCAGTTGCTTTTTCTCTAATGTCTTCATTCCTTTTGGCACCACACCTTCCTTCAAAAATATTTCAATCTCTTCCAAGTTTGAGGGCATGTGCATGCCTAAACAGTTTAGCTGTCGGCATTGTTTCCTCAATACTTTTTTGTGTCCTCCCTGAATCAATTCTTGATAGATGATCAGGTCCACAATTGCTTTTCCTAGGCTTCACTACAACGGTGAATTCAAACTCTTGAAACAACAACACCCACCGACATATGCGCCCTTGTAGAATAGGCTTGTTCACCAAATACTTTAATGTCATGTGGTCGGTGTAAAACACAAAGGGTGTTGCTAGCAGATATCTACCTAAACTTGAAAAGTGTGTAGATCATTGACAATGCCTCGCACTCAGTTGTGGTATAATTCTACTTTGCTGGTGTCAACTTCCTACTTGCAAAACACAGAGGATGATCAACAATCCCTTCACCTAGCTATGTAATCACTGCTCCAATGGCGATCCCTGAGGCATCTACATGGACATGAAAGGGCTTGTCCCAAGAGGGAAAATGTAATATAGGTGCGGTGACAAGCCTATCTTTTAATGTATCAAACACCCTCTATTGTGCCTCTCCCCAATGGAAGCAATTTTATGTCCGAGTAGTTCCTCCAAAGGCACAGCGATCTTGGCATACCCTTTGATGAATTTCCTATAATAGTCCATATGCCCAATGAATCCGTGCAGTACGCTCTGGCTAGTAGGCTCCCCTAACCCCACAATACCTACAACTTTAGCTGGATCTACTAGCAAGCCCTCCTTACAAATAATATGCCTCAATAAAGTCCCAAAGGGTGTAGCAAATACACATTTCTTAATGTTGAGGATATCTTCAATTGCCTACACCTCTCAAACATTAACCTTAAATTATCACAATGGTCTTTAACCAGACCATACACTGTCCAATCATCTAAATAGACCTGAAGAAACTTATGGATGAAGTCCTGGAATACTTGCACCACTATGCGTGAGAAAATAGTAGGCATATTCTTCAACCCAAAGGGCATGACCGTGTATGCAAAACTTCCCCACTTTGTGGAAAAATACATCTTCTCCTAGTCCTCCTTTGCAATTTGGACTTAGTGGTACACTGAAAATCCATCCATAAAGGAATAGATTTTGCGCCAACAAATCCTCCAAAATTTCTTGAGTGAAGGGGGTGGAAAGGGATCGAATACACAAATTGCATTCAATTCCCTATAATCCACGCAGATCCTAATCTGCCCATCCTTCTTGAAGTTGATTACCATCAGACTTATCCATTTTAAATATTCCACTACCTCAATGATCCCAGAAGCTATCATTTTTTCTATCTCTTCCTTAACCTTCACGCGCGCACCTTCCTTTAGTTTTATCTTCATCTCCCCCAAGGAATGGTGAATGCCTTTGAGCTCATGGTACCCATGCGGGAATAAATCCTCAAATTCACGTAGTAGATCAATGATCTTAGAAACTTCCTTCTCCGACCAGTAGTCTCCAATAATAGCTTCCTTAGGTTCTTCTCCTAAACCGATGTTAACCTTCTTTGTCTTTAAGGGTTCATGGTAGACACACGCGCAAGTATCTGCACTATTCACTACCTCGCACATCCCTACAGAATGGTTAACATCCAAGATTTCTGATTCCTCTCCATCAATCAGATACACCAACTATCCTTTTTCTTTTCCAAACATTCACGCTCAAGTCAGTAACTCTTCTATTTCCTCTACTTCTTCTTCAAAGCGCGCCTCCAATCTTGGTTCACCTAGTAATTCCAACAGACCTATCTTCCATCCTGGCACTATCCCCCATGGTAAGGCACTTGATACCTGTAAGGCCTTATCAACTGATGGTTTGGTACTCTGATACTCAAAGGTTTGAATAAGGTCAGCCACAAGCTCTTGCCAATTCCTTTTCGGCGGTGTGTCTCTGAATGAATATACCATGCATGCACATAACCCTGTAGTGTAGAATACAACTTGTGCACCCAGAGGGATGGTGGCAAAGCTTCCATGCCTTCTCTCCAGACCCATTCACACTCTTGGATGTGGAAAGAGGTGGGCTCCTTCCCATGGTAGTCCTTGATGATGGTGGGCACATTACTCTAAAAATATGACAGAGAGAGCAATTCTTACCTTGCACCACTCTAAAAGGTTCTCCTGATGTGTAGCTCACCACCAAGCCAGTGTATGTCGAGCAAGACATAACTTAACATCCCCCTTCATTCCTTCTCATCCATCCACTGAGCTTCCACTTCATGCAGAAAGATCTCAAGGAAGGCTCCTCCTGAATACTTGGGTAGTTCTTTTCCTCCAAGGCACTGAACCATGCAGACCTTTGTTACTTTGGTCACCATCCCTCTCAACTACCATCCCATCAATTCATAAGTCCCATGTGCCTAATTTTCACATGCTATCTTGGTTATCACGATCCACCGAATGAGCATCTTCAAACTGGATAACCCCGTTAGAAGGGTGCATTTTCTCTCGGGTCTCACGATTGAGCACACATATATCCTATCCAAAACTTCTTCCGCCAACGGTTCAATATAGGGTGTCGACTTCCCATCAGCCAGGGGGTATAAAGACCCATTTCTCCTTGTTCTCAAAGCTGATGTACCCTTTGTTGAACCGAAGGTCATTGTTCTTGTAACACCAGGGTGCCCAATTAGTCTTTGGGAAATTGTCCACCTTGGCGAGCGCCAAGACTTCGAAGTCCCTAGTAAACTTAGCTCCTAGATAGTGATAGCTGCATCCTTTAAAACACCGATGGACATTGTCTTAGTTTTTTTTTCCATATACATCACATTCAAAGATGGCTATAACACAGGTCTTCCCATCTGATGTCGTGCATCCAAAGTTAGAACATTAACCTCCGCCCCTGTGTCGATGAGGATATTACTGAGGAGTCATCCATCTATGACTAAATTCAATGTGATCTCCTTGTCATAGTCAAGGATATGAGGGGGAAGGTTCGCATGCAAGACCTGCCTCTCGTGCTCTCCTCCGGCACGTGGTACCTTCTCTCTCAACCATGATCCGAGAAAGGGAATGATATTCTCCTGCCTTAGCATTTTACACACCTCCTTGACCTCATCCAAGTCATCCTTTGGCACCTCGACTCTCCTTCCTTGTTCCTCCCTCCTGGATTGCTCCTTTAGACATTGGATTTCCCCTTGTAGGCTCCGAATGACATCCATGGTGTCCTGATATATCTCCTTTTGATGCATGGGGTCTAGATACTTTCCATGAATGACCTCCTCCCTTGAAACTAGGTTCTTCTGTCTTGGTATCTCTCTTACGCATGCGGCTTCTACCCTTGTTGTTACCAAGACAAGCTCTAAACCTACATCTCATGTTATTCAAGACATCCACTTTGTATATCTTCCTTCTTGATGTTGACCATTATAGGGCCCTTGTCCTTATAGTGCTGATGATTCATATGCTCAAACAATTACAGGCACTCCTCATACTTATGCTTCTTACCACACCATGAGCACTACAACTAGTCCGAGTATTCACATTTTAATGCTCTATTGATCCATAATTGAAATAGGTTCCACACAGAACTCGCTCCTTCCTCCCCGATTACCACGACCACAAAATTCTCCTCAAAAACCTCTTATGCGCGTGCCTCTATTTGCGTGTTCCTCATAACGGAAATCATTTCCATTGGAACTACTGCAACGCTAGCTTGGCGTACCCCATGATCAATGACCTCATGGATCTGATCAATGAGCCTACAATCCTTAGTATCATGGGTTGTAGAAGTAAAAATCTTACAGTAACAGGGTACATTCTTCTTGATTACGTGTTGAAGCAAGGGGAACCTACTTGCATCATGATCCCCATGACAAATTTCATAATCTACCACCACAAGCAGTGAGCAATCCTCCGGGGAAATTATCCTTAACGTGCCCCTCTAGCTCACAATCTATGCACATGCAAACCACTTTGGAGTCTCATGGGTTGAGTTTGCGACAGTTTTCTTTTGCCAAACTTAGGAATGTGGAATTCATCAAGAATACATTCTTTAAAGTAGTATAGTCCACAATTGTTTAATGAGGGTCATACTTCCTATACCAGAACATGCCCTTGCAATGTGGTTCAAATAACCTTCCATTCTTATGACACCATTCGAACAACCATATGCCTCATTTTAGTAATGACTCGTCAATTTTTTTTTTTTTGATACCTCCGATTCTAAATACATAATTTAGAACTCACAAATCAAATAACCATTCTTATAATCTATGCGTACAGATCTATTCATGAGTACCTCCGTCTATATTCCATGAGTTGGCGTTTTAAGAGTTGGCGTTTTTATTTAACACTTCACTCTTGCGGTTCTCTTCCCTATTCTGGGATTCAGAATGCTCTGTCCAAGGAACCTAACTGAATAATTGTTACCATTATTCATCGGCATCTCATCCCTTAGACTAGGTGAATTAGGACAACGCAATCAGCAGCTTGCGATACTTTGGCCAAAGATTTGAAACATACTGTTTATGTCTCGTATTCCTTAACGGCATACTCGTCAATCTGGAATACGCCCTTCACCCCATTCTTATGTTATGTAGAATGTCTTATACCGACTTCTGTCAGTCCCTCCTATCTCAACTTATTCACTCGGAAATGGATTAACAAGGTGATAACGTTATATGGATGCCCACGAGGATTAGGGATACGATGACGTACTGGTTCAACCCTAGTTAAACCAGTGTGTCAAGATACCCCGATTCTCCTAGGCAGCCTTGTAATGTGATCACATTCCTAATCGGTCCCTGAGTAACTCGTTCGAGATCAAAGTGTAAATCTTAGCGATCAATGCAAAGGGTGTCGTCATAAGTCACCTGCATTGTTGTAACTTTGAAAAGATCCTAATCTTCTCGGAGGTACAACCCTGCAGTTGACTTGTGCCATCAACCTTTAAATCCACCTCGAAAAGATCTACTTATTAATATGCGTTACGCACATTGAGTTTAAATTACATTAAAGACGTTCCCCTAAGGTTAGCCTTTCCCGATCCCTGGATTCTTCATCTTAGGATGACCTTCCTCAATAAAACCCATTCACGGTGGAGATATTAAGGCCAAGGTCTCATCAAGGAGTTCTTAGAATATACATAATTCTAAAACAACGAAATCGGTCAATATCTCATAGACTTCACATGAGATTGACATCTGAACCCCATTAGGTTTATATCAGTTTTCATAACTGAATTACTATCATACTATTTGTATCAAGATATAAATGATTAAGAATCCAATTAAATGTTGTCCTGTCATAATCAAGACTAGGGATCAATAATTTAGTTCATCTTGTTTAGCGTTCTGCTTGGGTTTACTTTAACCCTATCTTCCCAAAAAGACAGTGAACTAAATTTCAATTTAGCTTTCGATAGAACATACAAGAACTACTAAACACTCATAAGAATTCAATCACATATTCTTGTAAGATTTCATTGGTATTCACAAAAGTCACCAATTATACAATGATAACAATACTCTCACGACATAAGAACCGGAGAAATACTAACTATCAAGATAGAAATACAATCACATAAGTATCAAATATCCATTTCCATTCCTTTCGGTACTAATCAAATACATTTTATGCATTCAACATACTTGATACATTACTCAATTGAAAAGGAACATCTTTCCTTATATGGTACATTTAGAAAATCAAGCGGTAATTCATTATAAAATCAATTTAAACAATCTGATCGTCCTATCAGATCTGCATGCTTTTACCACTTACGGCATCCATCTGCAAAAATTGTCAACATGGGTCAGTTCAATGAACTGAGCATGATAAGCACTAACCTTTAAAACAATTGCAATACATCAATTGTTTTCATTAAACCTACTGTTTAAATGGATCAAATCATTAAAACGTTAGTGACCAAGAAGACAAATGCATCTAACCAACTATCCATCTGAATCCCAAGGACAACAACATCAGACGGATTATATATTCAACATAATAAATAAATAACCTTTCATGATTCCATCAGCATGATAGAACAATTCCAAAAGTTAGATAAACAATTATATCAACCTATACTTTATAACGAGAGAAAATAAACGAATAATACTTATTTCCTTCAGATCTAGCTCATGACTGTACCGTCTTTTCAAGAGCAAGGCATTCACTTAATACACAAGCAAATAAATCAGTCGAGACCATCAACAGCACCACTGTTTTGTTAAAGCTTACAAGAAAGCAACTACAGTACAGTAGCCCTCATGCCAAACAATGGTGTCTATCAACAAGCAGACTCAGTATGTCCTCACGCAAGAAGCGACAGACAAGAAGATATTAAATGCCGTTACCTGTTAAGGTGAAATCGACTACTCCTAAACTCAATCAAGCTCAGAAATGGATATCTATGCACAGAAGACGTAACACGCCAACAATACCTTATGACAACCTTCAACTCATTCAAGTCCTTTCTACACTGTAAGGCTTTTAGACCCAAGGTCGAATTCAAAGGATCTCTTCTGTTATCGCAGTCAACAAGAGACTCGAAATCATTTTAGCAATGACAATTCCCTATGACTATGCAGAGAGATTTTTAAACGAAATCCACGCAACATGCACAGCCACATCTATCTGGAATGTAATCAGAAAGAAAACATAACATAACATAACATAGTCACTTCTGAACGCATCCAGAGTTGAAAGTATGTTATTCACGACCTACTTTATAAAAGCCATAATACATAATGTCAAGTTATTTTAAGAAATCCAACAAAGCCAAAAACATTACATGTTCATACTCAGGCTTATACAGATACAGTGACACAGATTACCAATCAAGGATTTAAAACTAAATCCGTATATCAGTATTCACAATATAGCTTTTACAGAAGCCGATATACAAGATATCTTTCCAAACTCAAGGAACCCAACAGTGTCGAAACAATAGTAACTAAGCAAGCTTAATTTGAGACAGGTACTGTAGTTACCTAGAAAGGATTCCACTGAACCCGAGTAACAGTATATCAAATAAATAATAAACAATGATTCCCAACTGTGCCAACAATGATAAACATTAAAAATCAGGCTTAAACAAATCACCGATTTTGTACAAAATTCAATGAATCTCTCCAATATTCTCGAACAAGCTTACACAGAAGGAAACGTAACATTACAACCAGGGAGTCAGTACCAAAATTTATTACAAATAACAGAGGTCGTATGACCTGTTACTTCTTCTAGACTCCAACGAAACTCAAATTACCAATATTCAAAGATATATAAAGCTTCCACAGTGGTCCATAGTGCACGAATCATTGATGGACTCTCAGTGAGTCGTTTGATATAATAATATATATATATATATATATAATATATAGGGTTGAATCCCTTAACCTTCACGAAAGGAAAAACAACTCCAGTGAGGTCGTAATGAATACTGTAACACAATATGTTACCTCTTCACAATAACTATAAAATTCATAACGAAACCCAACAAAAATCCATAACCACCACTAAATAATAACCACGACATAGCTTACAAAAAGTTCAATTTTAACTGAACAATCAAACAAATGTCCATCAGTATCCCTTCCGACAAGTACCCACAACAAGCAACAACGGCAAGTATCAACAACAAGCATCGACTTCGAGTATAAATCAACAAGCATCACAGTGGCCTGTACCCATCACAAGAACAATTTATGGGCTCTCGCAGAGCAGGCCGAGCATACCTTCTTTTCATATATTTCACATATAAAAGCCGGAATGCAAAACACAAAGAAATATAGCAACAGTTCGAATATAATAAACACCCATCAAGGGTTAAATTGAAAAGCCGAACCAGCATGAAGATACAGTGTCGAAAATCACACAAGGATACCATAGAAACCATCTATTTCCATAAATCATTTGAACAGAGTTGTTCTAATGAAATCATTTGAAGAAGAGCAAGATTTTTAAAAGTTAGGGCCTAACATGCCTGGATATTTGCTCAAAATTCCGAAGCAGACCACTGAAAGAGCTCGGACTTTCTTTTCCTTTTCCAAGTTAGAGCCACCAACAAAATTTTGCTATTTCCATGACATATATATTTTCCTTGCCAGAGGAAAGAGCTAGATACGCTCATACTCGCCATGCAACACCAAGAAGACTGGTGCGAAGAACCAGTGAACAGGCAGAGGGAAAACCGGAATTCGTGATAAGCCAAACAAACCATTAACTTTCCAATTTGCATGCCTTCTCACGAAATCCGAGCTCGACTACCGAGCTCATTAATTGCATTTACTCCCAATTTCCCGCTCAAACTCCACTGCCACCGACCGCCATAGTTGGCGATAGACAAGAGAAATTCCAAGACCATTTCCAATTTTGGCGACCTGCCACGTCGGCTCAAGTTAGCCATTTTAAAACCTCCACCAATTACCTGTCCCTCATGCTTATCCATGCATTTAATAACATAGAAACTACCGCCCATGGTTCGCACCCCTCCATAGGTCCCCTTACATCCTTGTTCAATAGTTAGGTTAGTAACTTAGGTTAGAATTTAGGATAACACCTAGTCTAACTTCTTAGAACATAGATATTAACTTAGAACATTAGCTCTTAGCCTAGGTCTAGGTTAGATTAACACTAACCCCTAGGTTAAGTTTAGTTTTAGGTTACTAACATTTATAATTCCAGTTAGGTCTAACATTTCTTACGCTCAGAAAAAGACCCACAACATGCATTCTCGAACAGGGTTAACTCCTGTACTGCCATTAGGCTACAGAATTATATGTAACTGAATTATTACCTGGTCCATGATCAAGACCTTCCAGATATATTTAGATATCGGGAACCAATCCTTTTCACACGATCAACTTTGAGTTAGACTCGGGATTGGCTTTATTTATCAACGAATTCAACCTTACTGACCGGTGAAAGGTTTATAATTTTTAATTCATCATGAAAAACTTAAAGCACCACTTGGATCAATACCAGCTTTGATCGAGGCTGGGTCTTATAGATGAATAACTTCATAATTCGTTCGAGATCGAGTTAAACTCGGATGTAAAATGAAATAAATAAAAGTCTAATCATATTACGACTCGAGTCAAAGATCTGCAATCTGCAAAAGAAGATACGATACATATCAAGCATGACTTCTCAATCAAAGGAACACATCCTTTTTTTGTTACAAAAGAAATCACATATCAACACTTGTATGCTTAGGAGGAAGTAACAACAGTTCAGGGTGTTACATGCTTCCCTCCTAAAAAGATTCATCGTCCCGATGATTACATATTCAATTAACCTTCAGGTCAACTAATTTATTAGTTCACAAATCAATGCGACTATTTTCCAACTTGAATAGTTCCAGAAATCAATGTCACAACACATTTTATTCAACCTGAATAATGTTTGCCTTCATCTGACTTTCATAAATACAAAAAAATAAGTTCATAAAAGAATGTTTTGTCAATGATTTCATTACATTGAAAAAGAAAAGGAAAAGCAATTTTCATCTCTTCGATTTTCCCAAGTTGCACTTTCTTCGTTAAAGCTGGTCCCCTTTGGACCTTACATTCTTTGTATTTCACGATTTCTTAAATGCGATTGGCGAGTTTCCGACACTCGTGTGGGTTTAACCATGATTATTCTGGGTCTTGGACCTCTGCAGGAATTCGATTTAAAACATGTGACAGATCTGAAACGTATTTCTTAAGCAAAGAAATATGGAAAACATCATGCATGCGAGATAAAGCGGTGGCAATGCTAAGCGATAAGCTACGGGATTGATTATTTCGACAATTTGAAAGGTCCCACGAATCGAGGTGACAACTTGGCAGCCTTGCCAAAAGTTATAGAACTCTTTATGGGTTTAACACGAAGAAAAACCTTCTCACCAAGCTCAAACCTTCGATCAACCCGCTTAAGGTCAGCATAGCTCTTTTGCCTATCTGCTGCTTCCTTTAATCATTCACGAATCAACAACTTGCTGTTCCATTTCAGTGAGAATCTCTGGTCCAATTACCACTCTATCCTCAACACTTTGTCCCAACTAACGGGAGTTACTACACTTTCTTCCATAAAGTGCTTCAAATGGTGCCATTTTAAGAGATGAGTGATAAGTGTTGTTGTATGCGAACTCAACTAATGGAAGATACTCCTCCCATTTATCTTTGTTGATCCATGCACGATACATCATGCAACATGTCCTCCAACACTTGATTTACCCTCTCGGTTTGTCCATCCGTTTCGGATGATATGCGAGAACTGAAGTTTAGTTTCGTTCAAGAGCTGTGTTAAGCGTTTGCCAAAACCTTGACGTCATTCTAGGATCCTGTCGAGATATAATCAGTTACGGTACACCATGCAATCTGAAAATTTTGTGTACGAATCTTTTGGCCAATTTGGAGAATCATCCTTTAGATTTCCAGGTGATGAAATGAGCTACCTTAGTCGGTTTATCTACAACTACGAGGATAACATCATGTTTATTCTGGACATGGGTAATCCTTGTACAAAATCCATGGTTATTACTTGCCATTTGTCTTTGCGGTATGCTATGAGGATATATTGATCCAGCGAGGTGCATATGTTACGCCTTCACTGTGACATTCTAAACAATGAGTCACAAATTCAATGACATCCTTTTTCATACCTTTCCAAAAGTATTGTTGTTTCAAATCAGCAAGCATCTTTGTGATACCGGGTGTCCAGAGAAAGGTGAATTATGAAATTCAACTAACAACTTCTTTCTCAAATCGTTCAGCATAGGTACATATACCCTGTTTTCATAACGCAAGATTCCTTCATTATCAAAATGAAAACCTTCATACCTTATATCCTTAGGTTCTGCAGCAAGCGCTGCCTTTACCTGCAGAAAGTAATTATCAGATTCTGAGGCACTCTTTACTTCATCTTTAAACTGAGTTCTTAATGTTATAAGAGCAGAAATGTGCCTCCTACGACTTAGAGCATCAGCTACTCTATTCTCCTTCCCTTTGATATAGCTAATATCAAAGTCATATTGTGATAAAAATTCTAACCACCTTCTCTGTCTGGCATTCAGATTAGGCTGAGTGAAAATATATTTCAGTCCTAAGTGATCAGTTTTCAACTCAAAAGGTTTCCCAAGTAAGTAGTGTCTCCAGACTTGAAGTGCATGAACAATGGTAGCAAGTTCCAAATCATGAGGGGCATAATTCAGCTCATGTAACTTAAGTTTTCTACTTTCATATGCTATGACCTGATCATTTTGTAGCAAAACACCTCCAAGGCCTTCCCCAGAAGCATCCGTTACAACTGTAAAACTCCCATTAGGGTCTGGTATAGCTAATATAGGTGCAGAAGTCAACTGGTCTTTCAGACTTTTGAAAGCCGCTTCGCACTTGTCATTCCACATGAATTTCTTATCCTTCTTTTGCAATGAAGTTATTGGTGCAGCTACTTTAGAAAAATCCTTTACAAATTTTCTATAGTAACCAGCAAGACCCATGAAGCTTCTTACTTCATGCACATTCTTTGGTGCAGGCCACTCAGTTATTGCCACTATTTTTGAAGGATCTACAGCAATTCCTTCTTTACTTATGACATGACCCAAATAGTGAACTTCTGAATCAAAGAAAGAACATTTGGATAACTTACCATACAACTTTCTTTTTCTCAAAATTCCCAAAATTATCCTCAAATGCTCATTGTGCTCCTCAACGCTTTTAGAATAAATGAGAATATCGTCCAAGAATACAAGTACAAACTTGTCCAGATATTCTTGAAAAATATTATTCATTAAGTTCATAAAGAATTGCTTGGTGCATTAGTTAATCCAAAGGGTAGAACCGTGAATTCATAATGTCCGTACCTTGTTCGGAAAGTTGTTTTATGAATGTCTTCTTCTTTAATCCTTAACTGATGATAACCAGATCGAAGGTCTATCTTAGAATAAACCGCTGCTCCACGCATCTGATCAAATAGATCGTCGATCCTTGGAAGTGGATATCGGTTCTTGATTGTTGCTTTGTTCAACATCCGATAATCAATACACAGCCTAAGTGTTCCATCCTTCTTTTTCACAAATATCACAGGCGCACCCCAAGGTGAAACACTTGGTCTAATCAAACCTTTTGTCAAAAGTTCTTGCAACTGTGCCTTAAGCTCGACTAACTCTGTAGTAGTCATCCTATAAGGCACTTTGGAAATAGGTTCAGTTCCCGGTTTGATTTCGATGGTGAAGTCAAATTCTCTCTTGGGTGGTAACCCTGGTAATTCTTCAGGAAAAACATCCCTGAAACTTTGTAACAGAGGAATTTTCTTCATATAATCACCATCTTCTTACGAAGATTCGAGATATCTTTCTTTGCATAAAGAGTACATCCTTTATTCTTAGCCTTTTTAAGCTGCATAGCTGACAGTTTTCTAACTGAAATTTCTCGTTTCACACCTTGAATCTCTGCTGATTCCAGCTGATCATCTAAACATTTTATGTTCTTTTCATAGCAATCTACCTTTGCTTTATGGTCAGCTAACCAATTGACACCGATGACAATGTCATACGATCCCAAAGGTGTAACATAGAGATCAACTTCCGTGGAAAAGTTAGGTAAGTCAAGGACTGCCCCAAAAAGACACATACTCACTGTATGAACAGAGTTATTACCATACTGTACAGTCCAAGATTTATCCATTTTCCAGCTTTTCTTTTAAGTTTAGAAGCAAGTTTATTAGAAATAAAACATTCGGTAGCCCTGTATCAAAAAGAATAGTAGCGGTATGCCAAATAACTTACCGGAACTTCTATAGGTGTCACTTGCTTTTCACTTGCTTATGCACTCTGCGGCATGTATCTTATCTTTGCGATTACGATCATCCTTCTTGAAAGGGCATTGATTAGCGTAGTGATCTTTGCCACAATTATTGTGACCTCCTACGGGTCCCTTTTTAGGCTCAAATTGCCTCCGGCCTTGTAATTGTCACGTTGTCCTCCATGGGCTTACGCCCATTGTTATAATTTTTAGCAAAATTATCCCTTATATTTCCATTGAGGCTTATTTACTTTGCTTGCTTTCTTCTTTATTATCTCTGAAAACTTATTCTTGTTTCCAAACTTTTTCCATGGTCCTTTTAAGGTGCGAGAGAGGTTGAAGAAGGATTTGCGATCTTCTTCCGCACTTCCTCTTTATGAAGCGAAATAGCCTTTAATTTCTGTTCTTGCCTTATGGCCTTTTCAACAACTCCTTCCATAGTGGTTGGGTGTGAACATCGACCTCTCCCCTATCACGGGATTGATCCCATGATGAATTTCCGTATTACGAACTTCTCGTCGGTTTGATCTTTGCGGTACATACTTGAGGAGTTTTGTAAACCGCTCCCAGAATTCGATTCTGTTAGCTTCCCTTGAGCTAAGTTCTGAAATTCCATCATTTTCTGATCATAGAAAAGTTGTGGCGGCCAACGTTGCCTAAAATAGCCTTTAAATTGATCCCAAGTAATATTGGTCTCATCGATGTTTAGTTCAGACTTTACGGCTATCCCACCACGAAGATGCTTCGTGGGAAAGCTGATAGGCTCCCCAAATAGCTTTGGTTTCCTCTGAGAAGTTCCTTATTGCAAAGTACTTCTCCATTTCGCTGAGCCAGTTCTCAGCTCCATCTCCTAATGTGGTGCCATCATACTTAGGTGGGCTTATCCTTTTTATATCATTAGTGAGTTCTGCTGCCAATCTGGCCTTTTTGTTTTCTGGTTGGACAGGTGCATTTACAGCATTAACATCAACACCCATATTGGGGTTGTCCTCAGGAGGTGGCTGATTGACATTTCCAGCTTCTTCATCCTCCTCATTCCCCATCACCTGCTGCTCAAGTACAGCTAAACGATCTCTTGTGTCAATAGGGGCAGCGGATCTCATCAAGTTTACAGGTTGTTGCCGCCCCTCCTTGGTGGAGCATTATTACAACGTTTCCCCTTGTTCTAACCATTTTACATTACAAGAAAATTCAGGTTTTTATCGGATTATGGACACTGATAGGTCCAAGAGCTGCAACCTTCAGCTCTGATACCAAGATGTAACATCCTCATTTTAGACAATAGAACAAGTCAATTTTTTTTTTTTTGATAATTGCATCCTGGTTCTAAATACATAATTTAGAACTCACAAATCAAATAACCATTCTTATAACAGACAACCATATGCAGCTGTAATGACTCGGAGTACCTCCGATCTATTCATTCCATGACTCGGTAATCTACCGATCTATTCATGAGTAATAAGAGTTGGCGTTTTTATTTAACACTTCACTCTTGCGGTTCTCTTCCCTATTCTGGGATTCAGAATGCTCTGTCCAAGGAACCTAACTGAATAATTGTTACCATTATTCATCGGCATCTCATCCCTTAGACTAGGTGAATTAGGACAACGCAATCGATCAATGACTGTGATACTTTGGCCAAAGATTTGAAACATATTGTTTATGTCTCGTATTCCTTAACGGCATACTCGTCAATCTGGAATACGCCCTTCACCCCATTCTTATGTTATGTAGAATGTCTTATACCGACTTCTGTCAGTCCCTCCTATCTCAACTTATTCACTCGGAAACGGATTAACAAGGTGATAACGTTATATGGATGCCCACGAGGATTAGGGATACGATGACGTACTGGTTCAACCCTAGTTAAACCAGTGTGTCAAGATACCCCGATTCTCCTAGGCAGCCTTGTAACGTGATCACATTCCTAATCGGTCCCTGAGTAACTCGTTCGAGATCAAAGTGTAAATCTTAGCGATCAATGCAAAGGGTGTCGTCATAAGTCACCTGCATTGTTGTAACTTCGAAAAGATCCTAATCTTCTCGGAGGTACAACCCTGCAGTTGACTTGTGCCGTCAACCTTTAAATCCACCTCGAAAAGATCTACTTATTAATATGCGTTACGCACGTTGAGTTTAAATTACATTAAAGACGTTCCCCTAAGGTTAGCCTTTCCCGATCCCTGGATTCTTCATCTTAGGATGACCTTCCTCAATAAAACCCATTCACGGTGGAGATATTAAGGCCAAGGTCTCATCAAGGAGTTCTTAGAATATACATAATTCTAAAACAACGAAATCGGTCAATATCTCATAGACTTCACATGAGATTGACATCTGAACCCCATTAGGTTTATATCAGTTTTCATAACTGAATTACTATCATACTATTTGTATCAAGATATAAATGATTAAGAATCCAATTAAATGTTGTCCTGTCATAATCAAGACTAGGGATCAATAATTTAGTTCATCTTGTTTAGCGTTCTGCTTGGGTTTACTTTAACCCTATCTTCCCAAAAAGACAGTGAACTAAATTTCAATTTAGCTTTCGATAGAACATACAAGAACTACTAAACACTCATAAGAATTCAATCACATATTCTTGTAAGATTTCATTGGTATTCACAAAAGTCACCAATTATACAATGATAACAATACTCTCACGACATAAGAACCGGAGAAATACTAACTATCAAGATAGAAATACAATCACATAAGTATCAAATATCCATTTCCATTCCTTTCGGTACTAATCAAATACATTTTATGCATTCAGCATACTTGATACATTACTCAACTGAAAAAGGAACATCTTTCCTTATATGGTACATTTAGAAAATCAAGCGGTAATTCATTATAAAATCAATTTAAACAATCTGATCGTCCTATCAGATCTGCATGCTTTTACCACTTACGGCATCCATCTGCAAAAATTGTCAACATGGGTCAGTTCAATGAACTGAGCATGATAAGCACTAACCTTTAAAACAATTGCAATACATCAATTGTTTTCATTAAACACCCTGTTTAAATGAGATCAAATCATTAAAACGTTAGTGACCAAGAAGACAAATGCATCTAACCAACTATCCATCTGAATCCCAAGGACAACAACATCAGATGGATTATATATTCAACATAATAAATAAATAACCTTTCATGATTCCATCAGCATGATAGAACAATTCCAAAAGTTAGATAAACAATTATATCAACCTATACTTTATAACAGAAGAGAAATAAATGAATAATACTTATTTCCTTCAGATCTAGCTCATGACTGTACCGTCTTTTCAAGAGCAAGGCATTCACTTAATACACAAGCAAATAAATCAGTCGAGACCATCAACAGCACCACTGTTTTGTTAAAGCTTACAAGAAAGCAACTACAGTACAGTAGCCCTCATGCCAAACAACGGTGTCTATCAACAAGCAGACTCAGTATGTCCTCACGCAAGAAGCGACAGACAAGAAGATATTAAATGCCGTTACCTGTTAAGGTGAAATCGACTACTCCTAAACTCAATCAAGCTCAGAAATGGATATCTATGCACAGAAGACGTAACACGCCAACAATACCTTATGACAACCTTCAACTCATTCAAGTCCTTTCTACACTGTAAGGCTTTTAGACCCAAGGTCGAATTCAAAGGATCTCTTCTGTTATCGCAGTCAACAAGAGACTCGAAATCATTTTAGCAATGACAATTCCCTATGACTATGCAGAGAGATTTTTAAATGAAATCCACGCAACATGCACAGCCACATCTATCTGGAATGTAATCAGAAAGAAAACATAACATAACATAACATAACATAACATAGTCACTTCTGAACGCATCCAGAGTTGAAAGTATGTTATTCACGACCTACTTTATAAAAGCCATAATACATAATGTCAAGTTATTTTAAGAAATCCAACAAAGCCAAAAACATTACATGTTCATACTCAAGCTTATACAGATACAGTGACACAGATTACCAATCAAGGATTTAAAACTAAATCCGTATATCAGTATTCACAATATAGCTTTTACAGAAGCCGATATACAAGATATCTTTCCAAACTCAAGGAACCCAACAGTGTCGAAACAATAGTAACTAAGCAAGCTTAATTTGAGACAGGTACTGTAGTTACCTAGAAAGGATTCCACTGAACCCGAGTAACAGTATATCAAATAAATAATAAACAATGATTCCCAACTGTGCCAACAATGATAAACATTAAAAATCAGGCTTAAACAAATCACTGATTTCGTAACAAGAATTCCAACTGAATCTCTCCAATATTCTCGAACAAGCTTACACAGAAGGAAACGTAACAGTACAACCAGGGAGTCTGTACCAAAATTTATTACAAATAACAGAGGTCGTATGACCTGTTACTTCTTCTAGACTCCAACGAAACTCAAATTACCAATATTCAAAGATATATAAAGCTTCCACAGTGGTCCATAGTGCACGAATCATTCAATGGACTCTACAGAGTCGTTTCAATATAATAAACATATATATATATATATATATATATATATATAAACGGGTTGAATCCCCTTAACCTTCACGAAAGGGAAAAACAACTCCAGTGAGGTCGTAATGAATACTGTAACACAATATGTTACCTCTTCACAATAACTATAAAATTCATAACGAAACCCAACAAAAATCCATAACCACCACTAAATAATAACCACGACATAGCTTACAAAAAGTTCAATTTTAACTGAACAATCAAACAAATGTCCATCAGTATCCCTTCCGACAAGTACCCACAACAAGCAACAACGGCAAGTATCAACAACAAGCATCGACTTCGAGTATAAATCAACAAGCATCACAGTGGCCTGTACCCATCACAAGAACAATTTATGGGCTCTCATAGAGCAGGCCGAGCATACCTTCTTTTCATATATTTTGCATATAAAAGCCGGAATGCAAAACACAAAGAAATATAGCAACAGTTCGAATATAATAAACACCCATCAAGGGTTAAATTGAAAAGCCGAACCAGCATGAAGATACAGTGTCGAAAATCACACAAGGATACCATAGAAACCATCTATTTCCATAAATCATTTGAACAGAGTTGTTCTAATGAAATCATTTGAAGAAGAGCAAGATTTTTAAAAGTTAGGGCCTAACATGCCTGGATATTTGCTCAAAATTCCGAAGCAGACCACTGAAAGAGCTCGGACTTTCTTTTCCTTTTCCAAGTTAGAGCCACCAACAAAATTTTTCTATTTCCATGACATATATATTTTCCTTGCCAGAGGAAAGAGCTAGATACGCTCATACTCGCCATGCAACACCAAGAAGACTGGTGCGAAGAACCAGTGAACAGGCAGAGGGAAAACCGGAATTCGTGATAAGCCAAACAAACCATTAACTTTCCAATTTGCATGCCTTCTCGCGAAATCCGAGCTCGACTACCGAGCTCATTAATTGCATTTACTCCCAATTTCCCGCTCAAACTCCACTGCCACCGACCGCCATAGTTGGCGATAGACAAGAGAAATTCCAAGACCATTTCCAATTTTGGCGACCTGCCACGTCGGCTCAAGTTAGCCGTTTTAAAACCTCCACCAATTACCTGTCCCTCATGCTTATCCATGCATTTAATAACATAGAAACTGCCGACCCATGGTTCGCACCCCTCCATAGGTCCCCTTACATCCTTGTTCAATAGTTAGGTTAGTAACTTAGGTTAGAATTTAGGATAACACCTAGTCTAACTTCTTAGAACATAGATATTAACTTAGAACATTAGCTCTTAGCCTAGGTCTAGGTTAGATTAACACTAACCCCTAGGTTAAGTTTAGTTTTAGGTTACTAACATTTATAATTCCAGTTAGGTCTAACATTTCTTACGCTCAGAAAAAGACCCACAACATGCATTCTCGAACAGGGTTAACTCCTGTACTGCCATTAGGCTACAGAATTATATGTAACTGAATTATTACCTGGTCCGCGATCAAGACCTTCCAGATATATTTAGATATCGGGAACCAATCCTTTTCACACGATCAACCTGAGTTAGACTCGGGATTGGCTTTATTCAACGAATTCAGACCTTGCAACCGGTGAAAGGTTTATAATTTTTAATTCATCATGAAAAACTTAAAGCACCACTTGGATCAATACCACTGATCCAAGGCTAGGTCTTATAGATGAATAACTTCATAATTCATTCCGAGATCAGATTAAACTCAGATGTAAAATGAAATAAATAAAAGAGTCTAATCATATTCTGACTCAGTCAAAGATCTGCAATCTGCAAAGAAGATACAGTACATATCAAGCATGACTTCTCAATCAAAGGAACACATCCTTTTTTTGTTACAAAAGAAATCACATATCAACACTTGTATGCTTAGGAGGAAGTATCATGGTGTTACATTTGTAAACATGTTCCAAACGAGAAATTATACCTCCTAGGCCTAAACCGATCACCTCCAATGTAGCCAACCGGGATTAGCAATATTATCCCCCGATTTTGAAAACCAAGCACTAGGTCAGGTATCTAGGTGGGCTCGATGCATGCCAACGGTTCTTCTTTCTCCATGTAATGAACTCTCATCAGAATCCGAAGGGGTTTCTCTCACGTGCTTGCCAAGATGGGGTCACACAGACTGCTCAGGTTCCACATCCTCTACGTGAACCTCAAATCCTTCCCACAATGTCTGCCACCATACATCCATCACACTGTAACCTTGCATTTTCTAAAAATCTCCCTTTCACGCGCTTCACCATACTTGAGTCATCTTTCCTCCCTATCCTTCTCCGCCGTGACATCTGCCATCTTCCTCCACCCTAGCTTCCTTTCCCAACACTCAGAATGGTTTAGCTGGCCATTGGGAAAGCCTCTAAACTCATGGTAATCATCAAGATCTTTAGAGCCAGAGGGACAACATGTAGAAATGATCCTCCAGGGTTACCGCAGAAACTCAAACACAAAGAACCTCCGAGGAGAATATGTGGAAATGGCATACTCCATAGTGTAGCTAGCCAATACTCCTTTCCACCAATGATCCATAGCATGGGTCCACGTCAGATCTGCATCCTGTAGCCTTTGGTATTCTTCTTGGGTCCACACATGCGATCCATAACTCCAACAGGATCTAGATGTATAGGCTGAGAGCCATTCATACGCCCACGAGGAAGCGTGAGATAAAAATTTCATACAGATCGTGGTAGAGATTCTCTTCTACCCATCTACGTGCATTAAACTCAGGTCCAGTGCTAAATCTCTGAGAAAATTCATCCTTTGTGCTCTTAAACCATAATTCAACACTTTCCAACATTAACAGCTCTATCATTACTCATTACACAAATCATGATGTATGCTAAATCCCACTACAACTTGAAAAAGAAATCCCAGCAATGGAACCAAGATGTAGTCATTTTTACTCCTATCACAAAAGAAAGGAACCCCATGCGAGCATGCTTCTCTAGGCCTGAGATTTCCACTTTATCCCATGATGTTCTTCTAGAAGATTCTATCTCAATCTTGCTACTTCTTGGGCCAACCTATCACCAGGCTAGCATCTTATCCATGCACAACCGGGTCATGCTTTTCACATGTTCTGCTCCAGGACGTCCAAATTGACTAAGTCCCGAACCCTTGGTTCTATCTTCGTGCGTCGCGCATCATGGGCTTCCTTACACCCTTCTCTTGTGCACTTTTACCTTACGTGCCATTTCATAACTGGGACCTTGTGCACCTCCGCACCTTCATACTTGGTCAATAATCCAGAGTCTAATAGGCATCAACATCGGCACACCCTAGCAATCAAAGATCTTACAACTTGGTGCAAGTCTTTCCACAACAACAAAAACAAAGTTCACAACACTTCTTGTGGAATTTCAAGATATCTTTGTATTGACCTTCAAATATATGCCAATATTATATCCATATATTGTGGTACACCACTTCGTAGTCCATATAGATGGAAAACGGGTCAAATAAAAGCTAATAAAAATACATCCCAAGGTTATATTGCTTGTCAAATATGAACTTCAAATACTTTTAGAGGAAGATTTCATTTAACCAATAGAACACTCAAACTAGATTTCAAACATAGTACCTACTTCAAGGAAAACTCCGAGTATCAAAATATGTGCATATTTTCATGGCATCAACAAGTTTTGTCTAATAGATGACTTTCCTTTAGAAAACATAGATATGATTGTGGATTTAATAGCATATCATGAAATTATTTCCTTAATGGATGGAAGTTTTGGCTACAATCGGACAAAAATTGCTGAAACTATCAACATAAAACAATGTTCATTAGATCATGGGGACATTTTATTATAAGGTCATGCCTTTTGGCCTTAAAAACATAGGTGATACATATCAATGAGCGATAATAGTCTTCTTTCACAATATGCTACATGATATCATGGAAGACTATTTAGATGGCATCCTAGCAAAATATAAAATAAGAGTATATCATCCAACATGGTATTAAGGCACATATTTGAACGATTGCATGAATAAAGGTTATAATTAATCCCAAAAATGTGTGTTTAGTGTGACATTAGGTAAATTACTAGGATTCATTGTTTCACGAAGAGGCATAGAAGTATACCCAACAATGGTCAAATCTATCATGGAAACTCCTCCTCCCCAAACTATTAGACAATTAAGAGGTATTCAAGAAAAGATACAGATCAATTAGAAGGTTCATTTCGTAAATGGCCAATAAATGTCATCACTTCAATCAATTATTGAAAAAGGATGTTCAATTCCGGTGGAAAAAGGAATGTCAAGATTCTTTTTCCAAACTAAAATAATATCTATCAAGTCCACCGGTTCTCATGCCACCAATATCGATAAACCAATTCTTCTCTACACATCTTCTATAGAATATGCAATAGGAGAATTTCTAGCACAACATAACGATCAAGGACAAGAGAAAATGATATAATAACTTAGTAGAACACTTATTGATCATGAGCTAAAGTATTCATAGGTTAAAAAAGCGTGATTGGCATTAGCTTTCAAATTTCACAAACTCCATCACTATTTTCTCAATCATACAACCAAACTCATTAAAAATGTAGTTCCTCTCAATTATCTACTATCTAGGCCCATTCTCATAGGAAGAATGTCAAGTTGGGTCATTCAACTTAATGAGTTTGATATAAAAATTTTATTCAAAAATCAATCAAAGGACAAACACTAATAGATCAATTAGTTACATCACCTCTTATAGGATCGAGCCTCTTCATTTTGAATTTTCAGTGAAGAACTCTTATACGTCAATATAGCACCATCTTGGACTCTATTTTTTGACAAATCTTGTAATGTCCATGGATCAAGAGCTAGTATTTTACTTATCACACTAGATGACAATGATACCCAAAAATATTTTAGTTTAGCCTTTCCCTACAAAATTAATATTACAGAATATGAAGCCCTCGTTTCTCGGATTAAAATTGACTATATCATGGAATATAAAAGAGTTAGAAGTGTTTGGAAATTCACTTCTAATAATAAAAAAGGTCACAAATGAATACCAAGTCGGATATGAAAGGATCATTTCTTACAAACTCATGGAGGATAACTTTAAAGGTTACTTTTAGATGATCGGTTTGATTAACTTCCTTGCCTCCAAAACAAATCTACACATGCAATGAAGACTATCGATCTCTTCTTAAGTTCAACTCCCATCAAATACATACTGAGTTTCTCGTCTAACATCTTCTCGGTTCTGGCCTAATATTTTCTTGATTCAACCATGGTCTATGAAATAATTGGTCCCGATAACCTCTAGTATCATAATAGATATACTTTCATTCATGACCACACTCATGCTGAAAACGTGAACTCCTAGAAAAAATGAGCCTTAACACAACATGCTTCATGTTATTCCATACTTACAGATTACTCTTTATCAAATAGGAAACGATGGGACTCTATGTATCAAACAAGATGAAGTACTCCAAACCCTAGAAGAGGTACATGCTAGTATTTCGGTGCACATACAAGCGACATGGTCTTAGCAAAGAAGATCTTATGCATAGGTTACTATTGGCCTACTATAGAGTCTGATGCATGTAAATTTCTCAAGAAATGTACATAATGCCAAACACATAGGAACCTAATTCACTCACATTCACAATATCTAAAACCAATCATTACACCTTGTACTTTCTCCCGATGGGGGCTTGACCTTATAGGAAAGATCAATCCCACCTCATTTAATGGCCACAAATTCACTATCACCACCACATAATATTTTACCAAATGGATAAAGGAAACGCCTCTCACACATGTCACTGTAATTATATATCCAAATTCATATTCAACCACCTCATTTGTCACTTTTACATTCCTTCCTCTATTGTTACTAAAAATGGTAATGCATTCAAAAAGTGAGTCATTAAAGTATTAGCTAAGTGTTTCCACATTCACCTTCGTCATTCCACACCCTACTATCGATAATGTAATGGCCAAGATTAAGAGTCTAAAACTACATTAAAATCCATCATGGATTTTTGTTTACAAGCAAGGTCGTAATTAGCATAAACAAGTATATCCTACCCTTTACGCATATCACACGTCCTTTCATACTCCAATAGGATCCACTCCTTTTCACATGTATATAGATCTGAAGTTGTATTACATGTAGAGGTCAAGCTCACATACCTTCATGTATCCCTCCAATATTAAATCAAATATGATTATTATAGATAGGATCCTCTTGTGATTTTTGATCTAGTAGATGAAAAGTAGTTCAATGCTTTAGATCATCTCAAAGTGTATCGAATTGACTTCGTCACAACTATAACAAGAAGATCAAACCAAGAAAATTTGAGATTGAAAACCTTATATTAAAAGTAAATTAAAAAATACAGCCAAATATCGGAAAAGAAAGGAAAATATTAAAAAATTGGTTGGGTCCTTACCTTATCACTACAAAATTTGGATCAGTGCATACAAGTTATCTACTCAAGATGACAAAGAGCTTAAAGAACCCATGAATGTGGTTCATTTGAAAATTTTCTATTCTTGATTCATCTATACATACCTCTTGTCTTTGGGGCATTTTGGCACATCCACTGATATAGTTCCTTTATCCTATACATTTTCATGTTTCATCCCAAATAAGTTTATGTCGCTTGTTCCTTGTATTTAGGACATGCACCATATTTCACCCTATCCATTTTTTCCTACATTAATTCCTTGATATTCATAATTATTTACATGCTTGTGTATATTATCGGGTTGTCTGGATCACCTATTTAAATATCACTAGTTCTATTATTAGATTAAAAATTCTCAAAAACTTCAAAAATAAAAATTTAAAACATTCAAAAATCCCAAAAACATCAAGCTATCTCAACAAAATCAAACTTTTAAACTCCTATCCTAGTGATCATTCCAACTATCCTATGACTATCAAAATAAATCATCTTACCCTCAGTATGTATCCTTTCTTGGGGAAAGTCCTATCAATCCTTCATGTGTCTCCTCACTTGGGGTAATATCGACTCACATATTCTCCCTTGTATGCATCCTTGCTTGGGGATAGTGACCGATTCAATCTTAGATTAATATTCAATGAAGATCTAAAAAGAGTGTCACTTGACCCCATTCTTGATCCGATCTAATCCCATTGCATGTATCCTTGCTTGGGGGCATCTAAATCTTATTAATCACCACTTTGGAATACATTTTGGGCATAGTTAATTTTTTTCTTAAAATAATTGTGTTGCATTACTATTATTATTTCTTGACCAATTCTAAGTATTTTTATCATCTTGGTTCATTTATAGCCATGGTGTATACATCTACTATGTATATTGGGTTTGTTTTACTTTTACTTTTTTGTTTGTTGTGTGTATGTTTGTATTATGCACATAATGAGTTACTCTTCATGGTTTCTTAATAATCATGATGTAAACTATGTTTTGCAATAACAAAATTGGTTGCTCTAAAATATAATATCTAAATGGAAGCTCAAGCTATGAGAAAAATCACTCACATCATCATCATTATCTATATCTATCACTTCATTTACCGTAATAAACATCCATCCATGAATAAATTACAATGTGAAAAATAAACCAATCATCATCTATATACATCAATAAAATGTCCAAAAAGAATTTCATATACATGAATATACATCACAATGCCATAATCAAAATATGTATAAAATAGTATTCCTTCATCATGAAGCGCATACAAAAATAATACATCTATATAATACATAGAGTCATCCATGACTCTCTCCAACATCTAGACTACCTCGGTCATCATCTCACCTTAGTGGCGGAATATAGAATGATATAGCTGATCTAGATATCCAATATGATCTAGTTGACCCCTCTAACATCGTCCATGTCCTCTAACTATAGTTTGGAGCTCTCGGCTCTCACGGGGTGGATGCCTTATACAAACCTCTATAATAATCAACATCATGTGTAGCTAATAATAAATCCTACAATATGTCACCCATCCCATTGGCCTCAAAGAACAAGACGGGTTATATCCATCTCCATTGTCCTACTTTTTGGATAGCTATAATTCTAACCAATCTATCTTAGTTGTCCTCTAAGGTAGTTTTGTCTCTAATGACTAAGCTACAATCAAAGGCATCTCTATATCTCATTTCTCTATCTCTCTATTCATACTTCATATGTAACTCATCTAGTGAAGGACCCGGAGGGTCTCTTATGAGGGAATCGACTCACACATTAACCTCTCCATCATCTCCATACCCATCATCTCCATCCCCGATCATCTCCATCCCCAACATCGTCTCTATCTTCATATCCTCTTCCTCATAGACTAAGTGGCCTCGTGGTGAACCCTATACACCTCCATTTGCCTATAATGGTGCATGTAAAGCCTATATCTACCCCTCTCCTACATCTCTACCATAGTACACACCTTGCTACTATTGTTATCATTGTTTCCATCACTACTTGAGGGGTGGTTACACAAAAAGGTACTATAACTACATACAATGCTACATATTCCACCGATACACCAAGGTTCATGATGTATTCTTATGCATCCCATACATGTGTTAATACTCCTCCAAAACTACCCCTCCACTATGCTCAATCTAATGTGTGGTCCAAAATCCATGCTCTCTCATTCTACTCAAACATACAATTGCACTCCCTACGAATATCATGTATGACTCCAAATTGTTGCATGAACCTATCAATTCTATACCACTCAACGATATATGACCTATTAGTTTGTGGAGATAAATATCTTCACTGGAGCATGTGTTACAAAGTTGCTGGAATATATAGCAACCATCATCAGTCAAGGAATCAAGGCGTCGGTTACCTAGGACCGACATCAGTCATAGAAAGTATGAACTAGCCATGGTTAATTCTAACTCGGCGTTGGTTACCTATGCGATGATGTTTTAACTAACTCTTAGGAATTAAATCTATCTTTAGCATTAAAGTAGATTTGTTGGATGTAATTATCATAAGTTTATATATGACTATATAAGCATGAAAGCTAGGGTTTAAAAGTAGAATTAAGAGAAGGATTGAATTATATCCTTGATTCTCCTAGATTGAGAGAATGAAGACAAAGAAGAAGAAGAGAAAGAAAGAACAGGTTACATGAAGAAAAAGTCTCCATGGAAATGAGTTGGACCGAAGAAAAATAGCAGGTACATCTAAATGGTGAGAAGAGGGTAACATCTTCTAATGTATTTTCTTTGTATAGTTATTATCTCATTGTAATGGCTTGCATAGTATGCAAAGCAGATAGAGTTTCTTGTTGTAGATCCACATGTTGGTGAGATCTTGTATTATAGATCCATGTAGATCTAGACTTGTAGTGTATACCCATGAGATCATATTGTATTGTTGATCCATGTAGATCTAGATATTGTAGAGGAGGTTGTCTTCATGTTTGCATAGGTTATGCATGTAGTGATGGAGAGACATACTTACTTCTTGGTGCACAGTCATGGTTGCACATTGGTAGACCCATGCAAGAGGTCTTGTTGTAGATCCACAAAGAACTTGGTAGCAGTTCAAAGATGTAGTAGTTCCTAGTTATGTGAGATATGTTGGTGGTGTTTGGAGGCATAGTTGTAGTGCACTCATGGAGATCTGTTTAGAGATCTGGAAGAGAGGAGATACTCTTGAGAGATGCATTGTACTCTTGTATTGAAGAGTTAATTTGTACTCTTGTTGTATTATATTTATGAGATCTCTATCTTTAGTGGACGTAGCCCACACTAGGTGAACCATGGTACATCTTGTGTTATGTGTGTGTACTTTGTCTTGACTTGGATTATTCTAGTTTGTACTTCCACCGCTTTTGTAGATTTTGGGGATTGTTTAGATCCAATATGCTTGATTTTATTATTATTGAATCATAGCGTTGTTCCTCAGTCCCGAATTCCCAAAAACTAGTATCGAGCCAAGTTTGTTATCTAATCGATACCAACAAATGGTATAAGAGCTTGGTTATCTTGGTTAGCTTGGTTAGCTTGGGTAGCTTGGGTAGCTTGGTTATTTCAGAGAAAGGGTTTGTTTCATGGTTTTGTTAGTGGTTTGACTGACATGTATGAGAGCAGGGTTTATCTTTCCTGATGAGAAGATCACAGGAGGAGATTCAATCTCAAGTGGGAGTTGGAAGAGTAAGGTTTCTGGAAATTATAGTGATCGGCATCGGTTATGTAGAAACCAGTGTCGGCAGGGTGACCATGGTCGGTTATAGGGTAACCGTGGTCGGTTATAGGGTGACCATGGTCGGTTACTGGGTAGCCTAGTTATAAACAAAAGATCATAGATCTGGAGAATTGAGAATATGCATGGAGTGTATCTTGGTTGCTAAGGTTTCCCTGGTTCTTGGAGGCACAAGCATGTTGGTCAGATTGCATATCGATTATTGAGGTTTGGTTTTATCTAAGTATTGCAGTGCTTATATTATTTCGGTTGCACATGCATGTTTGGGATTGTAAATCTAGATCTCGAGAATGAGAGAAAAGGATAAGTTATGCATCCTTTGGTGCAGCTTAGATGCATGGGATTCTTAGAGAGGTAGGATACGTAGCATAGAAAAAGATGGGGTTTCCATCGAGAAACATGTTCTTCAGTTGAAGATGCGATTAAGTATCTTGGTTTGTAAGGTGATCTATTTCATCTTGATGCGCTTTTATTGCATGTATTATTGATGTTAAGTTTTGTGCAAGATTTAGGTGCTTCTTGAAATGACTGGCTCAACAAAACTATCAGCTTTGGTCGGAGTGGGCACCTAGTTTGGTGACCTATGTCATTTGTGGCATTGTGTTAGTTCCAATAAGACCGATGTCGATCGGAGAAATGACAACATCCATCCTGAGGGTAACTGCGTATTGGTCAAGAAACCATAGTCGATCTCTGTGATAACAAGTTTGCACATGGTTTCTTACAGGTAGAAGTGGACATGGATGATTCGGTGTCCTGTTTTGGAGGATCATGTTTATTACACAAAGTGTGTACAGGTAGAAAAAATGTGCAGATCACTTCAATGTTTGGATCGAAAAGAGGAGGGATTTGCCTTGGTTAGTCCAAAGAGACTTTGGGTTAGGTATCTCTATATGGTTCATTTTTATTTATTTTGTTTAGAGTAGCTGATATTATGTTTGGATAGTGTGCACATATTTACACCATGTTATTGGTGTTGTTTGAAATTTATTTCCCATTTGTGTGGAATCTTGAGGGCAAGGATGTCTAGTATAAGCATGAGATCCTCAATGAAAATTCATGGTTAGACACGGTTGCAGTAATGGAAGATGTTGAGTACACAGATGAAAATAATTTGATTCACCTACTTCACAAGAAGTTCAAACTTCTGTGATGTAGGAGTATTCTTTGATAAAAAGGGAATCATTTTATATTTTCTTTCTTCTGGTTTTATTTCTCAATGACATATTAGCTTTTGAGCTTGGTGTTAGAGGAAGTGCAGGGATTTTGTGTTCGGTAGGAGAAAGCCATGTTTTTGGCATTGCAAGATTGGATACATGATGCACATGCAGAGTGAGAGGAAATTGCTACTATTCGAGAGAGGCGAGGCACTAGTTGGTTTTGGAGGGAATTCATGATTTGCAGTATATTGAGTTTATTGCTTTGGGATGTCACTTCTTGTTTCATTTTTTGGTGCTTGGATATCCCTATAGGATTACAATTGATGGTTATATTCAGTTTGGTGAAGATGATAGAGAAATTTTCGAGTTTTAAGGGTTTAAGGAGAAAATATGACTCATATTAAAAAATCAGTGTTGGTTAGGAATAACCGTAGTTAGTCATCCGTAACCATGTTTGGTCGAGGAAGTGACTGGGGTCGGCTAGGAAATAGTGGTTAGTTTGGTCACAGGTTTGACAACAATGTTTATTTACCATTTTTAGATGGTGCCCTTGTTTTGCTTTCATCTTGGTTTATTGTGAAGAGTATGTTGATGACATGTTTGCTAGTATTTACACTTTGTATTAGTTGCATGGTTTAGCATGGTTGTTTTTATTGACATTGATGAGAACAAGATTCATATATGGCTTTGGAGTTAGTCGGTGAGAGACTTGGCGCTTTTGGAGAGCTTGATGATATGGATGGATGTATAGGTGAGTTTATACATGTGGATAGATTCAATTTTGTGAGTCTATGATGATGTAGGTGTTTGATTTACATATGGATGCCTATGAGCATGGTTCATTTTCCTTGAGCATGAGTAGGGGAAGTTTGTATTTCCTCTTGATTACTATGTTACTCCTTGATAGATATTGTTTCACACAAAATTTTATTCCAGAATAGAGTTACGTCTATCTTTTCATTCTCTTGAGAAACAGATAAGGGGTTAGGGCTAGGAGGAATACATGTTGAGTGTTGGGAAGGTGTGCGTGTACCGTAGAGAGATCTGGCCCGATTGTGAAGAGCTCCTTTTTCCAGGAAGGACTACCAGTAAATAAGAATGCAAGACGACTAGATTTTCATTAAACAATAAGTGAGGGAACTACCTTGAGCCCAGGAAATATTAGACTTCCTTTCGAAGGTGGTCAGTTCCCTTTTAATACAAATTAATGTAAATGATAATAAAGAAGCTATTACAAAATCACGATTTAGGTACCTTGTTACTAAAAGCAATAGAGACTACACTACCAATAATAGAATGTCATGTTGTTTGCTTGGTCACTTTGTAATTGATACGTTCGAGATCAAGTTATAGGGGTAGATAAGGCTGGATATGGGATTGTTTAGAGGTCAATAGGTGAAAGGTTGGTTTTGGTGTAAGTCACGAGGGGACCGATGTCGGTCCATCTGGATAACCGACCGCAGCTTATAAAACTGGTACCGGTGGGGATAACCGATATCGGTAGGGCGGTGGTTTAGGTTTTTTTTAAATGGAGGTTGGTTGCAAGGTGGTTATGGGGTTCAAAAGGTTGGTAGATGGTTGAGGGGAGTAGTAGGGTGATAGAGAAGACTCGAGAGTGAGAAAGTTGTCTTTGGGGCAATATAGAGATGGATGAATGAAGGTTAGGTGCGGGTGCTACGGGTGGTAGACCAGGAGTGAGCTTATAATCACTATGAATCAAAAGTTCACACAGTAGTATCTAGAAGCATACAAGATAATAAAAGAGACTACTTACTAGTTTCTTATGCGGATGCAGGTCCAAGGAATGCAGTGGCAAGGGAAAGGCTCAGTTGGGATGATCGCAATCGGAAGTGAGCTAATGAAGCTATCCTCTGACTCTCCCAATGTTTGGATGAGTATGACAGTGATCTAGTTGCTCAGTTACAGTCTTGGGTTCAATACTCCTCCTCTGCAAAATGAATTCGGATGCTTGCCAAAATGAATTCCCCTCCCTTGGTTTTGGTTGGGGGAGGTCATTTACAAGGAACCGATGGCGGTTACCTAACCGATGGCGGTCGCATAGGGACCAATGTTGGTTAGGTAAAAGTTGGCTATTTTTAGTAAAATAGCAAACTTTCCCTCCTTTTCTCTGAGGGGTTAGTTGTGGGTTTGGTCAAGTCATTATTAGGTGCATTTTGGTGCGGGTGACGGGTGATGAGTCATGGGTGTGGAGTCTGGACCAAGTAATAGGTCTTAATTAAGTTACCTTAGGGTTAGGGCTAGGTCATGGTGAGGTGGCAAGGTGAGGTGACAGGGGTTGGAGATGTGGATTTATTAATTATAAGGTAATTAATAAATAATTAAGTGTGTAAGGTTTAGGTGTTGAGCTAGGGTTAGGTTGTGAGATGAGATGCGGGGCACAGGGGCATCGTAAGACCCAGTTTGGTGTCTACATTTTCCCCTTGTTGTCATGTAGCTTGTCTTGTAAAGCTGCACCGACAATAATAAGAAGTGGTCGCCCAATTAAGGGTATAGGTAATCCCACTCAAATCTATCACAGTTGAGGTGACGTGAAATCGGGGATAGGGGTAATAAAGGGTGAATGATGATTAGATGATGGTAAGAATTTGGGGTAAGTTCAAGGAAGCGGATGCACGTTGAAATGTAGTAGTGCGACCGGGTACATGATTTGAAGAGCAAATCAGCAATTCATAGTTTAAAGGGTGATAGTTTATCCAAACAAGGTTGATATAATCCCGGTATCCAAGGCATAGGAAGTAGCTCTGGGGATATAACGGGTAAGGTCTTTGGAACGTTTAGGCATGTTCGGCAAGTACGAATGGTTTGTTTGGTTTAGATAAATGTTACGGTCTTGGTCTAGGCAAAGCTGGTCGGTGATCAATTCAAGTATCCTAGTCATGCTAAAACACGAATAAGTGAGCTTGATTGAACAAACACTACATAATGGATGGATAGAATCATAATTTGCGGGCCTCGATCAAGGTATTTAATTGGTGCGGTCATGGGTTGGGCGATTGGTTTATTGCAGCCTTGGGTCGGGCCGATGGATTAGTTCCGCCTTAGGTCGGGCTGATTGATTGTTGCGGCCTTGGTCGGGCCGATTGGTTGGTTGCGACCTTGGGGTCGGCCGATTGATTGGTTACGGCCTTGGGTTGGGCTGATTGGTTGGTTGTGGCCTTGGGTCGGGCTGATTGGTTGGTTGTGGCCTTAGGTCGGGCTGATTGGGGAGTTGCGGCCTTGTGTCGGGCCGATTGGTTGGTTACGGCCTTAGGTCGGGACGATTGGTTGGTTACGGCCTTGGGTCAAGCCGATTGGTTGGTTGCGCGCCTTGGATCGGCCGATTGGTTGGTTGTGGCCTTGGGTCAGACCAATTGATTGGTTGCGGCCTTGGGTCGGGCCGATTGGTTGGTTGCGGCCTTGGGTCGGGCCAATTGGGGAGTTGTGGCCTTAGGTCAGGCCGATTGGTTGGTTGCGGCCTTGTGTTGGGCCGATTGGTTGGTTACGGCCTTGGGTCGGGCCGATTGGTTGGTTGCGGCCTTGGGTCGGGCCGATTAACTCAAGGCTATTTAGAAAGCCGGGGTAGGCGATGTGGTGAAAAATGGAGATTTGTGGATAAGGAAAGGAGTTAGGTTAAAATAAGTGGGTAGCGATATCGGTTAGGGTTGACCGATATCGGGTAGAATACCGATATCGATCTTCTATGGCATGTCATTTTCACATTGCGAATTGTGAATTTGAGAGCCAAAACATCTCTTGTTGAGTTTTGAATTGATTGTGTCGAGTGTTTGGGCTGAGTTGGCACTAGTTGAGTGGGTGAGTGAGTTATTGGTAGGCCCCAGAGATCAGGAGGTAGAGCTTGATTGGTTGAGGACCCTGCTGAGGAGATTTGGAGCTATGGCACAGGTTGGAGGAGCAGGAGGTCTTGAGGTGCTGGAGGAGCTGGACCACCACCACCTATCCCACCACGATGACGTGTAGTCATACCGGTAGGCTCTGAACCCCTATTTCTGTCAATTTGATGAATTTGGCTGGGATTTGGGTATTGGGGTAGGAATCTAAAATTTGATAAAATAATGAATAAATGAAGGTAAACAGTAAAATGGATTGGGTAGATATGTTAGGTAGGCAAAAACGTCAGGGTGGGTAAGGTTTTAGGCCATTGTGCTGGGTAAATTGGGAGAAATAGGAAAAAAGGGGGTTTGGGGGCCATTTTCGGTTCGGCCCCTAACCCCACAAATGGCGATGTCGGTCACTAGTCGATCGGCATCGGTCACGCTTTCTAGGTGTAGTTTAGCGAGTTTAGAGACCGGTGTTGGTCATGTGTCGACCGACGTCGAGACAGAAAATGTGGACATAGGATGTGGGTGGGCGATCGATGGTGATCGAGGGTGACCGATAGCGGTCACCATGGGCAGCAGGTAGGATTGTAAAATGGCTTTGTTGGGTGTTGTTTTAGGCGGGTAGGATAGATTATAGGGTTGAGGGGGGAGAAGGTAGGTTTGTTGGGTGAGGTGGGTGAATTGCTAGCGAGGGATTAGGTGGGGGTAATTGGGTGGTTGGGGTCGGTTCGGGTAGGATAGGTTATGGGTTGTGTATGGATTGGGATGAGTTGGGTTGTGTATGGGTGGGTGAGTAAGTATAGAGGGTTAGGTTGGTTGTTTTGTTAAGGGTAGGCCTGACGGAGTGGGTTGTTTTGCGAGCATGCCAACAACACCACCATGCGAGATTTGATGCCACCCCTATTGGAGTGGATGCGGCCACATGTGACCGTAGAGCAGTGGGCAGTTATGTGGGAGGTTGGACTCGGCGGAGTCCAGAGGTATAGGGCTATGGATAGGGACCACAGCCTGATGGTTGCCCTCATCGAGAGATGGGATCCGGCAACCAATGCCTTCCATCTCCCTACTGGAGAGATGACAGCTTACCCTAGAGGATGTGTATCGCATCCTGCAACCCATCGATCATAGGTGAGGAGGTGTTCTAGGTGGATGTCGAGACAACAATGGAAGATCCTGTAAGTATTCGAGGATGCAGCCCCATTGGTTACGTATCATAGTGCGAGCATCTGCAGAGAGAGATGTATCGCGCTCATCAACGGGAGACACAGATTGCCGTGCGATGATGGTCAAGTATCACTTGCTTCGCCTCCCGACTCGAGAGGAGGCCACTTCCCACGGTGTGATGGAAGTTTTACGGGAGATGGTGGAGGAGCACACTGCTTCGCATGGGCACCAAAGTATCCGTGTAGCTATACAGAGAGCTCTGGCGCTATCGTCGTATGAGGCGATTCAAGGTATATGTTCGACATTCTTGATACACTACTAGGCATATGAGGACATCATGTGTACACAACCAAGAGGGTTGCCCAGAGGTCGAGCCACGGGCGGTCTACGATATGGGTTTCATAGGTGGTAGGGGTTGTGGGCCAACCATGAGCAAAGGATGGTCGTAGGGTAGGATGTGGCCTTTTACATGCATATGTTAGAGGTCCCACTGCATTAGATATTATATGGAGGCCATCGGTCTCGTGGAGGAGCTCAAGCATAGCTATGATGGATCTAGTATATCTTCTAGATAGTTGGATGGAGACCTAGGGAGTATGAGTGGATTCCCCTAGAGAGGGTACAACGACATCTAAGAATACAAGCAGGGATGTGCCACCTCCCCTCCCATAGTATCGGAGGGAGGATGTAGAGGCACCACTGCCTCTACTGCAGCCATTTGACCTAGTCTGGGTAGCAGAGACCGGTAGATGACACAATGGGGACGATGCCCGGTTACGAGCTCGTTTTTGGTTTGGTGGGCAGGGCAAAGGGCGGTCGTGAGAGCACATCCAACATAGCCAGATTTAGTGGCACATTACGGCGAGAGAGACCGTCTCTTGTGTCGATGTAGGTACTACAGGGCATTTGTTGCCACACAGGCATAGATTGGGGTGTTACAGGGTAGTTAACCTAGGCACGAGCACGAGCACGAGCATAGGCACGCAGTGTAACCTCAAGTCCCTATTCAGGCTCCGATGGCAGCTCCACCGCCACCACAGTGCACCGGCTCGGAGTTTAGGGCATACAAGGCGGGTAGGGCCTACATCTATTAGGAGCCAAGGGACCAACTTCACCAACCATGGTTGCACGGGCCCATTACATGGAGGCTAGAGTGGAAGCTTGTTACTATCAGGACCTACTAGATGGTACCGGTGTAGAGTATCATCCGTATACGGCTCATAGAGCCAAGACTTCCCAGTCACAGGGCCACGGAGGCCGCAACCATAATCAGTGGGTCGGTTACATGTAGGAGGTGAGACCTGGCACAGGGGCCAACTGAGGGACGGGCCGAGGGAGGGGAGAGAGCTGAGTCGCCCCAGGAGCAGAGACATTTTTGGTTAAGTTGGATAGATGATTTTTGATAGAGACATCGGTCTGCGAACCGAGTCTCCATATAGGGCTGCGTGCCTAGATTGAATTTATGTATTCATTTTTGTTTTATATACTGGCCTATGAGCCAAGTACATTTTGTATAGTTGATACCGGCCTACGAGCCGACTATATTTTTGACATGAGAGACCGGCCTATGAGCCGAGTCTTGATTTTGACAGAGATAGCGGCTGCGCGAGACTTTGTATTTTGGATTACAGAGGCCCCATGCAGGGTAATTTGTATATTTTGACATTGATTTGACGATATATATGATGATGAGTTTGATCCACATGATGTGTATAATTTTTGATTTGATGCATATATTATAATGTTGCATGTGTTTTGTCGATCGTATTGGAATGTGATGTATATAGATGATGGTGATGATGTTTTGATGATATGCATATGTTTTGAAATGTTGATGTTATTATGATGATGGATGTTGATAGTGATGTTGTTATGCAGGGAAAAGAGGCGGGCTCCGCCAAAATGTGCAAAAAACAAAAACAAAAAAAAAAAAAACAAAGAAAAGGCCTAGCAAAAGGAGACAGGTGACCGATATCGGTTAGCTAACTGATGTCGGTCACTATATGACTGATACCGGTTATGTAACCGATATAGGTTATGCTAAAACGAGATTTTCTAAAAATAGAAAAGCTTGGGAGGCCACTTTGAAATTCTTTTTTTTAGAGTCATGCAACATGTTAAATATGAGGATGCAAGGCTTGGCATCCATACAAAAGTTAGTTGCATGGGAGAATTGAGCGATAAGGAGGAAAGAGACAGTAAAGGGATCGTGGGCTTGGATTAAGAAGGTGTGAAGGCAAGTTATAGTGAAGAGGGTGGTGAACATGGCTAAACAAGTAGAAGCGTCCAACGGGTAGAGAGGAGAGGGAAGACAAGTTCCACCTCAAGGTGTTGCATCCCAAGAGGTATAAGTTTTGGTTGGACTTAGGTTTTGCATGGTTATGAATAGGATGTGGTAAGGTAAGTGGGTAGAGATGAACCTTGGAAAAACACAACACATGATAGGTTATGGTAGGGATGGTCGAGCTAACCTTGGGAGACCTCATGTCTCCTAAGTGCTTGCCTACATAGCCCATTACACAAAGCAATGAGGGGCCTCAGACCGATGTAGTTCTCCCTTAGGACCAGGGAGAGGTGAATTCAGGAAATTTGGTTGTGGTTAGGTAATTTGTTGGTTGGTAAATGTTTGATGTTGGTAGGGTAATGTTGTTAGTGTTGGTGTGGGTATAGGGAAGCGAGAGTTAGCTTACCTAAGCATAGAAACCGTGTCCCGATTAAGGTCAACACATAATCCTAGATTCAGGCAAAAGAGGCAAAAGTGTCCCATAGTTGGAAAGAGCTAAACAAACCACGTATTATCGTAGGATGAGCTTGAATCCCTAGGTACCTTGTATAGGCGAGAATTCGATAGGTGAAAAGAGTTGTATAATCACAATATATCGGATATACGTCACATCCCTTGAGTTTTGTTGTTGTTGAAGAATGGTGAGGTGAGGTGGATGGTATAGTTGGGGCGCAAAGAACTTGTTATAAGGTGATTATTCTGACGAAAGAGAACCAAACCTAAATAGACAAGTCCATGACTCAAAAGTGCTTTTGAATACTGCTTTTATTTTTCTAGATATAGACTGATCGATGTGGGAAGTCTATATGGGATATGCATTTTGTTGTTCTTGAGGTCTTCACAAAGTTGATCAATGTGAGAAGCTTCTGATAGAGGCTGACTTTGTATAGCTGTCCTTCAAGGGAGCAGTCTACTTATAGTAGCAGATGCGGATTTTGCACAAAGTTGTCCTTCGAGGGAGCAGTCTAGTTTATAGCTTAGAGGTCTAGATGTTCGTTTGGCATGAAGAATCTAGTTTTCCAGGAAGTTTGACTCAAGAATATCCCAGAATTGTATAATTGAGAACTTGTTATTTTGATACTTTTAAGTCATGGACCAGACTAAAAAGGGGAAGGCATCTTTAAGAGGAGGCAATGATCAAACCACGTGAGTTTGATTCTACTTTGAGATGTACGAAACAAGGTGTATGAGGTGGTAAATGAGCTCAAGGGACGAGCGCAATGTAGATAAGAAGTGATGTAACACTAAATTCAACAGTAGAATGGTTAGAGATGCAAAGAATTAAGGGGTTCAGGCTCAGGTTTACCATTAAGTGAAGCTAAACGATAAGTACCTAATCTATAAGTGTGAGTGATAATGTAAGGCCCAATCCAATTAGGAGTAAATTTTCCATGTTTGCTCTTTTCTAGTTTGGTTACATGTTGATTCTATTTGAGAACAAGATCACTAATCTTAAAGGTACGCTCATGAATTCACTTATCATAAGCACGCTTGATGCATTTTTGATAAATTTGAAGGTGGTCAAGAGTAAAGATGACGCCATCAATAAGCTCCAATTGGGCTAACCACTCTTGGTGGAAGTCATCATTAGTGAGAATATCCTAGAGAGATATTCTGAGGGAAGGGATTTGTATTTCGAGAGGCAAGATAGCCTCGGTACCATACACCAAAGAGAATGGTGTGGCATTAGTGGAAGTACGAATGTTGGTACGATAAGCCCAAAGGGCAAAGGGGATGTGATCATGCCAGTTTTTCCCAGAATTATTAACGACTTTCATGAGAATTTTGGTTAAGGTTTTGTTAGAAGATTCAGCTTGACCATTTTCTTGTGGATAGTAGGGTGACAAGAAGCTAAGTTTGATACCAAAGTTGTCACAAAGGGCTCGTAACAACTTATTTTTGAAAGATTTGCCATTATTTGTTATCAGGCGATGAGGAACACCAAAATGACAAATAATGTGATGATTGATGAACTCAACGATTTTCTCTTTTTTGGTTGAAATGAGTGGAATGGCCTCCACCCATTTAGTGTAATATTCAGTTGCCATGATGATCCAACGGTGACGCTGCAAAGAAGGTGGGTGAATCTCACTAATAAGGTCTAAACCCCATTGTGAGAAAGGCCAAAGATCTCGTGCGACCTATAGTGGGTGGCTGGGAGTATGTTGAAGGTTGGCATGTTGTTGACACATAACACAATGCTTAACATATTCGCAGCAGTCTTTATTAAGAGTAGGCCAATAATATCCTAGGTGAAGGATCCGCTTGGCCATGGCAAGGCCACTAAAGTGCCCACCACAAATTCCATCATGGACTTGTTGGATGGTATGGGTGACTTCAGCACCGGTTAGACATCGAAGGAGGATACCATCGAAGCCACATTTATAGAGGAGTCCCCCCATGACGACATAATGAGAAACACTTTTAAGAAAAGCGTGTTTGCCATTACTAGTAAGGTCAGGTGGGAGAACAGAGGTTGTAAGGTAGTCATGAAATTGGTGATACCAGGTATCCTGCGAATCAGCAGATACATTATTTACCATACAAACATCCGGGACTAAGTAAGATGGGGCAAAGAGTTGTTGGACCAAGACAAATATGTCAGATTCAGTTGGTGAGGCAGGAATTTGCGAGGCCAAGCAAGCCATAGTATCTGCAAATTTATTAGTTGAGCGTGGAACAATTTGGATAGAATAATGAGTAAATAAGGTCAAAAGTGAATCCACATAACGTTTGTATTTTTGAAGTTCCTCATTTTTACATTGGTAGATGCCAATAACTTGATTTACTACCAATTGAGAGTCACCGAAAATGTTAATAGACTTCACACCTAAGTGTAACGCAATGTGGAGACCCAAAACAAGGGCCTCGTATTCCACCGTATTATTAGTGCAGGGGAAATTGAGCCTGAAAGAAAGAGGCATAGGTTCACCATCAAGAGGAATGAGAAAAATGCCCACCCCTCCACCGCACTGACATTTAGATCCATTGAAGAAGAGGGTCATTAGATAAGACACATCACTGAGCGAAAGGGTTGCGATGAGTTCATCAGGGAAAGTAAAATTGGTAAATTGTTCCCCGTAGTAAAGGGGCTTCTACGAGTTGATCCGCAATAGTTTTTCCTTTGACTGATTTCTCGGTCTACAAAATCAAGGTTGAGGTCGGTGAGGAGCATAATCCATCGGGTTATGCGTTGGTTTAGATGAGGTTTGACATACATATAATGTATGGGATCAGCATTTGTGATGACAAAAGTTTTGTGATTCAGGAGGTAATGTCGGAGTTTGGTGGCCATGAATGATAGGGCTAAGCACAAATTTTCTACGTGTGTATACCTAGTCTCATAATCCACAAGAGTATGGATTATGTAATAAACTACTTGCTCTCAATGCTCGGAGTCACGATGTGCGAGCATGGCTCCTACAGCATGGTCGATGGCAGAAAGGTAAAGGTAGAAAGGGCGATCGTCCTGAGGTGGGATAAGCATGGGTGGCTGCAAGAGATAAGCTTTAAGATCCTTTGAGGCTTGGTGGCACTTCTCACTCCATTGAAAGATAATGTCCTTTTTAAGGAGATGATGGAAAGGTTGACATCGATCCGAGAGTTGTGAGATGAAATGCCGGATAGATTGGAGTTTTCCCTGCAAACTACGCAATTGTTTTAGGTTAGTGGGTGGGGGCATTTCTAAGATAGCTTTGAATTTAGCTGGGTCGACCTCAATGCCACGCAAAGAGACGATAAATCCAAGGATTTTTCCCAAAAGGACGCCAAAGACACATTTCTTTGGTTGAAAATGAACACGATTGTAATAAAGCGATCGAAAATAATTGTTAAAACATCAAGATGTTCACTGCAATGTTTAGATTTTCCAAGAAGATCATCGACATAATCCTCGAGGATAGTGTGCATAATGTCATGAAAAATGTAAGTCATAGCCTCACGATAGGTCACACCAACATTCTTAAGGCCAAATGACATGACACGATAGCGAAGGTTCCCTGTCCCGGGGTAATGAAGGCGGTTTTATGTTGATCGGTGGGGCTACTAAAATTTGATTGTATCCCGAGAAACCATCCATGAGAGAAAGCATCTCATGGCCCACAGTGAGATCAACAAGTTGATCAATGCTAGGTAGGGGGAAGTCATCCTTTGGGCAAGCGAGGTTAAGGTCCCGAAAATCTATATATCCGAAGTCCCCCGTCGCTTTAGTGATAGGTACGACATTAGAAATCCATTGAGGATAGTCAATAGGTAAGATGAAAGAAACAGAAAGGAGTCGTTGAAGCTCTTCTTTAACCAAGAGGGCAATGCGTGGATGCATTTTTCTCAGTTTCTGTTTAACTAGTTTGGAGTCTAGTTTTAGAGTGATGTTATGGACAACAATGTCAGGATCGATTCCTGGCATGTCGGCGTAGGACCAAGTGAAAGCTTGATTGTGGGCATGGAGGAAGGTAGTGAAGGTAGCTTGTTCTGATGCATCGAGAGATTGTCTGATCTTTACAATGTGAGGATCATCCTCTGTGTGGATGTTGATTTCTATAGTCGACTCATTCAACATGGTTTGGGTTTCGGATGGTAAGTTACATTTAATATAAGAGTCGAATCACACCAAGGTAGGTGAGGATGGAGTCATCATCCTGGCACTCCACAACATTAATCAAGGTGAGTCTTCTTCGATCATGTCTGGATACAAAAGGGGGAGAGAATATGGGTCTTCACCATCACGTTGATAAGTGAGAGGACCTAGGAAGATAGCATTCACGAAAAAAAAAGTTAGGAGGGATAGATTCTGGGTCTATCGACTCCGTGGGTGAAGATGGCAAAGTGGGCATTGATGGTTCGGAAGGGGTGACTTCGTCATCTTCCTGGATACAATTGACATGAGGTTTCTTCGGTGTAGGTGGTTCAAAAAATCCAAGACCACTACGATCTTTGTGTTTGCGTGTAGTCATGGGAATGATCGTATGTTGGCCCTATTCATAAAGACCAAAACCAAAACCTTTCCAAGCACAGCAAGTCAGGAAGGTGAGGGTGAAATGACGGCTAGTTAGATATTGAAAATCAGATTGGAAGGGAACCACACCAAGGGAAGGTTCAGGGGTGACAGAGGATGCGTCAACACCCCCATACGTTAGGTTGGTGTGGCAATTAGGTGGTCTGTAGGAGATCACCTCCCCCACACGATACATAGGTGGGATGTGCATGTAACTGTCCATACTCTTGTGGGGTATGGAAGGCACTAACGTTGTATAGGTGGTACTCCCCTAGCGTAAGGTGTTGAAAAACACCTACCAAGGGATCTGAGGTTGGGATGTTGTCTATGGGGAAGGAAGAGATATTCACGTTGGCAGTTTCATTGGTCGAAGGTGTGGGTGCGGCTAAGGTGGATGGTTGAGGTGTGGTTGAAATAAATGGTTGGTCGGATCAATGGGTACCTTGACTGGTACAAGAACATCATTAGGATGGTATAATGTATTGCATGTTTTGAAGGGAGAGCGTCACCGTGATGGTGTATGACTTCCCTCGTACTCAAATTTTATGCATTTATGTAAGGTGGAGGGAATGCATCCCATAGCTCGGATCCAAGGGTGGCCTAACATGTTGTATTGGAACTCTTCCTCAAGGACATAGAAGAGCTCGGGCAAGGTATGTGGCCCTACATGAATGTTAAGGATCACGGTGCCTAGAGTAGAAGTAATAGCATCGTTGAATGAATGCAACATGGTGGGGTTGGCACACATACACTAGGAGGGATATTCATCATTTGGAAGGCTTTGGAAGAGACGATGTTTAGGCTAGTGCCCCCATCAATCATAACATGACGCGTACCGGGATGTCCCGGACATAAGCTGAAATGAAAAGAGCGGGGTCAGGATCTTCTGCACCAAAGACGATAATTTCTTCTTCGGAAAAATTGACGAAGCGGCTTTGTCATGCGGGGACGAGAGGTGGTTGTGGTAGTCGGTTGTTTGGTGAGAGAAGTGACATGGTTGGGTGTTAAGATGGAGGTGACGGGTAGGGTTTCGTTAGGCGTGTCGTTTATCCCTTGAAGGATCTCAATTAGAGCTTGTCGATGAGATTCAGATGTTTGAATGAGATCATAGAGTGTCATTTTTACAAGAGATTGGTGAATTTGTTTGATCATGGTGCGATGGGAAACTCCATCAGAGACTGGATAGGTAGGTCCACGAATAACCACTTTAGGTGGTGGTGCGATCGGGATGGTAGAAGGAGAAAGAGAGGTCACAGGTGTGCTCTCTTTAGCTTTTCCATTGTTTTTCTGACCTCGAGTAGCAATGCTAATCATGTTGATCTCGTGAATACAAGATGAGGAAGATGGTAGGGATAAGTCATTGTTCTTGAGAGGTGGGGTTGCAATGATGATATATTTTGGCGAGGTGGGGATAGGTGGTATAGGAGAAGGGATCGAAGCTAAGGGCTTTTCCCTCCGTAAGTTGTCTTTCTTAGATTTTCCATCTGAGATAGGCAACTGGCGAAGGATGGCTTTCAAAGCTTTGCATCCTTCTACATTATGTCCTAGTGTGCGGTGGTAGGCACATATTTTAGATTCATCATAACCTATAGGTCGAGGTTTAGATGGATCATAGGTCCAGTGGGGTAGGGAAATGGTCGCATCCCCTACCAACATATCAAGGATCTTGGTGTAAGATCCTTTAAGCGGGTCAAATTCGGATGGAGATGAGGCTATTGATTGAGTATGTGAGATTATTGATTATTTTGGTAATGGTCAGCACGAGTGGTTTGTACGGGTGGTGGTTTAGGTAAGGGATTTTGATGATTGGGTTTAACTAGGCGTGGCTTCTTCTACGCAAAAGTCATATTTAGCTAGTTAGATGATGAGGCCACAAATGACGTGGTGATAGGAAAAACCATGGGGAAAGAGGAGTGATAGGAAACAAGTCCTTCAATGATCTAGTTTGCTTAGGGTTGGTAGGTAGGCGGGATATTTGGGGTGACGATGTTGAGATGCCCATGGATTTTTGTATGGGTGCGAAGGTGCAGGTCATGTTAAAGAAGACTTGGGAGGCATGGTGTATTGAGGCAAGGTGGAGGGTGAGGCCCCATATAGAAAGGTAGGTGTGATGGAGAGGGTTGAAACCGTGCTTGTTGTGCTTGGTGTGATCGGGGACGAGGGTTTAGTTGTGGTGGAGGCACAGATTGGACTCAAGGAGATTGGGTCTATCTCGTAGGTGGATGGACAGCTTTATTTTGGATAAATCTAATCGTTTAGGTGGGTGCGTTAAGCTGGGTATTGGTGAAGTCCCAAGTGTAGGGGAAGGTTTGGTTAGGTTGATAGAGGTGGATGAGGTATTTGGTAGAGATGAGGGGGTGAAGGTGAGGACAGGCATTTTGAGGTTTTGTAAAAACTTGAGCATATGGTAGAGGTGTCTGGATTAGTCATTTGCATTTGAGTGGAGCATGGTGTACTCAAACGTTCCCATAAGACTCGTCTATCTTCTAGGGGATGACAATCGTCACGTGTGGACAGGAATTTTGTATGGAAGAGAAGTGGGCTGTGATTCCGGTCCACCGTGGGTGTGATACAGAGGCGAATGAGGCGCTGTATCAATGGGTGTTAAGAGGTCAACCGGTCGCTGGAAAGATTTAGGCAATGAAGAATTGATAGGGAGGAGGGCATGTTCTAGAGGATCCGTCATGGTTAAGGAGTTTGGTGATGTAGGCTCAAGGGGTTTCTCCTCTAAGGACAAAAAAAAGTGGTGATCCTTCTTCATTTGAGCAAAGAGTGGTGGGAGGAGATGTTTGGGAAATAGATAGGTTAGATAACATCCGCTCATAGTCTTGCAGGGATGTGGTGTAAGAAGGCTCTTCTGTGAGAAGAGAACTCTAGGTGGTTGATTCCTTTATGGGTAAAGGAATAGCGGGGCTGTCCTCTTGTCTTGATGAAGGAGAATGAGGTGAGGACCCCTGTGTTGGTGAAGAGGCTCAATTCAGAATTTCCTCGATGGAAGCCCTTGGTTAGGAGTTGAAAACGCATGGATCTCATGCACACTCTTCTCCTCGGCTAAGGTTTCTTGGTTTCATTCTTGTTAGATAAATGGTTTGGAAATGGTTTGTTGAAGATTTTAAATTTCGATTAGCGGGGCATTAGGATTATCAAGGGTTATATCCTCATCAACCATTTCTGCACTATGTTTTTTCAACATCTTGCGCTTTCGTGGCTATTTCCCTTCACGTGATGGAAGTTACGAGTCATTTTCTTTATACCAAGAAGGTATAGCGTGGGAGGAGTCAAACCCGTGAGTGAGGTTTAATAGGAGGCAAGGTGAGAGCTCCTTCTTTAAGCAATTTGTCCAAGATCACATCATAAGTTTCTCCCAAGGGGGTGTACTTGATGGGCTCAGCTTTATACCTATAGGTGGGTTTTGGCTGGGTATTAGATGGTGCTTGAGATTTGAACGTCATTGCGTGTACAGGCTCTTTTTGATTTCGAAGCAGCCGATGTGTGAGATTTGGTGGTGTTGGGTTTGTTGGTGGAGTCTTGGGTTTGAAAATTTGATTTTTTGTTGCGTAACTTCAATTTCTCCTCCTCTAAGGCTCAAATCTCTAGTTTCCGAGCCATAGTAAAGGCCTCATCAAAGGTGTAGAAAGTTTGAATTTGGAGGGTGGGAGGAATGTGTTTAGCGCAGGCCCGCGTAAAGAGTTCGATGAGCTCGGCCTTAGGTAAGGCATAAGTAAGTTGGTTGATGAGGCCCCGCCATCGTCCAACAAAATCTACGATAGACTCGTCTTCAAATTGTCGGATGGCATAAAGATCGGTAATGGATACTTTCTTGGCAATATTGATGGAGAAGTGATCTAAGAAATATTGGGCTAATCAAGTTAAATGAGAAGATTGAGTCTTTGGGCTAAAGCACTATACCACTCCAAGTCAGGTCTTGATAAGGACATGGGGAAGGTACGGAGTAGTAAGGCATCGTCATGAGCAATCAGATAGCAGGCATGTCTAAACGATCGCAAGTGTTGTTGAGGGTCCTCCTTACTACTAAAGCGAGTAAATTTCAGTAATTCCCATTGAGGAGGATATGTATGAAGGGGGACAGAAGGATGAATAGGCTCCCAACAAACTTGCTCGTATGTCAGGGTGTTACGGCTTCCTGAAACAAAAGCCTCAAGATTTTGCATCTTGTCCATCATCTGTTTGATTAAATCATTGGTTGGGTCGATGATGGTGGTGTCGCCGTAAATGGAGGAGGATTGGGCCAAGAGCTGCTACTAGAAAATGGTGGGGTTGAATGTTGATACGGTAACTATGAGGAATGTGTTGGGGCGGCTGAATAAGGGTGTCCTATATAATATGTTGAGGCCACCGGATGAGTCTGCATGGAAATGAAAAGGTGGGCAGAGCTCGAGAGGGAAAGCTCACATGGATAGATGGTAGAGAGCGAGTTATGAAAGAGGCAATCAAGCGGGATGGATGAGGTAGGGCGGTGGACGGTAGTGATATGTGGGGCCCCAGATTAACCAAAGGAAGGCCAATTGGTGCAAGATGAACCACTAAAGCCACCGAGCCGGGAGACGGGGCTAAGGATGAAGACAAAGAGGCAGAGTTATTAGGTGGGGAAGGGGCTAAGTGAGCGGCTATACTAATAGGCATACCGAGAGAGGAGTGACCATCGGCACATGCGGTCGGGGGTATGAGACAAATAATCATGTATGGCGCGCTAGGATTAGCATCCAAAAAATTGGCAAAGTCCGAATCTCCTACAGGATCTTGGGAAAAGCACTAGTTTCCGTAGGATTCCCCATAGGATGAGAAGGGGGTGACTCGTAAAGACATGGAACAAGCATGTGAAACCATGGTTGTGGCTTGTTGTTGGGTGCTAATTGAAGTAGCGTGAAATCGGGGATAGGGTTGATAAAGGGAAATGGTGTTGAGATGATGGTAAGATGGTGGGGTAGGTCCAAGGAAGCAGATGCACGTTGAAATGCAATAGTGTGACCAGGGTACATGATTTTGAAGAGCAAACAAGCAATTCATAGGCAAAGGTCGATAGTTTATCCAAACAAGGGTGATATAATCCTGGTATCCAAGGCATAGGAAGTAGCTCCAAGGGATATAACGGGTAAGGTACATGAACATTTAGGCAGTTTAGCAAGACACAAATGGTTGGTTTGGTTGAGATAAACGTCACGGTCTTGGTCTAGGCAAAGTTGGTCGACTGATCAAGTCAAGTACCCTAATCATGCTAAAACACGAACATGTGAGCTCGATTGAACAAAAAGCTACATGATTAGGTGGATAAAAATCGTAATTGGCGGGTCTTGGGCAAGGTACGTAATTGGCGCCCTTAGGTCAGCCGATGGATTAGGTGTGGCCTCGGGTCGGGCCAAATGGTTAGTTGCGCGCCTTGGGTCGTGCCAAATGGTTGGGTGCGGCCTTGGGTCGAGCAAAATGGTTGGTTGCAGCCTTGGGTCGGGCCGAGATGGTTGGTTACGGCCTTGGGTCGGGCCAAATAGTTAGTTGTGGCCTTGGGTCGGGCCAAATTGGTTGGTTGCGGCCTTAGGTCGGGCCAATGAAGTCAGCCGAAGGGTTTTCAGTGAAGGTGGATATAGGCGATGTTGTGAGAAAGGGTGATTAGTAAATAAGGGCAGAAATTTGGTGAATGTAGGTATTAAACCGATATCGGCTAGACATGACCGGTATCGGTTATGTGACCGATACCGGTTCCTTAGGGCACAAAATAACCGATATCGGTTATAGGTCAAAAACCTATAAAAAGAAAAATACGGCCTGTCATTGTCACATTGTCATTTTGAAAACCAATTTTAGTTGTCTGAGGTCTATTGTTGAGATTGGTGCATTTGTCGGCTGAGGTGGCACTATTTGAGTGGAGAAGTGAGTGATTGGTAGGCCCTAGCGAGGAGGAGGCAGCATTTGATTGGTGGAGGACCCAGCAGAGGAGTTTGAGAGCCATGGCACAGCCAGGAGGAGCTGGAGGTGCTGGACCAGCTGGACCACCACCACCCATCCCACCATGATGACGTGTCGTCATACCGGTAGGTTCGAAACCCTTCATTGTGTGAATTTGATGTTGTTAAGCTATATTTGGGGGTTTGGGTAGGAATCCATGTTTTGATAAAATAATGAATAAATTGAAGTTATTTGAAAAATGAAGAGGATAGATGGGTTAAATAGGTCAAGGCGGCAGGGTGGGTAGGTTTTTAGGGTGTTTGGGTGGGTAAATAGAGATAAATAGGCCAAAAATGGATTTGGGGGCCGCGTCGGGTTCGGCTCCGTGATTTTTCAGTGACCGATGCCGGTCACTAAGCGACCGGCATCGGTCAAGAAGTTTCGGGGCAGGGTGGGTTTGTGGTTGACCGGTGTCGGTCGTACGTCGACCGGCGTCGGTGGAGAGGGGACCGGTGGCGGTCATGGGTGACCGGTACCGGTCCCTAGTCAGGATTTGTTATTTTGTTGCTTGGTTTTGTTGTGGTTTTGGGTGCTTGGTTGTTGTTTGAGTTTTGTGTTTTTGGGGGTGAAGAGGGAAGGGGTAGAGGTTGAGAGGAAGGGTGAGTAAAAGGGGGTATAGAAGGTTAAAGGAGTTATTGTGATAAAGAGTAGGGCTAATGCAGTGAGTTGGTTTTGCAGCACGTCAAGAAATGATGATGCGGATAGGATGCCCCGTTGTTGAGAGAGAGATGCAGCCACACGTGTCCGTAGTGCAAAGGGGCCATCATGCGCGAGGTGGGACTCAGCGAGTCCAGCGTTATAGGGAGATAGATAGGATCACAGTCGATAGTTGCCCTCATCGAGAGATGGGATCCGCGACCAATGTGTTCCATCTCCAGACAGGAGAGATGACGATTACATTGGAGGATGTGTATCGCATCCTTAGACTACCAATTAATGGAGAGGCAGTCTTCCAGGTGGATGCAGAGATAGCCATGGACAACATTTTATAGGTATTCGGGATGCACCGCTTATTGACTTATCACAGTGCGAGCATTGCCTATGGGGACATGTATCATGCCCATAGACATGAGACATGGCTTGCCGTGTTGATGATGATCGGCATCACATGCTTCGCCCTCCCGACTCAGAGGGAGGCCGCTTTCCACGGGCGCTGATGGGGGTACTACACGAGATGGTGGAGGAGCATACATGTTATGCGTGGGCACCAGTATACCTGGTGCAGTTATACAGAGAGCTGTGGGGCTATCGCCGGATGAGGCGATTCGGGATTTGTTCTACATTCTTATTACATTGCTGGGCATATGAGCATATCATATGCATTCGACCAGTAGGGCTGCCCCAGCAGCCAGGGCCACAGGTGATTTATAGATATGGCTTTCAGAGGTGGTTGGGGGTCGTGGGCCAGCCACGAGCAGTTCTCGCCGACGGGATGTAGCATATTACCGGCATGTATTAGAGGGTGTGACTGCCCTAGATATTGTATGGAGGCCCTACAGAGGTCATCAGCCCCGCAGAGGAGCCCGATCATAGTTGCGTGGATCCAGTATACATTCTGGATAGCGGGACGGAGGCGAGAGAGCATGAGCGGATACCCCTGGAGAGGGTACGACGACAGATGGGGCTACGACAAGATGAGCCACCTCCCTTCCCTCGATCTGAGGGATGATGTAGAGCCCCACCGCCTCGCACCACCCACCCTATGGACCCAGATTGGGTAGCCGAGAGGTCGCAGATGATACCGTAGACGATGCCTACACAGAGAATTTTTGGTATGGTGGGCAGCGAGAGAGCCGCGAGGAAAGCACACACCCATTGCACATGCCCAACTTAATGTCATTAGAGCAGAGAGGGACCAGCTCGAGGGATAGGTATAGTTATTACAGGCAACTTGCTGCTCGCTGCACAGCACAAATAGGTGTCCTACAGGTAGTTAGCCCAAAGCGCGAGTACGAGCACAGAGCACGAGCATCACCAAATGCACCACCAACACAGCACCACCACCAGCACCGCACAGCCACAAGTAATGCAGTACATTGCCACCACCACCATAGTGCACCACCAAATGCACCAAAGCCACGAGCACCACCAGGGCACCGCACGGCGCACAGGGGTGTGCTGTAGGGCAGGGGGCCATTGTTATTAGGAGTCGGGGACCAAATTTCCAGCCAAAGCCTATGGTGGCACGGGCTCGTTATATGGAGGTGAGAGCGGAGGCCCTACTTATCATCGGACGTTCTTGATGGTACCGGGGCTGACTATCAGCCATATGCGGCGCACAGAGCCGAGACCTCACGGAGTCAGAGATCCCAGGGTGGTGTAGCTACAGCCGGTGGGTCATGACAGGAGGAGGCGGGAGCTAGGGCAGACCCACAAGGAGAGGTGCTGAGGGCGGTGGGGAGAGTTGAGACATCCCTGGGTCGGAGAGAGATGTTTTGTTTGTAGATTGGATACTAGATAGAGGCACCGGTCTGCGAACCGGTTATGTATAGAGAGGCCTGCGTGCCCACATATGATTCTTTCATTTATTTATTCATCCTGTTGTATATATTGGCCTGCGAGCCAAGTACAGGTTGTATAGTTGATTGATACCGTCTCATGAGCCGAGTATATTTTTGATATGAGAGACCGGCCTGCGAGCCGAGTTGATATTTTGATGCTTATTATTGCGGCTGCGTGCCGGCTTTGTATTATTTTGAGATCACAGAGGCCCCTACGCAGGCAAGTTGTATATTGAAACCTTGGATATATATATATATGAGGATTTTGACCCACATGGTGCATATGAAATGTTTTATGTGTTTTGTTGATGGGTTGTGAAATTGTAATGTATGATGAGTTTGATCCACATGGTGCATATGAAATGTTTTATGTGTTTTGTTGATGGGTTGTGAAATTGTAATGCATGATGAGTTTGATCCACATGGTTTATATATTGATGGTGTTGATGTCTTTTGTTGATGGCTTTTTGAAATGGAATGTATGTATATTTAGATGATGAGTTTAATTTACATGTTGTGTATGCTGATGGGTTTGATGTATATATGATGTCGTATGTATGTTGTCGATGGTTGTTATAATGTAGATGGATGATGTTGCTGACATTATGAGGATATATACATGTGATTTGGATGACAAATATTGATAATGGTGTTGTTATGCAGGAAAAAGAGGCGGGCGCCACAAAAATTTGCAAAAAACGAAGAAATGGCCGAGGTTTAAGCAAAATGGGGCACATGACCGATATCGGTTATGTAACCGATGTCGGTAGCTATATGACCGATATCGGTTATGTCAAAATTATTTTTCCTAAAAATAGAACTACTTGGTTGGCAACTTAAGTTCTTATTTTTAGCATTCTTATTTTTAGAGTCATGCAACAAGTTAAATACGCGAATGCGACGCTATTTGACGACTGATACAGGTAATTGCATGAAAGAATTTGAGTGATAAGGAGGAAAGAGACAGGTGAAGTGAGTGTGGGCTGAGATTCAGAAGGCAGAAAGACAAGTTATATTTGAAGAGGGTGGTGAACATGGCTGAACAAGGAGAAGCATCCCGCAGGCAGGGACGAGGGGAAGACAAGTTCCACCTCAAGCTGCTGCAGCCCAAGAGGTAAACGTTTTAGTTGTAATTTGATTCTTGCATGTTTTGTGTGAATAGGATGAGAGAGAGTAAGTGGGTAAAGATGAGAAAGAAAAGGTGATAGGCAAGGGTTTGGGATGGGGTGAGTGCTATGGGGTAGGTAAGCAGGGTGGTCACGTATGTTTTTAGGTATAGATAGGAGTAAACGGAAAAATAATTATCGTAGGTGTATGTTTTTAAGCAGGGTGTATATTTTTGACAGTGACCGGTATCATTTAGAGATAACCGGTATCGGTTACTAAACCGGTATCGGTTATCTATAACTGATATCAGTTATCTATAACTGATATCGGTTACTGTAAGAGTTTCCATAATTTTAGAAAAAACCCGTGGAGATTTGTTCGATTGAATAATTATGTGTCGTTTTGATGTATGCAGGCAGAAGTAGGGTTAAGGATGAATGATATTGTGCTAGTGTTGTTGTCACGAATCCGAGTGGATGTAACACCAACTGAATGGGCATTGATAAATTGTTTGGGGTTAAGTGGAATCCACTATTATTCACGAATCGCGTGTAACCATGCTATGTTGCAGGCGTTGATTGAGAGATGGAATCCAGAAAAGAATACCTTCTATCTGCCAACAGGGGAGATGACAGTGACTTTGGAAGATGTGTTCCATATTTTGAGACTCCCAATGATAGGAAAAATAGTGTATCAGGCGTTGCCTAGTGCGGGGCGGGCAGCGATAACAGCAGTATTTGGTTCAGCTGCACGAGATTTGACACAGAGAGGTTTAACATTTACGTATGGTACAATGTATGCAACACACCCTGAGGAAACAAGGTTGGTCGTGCTATTAATGATAGCGGTGGGGTATTATGCATTACCGAGGGTGGAGGGTGGAAGATTTCCAAAAGCATTGATGAGTGTTATTTGGGAAATGATAGAAATGAGTGTGACTTTCGCATGGGCACCCGCATATCTGGCAGAGTTATATAGGGGTTTATGGGCCTGCAAGTGAAAACACAGGACGACACTGGATTGTTCGTACTTATTACATTGTTGGGCCTATGAGCACATTGTTTGTGTGCGTCCAATAGGCCAACCCATCGAGTCGGGAGAGGCAGGAGTGCAGAGGTTGGGATTCGAGATGATGGGTCCAAACAGAATCAAAGCGAGATCCCGAGGCGTGATAGATGACATCGAGTATTATAGACAGGTATGGGAGATGGTGATGATTACGGATATTTGTTGGAGGCCTTATGGGAACTATATGGTGACAGAGAACATAGCTGAGGAGTTAAGGGGTGTGGAGCGATTGAGGTGGATCGCAGGGCACAGTGGGTGAGTACAAGAGGATTCCTCTAGATCGTGTGCGGTGACAATTTGGGTTCGTTCAGGATATACCTATGACATATAGACCATACATGAGGATCGACGCCGAGGTAGCATTCTCACCTCCCCGGCCTACACCTCCAGAAGGGCCAGAAGAGATAGCTGCCGATCGTAGGGTAATGGATGCGGGAACGACAGAGGCCTATAGAGTATGGTGGGTAGCAGAGCTGCGAGGTGCACGTGAGCGCCCTGACATAGCTGTGATTACAGCGGAGAGAGATCATCTGCAGGATTTAGTTCACCAGCTTCAAACACAGGTGAATGAGACAATGGGATTGTTAGAGGTTTCACAGTTACGAGTGGAGAGACTGGAGGCAAGATTCCTCCACGCGAGAGGACGTATTCGTATGTTACAGGAGATGTTGGCGGATCAATGGGAGGAACCAATGGCAGTGGCACCTTTGAGGATGGAGAGGCCAGGTGAAGGGCGTCGACGATCACGATCACCACCGGATTCGGGAGGAGGCGCAAGGGTCTAAGTGAATTTCATAGGAATATAAGAATAAATAAGGATGCCGACCTGCGAGTCGATGATAGAGAAGGTGTATTTGTTTAACATCTAAAATAAAACTAAAATATGTATGTTGTTTTGAGTGATGATAATAATAAGAATGGTTGTGTTTTGGATGTTGTTTTTGTTTGTTTTGAAAAATGATAAAGATGAATGTTGGCAAATAGAAATACACAAAAACTATTTATATTTACAACACATGATAGGGTATGGTAGGAGATGGTCGAGCTAACCTTGGGAGACCCCATGTCTCCTAAGTGTTGCCTACATAGCCCATTGCACAAAGCAAGGAGGGGCCTCAGACCGATGTAGTTCTCCCTTAGGACCAGGGAGAGGTGAATTCAAGCAATTTGGTTGTGGTTAGGCAATTTGTCGGTTGGTAAAAAAATGATGTTGGTAGGGTAATGTTGTTGGTGTTGGTGGGGTAATGTTGTTGGTGTAGGTATAGGTGAAGTGAAAGTTAGCATACCCAAGTAGTAGGGAATCGTGTCCTTATTAAGGTCAACACACAATCCTAGAGTCGAGCAAAAGAGGTAAAAGTGTCCCATAGTTGAGAAGAGCTAAACAAACCACATATTAACATAGAATGAGCTTGAACCCCTAGGTACCTTGCATAGACGAGAAGTCAATAGGTGAAAAGAGTTGTATAATCACAATATATCGGGTATATGTCACATCCCGTGAGTTTTGTTGTTTAAACAAATGGTGAGGTGAGGTGGATGGTGTAGCTGAGGTGCAGAGAACTTGTTATAAAGTGAGTATCCTGACGAAAGAGAACCAAACCTAAATAGACAAGTCCATGACTCAAAAGTGCTTTTGAATGCGGCTTTTATTTTGCTGAATATAGACTGATCGATGCGGGAAGTCTACAAGGGATATGTATTTTATTACTCTTGAGGTCTTCACGAAGCTAATCAATGCGAGAAGCTTCTGATAAAGGTTGACTGTGTATAGCTGTCCTTCAAGGGAGCAGTCTATTTATAGTAGTAGATGTGGTGTTTATGTATAGTTGTCCTTCGGGGGAGCAGTCTATATATAATAGCAGCAATAGTTTGGCATATAGTTGTCCTTCAAGGGAGCAGTCTATGTATAATTTAGAGGTCTAGATGTCCGTTGGGCATAAAGCATCTAGTTTTGTAGGAAGTTTGACTCAAGAAAATCCCATAAGTGTTTAATTAAGAATGTGTCATTTTGATATTTTGAAGTCATGGACTAGACTAAAAAAGGGGAAGGCATCTTTAAGGGGAGGTGATAATCAAACCATGTGAGCTTGATTTGATTTTGAGATGTAGGAAACAAAGTGTATGCGGTGGTAAAGGAGCTCAAGGGACGAGCGCAAGGTAGATAAGAAGTGATATAACACTAATTTCAACAGTAGAATGGTCGAGATGCAAGGCATTAAGGGGCTCAGGCTCCGGTTTACCATTAAGCGAAGCTAAACGATAAGTTCCTGATCCATAAGTGTGAGTGATAATGTAAGGCCCAATCCAATTAGGAGAAAATTTTCCACGCTTGCTCTTTTCTAGTTTGGTTACATGTTGATTCTCTTTGAGGACAAGATCACCAACCTTAAAGGTACGCTCATGAAGTCGCTTATCATAAGCACGCTTGATGCGTTTTTGGTAGATTTGAAGGTGGTCAAGAGCCGTAAGATGTCGCTCGTCAAGAAGCTCTAATTGGGCTAACCGCTCTTGGCGGAAATCATCGTTGGTGAGAATATCCTGAAGAGATATTCTGAGGGAGGGTATTTGTATTTCGAGAGGCAAGACAGCCTCGGTACCATATACCAAAGAAAATTTTGTGGCATTAGTGGAGGTACAAATGCTAGTACGATAAGCCCAAAGGGAAAAGGGAATGTGATCATGCCAATTTCTTCCAGAATCATTAACAACTTTCATGAGTATTTTGGTTAGGGTTTTATTAGAAGATTCAGCTTTAACCATTGGCCTTGTGGATAGTAAGGTGATGAGAAACTAAGTTTGATACCAAAGTTGTCACAAAGGTCTTGTAACAACTTATTTTTGAAAGATTTACCATTATCTGTTATTAGGTGATGAGGAATACCAAAACGACAGATAATGTGATGGTTAACGAATTAATTCACGATTTTTTCTTTTTTGGTTGAAATGAGTGGAATGGCCTCCACCCATTTTGTGTAATATTCGGTTGTTGTGATTATCCAACGGTGACGTTGCGAAGAGGGCGGGTGAATCTCACCAATAAGGTCTAAACCCCATTGTGAGAAAGGCCAAAGATCTCGTGCGACCTGTAGCGGATGGCTAGGAGTATGTTGAAGGTTGGCATGTTGTTGACACATAACACAACGCTTAACATATTCGTAGCAGTCGTTATTAAGAGTAGGCCAATAATAACCTAAGCGAAGGATTCGTTTAGCCACAGAAAGGCCACTAAAATGTCCACCACAAATACCGTCGTGGACTTGTTGGATGGTATAAGTAACCTCCACGCCGGTTAGACATCGAAGGAGGATGCCATCAAAGCCACGTTTATAAAGGAGTCCCCCCATGATGACATAATGAGAAACACGTTTAAGAAAAGCATGTTTACCGTCTTGTAAGGTCGGTGGGAGAACGGAGGTTGTAAGGTAGTCATGAAATTGGTGATACCGGTATCCTGTGAATTAGCCAGACACATTATTTATCATACAAACAACCGAGGCTAAGTAAGATGGGGCAAAGAGTTGTTGGACCAAGACGAATATGTCAGAGTCAGTTGGTGAGGCAGGAATTTGTGAGGCTAAGAAAGCCATAGTATCCGTAAATTTGTTAGTGGAGCGGGGAATGGTCTGGATAGAATAACGAGTAAATGAGGTCAAAAGTGAATCCACGTAATGTTTGTACTTTTGAAGTTCCTCATTTTTACATTGGTAGATGCCCATAACTTGATTGACTACCAATTGAGAGTCACCGAAAATATTAATAGATTTGACACCTAAGTGTAACGCAACCTGGAGACCCAAAACAAGGGCCTCGTATTCCACTGTATTATTAGTGCAGGGGAAATCGATCCGGAATGAAAGAGGCATAGGCTTAGCATCAAGAGGAATGAGAACAACGCCGGCTCCTCCACCGTGCTGGCATTTGGATCCATCAAAGAAAAGGGTCATTGGATAGGACTCCTCCCTCGAGTGAAAGAGTGGCGATGAGTTCGTTGGGGAAATTAAAATTGGTAAATTGTTCCCCAGGTAAAGGGGCTTCCGCGAGTTGGTCAACAATGGTTTGTCCTTTGATTGACTTCTGGTGTATAAATTCAAGGTCGAGGTCAGCAAGGAGCATAAGCCATCGAGCGATGCATTGGTTTAGATGTGGTTTGGTATACATATAATGAATGGGGTCCACATTGGTGATAATAAAAGTTTTGTGATTCAGGAGGTAGTGTCGGAGTTTGGTGGCTACGAATGATAGGGCTAGGCACAATTTTTCTACATGTGTATACCTAGTCTCGTAATCCATGAGAGTACGACTTATATAATAAACGGCTTGTTCTCGATGCTCAGAGTCACGATGTGCGAGCATGGCTCCTACGGCGTGGTCGGTGGCGGAAAGGTAAAGGTAGAAAGGGCGATCGTCTTGTGGTGGGATAAGCACGGGTGGCTGCAAGAGATAGGCTTTGAGAGCTTCAAAGGCTTGGTGACACTCTTCGCTCCATTGAAAGGCAATGTCCTTTTTAAGAAGGTGATGGAAAGGCTGACATCGATCCGAGAGTTGGGAAATGAAACGCCGGATAGATTGAAGTTTACCTTGCAAACTACACAATTGTTTGAGGTTTTTGGGTGGGGGCATTTCTAGGATAGCTTTGACTTTAGATGGATCGACCTCAATGCCACGCAAAGAGATGATAAAGCCAAGAAGTTTTCCCGAAAGAACACCAAAGACACATTTCTTTGGTTGAAGCGGACCGAATATTGTAACAGGCGATCGAAAATAATGGTTAAAACATCGAGATGTTCACTGCGATGTTTAGATTTTCCAAGAAGATCATCGACATAATCCTCAAGGATAGTGTGCATAATGTCATGAAAAATGTAAGTCATAGCCATTGATAGGTTGCACCAGCATTCTTAAGGCCAAATGGCATGACACGATAACAGAAGGTTCCCCAAGGAGTTATGAAGGCAGTTTTATGTTGATCGGCCGGGGCTACCAAAATTTGATTGTATCCCGAAAAACCATCCATGAGAGAAAGCATTTCATGGCCTACGATGAAGATCAACAAGTTGATCAATACTTGGGAGGGGGAAGTCATCCTTGGGGCAAGCGAGGTTAAGGTCTCAGAAATCCGTGCATATCCGAAGTCCCCCCGTCGCTTTAGTGACAGGTACGATGTTAGAAATCCATTGAGGATAGTCAATAGGCAAGATGAAGGAAACAGAAAGAAGTCGTTGAAGCTCTTCTTTGACCAAGAGGGCAATGGGTGGATGCATTTTTCTCGCTTTTGTTTGACTGGTTTGGAATCAGGTTTTAGGGTGATGTTATGGATAGTAATGTCGATCAATTCCTCGCATGTCAGTCAGTAGGACCAAGCAAAAGCTTGGTTGCGGGTACGAGAAAAGGATAGTAAAGGCGACTTGTTCTGATGCGTTAAGGGATTGTCCGATCTTCACAATGTGAGGATCCTCCTCTGTGTGGATGTTAATTTCTATAGTAGACTCATTCAACATGGTTTGAGTTTCAGATGGTAATGTGCGTTGAATATAGGAGTCGTCCGCACCAAGGTAAGTGAGGATGGAGTCGTCATCTTGGCACTCAACAACATTAATCGAAGGTGAATCCTCTTCAATCATGTCTGGATACAGAAGGGGAAGAGAAGATGGGTCCTCATTATTGCGTTGATAAGTGATAGGACCTAAGAAGATAGCATTTATGAAAAAAAAAAGTTAGGAGGGATAGATTCAGGGTCTATTGACTCTGTGGGTGACGATGGCAAAATGGGTGATGATGGTTTGGTAGGGGTGATGTCATCATCTTCCATGATACAACTGACACGAGATTTCTCCGGTGTAAGTGTTTCAGGAAAACCGATACCACTATGATCATTGTGTTTTCGTGTAGTCACGGGAATGAGTGTATGTCGGCCTTGTTCATAAAGACCAAAACCAAAGCCTTTCCAAGCACAGCGAGTCAAGAAGGTGAGGGCAAAATGACGATTTGTCAAGTATTGAAAATTGGATTGGAAGGGAACCACCCCAAGAGGAGGTTCAGGGGTAACGGAGGATGCGTCGACACCCCCATACGTTAGGTTGGTGCGGCAATGAGGTGGTCCATAGGGGATTACCTCCCCTACGCGACGGTCGTAGGTAGGATGCACATGTAACTGTCCGTACTCCTGTGGGGTATGGAAAGAACTAACGTTATATAGTCGGTATTCCCCCAGCGTAAGGCGTTGAAAAACATCTACTAAGGGGTCGGAGGTTGGGATGTTATCATGGGAAAGGAAGTGGTATTTGCGATGGCGGTTTCATTGGTTGAAGGCGTGGGTGCGGTTGAGGTAGATGGTTGAGGTGCGGTTGAAGTGGATGGTTGGGTTGGATGAATGGGTGTCTTGACTGGTACAAGCACATCATTAGGGCGATACAACATATTGCAGGTTTTGAAGGGGGGAGGATCAGCTTTTACGGTGTAGGACTTCCCCTCGTACTCAAATTTTATGCATCTATGTAAGGTGGAGGGAACGCATCCCATAGCCCGATCCAAGGGCGGCCTAACAACATATTGTATTGGAACTCTCCCTCAAGGACATAGAAGAGTTCGGGTAAAGTGCGTGGCCCTACACGAATGTTAAGGATCACGGTGCCTAAGGTAGAAGTAATAGCATCATTGAATGACCGCAACATGATGGGGTTGGCACACATGCAGCTAGAAGGGATATTCATTTGTTGGAAGGCTTTTGAAGAGATGATGTTTAGGCTAGTGCCCCCATCAATCATAACACGATGCACCCGAATGTCCCGGACATAAGCTGAGATGAAAAGAGCAGGGTCAGGATCTTGGCACCAAAGTCGATAATTTCATCTTCGGAGAAACGGACGACAGACTTGCTTTGTATAGAGGCGTATGGTCGGGAGATAGGTTGTTTGGTGAGCGAAGCAACATGATTGGGTGTTAGAATGGAAGTAACAGGCAAGGTTTCATTAGGTAAGACCTCTATCCCTTGAAGGATTTCAACGAGAGCTTGTCGATGAGATTCATAAGTCTGAATGAGATCATACAGTGTCATTTTTACAGGTGATTGGTTAAGCTGTTTGATCATGGTTCGGTGGGCAATTCCATTAGAGACGGGATAGGCGGGTCCGTGAATAACCACTTTAGGTGGTGGTGCAATCGGGATGGTGGACAGAGAAAGAGATGCCGCAGGTGTGCTTTCTTTCGCTTTCCCATTGTTTTTCTGCCCTCGCGTAGCAACACTAATCATATTGATCTCGTGAATACGAGAGGAGGAAGACGGTAGGGATAAGTCATGGTCTTCAGAGGTGGGGCTGTAATAATGATAGATCTTGGTGAGGCGGGGACAGGTGGTATAGGAGAGGGAATTGAAGCTAAAGGTCTCTCTCTTTGTAAGTTGTCTTTCTTAACTTTTCTATCTGAGAGAGGTGACTGACGAAGTATGGCTTTCAACGCTTTGCATCCCTCTACGTCATGTCCTGGTGTGCGGTGGTAAGCGCAGATTTTAGACTCATCATAACCTATAGGTCGAGGTTTAGATGGATCATAAGGTCTAAGTGGGGGTAGGGAAATGGTCGCATTCTCCACCAACATAGCAAGGATTTTGGCGTAAGACCCTTTGAGTGGGTCAAAGTCAGAGGAAGATGAGGCTATTGATGGGGTAGATTCAGTGATGACGTGGTATGGTTGGTTTGTATGGGTGGTGGTTTAGCCAAGGAGTTTTGATAATGGGTTTTAACTAAACGTGGCTTCTTTGGCACATAGAAGCTATGTTTAGCTGGTTAGATGATGAGGCCACAGATGATGTGGTATCAGAAAACAACCACGGAGAAATAGGAGTGACAACAAACAAATCTTTTGATGATGGAATTTATTTAGGTTTAGTAGGTGGATAGGATACGCGGGGTGACAGTGTTGATGTACCCTTGGATTGTTGTATGGGTGTAGAAGGCGTAGGTCGTTTTAAAGAAAACGCAGGAGGTATGATATATTAATGCAAGGTGGAGGGATGAGGTCCCAATATGGAAGGTAGGTGTGACGACGATGGTTTTAGTTGTAATAGAGACATAGGTTGAGGAGATTGAGTCTGTCTCCTAAGTGGATGAACGGCTTTATTTTTAGATAAATCAAGCCGCTTAGGTGGGTGTGTTAGACTGGGTATTGGTGAGGTCCCAAGCGTAGGGGAAGATTGGGTTAGGTTAATAGAGGTGGATGAGGTATTTGGTAGAGATGAGGGGGGTGAAGATGAGAACATAGGCATTTTAAGCTTCTGTAAACACTTTGGGTATATGGTAGAGGCATCTGGGTTGGTCATCTGCATTTGAGTAGAATATGGCGTACTCAAACGTTCCCATAGGACCTTTCTATCTTCTGGGGAATGACAGTCCTCATGTGTGAATAGGAACTTTTGTATGGAAGAAAGGTGGGTTGTGATTCCAGTCCACTGTGGGTGTGATACAGGGGGTAGATGAGGCACTGTATCAATGGGCGTTAAGAGGTCAACCGGTCACTGAAAAGATTTAGGTGATGAAGAACTAATAGGTAGGAGGGCATGTTTGAGAGGATCCATCATGTTTAAATAATGTGGTGATGTCGGTTCAAGAGGTTTCTCGTCTAAGGATGACAAAAGAAGTTGCGAGCCTTCCTCTTGTATGCACCCGAATGGTAGAAGGAGACGTTTAGGAAATAGATAAATTAGATAACATCCGCTCACGAGTCTTGCAAGGATGTGGTATAAGAAGGCTCATTTTTGAAAAGGGAACTCGGGTGGTTAATTCTTTGATGGGTAAAGGAACGGAAAAGATTTCATCTTGTCTTGATGGTGATGAAGGGGGTTTGGGTTCTGCGTTAGTGAAGAAGCTTGATTTAGAATTTTTCGATAGAGGCTTTTGGTTGGGAGTCGAAGACTGCATGGATCTCGTGAACACTCTCCTCGGCTAAGATATCTTGGTTTATGTTACTGTTAGAAGAGTGATTCGGGAATGGTTTGTTGAATATTTTCAAATTTCGGTTAGCAGGGGCGTTAGGATTATCGAGGGCTATATCCCCTGCATCAACCATTTCCTGCACTATGTTTTTCAACATCTTGCAGTTTTCATGACTGTGTCCCTTCATGCGGTGGAAGTTACAGAAGTCATTTTCTTTGTACCAAGAAGGTATGGCGCGAGTGGAATCAAACCCGGAGTGAGGTTTAACAGGAGGTAAGGTAATGACTCCTGCTTTAAGCAATTTTTCCAATATCACACCATAAGTTTCTCCCAAGGGGGTGTAATTGATGGGCTCAGCTTTATACTTATAGGTGGTTTTTGGCGAGGTATTAAACGATGGTTGGGATTTGACCATCACCGCATACATAGCTCCTTTTGATTTTGAAGCAATCGATGGGTGAGGATTGGTGGTGTTAGGTTTGTTGGTGGAATCTTGGGTTCGGAAATTGGGGTTTTTGTTGTGCAACCGCAATTTCTCTTCCTCTAAGGCTCGAATCTCTAGTTTTCAAGCCATAGTAAAGGCTTCATCAAATGTGCGGAAAGTTTGAATTTGGAGGGTAGGAGAGATGTGTTTAGCACAGGCCGCGTAAAAAGTTCGATAAGTTCGGCTTGAGGCAAGGCATACGTAAGTTGGTTGATAAGGCCCCGCCATCATCCAACAAAATCTGTGATAGATTCGTCTTCAAATTGTCGGATGGCATATAGGTTGGTGATAGATACTTTCTTGGCAATGTTAATGGAGAAATGATCCAAGAAAGATTGGGCTAGTTGGTTAAAAGAGAAAATTGAGTGCTTGGGTTAAAGCATTGTACCACTCAAGCGGGTCCCGATAAGGACATGGGAAAGGTGCGGAGTAGTAAGGCATCGTCGTGAGTAATTAGATAGCAGGCATGTCTAAATGAGCGCAAGTGTTGTTGAGGATCCTCCTTACTATTAAAACGAGTAAATTTTGGTAATTCCCATTGAGGAGGATATGAATGAAGGGGGACAAAAGGGTGGATAGGCTCCCGAAAAACTTGCTCGTATGTCAAGGCACTACGACTTCCTGAAACAGAAGCCTCCAGATTTTGCATTTTGTCCATCATTTGTTTAATTAAATCAGTAGTTGGATGAGATGATGGTGTGGTTGTGGTGAACGGAGGCAGATTGGGCCAAGGGCCACCACTAGACAATGGTGGGGTTAAATGTTGATAAGGTATGGAGGACGAATGTGTTGAGGCGACCGAATAGGGATGTCCTATATAAGACGTTGAGGTTACCGGATACGTGTGTGGGAATGAAAATGTGGGTGGAGCTTGAGAAGGAAGCTCGTGTGGATAGGTGGCGAGAGAAAAGTCATGAACGGAACAGTCTGCAAGAGAGACAAGGTAGGAGCAGTCGGCGGTAATGACATGTGGGGCCCAAGATTAACCAAAGGAAAGCCAATCTGTGTCGTATGAACCTCTGAAGCCGCTGGATTGGGAGACAGGGCTAAGGATGCAGCAGGCAAAGCGGAGTTATCAGGTGGAGAAGGAGCTAAATGAGCAGCTATACTAATAGGCATGCCAACAAGGAGTTGACCATCGGGTGTACGGTCAGGGGCATGAGACAAATAGTATTGTACAGTGCTAGGATTAGCATCCAGAAATTTGGTAAATTCCTTATCTCCTACAGGAATTTTAGGAACCTCGCTGGTATCCGTAGGATTCCCTATAGAATGTGAAGGGGGTGATTCAGGCAAAGGCACAGAGTAGGCATGTGAAACCATGGCTGCAGCTTGCTTCCGAGTGATAACAACCATAGACAAGAGTACACAGTAAGGTTTCAATCTATCGAATGAAAAAATTGCCTCGAATGTTGAAATTGATAGGTTGCTGGTTTGTCGAATCAAAGACGATGAATCGATATCGGTCTGCTAACCGATGTCGGTCAGGAGATAGCCGACGCCGGTAAGTTAACCGATGCCGGTAGAATAGAACTAGTATAAAAAGCAGTAAGAAATTGTTTATTTGGTGTTAACAGTGATTAGTATGCCTACCAAACTGTTACTCAGAGTGATCACAAAAAGCAAGTATGACGAGAAATAGAACTGAAAACAAACAAGAACGCACAAACAAATTAACAGACTAACCCTAGGGTTAATTTTAATCAATTTGGGCTTATGCCTTTAGACGCAGAATGATGTCAATCCTAAACAAAAGACTTAGGGGAAATGTCAAGTTTGTTTTGGCTTATAAGGTTACCTCAATCGGGCGGAGGAATACCGCGGAGAAGGGGGGATGTTTTGAGCTGTTGTGTTAATTGTGAAGTGATTCGGTATGTGTTGTGCAGTGAAAGTAAGATTAATTTCCTATCAATACCGTGGAAATCACCCCCACGTGTATGACCTGTTACTTAGTCTACGTTCACTAGAATTGAAAACAGCAAGCAAGAATGTAATGCACATGTTTTAAACCCAAATTGAAAATGTTATTCGATGAAGCAAAGAAGATGACATTCACTAAAGCAAAACTAGGAAAGCAAGACAAATTCTTTTACTAAATATGACAAAATACCGTGTGAAATTTTTAAAAGAAGAAAACAACAAGTATGCTCCCTATATGAAAGCAAGCAAGAGAAACAGAAACCTGAAATGGGTCCCACCGGGCGTGCCAAAATGTTTCGCACGGAATGTTTCAACTTTTGGGAATAGAGTTGCTTCTATCCTTTCATTCCTTTGAGAAATAGATAAGGGTTAGGGCTAGGAGGAATACCTGTTGAATGTCGAGAGGGTGTGCGCGTACCGTAGAGAAAGATCAGATCGACTGCGAAGAACTCCTTTTTGTCTGGGAAGGACTACCTGCAAGTAAGAATACAAGACCACCAGATTTTAATTAGACAATAAATGAGGGAACTGCCTTGGGCCCAGGAAATATAAAACTTCCTTTCGAAGGTGGTCAGTTCCCCTGCTAATATGAATTAACACAAATTCTAACAAATAAGCTATTGTCCAATTACAATTTGTTTACCTTGTTAGAACAATAGAGAAAGGGCTGGTCTTGGTTTAGAATCAAGGTGACCGATGCCGGTCACTGTAACCGGTACCGGTTGGTGGTAACCGATATCGGTAGGGGCAATGTTTTAGGGGCTTTTGGTGAAGGTTGGTTGTAAGGTGGTTGTGTTGTTTTATAAGGCTGATAAATGGGTGGGGTTGGGTAATGGGGTGATGAGAAGGACTCAGAGAATACGGGGGGTGTTCTTGGGGTAATGTAAGGGTGGAGGAATGACAGTTAGATGTAGTGTGTTGCTGGGTAGTAGATCTAGGAATAGACTTATGATGGCTGTGATTCAGAAGTTCAAGAAATGTTATTAAAAGAACGTATAAGACTTACTTACTAGTTCCTGATGGAAAATGCAGGTTCTGGGACTGTGATGACGAAGACAGGGCTCAAGTAGGATGATCTGACAATCCAAGATGAGCTATCTCCTCTCCTGATACTCGGATGAGTGTCACTGGACTCTGGTTATTCAGTTGCAGTCTTGGGCTTGATGTCCTTCTCTGCAAACTTCTCTTGTTTTCTTTTCACTTGTCTCTGTTCAGCCAAGTAAAAATTCTAGATTCTTCCAATGATTTCTCCTTCGATCCACCAAAATCCAACCCTTTGTTTTTGGTTGGGAGTGGTCATTTACAGGGAACCGATGGCGGTTACGCAACCGACGGCAATCGAGTAGTAAACCGGTATCGGTCAGGTCAAAGCGGGCTATTTTTGGTAAAATAGCCATCTTTTCCTCCTTTTCTCCCGAGGGATTAGTTGCGGGCTTGGTCAAGTCATTATGAGGTTGGTTTTAGGTGCGGGTGAGGAGTAATTAGTCATGGGTGTGGATGTGGACCAAGTTATAGGTCTTAATTAGGTTAGTTTAGGGTTAAGACTAGGTCATGATGAGGTGGCGAAATGAGGTGGCAGGTATGGCGATGTGGATTTATTAATTATAAGGTAATTAATAAATAATTGTGTAAGGTTTAAGTGATGAGGTTAGGTTGCGAAATGAGATGCGGGGCACAGGGGGTCGTAAGACACAAATTTGGTGTCTACACTATGATTAGTTTTAATCACTTTGGGCCATTGCCTTAGACGCAAGATGATGTCAATCCTAAACAAAATACCTAAGGGAGATGTCAAGTTTGTTTTGGCTTGCAAGGCTACCTCAATCGGTAGTGGAATACCACAGAAGGGGGATGTTTGAGATGTTGTGTAGCTTATGATGTGATTTGGTATGTGTTGTGCCGTGAGAGTAAGATTAATTTCTCATCAATACCATGATATCACCCCACGTGTACGACGACTGTTACTTAATCTACGTTCACTATAATAAAAAACAGCAAGCAAGAATGTGATGCACTTGTTTTAAACCCAAATCGAAAATGATATTCGATGAAGCAAAGAAAGAGAAGAGGTTAAGAAGATGACTTTCACTAATGCAAAGATGTGAAAGAAAGATAAGTTCTTTTACCAAAATGACAAAATATTTTGTGAATATTTAGAAGAAAGAAATAGCAAGTGTGCTCCCTATATGAAAAGAAGCAAGAAAGAAAGAAACTGAGAAGGGTCCCATCAGGCGTGCAAAATGTTTCGAACAAAATTTTTGTTCCAGAATAGAGTTACTTCTATCTTTTCATTCTCTTGAGAAATAGATAAGGGGTTAGAGCTAGGAGGAATACCTGTTGAGTGTTGGGAAGGTGTGCGCGTACCGTAGAGAGATCAGACCGATTGTGAAGAGCTCCTTTTTGTCTGGGAAGGACTACCTATAAATAAGAATGCAAGACCACTAGATTTTCGTTAAATAATAAGTGAGGAACCGCTTGAGCCCAGGAAATATTAGACTTCCTTTCGAAGGTGGTCAGTTCCCTTTTAATACAAATTAATGCAAATGATAATAAAGAAGCTATTGTGAAATCACGATTAGGTACCTCATTACTAAAAGAAATAGAGACTACACTACCAATAATAGAATTTCATGTTGTTTGCTTGGTCACTGGTTATTGATACATTCAGATCAAGTTACAGGGGTAGATAAGGCTGGATATGGGATTGTTTAGAGGTAAATAGGTGAAAGGTTGGTTTTTGGTATAAGTCACAGGGACCAATGCCGGTCACTGGATAACCGACCGCGGTTATAAACCGCACCGGTGGGGATAACCGATATCGGTAGGGGCAAAGTGGTTTAGGTTTTTAAATGGAGGTTGGTTACAAGGTGGTTATGGGGTTCGAAGGTTGGTAGATGGTTTAGGGAGTAGTATGGTGATAGAGAAGACTCGGAGAGTGAGAAAGTTGTCTTTGGGGCAATATAGAGATGGATGAATGAAGGTCGTGTGTAGGGTGCTACCGGGTGGTAGATCCAAGAGTGAGCTTATAATCACTATGAATCAAAAGTTCACACGGAGTGTCTAGAAGCATACAAGATAATAAAAGACACTACTTACTAGTTTCGATGGGGTTGCAGTCCAAGCAATGTAGTGGCAAAGGAAAGGCTCGGTTGGGATGATCCGAATCGAAGTGAGTGATGAAGCTATCCTCTGACTCTCCTAATGTTTGAATGAGTGTGACAGCAATCTAGTTGCTCAGTTACATTCTTGGGTTCAATACTCCTCCTGCAAAATGAATTCGGATGCTTGCCAAAATGAATTCCCTTCCTTGGTTTTGGTTGGGGGAGGTCATTTACAGGGAACCGATGGTGGTTACCTAACCGATGGCGGTCGCGTAGGGACCGATGTCGGTTAGGTCAAAGTTGGCTATTTTTAGTAAAATAGCCAACTTTCCCTCCTTTTCTCCCGAGGGGTTAGTTGTGGGCTTGGTCAAGTCATTATTAGGTTTGTTTTGGTGTGGGTGAGGGGTGATGAGTCATGGGTGTGGGTCTAGACCAAGTTATAGGTCTTAATTAGGTTAGTTTAGGGTTAGGGCTAGGTCATGGTGAGGTGGCAGGGTTGGAGATGTGGATTTATTAATTATAAGGTAATTAATAAATAATTAAGTGTGTAAGGTTTAGGTGGTGAGGTAGGGTTAGGTTGCGAGACGAGATGCGGGGCACAGGGCATCGTAAGACCCAAATTTGGTGTCTACGAGATATGTTATCTACAGATGAATGTATTAGACATGCTAATTGTTTATATAGGGTTGGATTTGTAGATTGTAGTGTTTGGATTTCTTTGAGTTATGCAGGTGTTTTTGGATTGATCACCCACTGTTGCATGTAGAACTCATTCAGGGTTGTTTTTAGCTAGGATCTTGTTTTGCTTTCACATATTCTAGTTTGACATGTCTTTGGACAGTTTCATTGGTGGTTACATGAAGACATGTAGATGGATGGAGAAGATGGTTGGTTTTACAGGTATGGCTATGGTTGCAGTCTAAGCTCAATACTTCAATTTGAGTGGGATCTCTTGCAAGTGTGTTATTCATGATGGCTTGGCTGCATGAGAGGCTTGGTGTTATGATTTAGTGGGAGCTTGATGTATGGATAGCCCGATTATTATGGATCATTTGTAACTTTGTGGTTGTTTGGTAAGTCATGTTTTTATCTTCTTGGTTTTAGAAGATAGTTTGATCTTCCAAATTTTATTTTTAAGAAATGTTTTGAAGGAAAGAATAGACGGTCTTCACGGTGTGTAGAGGATGGTGATGTACAGTACAAGTACGAGAGATTCAACTATTTATCCCAAAGTAGGAGATTGTTAGGTCATGGAGATAAATATCTTCACTAGAGCATGCGTTAAAAAGTTCTTTGGAATATACAACAACCATCATCGGTCAAGGGAACCGCATCGCTTACCTAATACCGACATCGGTCGAGCAAGTAGGAAACCAATTGCGCTTAAGTCTAACTAGCAACGGTTACCTGTACGATGATGTTTTAATTAACTCTCGAGATCTAAATGTATCTTTAGCATTAAAGTAGATTTATTTGGATGTAATTGCATGGCTAAGGGCCCTAAATTATATATGGCTATATAAACATGAAAGCTAGGGTTTAGAAGTAGAATTAAGAGAAGGATTGAATTAGATCCTTAATTCTCCTATATTGAGAGGATGAAGACAAAGAAGAAGAAGAGAAATAAAGAACAGGTTACATGAAGACAAAGTCTCCATGGAAAGGATTTGACAAAAGAAAATAGGAGGAACATCCGAATGGTGAGAAAAGGGTAACATCTTCTACTTGTATTTTCTTTGTATAGTTAGTGTCTCATTGTATTGGCTTGCATAGTATGCAAAACACATAGAGTTTATTCTTGTAGATCCACATGTTGGTGAGATCTTGTATTATAGAGCCATATAGATCTAGACTTGTAGTATATATCCATGAGATCATATTGTATTTTTGATCCATGTAGATCTAGATATTGTAGAGGAGGTTGTCTTCATGATTTCATAGGTTATGCATGTAGTGATGGAGCTTACTTCTTGGTGCCTAGTAATGGTTGCACATTGGTAGACCCATGCAAGAGGTCTTGTTACAGATCCATAGAGAACTTGGTAGCAGTTTAGAGATGCAAGTTCCTAGTTATGTGAGATTTATTGGTGGTGTTTGGAGGCATAGTTGTAGTGCACTCATGGAGATCTGCTAGAGATCCGGAGGATAGGAGATACTCTTGACGAGATGCATTTTACTCTTGTATTAAAGAGTTTATTTGTACTCTTGTTGTATTATATACATGAGATATCTATCTTTGGTGGATGTAGCCCACACTGGGTGAACCACATTACATGTTGTGTTATGTGTGTGTACTTTGTCTTAATTTGGATTATTCTAGTTTATACTTCCACTACTATAGATTTTGGGGAATTTTTTAGATCTCGTATGCATGTTTTTATTGTTATTGAATCATAGCACTATTTCGCAGCTCCTAATATGTAATTTGAATGTCTAGGACTCATTGTGCCATCTAGTCAACAAGCAAAGGTCCAAATCTAATGTCCGACATCCATGTTATGTGTTCCAATCATGATGCCTCTATTATCGCACATAATCCCTATACTCTAACCTCGTCATTTGTCTCTACTCGCACGATCACAATCAAGCATGTCTCTCTTACACATCCAAGGTGTACAATCTCTCCTACACACAATGCATTACTTCATTAGGTCTTTGCAAATAATTTTTCATTATTGTCTTATCTTCAAACTCTAACCTATTTCTCTACTTCACACTAGTGCACCTCATGTTACACTAGCACACATGTCTTGATGTTACCACACTCAATTTCATGCTATCACATTCTATTTTACACTAATGCATTGACCGCTAGCATATTTTCTATCATGTTAGCACATCTAATATAACACTAACACACTTCTTATGCTAGCACGTGTGTTTCTACACAAATTCCTTTATTTTCATCATAGCGTAGGTAAGCCTATGTTAGTACACTTTGTGGGCTATGCTAGTGCAATAAATTCCTTATTTTAGTGTTACTTTTTCACTTTTAAATATATCTAAAAATAATAAATGCACATATTTACTTCATTGATTGTGTAGATACAAGATTGTCATCATTAGGAGCCCGCTCGAACTCTCAAACTTGTCTCGCATGATGAACATGTGTTGGATATTGCACCATCTCTCCCACAATCCAAAGCTCCAAAATCTCTCAGGGGCATAAAAGGGTCTAATAGAAAAAATAAATAATAAAGTTTTATATCCTCCCACCATTCTATTTAATCCCTTCTTCTAACCCCGATGTCTCTTCCTAAACCCTAATTTTGGCCTTTGCACCCTCATGACTCATTTTATACACCATTTCTTCTAATTTATTCCTCGATATCTCTCTCTCTCTATCAAGTGTATATCCACCTCTTTGTTGCATAACCCACCACTCAAGGGGGACTCCTGCACTATTGTATTAAACTCATTGGCTCATCCAAATGCTTCACTGGGTAAATTAGGTAGTCATTCACACCTCTCTATCATCCAATTATCTATTTACATTGGCTATCTCTCTCTCTATCAAGTGTATTTCCACCTCTTTGTTGCATCACCCACTCGCTCAAGGGGAGACTCCTTTAGTATTGTATTTAACTCGTTAGCTCATCCAAATGCTTCACTCAAAATTAGGTAGTCATTCACACCTCTCTATCATCCAATTGTCTATTTACATTGTCTACTATCTTTAAAATGCAATTAATTTGTAATAAAACTTTAAAGAGGGGAAAATGTAGATACCCTAAAATTGCATACTACCCTTTACACATTGTTATTTAAATAATTATTCACCCACATCTCACTAGAATTAATTTAATTAATTATATCATGCATAAAACATAAAATTACACTCCTTAGCTAATTTAATTAGTTATTTAAATAAAATAAAAATTAAATATCCACTCATATCCACTTCACTAGCTCACTCACTCAAGTTCTAGAACCTTACAAAAGAGGAAGCTAAATTACACGTACAATTGAAGAATTCAAGATCCAACTATTCAAATTAAATCCTCTTAAATTTTTATTTAAACTCATCTTTCAAGAGATGATTTGTGAAGGGACGGGCCTCTTATTTATATCTGAAGGAGAGACCATGGATTAAGGATTAATATTTGATTGATTTGTAGGTGAATAAATGCATTTTCCTAATTTAGCATGTTGATATGGTCATGCGCTTTTATTAAAAAGTAACATGAAATGCTCAATAAAATAATATTTAATTGAATTTATTAAATGAGAAATATTTTGGGTGGCTAGTTTATTATGTTCCTTTTGGCTTCAAATTACACTTTGGAATTATATTTCTCTTTTAATTTGACTAACATTATACACTTTCCTTAAGGGGTTTCCTCTCACAACCTTTATCTTATTTCTTGTTGTTCTAATATTATTGTTGACCCTCTTTTTTTTTTTTCGCTCCTTGGTTGTGTTTTATTTTTTAATGCCTTTGATTGGGATTAATGACATTAAGTCCTTTATATTCAACACATGTCCTTGAATATTTCGTATTCTTCTTGATGACACCTTTCTTCGTATTGATGTTGAATATTTTTTCATTTTCCATTGTGCCATCTAACACATATTCCTTCTAAAATAATATAATTCCTAGTAATGAGTTTGGAAAATTATCCAACATTCAATCAATTTCTTATGTCGCCACCAAGTTCTATCAAATAAAATTTGTAAGAACTTGATTTCTCGTAAATTTCTTTGACATGCTCATGTATAAGGAGATCAAATATGTACTTGAAATATCTAATGATTTTTCTTCTCTTTGTTTATTAGTGTTGAAAAATCTTATTAATTTGATTGACATATTCACTATCTTGTAATGTGTCATTTTCAATAAATGTTTTCCACTAAATTTCACTTTTACACTAATTCATCCTCGCCTCTACTATGCAATGGAAATGACACTAGAAATTTTTTCCGTAAAATCTCCACTACCAAAAAATACAAATCTCATAATTATAAATATGTACCACAAACATAACACGTAATAAAATGAGAAACAACTCTATTGCATAATTGCAATATAGTGTGATGCCCAATATAGCGAGGTCCTCTAACATCAATGCCCTTTAACTTGAAATTCAACTAGTTAATGATAAGATGAATAAATATTTCGAATACATAAGTGTTGACCCTAATGATTCATAATGAAATATAACTACTTCATACATTAACAAATTTGACAATAACATAATTTAAAATATAACTAAGTTATCAAACATTTATATTAAGATACATGTTTGATAATACCGAGAATACTAATATGATGTACTAAAATTGTCTTATGATATTTCATCAATGTAGCCTTGACATTTAAAAGAGGATATTTACACATTCAAGACTTGAGAAGATAAAATCTCAATTTTTGTATTAAAATTGATGTTTTGATAACTTATAATTTGTGGTACGTTAAGGCATTTTGATGAGAAGATTGGTCTTGTTGATGTGGATTGTATGCCAAATTTCGATGAAAATATTTTCTAAAAGTTGGGTTTTGACTTTATATTTAATGGTGGGCATTTTAATTTGAATTCTAAGCCATAAGATACAATATCAAGTATAATTTTTCTTGCATGATAACGACTCTTCAAATAAATATGGGGTCAAGAAGAAGATAAAGTATGATGGTATACCTAGAATTATCAATTGAGGATGTTGGGGTAATTCAAGAATAATACACAAAGAGGGACATCATCTCATTGAATTTCCACCCTTTAAGCATGAATCAATTGCATGTGTGGGTTTTTAATGCCATCAACTCTTATATACCCCTAACTCTAGGTGTGTTCATATGGATTTAAATTTTGGATTATAAACCTATCAAATAAAATAGTCAAGCACCTTTGATCAAGGTAATAAAATAAAGTGGATAAGTAATTGATTGCATCCCCACATAGACTATGGTATCTCCCCTATATCCAATAGTATATATGAAACCTTAAAAATAAAAAAGGATCCTTAATATCAATGTTTTGGAGAGGGTATAAATGATATATCATATCACCCGTATTTATATGGTGGTCCATATTAAATCATAAATGGTGGGAGCATATTCATCAAGACGAGTAAGAGGAATCCTTAATTAATTCGACTAATGATGTTGAATAAATGACCACCACAAAAGTTCACTTAGGGTTGAGTGGTTGCAAATAATTCCAAATGGGTTGAATTTGCATGGTCCTCTTCTTAAAGGAGAAATTTAGTCAATATAAATTGCGATATATTAAAAGAGCACATTTTTGTTGAATAATGTCTAGTGGGGCCTTAAGAATCAATTCTCTTTAAAGAAAAAAGTGTCAAGGAGAGTTCGAAATTTAAAGTAGAGGTATTATGGAAGGAACCACCCCTCATTTTTTGTTTTGTTTTAGGGAGTACCCTACAACTATTCTATATGGTCATAGAAAACAATAGTTCCCTAAAAAAATGGAACATTGGAAGAATAAATTTAAGAAAAGGCCCTGAAAAATTATATAAAATCCTAGATAATCTTGATCGAAAAAGTTAATTGCTGAGTAAAATTGAGCCAATGAATTCTCCCCCAAAACAAAGATTTCTTGGCAAAGTAATGTTTAGTTCTTTAAAAAGGTAATTTCTTGGTGAATTAGTGGCTAGTGTTATAAAAATAATTATTTTGCATTGGGAATCAATATTACCATTAAAAAAATAAATTAGAGTTAACATTATAAATAAAAATTATTTTCATTGGTGAATCAATTTTAACAGCTTAAAAATTTAAAAAAATGATTGTTGAATAAATGTTAGTATTTAAAATTAAAGTATATTTCATTTCACAAATAAATATTTTTGATAATAAGAAAAATAATGTTTTTGAGAGGGCCCCTTACCCTTTTATGAAGTAACACCGAACATAAACATGTGAAACTAGAACTAAGAAAAAAACTAGAAGCATTCTAAGGTTCACAATCAAACACCCATACATAAACCCACTTCCTCAACAACTAGCCAAACACTAGAAAATGGTCCATAGACTAGAAAAAAGCTAAAACTAAACAAAGACAACAACTTTAAACATATTAATGATGAGAAGAAATATTATTGAGACCAACCTTGACCTCTCACTCATTACTAAATTATTCAAGTTTCTTCTCCATGTAACTTCCTCTCTGATCTTCTCCTTACCGACATTCTTTATTTTTTGGTCTCTTGTTCTAATACTTGGACCCTCTAGGTTGGAGATTTCCTTCCTCTTCCTCACCTCTTCTTGATACTTGAATCATAATTATTTTATATTTTCCCTACAAAATGAAACTACCAAATTCAAATTCTCCTTGACATGTCTCACCTCCTTATCTAATTTTTCAAATTTCATATTGGCTTTAACAACCTCTTACTTAATTTGGAAAACCTCTTAAAATAAGCCCTAAATATCATCTTAACCAAGTTATTTTGATTTCTATTTTCCCTCTCGCTCTTAAAGTTCCTTGACATCCATTATGATTTTCTTGTTTTCTTTAAAAAATATTTCATGACACTAAATTTTTATAAGTAATTTTCTCCCCTTGTTGATCCTATCCAAAAGGTTTGTATCCATAATCATTTTATCCTCAATAACAATTATTTTTACCTTTTAAGGGGACCTATTATCGGTGCCACCATCTTATGAATTGGAAGACCATCGTTCAATGGAGTTGTTCCATACGATTTTAGTCTATTCAATTCCCACCTTATAATATTTATTTATATTCAATGGCATAAAAACTTCTTAGTACCTTTAGGTTGATAGGAAGTGCCTCTAGGATACGTAATGGTAACACATTTAAGCTTAGATTTCATAGATTTATCATTGGGAACATTGTTCAACATAATAAGTTTTCCATTCTTAGGAGAAACAAGGAGGCACGACCTTGTTCAATAAATCCATTCGGATAATCAAAAATCCTCCTTGAAAACTAACTAGAAATAAGAATTAGTGAATGGTTAGTTCTACCCCATTATTTTGAAACTCTTAAACATAATCCTCCAAATATATAAACAAGAAGAAAGGAATACTAATAGTCCTCTTATAAAGAAATTGGCTCAAAAAAGAGAAGTATGAGTATAATTTTTGGCATCTATTTTCCATGGTGACATATTTCATCAAAATGAAGACTTAGTTCATCACATGAGGTAGCTAGAGACAATCTCAAAATGCCATCCTCTATCTCAAGAATTTTCTCCTTCTCTTTACGAATAAATTTATCTCTTCCATTTTTCTTCTCCTATCCTTGAAAATTTTCAAACCCTTGGTTTCCATACCCATCACCTTGGCCACACATTATCTATATATTTTCACTCTAATAACACTAATTATAAATAATCTACCCTTCTAGGCATAGGAAAATGTATAGAATAAATCTTACCTCTTCAACTTAATTGAATAAGCAAGAGAATAAAACTTACCTAACCTCAAATGGCGGGGTTTAGAGATACCCGCGGATGTGGATAGATGATGTTGAAGTTGCGCCAATATAGGAAAAAGATATAGATTCCTTTCCTATGAGAATACTTGTAGATCACAAACACTAAATATGATCATTATTAATAAAATATGAGGAGGATTGCACCGGAAAAGGACAAATCCTATATAAATCAAAGGACTTCCTCACAAGGATGTCAATCCATTGTTTACACAATCAAGTGATTCAAAAACAAGATGTGATATACGATAGATAATAAATGGTAAATGTTGTGATAAGTTTCAAGTTTATTACAAACATATATAGCTAATAAACAATAATAAATATGAACTATGGCTCAAAATTAGAATCTAAATATAAATTAAAATTCTCGTAAGAAGGAGAATAATTATCTTCAAGAAACTCAAGCTCTTCATCTTCAAAGTAATTTGAATTCTCGTAGTTAGTGTATTCCTCTTTAAATAAATCTAAATGCTCCTCTTCAGTGTTGTATTGGTGATCGATTCAAAATTTGAATCCTCGAGTCATATTCATTGTAGTATTCAGACTCAGAGCTCAATGCCTCTAATTTAGCTTCGTATTGGTATTCAAACCATGCCAAATCAGCTCGATACGAAAGACCTCAAAATAAGCTTCCCAAAATTTGTTTGTAGCATCACAAATCCTTTGAGTGGATTCAAAAATGGTTTGTAACTACTCTAAAGGGGCTGAGTGAATGGCACACAACTCAAGATCATGCAGAATGTCATATTGTTCCCAGTGCAATAGATGACAGATGATAGGTAAAGAGTTGATGCTCATTATTTCATGGCTTGGTCCACTTATTGCCATCTAATAAATCCATTCTTGATAAAATGTTAGCAGAAAAGAGATGTAAAGGAAATTATTAGACGGAGTTTGATAAATTTGCAAGAAAAGAAAAATAGGTAGGAATTGTACGTGATTCTAGTAATCATTAGCTATTCGGTAAACAATAAAACACTGATAAAAGAAATTATTTAACTAATTGATTTAAGATTGTGGTTTTTGAGAGGCTATTATGAGGTAACAAATGATCAAATAAAAACACTTAAATGTAGAAAAAGAATTATAAAATGATATATGACCTTGATGAGAATGATGTAAGGAGTTGATGCAGTTTGTAGTTGGATGATGTGCAGGCTCCAAAATGAATTCCAAGATGTTTGATTGAGCGTGAGTAAGAGTGTTGGATGATAATATGTTCATGTTGATGCAAAATAACGTTGATAAACTCCAATAGAAAACTCAAGCTTGAGAATTTCAGCAGATGATCTCGAAAGGAGACTACAAAATAGACTTAAATAATCGTTGTCCATTTACCAAATCATCGGTGATTTCATCCTTTTAAGGTTTGTTTAGTAAATTGTTGGAAAAAAATTCTAATTTGAGATTTGTGTTCGTATTTTCAAGGGGATGGGTTTGTTGGAATTGTTTAAAAGTGTGAGGTTGGCTAGTGATGTGTCGAAATTTGTTTAGGGAAATGATAAGATAGGTTAGATATTATCCAATTTGGCTAAGTTTGTTTTAAGATGAGTATTAGGTGGTTATTTAGTGATTAATTAGGTGTACGATCATAATATTATATAGGATAATGTAAAATAATATGAGATAAATAGGATGGAAAATAATGATGGTCCTAAATTAATTAATATATTTAATTAATTTAGAATACGGGGCGTTAATTAACTAGTGGGAAGTGTGCGGTGTAAGATAGGTTTACTTAATTGAGGAGGTGGATGTATAATATTGGTATGATTTGTAAAAAGATGAGGGGTGTAGATTTTCAATGTCTACAAAAATCCTTAGATAGACTAGGGTCACAAATTTTCTTGATTTGCTATATGTATATAATTAGTCCCCCTATGTAAGATTTTCTAAATCATGGAATTCCTTTTGACAATCTCACAAGAATAAGGTTCATACCATACTCTATCACCCCCATATTGTCAAAAAAAAATAAAAATATAAGACTTTTTCCTCTCTTATCGCTTAATCAAAACAAGAAAAAAATTCCATTTTTGAGGCAAATAGACTTCATGAATATGTGTGAGAAGTCATTTAATTTCAAAAACATCACTAATATCCATCCCAAATGGTGTTTTCCTCTCATTTCTCACACATGAACTATCTTTTTATCATTAATATTTTGATCATGGAAAATATATCTAAGCCAATCATATAACAAAAATAAGACCTGAGCGCTTTGTAGTATCGAAGCTTGACTTGACACCATTATTTGTTACCATAAGAAAGAAGATAATAAATAATATCATCAATTCCTACTTCCACATGAATGATTTATTTAATGGATTGGGGTAAATCATCCAAATTGAACTAATTTTGGAAATCATTAGAGGTCAACCCTAAATTTGTAAACTAGTATGCACATTTATTCCCTTCCCTATAGATGTGGTTGATGGATACATCTTCGAAAATTTGTAAAATGTTGATAGAATCTTTAATCACATATTTGATTGTCCATGTTGAGACACTTAATTCATATACACAATAGATAATATTAAGGAGTCTCCTCAATGAAAATAAATATAAATTTTAAATCCTTAGTGGTTTTAATTCCCCATAGTTTTAATTCCCCATGAGGCACACAAGCCTTAGTGTAGTGATTAAGTTGAAATCCAAGGGGTCATGCTTACAACATGCATACTTAGCAATCAAATCTCCCTAGTTCTCTCTAATAACTCCTCCCCTTATATTTACTAGATTTATTTTCAAGGCCCCATCAAATTTCAACTTGAGCCTAGAGATGAGAGGTTTGAACTACTTAATAGATATTCTAATCTCTTCATTAAAAACCTTGGAAAATTTAGCTCCTTCAACCCATCTGTTTCTCAACCAAAACCTCATCTATATTAGAAACAAATGGCTTATTCTGCTTTAATGAAGATCAATTTTCATTTATAGAAGACAAAATAGACAAGGAAACTCTTTCAACTATTTTCTTTCTACCCTTAAAGATTCTTGAATTCATTTCTCTCCATAACCCCAAAAGAGATGCATAACTGAAAGCTTGCATAGTTTCTTCAAGAAATAATATAGAAAGGGAGAGGACCATTATAGAAACAAATCACAAAATCAATTGGGAAACACCCAAGAAACCTTAAACCTAGAAATAATATCCAAAAGAACCTTTTTATAAAAGGACAAACCAAGAAAAAGTAGTGAATTTCCTCCAATGCTTTGTAAAAGGAACACCTATTTGGCCAATTAAAATAGTGTTTTATTAAATTTTCTATTAAAAGGATTATATTTTTAATGGATGACCAAAAGAACATAATGACTTTAGGAGAGATCTCCTATAAATAATTCCAATGAAAACAATTTGGGATATGTTAAAAGGATAAAATACATTGATTTCGAACTATATGAGCCATCTAATTTTTTTGTTTATATTTAAGTTGAAAGTGTGTCCCAAATTTGATTACCTATATTAGATCGGGCTTAGCCATTTTAAAAAAATCAATGTCACCAACATATAATATTTTTTTGGCACTCACAAGTACAATGGGATGTAATTAATTTACAATCCTTGCACCCAATCATCTTCCCCTTCTTTGTCACAAAGATAACCACTTGAAAAATGGTATTATCAAATTTATCATTTATGACTTAGTACATCACTCGATTCTTGCAATTGTCTCGTAATTTAGCAACACCTACTGTGTGTTTCTCTAATTTTAATGTAACACCTCATTTATTTTCCCAAAACTGAAGCTTTTTTATTTTCTTACCATAAGTCAATTAACAGAGTATCCAATAAAGTTAACTCAATACAAACCAGTTAATTATTATTAACAACTAGTTATTAAGTTAAGTTTGATCTATCTTATAAATCTTTTGTGTATAAAAATTTTGTGGATGAGAAGGGTGCATCCATATCTCCCTTCGATCCACACTATACGAGCAATCATACAATCTTTACTATGTTCAAGTTTACCTTTTTATTAGGTTGAGAAGACTATGATTTCATCCTTAAATTCCTACCACCAAAGTCAATTTTCTTAACTTTGAACTCTGGTATCTGACATATATAAAGTAAGGATACAATGAATAAATAATGTAATCAGCTACTTGCATTACTTTGGCCAAAGTTTTCAGCCGTGCATAAACAACTTATCCCGAGACCGCACATAAGTCTTAGGGACATAGTCTTCTACCACCAAACAAATATCTCGACACAATTATTTGGATATTTTTATTTAAGAAGGTGAACATGTTAAGAAGAAGGGGTGTTATTTACAAGACCATCTCCATAAATGAAAATAACCACAACCCACTTAGGGTATTTATGGAATAGGGAGAGACCACATAATGGGTTACCACCATTACGTCCTCTTTCCCTAATCCATAACTACCCCTAGTTAGCACTATGTCTAGATGTTTGTATGATGACGTGATATTATATCCAATCTACGTCATAATTAAATTTGTCTATCCGTAATCAAATTTCATCATGTGGAAAGTCCTACGGGACTTAAGTTATTCCATTATTTATCTAAGTTATAACCAAGAGGTATTTTCGTAATACTCCTCTAAGTTATTCGTTATGTTCCAAGTGGGTCTTAATAACTTATTCGAGTTATGGACTAACTATTAGTTTCCCTTTAGTGAAGTCATCTTGTTTTTATTATAGGTTTCCCATATCAAAGGTTGGTTTTGTTCATTAACTGTTGGTCTATTTAATAAAGGAGATATTACCATTTTATTGTGATGGTTGACTTATTATTTCATGAAGAATAATGATTAAGACTAATTAATTTAAGTTAACCATGCTCCTTTTTATTCTCATCTAGGTGTTCATTAATCACATTTACTATCATCATACCTTCATATTTTGAAGTATAGATTATATTATCATTCACAACCATATACATTTTACTCCATAATTGATTAATGATCATTACCATTATTCCCATGATAAACATCGTATCCAATAGCATACTTTCCATTGTTCTTACTTAATTAATCATAAGACTAGTTTAAGTGAAGGATTAAGTTAAGTAATGTTATAATAACACATCTAAAATTCTTTGGTGCACTTAATTTATTAGATCAACAACAGTTTATACAAAGACACAATCATCAAAAATAGGGACGTAAATAATATCTACTCTTATATACCATGCCCAATTAAATAGACCAATTATATTTAATCAAAATAGAGAGGTTTTAAATAAACATATATTCACTCAAGGTTGTGAAACCAACTATCCTCATTATACAAGTAATAAAATTTGTATTAGGATTATACATTAGGTCATGTGCCCATCTTAAACAAAAACAACTTTAATTCATGAAAATAATTAATATAGAATAAGAAACTTTTTGAGGTTATCCTTTTTACATATGACTCGTGAGGTCATAATCAAATAAAATAGTATTAAATCAATCCAAAGTATTCACTTCATAGCTTCTCTTATTTACCTGTACATCTGTTAGGAGAGAGAAATATACATGGGTCAATTCGAGAGAACTAACATGAGTCAACTCACTCATATTCTATATCATAACCATTATATAATGAGAATAACAATCAATGTTTAACCCTATACTAGATCAAGTCTACTCGATAATTTAATCAATAATCAGAAAATTATCAACTTACCTCAAACCGTAATAATTCTATAAATATTTAACTTTACTTGATATTCATAGTGAATTATATTTAATTAACAAATACTTAACTTTAGTTTATAACTTTCAGAAAATCATAAAAATTCATCAAGAAATAAACTCATGCAGACTATTCATACTTTTTTATAATCTCATCGATTGAGGATTCATTTTATTTAAAAAATCAATATGTAACAAGCCGCTTTTGCCTTTTTGTGACAACAATATTCCAACCATGTTAATATTTTCATCCTTCAACAAAGAGCAAATTTTATATTCAAGAACAACACCAAGTACAAAATTCATCTAACTACAAGAATGTATGAATGAAGTGTTTGTATTATCCTATAAAGTGTTCAAATAGAAAATGGAGGACAAATAACAAAAACCTTCATTCTCTCTCATTTATGCATTACCCAAATATTGGGTGAAAATTCTCATAAAGAGGTAGTCAAAACAAAAATTCTTGTATCATAAAATGCGGACACATTTCTATAACAAAACTACAACATGTAGACCCATTATGGATATTTTGATCTATTACCACAAAATGCATAATCTTGACTATTAAAAACACAATCCTAACATGCAAACTCATACATGTTCCATTCAAGGGAATACACAATCGCATATATCATAATACAATCAAATATCATAAAATCATTCCACTCATATGATCTAGAGGATATAATGTGGATGAAAATTCTCAAAACCTCTCGAGATCACTACAAGAAGATCATTCCCGAGAGCTTTCGATGGTATAAAGAATGCTAAAAATGGATCTTGTATGATAAAGTTTCCAATGGTCAAATTTTTGTCAAAGTTCAGACTCAGAAGGATCAACTAGCCAATCAGGCAGTGACATGTGGAAAAATAAATCGGTGAAAGTGAAAAAATGATTTTGTGACTCGGTCTTCGATGAAATAATCATCATGTTTGCCAAACCAATAAAAATAATGCCACATGGTGGGTCTCTCGACACTAAAATTTTCCTCCATAATTTCTATTTCATTAATGTATGTATTAGGAATAGGATGTTGTTAAGTATAATTAGTAGTAGCGTCTGATAGAAGATAACGGTGCCGTCAGTACGGTGTCGCCAATAATGTGGAGTACGAAGAAGTGATCAAAAGTACAATAGGAATGTTGTAAAAAGTAAATATTTGTCGTAAGTGGTCCGGTAATGTTAAAATGTCAAAGTTTGGGTAATTAGAGAAGTAGGGTCTACGTGATTAGGAATTAGAAATATTATATTGGTAATAAGGACAAGGAGTGAGGTCATAAATATTTTGTGTATTTTATTTGTAAAAAGTCTAAAAATGTGGAACCCATGTAAAATGATAAGGTTTATCTTATCTTAAAGATAAGCTTACATGTACGATAAGAGTTAAGGTATGAATATGATGATTTATCCTATCTTAGAGATAAGATGGATAAGCTGAAGTTCTATAAATAGAGAGGCTACCCCCTCATTTAGCATAGAAAGAAGTAGTGAGAAATATTGTAGGAAGTGTGCAAAGGAAGCCATCAGCTTAAAGGTGTGTCAAGAAGCCATGAGGTGTAATTGTAAAGTTTCTCCCATAGTCTTGTGAAAGTTGAAGTCAATAACACTCAGTACCTCATGGGTGAGATTGTAACAATTTCATGTTAATATTATAATTTACTTTGATATTTCAGATTTGTCATCATTCCGTCTTATCATAGTCGATGGTATTCTTGTGTTATGTTGTTGTTTTGTTTCCATATTACATCCACCAAACTAAAGGTCATGCATTAGTAAATAATCATAAAGACGAGGAGTTCCCGTGAAGAATTATCATAGTGCCGGATTGGTGATGACATTTTGGTTCCATTGCCGGGACCATTCCTCGTTGGTGGATTTTCTGGAGAGATATTCCCACTTAGTCAAAAATCAATTAGAGGGTAACCTTGTTTTTATGTGCATAGTAGTTACCATGGTAAAGTCATTTTTGCCATGAATAGTAGTTACCATGGTAAAGTCATTTTTGCTGGAATAGTATTTACCACAGTAAAGTCACTTTTTACCGTGAATAGTATTTACCGCAATGAACTTCACTTTTACCGTGAATAGTGTTTACCACAAGAAAGCCGCTTTTACCGCAATAGTAAGTCAAGTTTTACCATAGTTTACCGTGGTCATTTCTATTTTACCGTAGAAAGGTGTAAAGTCACTTTCTAGTATAGTGATTCCAATTATTTGTGCACATAAGTCTTGTTGATCAGTACTTCAGAGTTGGTATTTCACGATGGTTACTTTTGAAAATGGGAAAGATTCTTGTTTTTTCAGCTCAATCTAATGAAGATGCTTCTTCTTTCATTCAAGAGTTTAAGCGATCTTGTATTTGTAATGGCCTTATAAGAAGGGAAACAATGGACTGAATTTTTCCTACCTTTTTGGATGGTTCAAAGACTTAGGTGGTTCAAACACTAGGTGATAATGTGAAAAATTCATGGGATTTATTAACTCGAAAGTTTTCTTGAAGAATTTGGTGAACAATGTAAATATGCAGATCTCATGATCGAGATCACAAAGCTATCCCAAGGAGAGAAGGAGAAGATAAGGGATTATCATGCTCGTGTTCTAGAGCTAAGGAGGAAGCTCGATGCCCGATCCGGAAGGAAGGACTAGCGGATGGGTTGATGAATGGCGTGGATAATCTCCTCTCGTAAGCACTTCATTCTTGGGATGAAGCTAGAGATCGACAACGAGTGAAGTATGACCGCCCACCTACTATCAACAAGCAAAGGAGATTGCAAGAAGGCAAGAAGAAAGCATGGAAGAGGAGCCCAAAGAAATTGTTGCTAAAGTAGAGCCTACACCAAAGACCTTTGGTCCGTAATCCACAACCACTCCCGTGAGCACAAATATTTCTCCTAGTACATCTACCGAGTATGAAGATCTGCTCAAAAATATGGGTCAGTTAACTATTAATCTTCTTCAAGGAAAGGAATTTAGTTCTCAGGGAGGAGATAGAGGTCCAAAAAGAAATATTTCTGAAGTTGTTTGTTATGGTTGTTATAAAAAGGGTCATTATAAGTATAATTGTCCGTATAGAGCTTCTACATCCGGTAAAGGAGATAATGATAAAGGAAAAGCACCTCGTGAATTCTTTTGATGTAGTAGATAAGAGCAGAAATAATGAAGTAGATGTGTTTGTAACAAAAAGAAAGAAAGAAAAAGATAATCAAGATGGAAATGATCCTAAGAAGATGAAAGAAGAAACTAGTAAGAAACATAGAGAAGAAAGTTGGGTGTGCAGGATTTTCTCGATTTCACAGGGCAAGGACCATACTCCATCTTGGAAGATCTGTCCAAAAGGCCTCGCAAATATTACATATGGTCAACTCTTGGCTATGTCTTCTCGAGAAGAGGCGGAGTCATGAGGTGGACTCAATGCTCAAGAAGGAAGGAGGTTGAGGTCCCTATTTTGGAGGCAGAGGCAGATCCCTATGCTCCACAAGCTGAGGTATTATGTAATGGTATTTCAATTCATGATGTCTTAGTTGATGGAGGTGCTGCAGTTAATGTAATGACCGAGTCTGTAATGAATATGTTGGGTTTAAAAATTGATCGCCCTTCAACACTTATGTTAAGGTCATTAAATAAGGGAAAACTAAACCAAGGTGTAGTTTCAAATGTGGCAATATCTCATTATGGGTGTTGTATGTGTGGTAGACTTTCAGTGATGAAAATGGTACTGTTGCACCACTCCAATGCCGCTGGGAAAGACCATGGCTAAGGAGAGTTCATGCAAGAAACTACTGGAATGAAGGTTTCATGACACTTGGACGTGGTAGAGAGAGGGTGAAGATAAACATGATCCCTCGACATCATAAAGCAGAACCTATGGATTCAAGTGATGAAACTGATGATTGGACATCCTCTGATTACTCTAGTACCAGTGAAGTGGACACTGAAGATGAAGAAAGTGAGGTTGATGTTTCAGTCATGGATATCCTTCCAGTCACACCAACTCATGACCCCATAAAATTATCTGAAGAAGAAGTTGATGATCGTCTCCAACAAATAAAGATTGGTGATGCTGTGATGGAGAGTGAGAAGGAATCCTACCTCCAGCTCTTTCGAAGGTACATACACCTATTCACTTTTGATTACAAGGAACTCCGTCAAGTAAGTTGGGTAGAACATTGTATTGAGCTGGTAGATGGTGCTAAGCCCATAAAGCAAATGCCATATAGAATGAATCCTAATTTTTCCAAGACTGTAAAAGAAGAAATAGATAAGTTGCTTGATGCAGATTCATATTTGCTATGGAGAATTCAATGGGTTTCTCCCATTGTGATCTCAATAAAAATAATGGGAAGCTACGCATTTGTGTTGATTACAGAAGCTCAATAAGGCAACAAAGAAGGATCATTACCCTCTTCCATTTTCGATCGATCTTGGACGAAGTAGCTGGCCAGAGTGCTATAGTTTTGCCGATGGATATAAATGGCTACAACCAAGTTCGTATAGCAGAGAAAGATCACCAAAGACCACGCTCACCACTCCTTGGGAACGCTTTGCTTATAGAGTTATGCCTTTTGGGTCAGTGTAATGCTCCAAAGAACATTCCAAATATTGATGAATAGGGTGTTCAACCCTACATCGGGACCTTCATCGAGTATTTCTCGGATGATTTTTGCATCTATGGGAGCAAGTCGACCACCTACACCAAATGGAGACAACATTTCAAAGGTTAGATGAAGCACAAGCCTCACTAAACCCTACAAAGTGTGTCTTTGGATGTTCTAAAGGCGTTTTGTTAGGGCATGTTGTCAGATCCAGAGATGGTATTGGTACTGATCCCGATAAAGTTTCAAAATCAAAGATTTACCATTTCCTATGAATAGAAGTAAGTTGAGATCATTTTTAGGCCATGTGGGTTACTATAGAAGGTTCATCAAGAATTTCTCAAAGATTGCATGATACCACTAACCCAGCTTCAAGAAGGATGTTACTTATGAACCAGAAATAAGGCGCATGAAGCTTTTGGACAATCAAGGAAGCCCCGTGTCTTCACCTGCTTTTGAAGAATCCAGATTGAGCAAGCCATTCATTGTGTACACCGATGCCTCGATGCAAAGACTAGGAAGTACTTTGAGCCAAAAGGATGAAAATGGGAATGAACATCCAATTTACTTTGGGAGCGCATAAAATGAGCAAAGGTTGAGGTAAATTATACCAGAATCAAAAAGAGGCTCGCTATCATTTTTTTTGTGTAAAGAAGTTTAGAAATTACTTGCTAGGGCAAAATTTCTAGTTGAATAGATCATCGTGCTCTAAAATATATTGTCAATAAGCCTAACCCATCGTGGAGGATAGCAAGATGGATAATTTTGCTACAAGAATTTGAATTTGATATTATAGATAGGCTAGAAAGAAGCATGTCAATGCAGATGCACTCTCTCGAGCCTATGATGGTTTAGGATCATCTTGTGATGATGATGATTTTTCCGATGCAACATTGTTATCCTCGACACAATCCCTAGTGAATACATAGATATTTGGAATTATCTCAATGAATTCAAGTTTCCCGATGGTGCCAATGCAAAGACTAAGAGAAAGATTACTCAAGCCACCATCCATATTCTATTCTCGCATGGAGTATTATTTCGAATAGGACCTCGATGGACAAGACAAGAGGGCAATGGACGTGATCAAGGGAAGGAACTGCTAGAAGAATTCCACAATGGTACATGTGGAGGGCACTTCTCTGACAACTTACAAAGCAAGAAGGATCTTGATGCAGTTATCACTAGCCCACTCTTTTTAAAGATTGTTATAATTATTGTAAGACATGTGATATTTGTCAAACACATGGTAACCGTAAGACTTCATCACCCATTATGTCCTATTCTTCCCTTGGTCCCTTTGAAAAGTGGGGAATAGACATTGTAGGTCCACTTCCAACTACATCACGCCAAAATAAGTATATTGTAGTTGCCACGCACATTATTTAACCAAGTGGGTCAAGCTAGGCCATCAAAACAACTTCTTCCATGGATGAAGTGGCAAGGTTCATATATGAACGCATTGTCACCAGATTTGGTTGTCCATTAGAAATTGTAATGATCAAGGAAGCCACTTCATTAATGAGGTGGTAGAAGCCCTAGTCAATAAGTTTTCTATTAAGCACAGAAGGCAACAACATACAAGCCAAGCACAAATGGACAGTGGAACGAACAAATTTTGTGTTGTGTCAAATTCTAGCAAAAGATGCAAATTTGCAGTACATAAATGGGATAAAAGGATTCATGCAAAGATTGTGGGCATATAGGGCAACATCAAAGTCAGCAACAGATACTCCCCATTTCAGTGGCCTATTATGGCATTGATCCAGCTTCTTCCTATTGAGTTTGATATTCCCACCGTGAGAGTTATGAAAATGAAAGGATGGATGAAAGTGATTCAGTAAAAGAAAGGTTGGTACATCTTCATTTGCTAGAGGAAATGAGGGAAATAGCAAAGGATACAAGCCATAAGAAGAAAATGAAGCAGAAGGAATACTTTGATCAAAAGATCCGGTGGTCTCCATTTCATGTGAATGACTTGGTTCTAGTATATGATTCCAGATACAAAAAAAGAAGACAGAGAAAATTTCTTCCAAAATGGATGGGGCCCTACAAAATAGCAGCTATGCATGAAAATGGTATGTACCGACTGGAGGAATTGGATGGCACTCCCATTACGAAATGGGTCAACCACGACAAGTTGAAGATTTTCCAAGCACTAGAATAGTCTACTCCGAGGACGGAGTAGAAGCTAGGAAGGGGGAAGATGTCGACACTAAAATTTTCCTCCATAATTTCTATTTCATTAATGTATGTATTAGGAATAGGATGTTGTTAAGTATAATTAGTAGTAGCGTCTGATAGAAGATAACGGTGCCATCAGTACGGTGCCGCCAATAATGTGGAGTACGGTAATAGTCAAAGTACAATAGGAATGTTGTAAAAAGTAAATATTTGTCGTAAGTGGTCCGGTAATGTTAAAATGTCAAAGTTTGGGTAATTAGAGAAGTAGGGTCTACGTGATTAGGAATTAGAAATATTATATTGGTAATAAGGACAAGGAGTGAGGTCATAAATATTTTGTGTATTTTATTTGTAAAAAGTCTAAAAATGTGGAACCCATGTAAAATGATAAGGTTTATCTTATCTTAAAGATAAGCTTACATGTACATGATAAGAGTTAAGGTATGGAATATGATTCGTCAGAGGGATTTCTTATCCTATCTTAGAGATAAGATGGATAAGCCTCGAAGTTCTATAAATAGAGAGGCTACCCCCTCATTTAGCATAGAAAGAAGTAGTGAGAAATATTGTAGGAAGTGTGCAAAGGAAGCCATCGCTTAAAGGTGTGTCAAGAAGCCATCGAGAGGTGTAATTGTAAAGTTTCTCCCATAGTCTTGTTGAAGTACCTCATGGGTGAGATTGAAGTTTCATGTTAATATTATAATTTACTTTGATATTTCAGATTTGTCATCATTCCGTCTTATCATAGTCGATGGTATTCTTGTGTTCGGTTGTTGTTGTAACATCCACCAAACTTTTGCATTAATATTAAATAATCATACACGAGGAGTTCCCGGTGAAGAATTATCATAGTGCCGGATTGGTGATGACATCCTTCCATGTGGCCTACCACCATTAGTCCACATTAGATGAACTAAGGGTGAGTCATTAGACCAAGCTTGTCTAGAGAGATATCCACATTTGGCGAGTTGATTCCATAACTCGGTGTCTCACACCGACCGACGGAGCTAACTCAACAAGCTGCATACATTGGGTGATTTGGGCTAAAGAATCGAAGTGAATAAAAATGAACGACGTGGCCTTAGCCACAAGTTACACTAAAGGCACCGAGCTATAATAAGCCCTCATATGTCCCCCTTCCTATGTATGTGGCATTATCCCACTAGACAAAACATCCCGAGATGCATGGAAGATGATGTGGGAGAATGCGGTGGTGTGGTAGGGTTAGAGCCGTGTGGCAATAATGGGGGTGGGAAAACGTGGACTGGTCAACCTACATCCCGCATGGAGTAGTAGACACGAGATGTAACAATGGAAGTGGTTGGGGTGGTTCTAACCCACAACCACCTATCTCTTAATTAAACCACACGACCATTCTACCAAATGTGGTTGGTTGAGGGAAAATCAGGCCAACTCGCTATTAATAGAAGATGTCTCCATGTATGAAGGGAAAGGGGATTCAAAGCCCTAATCTGGTCGTAAAAAGATAAGGCCCGACTAGTGCACCACACTTGTAAGGATACAAATAATCCTAATGATAATTTTAATCCTTAAAAAGTGGCCTACCAAGGCCTATATAAGTCCCCTCACTCTCCATTCCCAATAACAATCTCCTCACTCTTTTTCAAGGCGATGTATTCTTTTGTTACCCACTCAATAGTTATGCACGTTGGAAACTAATTCACATAAATATGAACGCTCACCTAAAGTGCGGGTAGCCATTAGGTCCCTCCTTTGTTATGCTTAATAGGAATTTAGAAGGCATAATCATCATATTGATAACCAAGAAACCATTCATGCATAGATAATCATTCTAAACATGGAAATTTGGAAACACATATAATAAGGAAAAAAATCATAGTTCATTCAAGAATAATAATAACATTGATATTCCAGAACTCCACCATCATTATATTGCATAACACATAGTGGATTACATTGTTCTCATACATACATACACAAGACTTGTGTGTGAACTCCAAATATCATGATTAAATGACATCAAATACCCACAAAATTTCTAGTTTGTATGCCCATTGCAATACCCAATTGATCAACCCTTCTAACACATATGATCTACCTATATATAAGGGTGGGGACTTTCCCTTCACCGCTTCATGCACCTTCCTAATAATAGGCATTCGTACAAAAACAGCCTGTGAGATTTTTACATTTGTTGTTAATAATAGATTAACCTAAATATAACAATTTCTTTAATCATATTATTAGCTCATAATGTGCATGATCTTCTTTGGTCTCTGCATGTGCTTTTTCCAATTATAACTTCCTTTGTGTGCATCCCAAGCTATCCTGCTTTTATCTAAATATAAACATTTCTTGGACACCACTCCTCCACTTTTCTATTTTTAGCCATGTCTTTAGAAAAGCATCTAAGTTCCTGACTTTTTTGCCCATGTGTGAAACTTTGAGCACCATTCCATATTGTATGTGTGCACCCCTTCACACACCCCTTGCACATGGTTACAAACCTCCACGTGTGGCTAGTACTTAGTCATTTCTTTCACTCAACATTACCCCACACTAAATTCATTTCCCATCCTCGGTAATAGATTTCCCAACTTATCCCTCTAATGAGTAAATGAATTAAAGAATATTTGAAGAATAAATAATAAGGCCAAGAATACCATTAATCCAAGTAATGACTTGTATCTTGTACACCAACCACATCAAGCTTTAGGTTGCTAAAAGAGCTCTAGATACTTTGTGTTAAAATCATCTTCAAACATTTTCCATGTCGTGATATCCTCTATGGAATTTCTAGGTGCCACCTCTACAATGCTAAGAATTTGGTTAGGAACTACTTCATCCACTCTCCCCTTTAGCTCCTTAATGACCACACTCAATTCAATGCTTACTCCCTCCAACATAATCATACATTCGAAAACCAAAAGATAGAGCTGCTAGATCCAGAGCTCCAATGTATCCCTCATGGCCTTTATTAATTCCTTCTACATTGATACTTTTGTCATGAATTTTTTCACTTAATCTTATTTGTTATTTACTTTGCCTATATTACTTTCAGCTCTACCTCCTCTTTGGTGATGTGCGCACCGATGACAGGGTCACTCTTTAGAACCTATCGAATGCTAATTCTAGCATGTTATTGGCCTCCCTAACTTGTGTAAATAGTGGCTTGAGATCAGCTATATTTTCCTCCACATATGCTTTATTCTTTTCCTTTTCCTTGGCCAAGTTTTAAGTTGATGTCCTCATGCCACTCTTGATGTTGAGGAGAAATTTTTGACTAACTCTTCAAGGTATTCCATTTCATCATTGTAATTGATTTGAGCTTGGCTTGTTAAGGTGGGACATGCTCTTATTATTTATTTCACCAATGCTCCTTCCCTATAGTAGGCCTCCCTCATATGCTTCTTTTCACCCTTGATATCATATTTCAATCTTTCTACTTCCCACATGTTATTCTTTTTATCCTGTATCATGAGCCTCATGGTAGCCCCTTTATCTATATTTCTATGTGTGATCTCAAGCATCTAGTTTGTTCAAGGCATTGCATGCCTGCTCATTGAGTTATATACATGGGGTACACAGGGCTTATATTTCTTCCATGGATCCTTCTTTAATTATATAGTGTGGAGTAAGACTTGTTTCGATCTTAAACTCGGCTCTTCTGCATGTGTATGCATATTCCATTATAGCATCTTCTTTGTTCGTGAGATCCCTCCTTATTTTTCCAATAGGTCCCATCTAAATAACTTATCCATATTGTCCATGCTTTGAAATATTTCCCTCAACACCTTCGTAGGTTCATCAACAAAAGTGATATGTGATGATTCAAAAGGTCTTCATTTCCTTAGTGCTTTGGCCTTAGTCTCACGGCTTCCTTGGTGTGAAGGGCCATGTGCTCATATCTCCTTCAAGTGCCCTTGTCTTCCCGATAACAAATGTATCATTGGTTTATTTACTTCCCTTGGGTTTTCCCCACATGTTAATGTTTTCTCCTTACATAGGCTACTATACTATTTTCCCTTTTTAGGCTAAGCTCCACGTCCAATTGGTGACTATGTCTCTTGCGTAGAATTCTCACACCCCAAATCCTCGACCACCTTCTCTTTTAAGTCCTCATCATAAAAACTACTTGGGCCCCTACACACCCCTTCTTAGTCCTTAATGGAATCACCTTGGATAGATGAGAGGGTCCCATACCCTTACTTTGCTTCATCCTATTTTACTGCATTTACTTTATCTTCCCTTGATCAAGCATAACATTTTCTCCTTCTTCTTATGACGGGGACTCATCTCGGCTTCTCTTAGGGATCTCCATCATGCACTTCTTTAGGTGTGGTCAACAAGTTTAAAATACTTCTACCTCCACTCTACCTTATGTCTTCGTGGTGCAAAACCACAAAGACCCCGCATATCATCATTTTGATTGCCACGTTTATCATAGGGATCCAATCCAAGGTATCTGGTTTTGTTGTCTCTAAGTATGTGTGTCTGGATGTATATCCATAGGTGGTGCGCAACATGTTCCAATCTGAATCTATTGGTGTAGGTTATTTTCCATGTATTTATTTTAAATACATGGAATTCCTCCACATAGGTGAATCACCATGCTTAGGTGTCCTAGGGTGTCATTATGACCTAACACACATCATAGAGCGTCATAGGAGTTTCATTTAACTGGTTATTCCGGGAATGTAACTCCCACCTCTCGACGGCTACATTTGTGGGGGAGTTACACACCCCACTACTATTTGTACACCCTTTCATCTTCAAAGCAACACATGGGGAATGGAATAGAGTTTATTTTTCACCCTTTTTCCCTCAATGCATGCACATGGCTCTCATGGATGATTTCTTGCTTTGATCTTGAAGCTACATTGTTTTACGGTTGAGTGCAACGTTTTGATGCTCATGGATTCCCTCTAGATCTTTGTCATTCCTCTAACATGGTATCAGAGCTCGGGATCAAAATCATGTTGCTCGCAATAGTTGCTTACTACTCTCTGTCTCATAGTTTCTTGTGCAAGCTATCATTTGCATGTGCTCTACTTGCATTTTTCAAGGGATCTTGGTTTTGTGCTGGTGTGTTTCCTTGCAGAGTTTGAAGGTATTTGCTTCAAGTTTTTGAAGAGGTTCAAGGGTGGTTTAAGGGCCCAACTCAGCTCCAGCTCACAAAGTTGGGAACCGAGCTGTCCCACAGCTCATTGCATTGCATTTGCATTACTCGAATCATGCCTTGTTCATGATTCGGTCTTCCGGTGACTTGGGTTACTCATTGTTTTAGCAGCTCGTCCCTTACATTGACCAACTCACACCTTTTTCATTGATTCGACGGCCTCACTTATGGTCTTACGTGCAATGTTACATTGGGTTTCTGATTCCTGCATCGTTCTTTCAACTCTGCCCATGCTGATCCTGTAACTCGTATTGTGTCGTTGTGCATTAGCTTGGTATCTCCACTCATGTTTCAACATACACAGCTGGTGATACATTTTTTGCAACTCATGCATTCATTTTACGGGGAGGTTTTTTGCATTACTCGAGATCAGTTTGAATGTATTGGTTGGGGATTTATTTTGCTGGCATTTGTTTGCCATGAATGTTGAGTGTTGGTTCGTGCCTTGTGCATTGTGGGCTCATCTAGTTGCTTCGGCCCTCTTTGAGCTCCCTTCTCTGTGCACACACTTAGTATTGTTCTTTTCCACCACTTCCTTCACGTTGCATGTTCCGTGAAGAGTTCTCCACCTACATCAACTCCTTGGTCTGTGTGCTCCATTGTCGGGTTACTGTTGTGTTCTCTCATGCTCGGTTTGTATGCTCAGGCATGGTTTGAGTTAGATTCACGTTTGAATGCTCAGTCTGGAATGTTAAGCTCTACACTTGGTAGTTACACTCATGTTTTTCTACTCCCTTCTAACTGACTAGATCTTCCCTTCTACTCTGGTCAACCTGTGATGGTCTACGCATTCTATTCTACCGTTTCCCTTGTGGATTCTCTTCCCACGCCAAAAAACTCTGTGTATAGCCATTTCGAATGTTTTCAGACCATACATAGCACGCGGCCCCTCTCTGATAGCTAAGCTCCATGGATTTTGCAAGAATACTTGGTAGGAATCTCGTTTTAACCTCCCACCTACTCCATCTGCACGCAGACCTGTTCAACGCTTTTTTTCTTCTTTGCGCGGCCAGTTCAAACACGTGGACCACACCTTCATCAATGTAGCCCCCTTTTTCCTTTTAGAAATTATTTAAATGTTAAAACAACCTTTTTGATGTTTTTAAGTTAAAAACATTCATTTATTTATGGCATTGTCATAAATTTCTAGAGCCTTTATTTGCTTGTTATTATGTCCTTCATTCGCATGTCGAAGATGGAGGGCGAGGTCCGGGGTTGGCAGGAGGCTAATCCCCCCTCGCAAGAAAAACAAACCATGCCTAAAATTTGATGCCATTTCCCACGGGTACACAATACCCTTTGCACCCATTTCATGCACTTTTTTAATGCATTTGCAACGCTTTATTTGCATCTTCCATCATTTCTACGGGAATCATTTTAATGCTATAACTTTTGACTCGCTGCTTGTTTTTGAGTGCTTCCTTGGTCAAAGTTTCATGATTTTTCACATATTACATGATGGAATTATCAATTTTGTAAATTCACTACTTTTATAAAGTGTCGCATTCTGGGGGTTGATTGTACTATTGGGCTTTCACACGCAGATGCATTATCGGCCGAGTCCGACGTCTTGCTTTTGTGTATCTTGCATTTTTCATCATGGACAGTGCTCTTTCTATACTTGAGCATCATAGGATTTCCTTATAGCCTCCGCCACTTCTCACCGGGAGAGGGGACTATTCAGCTTGGTGTGCTTCCATGGAATGTTACTTTGCCCATGAGGGTCTTTTACCCTTCTTACTTGGGCCAGTTCCTGCACCCACTGATCATCGTCATCTAGAGGACTTCCTTGACACTTGTGACCATGTCTTTGGTCACATGATGATGCATGTATCTCATTCTCTCTGGTTTCACGTGGTAAACTCAGATCCACCTCACCGTGTCTGGAGCATTCTTCAGTCCCTCTATGGAGACCCTTCACATACTACACCGCCATATCTGCTCTTGTTTATTTAGTCATCTCCTCCATTTCTTCATGTGATGACAGTTCTACTGACATAGACTCATTTGATTCTACTTTTGATGACAAGGATTGTACACCATGTTCGATGTCGAGAGTATTATAGAGGACTCTTCTCCTCTTTCTCTCACTATTCGAGAGTGTTGACACTTACCACATCTCATCAACTATCAAGCGCTCTCCTTCTCAATCTCATAAAATCATCACGCCGACCTCTTTTCCACCTTCATTATGCGAGGCCCATTTCACTCCTTTACCTTCATTGGATGACTCATACCTATCATACATCACTCTTCTATTTATTGAGCCCCTCATTGGGACGAGTATCTCTGTCGACCTTAGTCGTCTTTTTGTAGAGTACACTTGTGATGTATTATAGGTTCCTCATCCATCTATAGGTGTTTCATAAGATTTCATCATCTCTGTTGTTGGGAGTGCCCCTTCCGGGAATCATGTCATTTCCACATTTTTAGAGACCTGCATTGATCCACCCTCAACCGTGGATCCCTTTTCTGTTGTGGAGGATGTTTTCTTCCCTTCACATCACTTGGACATCCTTTATACGAGTGTTCCAATTTTTCACTCTGACAGTTCTATGCATGTGGCATTACCTTCAGTTCCTTGGCACTCACTTGCTAGACCTATGTCACACTTCACTGCACCACTGCACTCGAGTTCTTCTTTTCATGACCTTCGGTTTCCTTCGTGGAGTGGGTGGATTTCTAGCACATCATTTGTGTCCTTCCTAAGGGCAGGCAAACAGCTTGATTCGTGTGGGTGGCTCTTCTTCATCCGAGGCGAGAGATCTCATCATTGACATTCTTCTCGGGAGACTTCCTAGAGCTGCAGAGTTCGATCCGTCTATGGCATTTTCTCGCATCCCTCTCGTCTCTCCTCTTCTTCTCTCTTCTTCTTCTTTTTGAGAGATTGCCTCTTTGTACATGGGTACCTTTTCATACTCGTTTAGAGATGGGACCCATATTTGGCATCTTTCTTAGATTAGAGAGTGTTTTTTTCTCTTATGGTGGATGTTTTTCCCACTGGGTTTTCCTTCACTGCGACTTTTTTCTTGTGCATGGGTACCTCATTAGGCTTCTTGTCGGGACCCACTTCTTCTTGTTTTCATCTATATCTCCACCTAAGTTATGCTTCGGGGGTGTTGGTGTAGGTTACTTTCCATGTATTTATTTTAAATACATGGAATTCCTCCACATAGGTGATTCACCATGCTTAGGTGTCCTAGGGTGTCACTATGACCTTACACGCGTCATAGAGCATCATAGGAGTTTCATTTGACCGGCTATTCCGGGAATGTAACTCCCACCTCTCGACGGCTACATTTTTGGGGGAGTTACACACCCCACTACTATTTTTACACCCTTTCATCTTGAGCAACACATGGGGAATGGAATAGAGTTTAATTTTTCAGCCTTTTTCCCTCAATGCATGCACATTGCTCTCATGGATGATTTCTTGCTTTGATCTTGAAGCTACAACGTTTTGCGAGTTGAGTGCAACGTTTTGATGCTCATGGATTCCCTCTAGATCTTCATCATTCATCCGATAGAATTCACCTTCTCTTCATCAAAATTCAAATTCTGCACATCCTTAATCATGTTCACTAAGCACTTGAAATATTTTGTTGTGAATGAAAATGACAGTTTGCACCATGGTCCCATTTTTCTATTGGCCATCATAAAATGTACAAGTCTAAAGTTTTGCATTACTACAAACTTTTCATGATCCCCAAGTTCTCCTAGAATCTCCCTAGGTATGTGCCATTCATTTTCAAAAATTGTTCACATCCTATTATACCACTTGTCCAAGTGAATACGCATGTAAACTTTAAAAATTGGACTACAGGGGACTAGGCTTCTACAAGGTGGACCCACATGTCTTCTTCTAGCCCATCTGGGACATAAACCTCCCAAATCACAATTAGTAAAAAAATTAGCCCCATGCTATCTTGGATCCTTCCTCATTTTGTGCCTTCGCCTCCTCAATGATTTCATTGGTGATGAAATATGTAATGTTATATTGTGTTTTATGCGCCATTTTGTACACGATATAGAGGAATGTTTTGTTCACCTCTCCCCACCTTTCCAAGGCATAAAGTTTGAAATTTACCAATATGGCCACTACCCTAGTTGTGAGGTCTATAATTTTTCCATGGTTATTTCCATGTCTCCACTTTCATACTACAAGTTGGTTGCCAACTCATCAATATTAACCTCATCGCACAAATCTAGGTCTAGGTATTCTTCATTCTCTTGCAACCCTATAATTCATCAATTCAACCAGTCTAGAATCCTCATTCTTCTTCTTGTGAAGTAGATTTAGTCTTTGTGCACCATCGACATCAACAATTGGAAGAGGTGTGCAAGTCTTGTAAACAAATAACTACATGAACCCTACCTTCTCAAGACTCTTCCTCACCGAGTCATCTATCGATGTCGACCCTCTTTATTCTTGGTTAGCAACTCTCATGGTATGTCATTGTTTAACATGGTTTTGTTCCCTAGTGCCCTATGGTTGAACTCACTAATTTTACACTTTGCAAGATTCGAGTCCCATTTTTTACCACAATCACTTCAGGTGGATACTGCATTTCGAATATAATTCCTTTGGTGGATATTCAATTTCAATCATCTTATTTTGGCCCTTTCCTTAGGAAATGTCAAAGTAGCCTTCTTAGGTTCCATTTCTTGTTCTTATTCCTTCACAAAAACATGTTCCCTAGGTGTTCTTGCTCACCAACCCTTGATTTCAAGTGTTAAACCCTCACGTCATAGCCCCAAGCCTTACAAACCTTAACTCGCTCAATTTCCAATTCCCACAAACCCTATTCCATTGTGCTTCTACTTTTCACTCAAATTTTCCACAATGATCTCCACACTAAAATCTTCTACACACTTCTTAGGTTTTCTTACTACTCAATTCACTATGTCATGTTTACACACTTAGTTTCTTAGTTGCTCAATTTGCTTCGAATGTAAGGTAACAAATAACTTGATTGTCCCCCTTTTTATATCTTTCTCGTAGTTAAAAACTCCATCAACTTACTTTTTGGATTTTAAAATTATTTTTCCCACTTTATATTATAAATGTACTTTATCCATTTTAAAACACATTTTTCCTCCTCGGACACTAATTTACTTTCATCCATACCTTTCTTTCGTACGCATGACAGGTTGTAACCTTGTGGTGTACCTACTCTTGTCCAAGCCTACAAACATCCTTGCACCACAAACCATCTTCTTTTACACTTTATACCAAGTATTACCTTTATGCTTTCCTCCCTCACATTACACTACACGTCCTTTTATTCACATGGCTTCCAATCTTATAAAATATCCTTTAAGAACCATCATCTTAACTACTGCAAAACCTTATTTTTCCTTTCACGTGTTCTCAATTCATATTCAAAAACACCGCCTTTCTACGTATGTCACGTGCACCTTAGTAATGCGACTCCGAAAGCACGAACCATCATCCGAGGTTTCCTATTTAATAGTCATACCTGCTTCCACCCCACACTAAAAGTATGTGTGGTCATCTACACATCATCTCTAGAAATAGTAATCATCTCATGTGCATGAACGCACTTATTATAACAAAACAAGAAAAATAAAAACAAAACATGAAAGGAAATCTAATATAAGTGGAAATACTACATTATTACAAACACATAGAATCTTATTTAAAGTAGGGATTTAGCCTACTCCCATTGAAGTAACTAGGAAATATGGTTGTCATTTGGCAGCGGTAATTAACATTCACCTAATTAAATTATCTTGGTTACGACAAAGGGTCCCAACCAAGAGACCTTTAACTTCCCTAGATGTCGTGCAAACTTTGAGTCAAACAAGTACCATGTTTCCAATTGAAAAGGACTCTCTCTTAATTTTCCTTTCATGTCAAGCCTTTTTCATTAATTATTTTTCTTCTAGCTTCAACACACAATGGTGCACCACTCATCCAGGTTGTATTAATTTCTCAATGCGCTCTTCCACATCATGTTCATTAGACAATCCACCTACACGTGCAATACGTAGATATGGTAATAAAAATCCACATGTAGTAACACCTTTGTGTCAAACACCAACTAAAAGGGTGTGGTCTTGTTCAACCGTTTATATGTGGTGTTGTCACCTAAAGTACAAAATGATACTTTATCATCCCAATACTTCCTTACAACATCACAAATCTTCTTAATATTTTTCCCTAAAATATTGTTGAAAGCTTCAAAGCAGTGCCATTTGCTTGAGGGTTATAAAGAGTAGTTTTATGTAAACTCTTCAACCAAAACTCTAATTGTCTCATTCAAGAAATGAGTTCCTATATCACTTTTCAATCTCAAAGGCCATTCATACCTACTGATAATATTCTCCCAAAGGAACTTGATGTTATATTTTTCATGCAATCCTTCGTAAGCACAACATTTTCCCACCTTGTCAAATAATCAATACAAGTCATGATATAGCACACCCCAATCCTGCACAAGGGTGGCACAATAGGTCCTACAAAATCAAAATCCCACTTCTCAAAAGGTTTCATGCTTTCTATGGGTCACAAAGGAATTTCATCTCTACTTCTAGGTTTTCTAAGGCACTAATAATGATCACAAGCTTTAACATAATCCTTGGTATCCTTATACAATATATCCCACCATAACAGCGAGAAGGATCTTTCCCATCGTTGCATCTCCTACATAATTTCCTCCTACAATACCTCTATGAGCTTCCTCTATAATAGCCTCGGGATCATGCTCTAAAACACACATGCACAAGACCTCGTCATGGCCCATCTTATACAAATATCCACCAATGAGTTGATAGGGCATAACTCGAATCATAAGTTGCTTCTTCTCTAATGTTTTCATCCCTTCTCTCCAATGCTTAGAGACAGATAGATCATAATATGAGTCATTTTGTAGCCGAGGAAAGATTTAACTAACTCTTTGTCACTCAAGCTTGGAAGAATTGGATAACACCATACTAAGGGTTTGACCTACCCTTACTACTTTAGGTTGTGCCTTCAACTAGGGTGAGAGGACCCATTTTGTAACATGTGTTGGTGAAGATATCAATGGATCAACAATATTTGACTCTCCTTTTGCAATATTCAAAGGAAACCTTGAGAAAACATGGTCAATGCAACATAATCTAACTCTCACGAGTTGTCACCCTAGAGAATGAAGATGTCTTCTAGACAAGGTCCAAGTTACTAAAGACAACGCTAAAACCTGATTTCTCCTACATATTTTGGGTTAAAGGATGGAAAACTCAATGAATTTCCTCAGCATTTATGGATACACAGTGCAAGTAAGGGTAGTTCTTGTAAGATTTATCACTTAATGTATAATTTTTTGTTGGGAAGTTAAGAAGGATAAAGTTGATTATACCAAATTCTTGGAAATTTTAACAAATGTTGGGACATCTACCAAGAAAAATGACAAAAATTCTTCAAATGGTCAAAATGATCCTTCAACTAGAAGATGTGTACCATGGAAGCCCAAAGATACACGGTTTCACACATTCTTTAAGAATTTAACACAAAATCTCATGTTAAAGACTCAATTAAACATTATAAATCCCTGATTCATCATGCCTAAGATACACTCATAGACTAACAAACAATCTGTACCATCAAAATGAAAGTAGAGTGAATTTAAATTGTTTATTGCATCATGAAATGAAAACTCTCTTCACGATGTAATTGCAAATGCCACAATACTATCACAAGGATGAGATCTTGTGTGATTTAGAGGAACTCCTAACATAAGATTGCAACAGGAACATGGATAACTACTTGAAGATATCTCAAAATGAAAGAAGACACAACTATGCTCATGATTAACATGATTTACTCAAGGTTCTTCAAATTGATCAACAAGGGAAAGTTATATTTACAGTCTCAAAGCTTGTCAATGGTAGACATTTGCAACCATCTTGACATGATCAAATCTAAAGACACACAGAAATAACAAGTTTCTCATATAGGTTCTTTGGGAAAATGTCTTCTCTCAACTTTCTCTCTTCTTCTTTTCTTTAAACAACTCTCAGAAAATTAACCCCCTTTTTTGTGATTATTCTTTTGCATTTTTATATCACTCAATTCACTTGTTATCCTTCAAATTTTTTCCCCCAAAAGCACAAACATTCCTAGGAATATTCCCTTTTACAATACTTGTTCTAGAACATGCCATTTTTTTTACTTTAAGCTGCCAAATACAAAATGTGAGTCTTTTCAATTGGTTCCACTTGTGCTCGACTAGGATATCAGGTCATCATTTCTAGAAAATTATTTTAATCATTTTCCCTCATATTGATTAGATAATCATTTCAAATGACCTCTGAGCACTTCCAGATGACTCTGATATGACATATATCCTCATCTACCTTTCAAGAATCCATCTTGGGTGCTACACACTCTATTTCATGTCTCATTGGTTTAATTTCCACACAAGGTTCCTGTCAAATCATATTGATTCACCAGTTCTACTTATTCCTAATCCCTTCCAACTCTTAAATCCTTCTCATGTGAACTAAGAAAAAATCTCCCTCATCTCATGGGAAATATTTCTCTAAATCAAAACCATATGCACCCTTTTCACTATAAAACTTGGTTCTACTTCATTACCTTTATGTATTTCCCTTCTTATTCTAAATATAAAGAATTTTATCAAAAAAATGGTGAAGGTACTTATAGCACACAATCTAAAAGAAATTTCCTTAGAATATTTAAATCAAATATTTGACTTGAGTGGTCCTGATGAAGCCTTTGTTAGGGCCATGTTTGATGTAGAGTGTGTAGGTGATACCAGAGGACCTTTGACATATCGGTAGGTCCGATTAGCACTTCTTACAAGGCTGATCAGGATTAATCATGTGTTTGCAGCCTTTCAAGTTATGTACTTTCATCTCTTCAGATGGGAACATCTGAAAACTCCTAAATATTTAAAGAGATATTGGGTCGAGAGAAGACCCCAAGTATCTGGGAAAACCAATTTTCAATGCCCATTTTTATGCGATGAAGGATTTGTATCAAAGGATATTCCCAAGGAATCATATGTGCTATATGAAAAATCCTCTATTGACATGCCTATCATTTCTCACAAAGTGGATGAGTTAGAGTGGAGGATCAACTCTCTAGAGAAAAAAAAACAGATATTGTGTCCTTAACCAAGTTTCAATGCCAACATCATCTTTGGTAAGAGAAAGGGTGAACCACATCCTCAACTTCCAATCATTATCTCGGATGGAGAAGAAGATCAATCATTATCTACTCGTCATTCAAGAGAAAAATCTCCTCTTCTCGGACAACAGGGGAAGATTTGCAATTCAGGTCATCCACCCATTTAATGCATCATGCTCCTCAATCTGAGCATGATTTTTTGGGACCTCAACCCATTCCTTCTCCGAGAGACAATCCACCCCTCACAAGGAAGTGGGAGACTGGGTCAAGCTCAAGACCTCACAATCTTCCCATTAACAAAGTGCAATACTTTCCCTTCCAATCACCCTAGATGTCCCCTCTCAAACCACTCCTAGTAAGTTGACCCTTCACAAGGGGAAAGGGAAATGACATTCTTCACAGGTGGTTTGGATCTTTTGATTGGGTATCATCACAACAAAAGAAAATCAAGCTCAAACAGATCATGAGTCATCCTAGAATGACTCTGGAATCATTGATGGACATGGGAATGTCTCGGACTTAGCAGGGTTAGTCATATTTGTTCAAACAACACAAGGTTCAAGTGAATTTGTGTTGAGAAAGAATAAGCTTTTGAACAAGCTTCCCCTACTAGGGAGGAAATTTTGAAGCAAGACTGAAAAATGTCTAAATATTGATTTCCTTTTATTGTCCCTACTTTTGGCATGTATATATCTTTCTTTATCATGGGCAGGGGCCCCTATAGAACCCCATTTTGTTCCTTATTCAAAATGCAAGAAGCACAAAAATATCAATAGTTTACATGCTTATCCAAATGTATGTAAAATTTTACCTAAGTCAATATGAAACTACTTGCATTCTTCCACTTTACAATTGATATAAGGAAATAATAAAGTTCGAATAAAAATTACATCCAATGTAACAAAAATATCAGTTTAAAGCATCAGTTTAGAGAAGAAGTATGAAAATAAAATACAACTTAAGGAACAACACGCCTAAGCTTGTTCATCATCTTTTATATCTACATTCTTTTCTTCCTCAGCTTCCATTTCTACATCTTGTTCCTTTGGAAACCTTGCCACGTATGCATCATACCTTTGGAACAACTCATTTATCTCATCCTCATCTGGTCTAGTGTGATGCTAGAAGATTAGTGTTTTCCTAGCTATTGCATCTATGCAATGGCTCATCTTCTGTTTGTACTCCAATGGCCTGGCCTTTAATTCTGCAATTTTGTTCTCAACCTTTCTCATTGTTTTAATGATTTCATAGGAGAAATCATCCTTTTGAATATTATTTTCAAAAGAGTTAAGAAAAAAATCAATCTTCAGATCCCCATAACTCTTTTTGAATTTATCAGATACCATATCTTCTAACTTCACGTCAATGGCATCAAGAGTGTCATCAACCCAATTTCTTTTGACTTCAAGCTTTTCCTTGATCCCATTCAAGGTTTCCACTCTAATTTTTGATAACTCTTCTATGGCATGTTGACTTCCTTTGAATTCCATTGCACAATGTTTTCCTCATTCAACCAATTCATCACTGAGCTGAGTTATGTGGTCTAGTTTGGGAAAAATTCCCTCAAAGTAGAAGATCTCATTGTCACATTGTTCAATTATCTCATCGATCTCATTGAGTCTATTCTTGAGCTCTTCATACTTTGATCTAGCTTCATTAATTGCTTCTTTTCCCTTTTTGATTAATTTTTCAATCCATGTATCCACCACCTGGACCTTCTTGATAACTTTTTAATATTTTCCATTCCCTCAGGGGTATCTATAGAGGCACTTTCCTGAGTGTGACTATGTTTCCCAATCAACTACTTGAAAACTAGAACTCAAGGCTTTAACTTGTTCTTTTAACTACTTTTTTGTCACCCTATCTTCATCCACCTTTTACAAAGGTCATTCACTACCTCAGATACTCCTTGTTTTAGTTGGTCTCTTGAGGGCTTCCCTAAAGGAATGATCTAAACATTATAATCATTAGTTGTCACATCTTCTCTAGTTTTTCCCTCAAAAGGGATTGTATTTCCATAGTTTTGGCTCCTAATGAATCAATGTGAGTTTTGGTGATAATCCTAGCCCTTTTTGAGGCTCTTACCACCTTTGGAAAAGACAAAGTAGTAAGGTCAATGGCTTGAATAGGGAGGACCTCCTTTTCCTCATTTGAAATTAATTCACCAATCCATCCTTTTTCATTAAACTTGTTCCAACCTTTGCTTCTTTTGATTCCTGTTGGGGTTTCTCGGGACAACCACCAATTGTTTGAACACCCCTTGTTCATCCTGAGCCAGTGATTTTTCCTGTTCTTCCTCATTTATTTCAATAACCACTTTTCTACTCTCACCCTGTGCTAACAATTCTTTCAATTGTCCTTCTCCTTGGTCTAGAACCTAGATTTGATCATTATTTTCTTGATTTATATCAATAATTAAGGGAGATTCCTTCCTTATTTCTCCTATTGATGCCACATTAAACTCAATTTCTCCCCAACATTTTCTTGTACCAATGATTGGCTTGTAGGCTCTTCCTTCCCCAAAATTTGTTGAGTTGACATCCTACTATCCTCATGTTTTGATGATACATCAGGTAATGTCATGGTGGGTTGTTCTTTTGATGTCAACTTCACATTCCCATCTAGATGTTGTATATTAGCCATATCAAAAATGATTTTCTCTCTAGCAGTTGAATCTTGTGCCATTTTATTTTCTCTTCAAAGATAGATTTTCTACTTGACAAAGCTCATCAACTTTAGTAACTTTAACAGAATGGGAAACAATATCTTCCACTGATATCTCTGCATTAATTTCTCTCCACCAAGAAACTCTGGTTTTTCTGATTCTAAAACCACCTGTGTGTAGAGAAGCTTTTTGTTTCTTGGATTTTCTCTTCACTGGTTAGTACATGAGTAGTCCCTTCCAATTCCTTATTTTTTGAAGGGCCATCTACTAGGTGTCATTATTGGTTCACTCATAGATAAATCAAGTGCATCTAATATAGAAAATTCTTCACCAATATCAACATCAATCACATCAGTTTGAGTCTTTGCAAATTCATGCAATGTTTCAACTAAGGGCATATTTTCATCCTTAGCAGGCAAGGTCTCAGATGTTTTCATACCTGGACTTAAAAATTGGTTTCCTACTAGATTAGCTTGCAACATTTTCTTGGGTTACTTGATCTGAGTGCTTCTCATTGTTATTTCCTCCAAAGACAAAGGTGGGAACAAAGGCTCTGATTGTTCCACTTGTGGTAGTGATGCAACATGTTGTGCCTGAAAAACATCATTCCTTTCAAACTCGGAGGATCAATTACCATATCTCTATGTTTGTGTTTTTTGGGCATGTGGGCACCCACCCTCACCAAAACTAGCTCATATACCACCTTGTGTTTCTTGTGTGCTCTTTCAAACTTCTTCAAGTCAGTGCTTTCCACTCTTCTTTATGTAGCTTAGATTGAGAATGACCACTTGTTATAGCTCCACTCATTAATTTTTCAACATTGTGTGGTTTTGGAAAAACACCCGAGTGAACCCCATGAGATGCCAAACCTTTCCCCTTTTCTTGAATTGGCATTGCAAAAGTAATGGGGGAATTTTCCATGGATTTGAGGAGCATTTCCTTAGTATTTTGCTTCAAAGAAGATATAGAGGTGTCGGTCCCACTAGTAGCTGAGGTCCATTCATCTATTAGTTCAGAAGTGGGTCTCTTTGATGGCAGTTGAGGAGCCTTTCCTCCCAATGGATCAATTATGTCTACACCTTCTCTCAAGGGTGGAAGATCATCAACTAAGCAACCCAAGTCTCTAAAATTATTTAGAACTCTTGTACTCTGGATTGAAAATCAATATTCTTTTGGGCTAACCAATTTATAGTCCTCCTCATTACATCAGTTATCCATATGTAAGAATCATCGATTCTATTTCATTCCAATTTAGAGGGGCTATAGGTTGTCCTTCCACCTTCTGATCAAGGTAATATTTACTTACTGTATGTGGATCATCCACAATTCCCTCCGGGATAACTACAATTTTGAAATCTATGACTTGTGCAAGGGTCATTCTAGAGAAATCTCTTAGCCTTGACCTCTTCTTCATCCCTACAATTCATCCAATAATCTTCAAAATGAGGCTCATGCTCAAAATTATTTGCAATGTTAGTGAATACCCATCTAATATCATAATTGGCTCTTGCCTCAAACTTTTCCATATCAAACTTCTTCATTTCATCCTCAATCAGTCTAGCTTTCATGATTGAAGGGCATGAATACCTTCCAATTCTAATGGGGAACTTAATATTTGTCTTATGTCTTCCAAAATCAGTTTGTGAACAGGTGTTAGCTTTACCTTACCAATTCACATAAAGCTAATTTATCATCTAAATATCTAGGCAATTTATAGGTTTACCTTCAAAACCACTAGCCCTTATGTATGTGAATTTCTTGTATTGAATGAAGTAACACCCATACTCCAAAATTACTTTCCTAACCTACTCAAAATTCTATATACCCCCACTCTAGTTTGAAAAGACAAATAATTGGGGAAAAGAAAGCATCATTGACCAACCTCACATTCCCACTCCAATTGACTAGCTGCAGTTGAGGAAAAATCTCGTGCATTTGACACTTTTTAAAATCAGCACGTGGTAAGACCCAGAAATGTCTATGCCCTACAACATTGTAAATTAGGTAGGTCATCATGTAGAATTCCATGCTCTGAAGTGTCACCCATCTCAATTTTTTGCTAAAGTAACCATGTGACTATGGAGTGCTTCTGCAATAAAAGTAGCCCAACAGATGTTCCCTTTTCTTTCCAAAATGATCCACATGTAGGTACACATCCATTCCTTGAATTCATTTGTAGTTTCCAACCCCACCATTCGACTTAATAACACAATAATATCTTCATCCTCTTCAACAAATTGTGCCCTAACTAGCCTTTTAGGGATTCTAGTTGTTGCCTTTTTCTCGTGAGGAGCCATTTTGTATTTATGATCTTAGCATAGTATTTTTTTCTTTTTTCATAATCCCGTAAAGCTAATTTGATACCAATGGTGATTGGATTTGTGATTACAGGAAATTTAAGCATTATTCTAATAGTCACAGTGTCAATGTCAACACTGCATCACCACTTCCATCTAATACTTCCCTTTTCTCGGTCATAATTCATAGCACAATGCCATACCAATTCTGGGCACTTGAACCGATGGTGGGATAACACCAGCTAAAGTGATGTGGCTATCCTTAATTTCTTTCAAAGACTCACTTTGATTGAGGGTCATTTAATCACTAAAGAAATTCCTCTAAGTCAACATTCATCAGGTCTGTGTCTGTAATTATGTCTAAATCACTTGTAATCCTAGATGAAACTAAGAATGAAAGATGGCATGGTCTTCATCCTTGAAAACCCTAACTTTACCTCAAACTTTCTTGCCAATAATATGAAAAGTACAGAGTTTTCAAGTTCTTACCAATTTTGCGTGAATCCTTGAACCATTCAACTTTAATCCAACTATCTTTTGATCTTCGATTCTCAAAACAAGCTCCACGATCAAATTTCACGCTATTGCACAATGCAAATATCAACAATGGCACTCAGATCTCAAAAATTTGATAATAAAGGATCAAACACTTGAAATATTTTTTAAAATATGTCCTTGATTTGTGCAAAATGCATTATGGCGGCAGAAATAAATGCAATGCATCATGGCCATTCATTCCACTTTTTCAATTTTAAAAATGAGTCATCCACATGTGGAAAAGTATTTTCATTAATGCGGGCTCAAGGAGACTTTTGTATTTTTTCCATGCTTTAAAACTCATACACTTTCAGCCATTTGACCCACCCATCCACTTTTGACTTTCAACATGGGCTTGACACATGGTCACATTTAAGTGATAGAGAAATAAACCCTTTCTATAATTTTATTCCCTTTCCAATTTAAAACCAAAAGTGTCAAAGTGCTCCGACAACCCGCTTCCCCACTCCTTGCATAAAAAAGATCCATGTGTCCTTTACAGGTCTCGGAACCTTTTTACACTTTTATACTTTTTCTCCTTAGTGCACAAAAATACAATCATGCACCGCTTCCCCACATCCACTTAGTTTGCAAAGTGTACACTTTAGAGGTGAATTGAAAATTTGTTTTGTGTCACTTTATGATTGTGAATATTCAAAGAATATTCATCGGGTCACAAGACCAAATTTACATTTTGTGAATGCAATAGAAATTTATAAGTTTGCAAGTTACACCCACCATACCACATTCAATTGGGAACCACCACATACCAATGGGTGAAGGGAAAAAAAAAAAATAGAGACATGACCAAGGAACATTTATACAGTGATCCTTCATATTTTAGACCTAAATCACAATTGGTTTCCCATGAGAATTTTCAAAAATAGTACATATCCAAACATGATCCTCGACCAAAAAAGAGGAAAGACAAATCCACATACAGAGAACCAAAATATCAACTCACCAAGAATTTGCCCTTGAAAAATAGGTTTGTTGACTAAATACTTCAATGCCATATGATTTGTATAAAATACGAACAGAGTAGCCAACAAGTACTATTGTAATTTATGAAGTGTGTAGATCATGGACAATGTCTCATGCTCTATCAAAGTATAATTTTTTTCTTTTGATCTCAACTTTCTACTTGCAAAGTATATAGGTTGATCTACATTACCCTCACTTGGTTGTGTCAGGATTGTGTGAATATCCATACCAAAAGCATCAACATGTACATGAAATGGTTTATTTCAGGAGGTAAAGTGTATGATAGGAGTAGTAGTCCATCTATTTTTAGTTTTTAAATGCATGTTGTTGCACGTCACCCCAATAAAAATGTCCTTTAGCCTTGAAAAATTCTTCCAGGGGTGCAACAATCTTTGAATAACCTTTGATAAATTTTATGTAGTTACCAAAGTGCCCCAAGAATCCACACACTTTGCTTTGGTTGGTAGGTTCTTCCAGGTCCAAAATCACCCTATCTTAGTCATATCTACCAAAAATCCATCTTTACAAATGACGTGCACAAGTACGGTGCCAAAAGGTGTATCAAAGATACACTTATATATATTAAGAGAGATGTTTAATTGCCTGCACCTCTCAAACATGAGCCTTAGATTATCACAATGATATTTGACAAGCCCATGGACATTCCAATCATCTAAATAGATCTGCAAGAACTTATGAATGAAGTAATTAAAATATTGTATAACTATGCACAAGAATACTGGGACCCATTTTTCTATCCAAAAGGAATCACTGTATATTAAAAGATTCCCCATTTAATGGTAAAAGTGGTATTTTCTTAGTCCTCATGCACAATATGCACCTGATGATAGCCTAAGAACCCATATGTGAATAAATAGATTTCGCACCCTACAACTCCCTCAAGGATCTCCTCTGCGAATGGCATATGAAAAGGAACTATGACACATGATGCATTAAGTTCTATGTAATCTATATAGATCCCGATCGGTGTATCCTTCTTGATGCTAATAACCATAGGGATAACCCACTTATACTCCTCAATTGGTTCAATGATGTCAAACTTAAGTATCTTTTCTATTTATTCCTTGAGCTTCACACATAGGTTAAAATTCACCCTCTAAGGCATATTTTGAATGGGGCACACACCTTCTTTAAAATTAACCCTCATGACTCCCAATAAGGGGTGCACTCCTTTAAACTCATTATAGCCCCTTGGAAATAAGTCTTGAAAGTCATGAAAAAGCTCAATGATATTTTCTACCTATTGTTTTTACAAGTAGTCTCTAATGATGGCCTCCTTAGGCACATCCTCAGTGCCAATGTTAACCTTCTTAGTCTTCATTAGATCATGATACACATGTACCTTTTCATCTTCAAAGTCCATTACCTCATGTGCACCTTCTATGTGGCTAATATCCAAGTTATCCACATCTTCATCATCAATGAGATGTACTAACTTCCCCTTTTATTTCTCTTTCCAGGGAACAACCCATTTACACTGGTCTATCTCCAATGTATCAACGCGCACCTTGGGATCAATTTCTCTAAGTAACTAAAGTATGAACTCTTATGCTTTTGCACTATCCCCCAATACAACATGCTTTATAATCTAAAAAGCCTCTTGTATAGGTGACTTATTAGAAAAATAATCAAAGGTATGAAAAATACCTTCATTCATCTCACACTAGCTTGCAGTCTCCCTTTTCAACTTAGCATGGACATACCATGTGTGCACGGATCTGTGCAGAGTGAAATAGAACTCACACACGCAAAGAGATGGCACTAATGCCTCCTAGTATTACACCCATTGTCTCTCATAGTTATGGACATGTACCAAAGCAGAGTCTTCCCATCATACTCATATATAAGTGTAGGTACATTGTTCTGAGTAAACCTTATTGAAAAGGTGATTCTCACTTCTTTCCAACACAACAAGTTATCGGTGTGTGTTGTCCACCAAAGACACACTATTGTCTCGCACAAGATATAGACCAACATATTCCTTCTATCACCTTAATTTAGCCACTGGTTCTCCATGGTGTGTAATAATGAATTAAACTTCTCCTCACCAAGATATGTTGGTAACTAACTTGTACCAAAATGCCTAACCATGTGCACTTTGATCATCCTTGTGATTCTTCCTTTCATCTCTCACATGACCATTTCATATGTTCCATGGGCCCAATTGTCACAAGCAACACTGGTGGTGTCACTAATAGAATGTGCATCTTCCCACTTAATTACGCCTTCCTTAGATGGTTCTACGTTTTCGGGATCACATACTTTCTGGAAATAGATTTTATTCAACTCTTCTTCACTCAAAGGCTCAATGTATGGTGTAGCCTTTGCCTCATCTAGGGGCATGACTACACGCTCATCTTTTTTTCTCAAAACTAATATATCTTTTGTTGAAGCACAATTCGGTATTGTTCACATAACACAAAGGTCATCCAAGTAACACCTGGGAAGATATCTACCTCACCCAAATCCAAAACTTCAAAATATCTTATAAACTTGGCTCCCTTGAATGGTAATTGAAGCATCCTTAAACATCCCAATAGACATATCTCTCATCTTGTTCGCCATATACAAAACATTCGAAGGTGGATAAAATGGTTGTCTCCCAATGTGGTTTTAAGAATATAGAGTCAAAACATTCACCTCAATCCATATTTAAATCAAAATTTTGTTCACCAACCAACCATTGATCATTACATCTTATGTGATTTCCTTGTCATATTCATGGTTTTGTTGTGACAAATTCATATGGAGGATATATCGCTTGTGCTCAACTCCTGCGCATGGTATCTTCTCTTGCAATCATTCCCCTAGCAATGGGATGATATTATATGTCTCCACAGACTTACAAACCTCCTTTAGATCATCTACACCTTTCTACAGAAACTTGATGTTCTTTATGCATTCCCTCTCATGTATTTTTCCTTGAGACACCGAATCTAGCCTTGCAAATATGTGATTACCCACATAGTCTCCTAATAAACCACTTTCTGATGAGAAACATTTGGATATTTGTAATGCATAATTGTATACACTTATTTTCGGCACCCCATGCCTTCATACTATGTTTGCCCCTCACCCTCGCCTAGTGCGAGTCATTTCCCTTCTATTTTTGAATTACCCACTTTGCCTCCCAAATTCATATTTTTCCCCTCCCCACATCGATTTTATTTTAATATCCTTCATAAATTCTATTTTCCCATATTTCAATCCCCATTAATATTTATTATTTTCATAATACCTAATATACCCTAAACCCATTTAATTACCCTAATAATATCCTAATCACTCTCATTTAATACCCCTATCAGATTCCCATGCCCCTTAATTATTACCCCTCATTAAACCCCTTCCTAAGATTCCCTCTACCCATTTACTCCCTCCTTATCATCTCTTGACCCATCAATGTCCTTTAACATGCATGCAGGGGATAAAAATATCTCGTTAGCGGTTACATTTCCATTTCTACCCATTTCTTATCCTATTCTCACTCACCCATTATGGTCCTAACATATCTTGGAAAATTTTCTATCCCAATCATCGGTGAATGACCGGGTCACCGTCGACCCTACTCTGTCTTATTTAAACAAACTCATCCCTCCTTTTAAAAGGATAAATTTTTTTGAATCTCTTGTGTTCTTTGTTATTGTTACCTCTCATGTCATTTATAGAGCTCTGCAGTTACCAAAGTGGAATCTACTGATTATCCTTTTGCATGTCATTCTTGGAGCTTTGAACGTATTGGAGGTAACTTGGAGATATCATTTGTGTATGCTCTTCTTTGTTTTATAGGTTTGTAGGCTTGTAGGTTTGCTTGGAGTTCTACCTTTCCTTTCAAAATTCCATTATCGTCGTCGATCTCTTTACCCATTATGTCCTTTAGTAAAGATCCCATTTCTATTTCAGTCACTACCGATTGGGTCTAGTCATTGTCGACCCATCCCCCACATCTCATTAAATTCGTCTTATCTTATATCCTATCTACCTATTCTTACATCTGAATCATCCCTCTCTATCCTAGCCATTTTATAAGCACCTTATTATCCATCTTAACACCCCAAAATTACTACCTTCCCCTATTTCTGCATACACCTACCAACTTTGCATAGGTTTCTATCAAATGTGTCTATTCACCTTGAGTCATCGTCGACCCACTCCTTACCTCCTTCTACCTTCATCCAAATCAAACCCTTCCCAAGTCCACAAGTCTCCATCCTCCAAAACATCCTCCAAAACATCCATCGTATCTTATATTGATTTCTTTCAACGTCTTCTCCATGCATCTGCAGTCACCCTTCCACCCATGAAACCCTTTGACCCACAGGGGTTGAAACCCACATGGTTTGATTTTAACGTTATTATTTCCTACCATTGTGTTTTGGACCATACTTTGTAGACACACAATCATACACTTTGGGTAATTATTTAGTCCTAGTTACGAATACTATTCATATGATTCTTGAGTTGGAAAAGTACTAATTAACCTATGTCTTTGCCCACCTTTTTTTGCTTTCTATTGTTACTTTCATTCTTACATCCTTACTTTCTCAATCTATATTTTTACTCTTTGACATTTGTCATCTTATACACCAACACCCATCGGGACGCTAGTGTCGGGTGCCTCATCCCAATTGAGTGCTCATGTCCCCTTTGTACTTTACTATCACTTTTTGGTTCCTTTCTATCCATTTGAGTATCTTATCTTTTTGGTAGTCGATATTTTTGGGTTATATATGAAATTCAATAAAATTAATCATACAAATATAAAGTTATGTGATCATAATAAGGGACCAAGCACTAAGCACTATCTATCACCACCTAAGGTTGCATCCATCAAGGCATCTAAGATCTCCATTACATCCATTTAGCTCCATCACAAGGGACACAAGGGATAGTTTTCTACATCACACTTCATAGGAGGGAAGTTCATTCTATTCCATGCACACATTTACTACATTCTACATCTAGCTACTTGCTCGCTATTCCAAGTGTGACATGCACAAGAGCAACCTAGGGCACAATTCCACACACACACACACACACACACACACACACAGAACTAAATTAGGTTTGAGATGTAGTGAAGTACTTAGTTGTAAGTCCATCATTATGGTAGCTGAGGACAGATTCGACCCCTCATTTTGCATCTTTCTTTTTAGGATTTGATGTCTATTTGAGGGTTTTATAGGTTCATTCTTTATTGTAGGTTTACAGTGACCTCAGTGATCATTGTGCAAATTTGTAGTGACAAAAGGTGAGCATCAATGAACATCTTGCGACCCTAAGAATTTTGGCTTCTCAACACTTCCATAGACCCAAGTGCCTAAAAATAGGCCTACGGCACCCACGGGTGCCCTATTCCATTCAAATTCTCCAAATCTGCAATTTTATAGGCTCCAGTTGTGACGACGATTTGTACTTCATCATTTCCAGTTTTCCAACTCCGTGCACTTTCCAGAGCTCGACAAAACAAGCTAAGGTATATTACCCTTCTTTACGCATTAGGGTTCTATATTTTATTTCTTAATTTCTTAGACCTACTTTAATATTTCATTATTTATTTATTTACTACAACCTTGAATTCAGATTAGGCATATAAAATTATATTTTAGCTTAATCACATACTACTTGAACATTGTTAAGCCCTTTGCACCCTTATTGACAATCTTATGGGAAAGAATGACCTTCTCATCAAAGAAGAATATGTCCTTCCATCCCCTAGCCCATCTTCATACAAATTCCATCCTCTAACCAAGCTCAAGACTTATAAATCCACCTTCATCTCTATCACACCTTTGGCTTCTCTTTCATCCAAAGATATCCCTCCTCTTTACATATATGTCATATGTATTACCACTAGTCTCGCCCTTACGAGACCCAACCATCCATATCTAAATTTTTGTCATTACTCCTCCCAATGAGCCTTCCCCACATCCCCTACATCTACCCCCTTCTTCCTCTAAGGCTAAGGTGTCTATCCTAGCCACTCCTAATCCTACCTCCATCAAACAATCCATCGTAAAGCGATTACATCTAGCTCATGTTAAAATTTCCCTTTATGAGATTATCCAAAGCTCCCCTAACCAAAAATAGACTCTTATTGAAGCTTACAAAGACATTCTCGTATCATCTAACGAGTCTCATCCCCTTATGGCCCTTGTTGGAGCTCTTGCAACTTCCACCACTATATCTTTTGAGGATATTGAAATCCCTGAAATTCTTCCTAAATACCATGATATCCCTCTTTTCATCATGGTTCATATTAATGACACCTTCATCCACTTATCCATGATTAACAATGGTGTTAGTATCAACATAATTTCTTCCCATACCTTTGATCAACTTAAACTTCCTGACACCATTATCACCTAATCACATGTCATCCTTCATTATTTTAATGATCCTATTGCCCTCACTTTAGGCACAATTATCCTTCCCATCCATGTTGTCCATAAACTCCTTCATGATATCTTCTACATTGTAGAAGGGGAGTTTCAGTATAATGTCTTTCTTAGATGCCCTTGGATTTGTGTCATGTATTGTGTCCCATCTACCCTCCACCATTGTATTAAATATGAACATGAAGGGAAGATCCATACTCTCCCTACTAACCTCCCTCCCTTTAAAGCATGTCATATGACTTATCGACCAAATGACATGCTTGTCCCTAAGCAAGAATCTTCTTCCAAAGCATCCACTAGTTCTTTTGTGCCTACATCTAAATTACCCCATGATGGATCTTTTGATGATGTGATGCGTGCTTTTCTCAAGGGGAGTATCAACTCCTCACTCTTAATTCCCTTCCTTCTATTCTAACAAGGCCCCTATGTATCAATCCAATGTTGGGGATGTTATTTCTTTCGGTACCCCTTTCCTCAAACCCAATATTATTTATGAAAAATTTGATATCCCCTCTTCTCATGTTGTTAACTACCCTCACACCAAATCATACACCAATGGTTTTGACTTCCTCTCTAACAAATATTTTTCCTATACTTACCTTTATTGTTTTGTGTGGAAGGGATACAATCTAAGACGTTATGAGCGGGGTATCCAATACCTTTTCCTTAACCAATCCTAGGAACCATGTGAGAAGTGTGGCTTAGGATACAAATATCCTCCACTCCTCCTCCTTACACATATTCCTCTTCTAACACTAATATTGAGCCATCATCTTCTTCATCACCATCTAACCATCCCACGGACATAGATGAAACTATGTCTATCCCCCTGAATTTTTTTATTCTCCACCATTTCCCTCAAACTGGTCACCTATCAAGTTGAAAATGAGACCCGATCCTTTCCTCTTAAATACCCTGAGATGATAGGGAGGACTCCTTGATATTGATATCTTCCAATGCAAAGTGATGATAAATCTATTCTTTCTTACATGGGGGCTAAGGATTCTCATATCCAAAATTCCCTTCCTCTTGATACTTCCACCCTCCTTAATGAATCCACCATTGACATCAACATAGGGACTCCCCAAGAGCCCTGTATCCTCAAGGTTGGCCAATCTCTTGATCCTCAAGAGCTTAAATCCTTTACCTCCTTCTTGTCCAAGTATAGTCAAGCCTTTGCATAGTTATACTCGACATGTTGGACCTTGATCCTTTCATCTTTGTCCATAACATTGTCACCATCCCGACACCTAACCTATTAAACAATTGTTACGTCTCATGCATCCCCGCATTTACCTCCTTGTCAAAGAAGAGATACAATGTATCCTTTCTACTATAATGGGTTTCAAATATTGTTCTTGTTGCCAAAAATTCTGAAAAACTTCGCATCTACACTGATTTTGAGATTTAAATATCACTTTCCCTAAGGATGAATTTCCCCTTCCCAACATCGATCATCTCATCAACCTCATGGCTGGCCATGAGATGCTCTCTCTTATGGATGGGTTTTGTGGTTATAATCAAATCCTTATCACCCTAAAAGACCAACATAAGACTTCCTTTATCACCCCTTGGGGAAATTCTACTGTCGTGTCATGCCTTTCAGTATGAATAACATTGGGGCCACTTACCAACATGTTGTGAATTATATCTTCCATGACCTTATCCATTAAACTATAGAGGATTATGTTGATAACATCTTGGGTAAATCCAAGCATCGGTGCGATCATCTTTCTGTCCTTGAAATCCTTTTTGAGCTCCTTATCCACTTCCTTCTTCATCTTAATCTAAACAAGTGTGTGTTTGGAGTGTTAACTAGTAAACTTGTTGGAAGGACAACTTTAATCAGTCGATCGCTTCATCTCGTAAATATCATATCCTTGCCAACCCTTTCATCACCTTCTTTGTAAAGACACCCAATTCAATTGGGATTCCAATTATCAAAAGGCCTTCGATGTTATTAAGTAGTATCTTATCTCTCCACCGGTGCTCACATCTCCACACAAATAGAACCTTTCTATCTCTATATCTATGCCTCTAATCTTTCTCTAGGTACCATGTTGACACACTACGATGAGAAATACATAGAGCAAGTTATCTATTATATTAGTCATACCCTTCATGACTATAAAACCCACTACACTGAAGTTGAAAATTTATGTTACGCCCTCTTCGTTGCCACTTCTAAGCTTTTTCATTACCTTCTTAATCCCAAAACCTTCATCGTTACCAACTTCCATATTATTAATACCATGCATTCCAAACATAATCATAGCGATCATATCACTCGATGGCTCATGCTCATGACACATTTTCACTTAGAGTTCATCTCCCAAAAATTGATTAAAGGTGGGATATTTTCAACCAACTAGTTGACACCCCTCTTCCTGATAGTCATCTTCCTCACGAGAAATTCCCAAATGAATCTATCTTCACCATTGATCATGAGTTTTCTCCTCTTAATATAGGCCTTTTCTTAGATGGGTCTAAGTATCAAAAGGGGGGCACCGGCGTCATTATCATTCCTCCTTGGGATAATCCCATCCCCATTTCTCAAAATCTTAACTTTGAATGCACTAATAATATGGCTAAGTATGAAGCCCTCATCTTGGGCCTTCAAATTATTGTCATGCTTGGCATCCAAATTCTTGATATCTATGGGGATTCCCATATCATCGTTAATCAAGTCATATGCACCTATCAATGTAAAAATGACATCCTTCAAAAATATAGGGATATCGTCATCTTCCTCCTTAAAGATTTCAACTCCTATACCATCCAAGTTATCTCTTGTTCATCCAATCATTTCACTAACACAATGGCTTCCCTCACATCTATTATCCCATGAATAATGAAAGAATCCAATCTCTCCATTTTTGTTCATCATCTCGATCAACCATTTCATGTCCATTAGCTTTGTCGCTTCAATCATGTTAACATCAATCAATATGATCTTTGGTATTCTCAAGTCTTATATAATGTCCCCATTCTTTCACCAAGGGCCTAAGGACCATTTTTTAGTCTTATCCTTGGTCATAACCAAGGGACTCACGATGCTTTGGAGGCTATTGGGTATGGATGACTAATTACCCCCTTGCTTATTTGTTATAAATTTTTCTTGGCATTAATATTAAGAAACTTGGTGGGAATAATTGTTATATTTTTTTCATTTGAGGGCTCATGGTACTTTATTATTCTATTTTTTTGGGTCACTTTTAGTCCCACATGGAGTTCCCAACTTGGAAAAGGTAATGAAAATTTATAAAAGGAAGTGTTTGGGGAGAAAAGGGCTCATTCTTACACTCACATATATTTTGGCATTGAGAAACTATTGTTTACATTCTTCTTACTTGTGGAGTAAAATCCCATAGGAACACTAGGTTTGGTGGTGAGAGATCCACTCCTATCTAGTAGAGCACTTTTCGGTGGTGAAAAATCCACTCTAATTTGTTATTTTGGACCCTATTCAGGGAAGATATCCAGGTATATTTTATAGATATTTTAGGAATTGTTTTCAGAGGGTTTTAGAGGCTATTTTAACAACCAGGGTGAGGAAATTTCAAGGGTTTGCATATCATATTATTCTTAGTATTTACGGTAGAGTTTGGCACAACTTTTGGAGGCATGTTGGTGGATTTCTAGCCCCTTCTATAGGGTGATGTCAGCCCTACGGATTTACAACAAGTTTTTATAGGGTTTGTAGGTGCTCATTTTTAGATGTGGATGTTACGTTCATTTATATACAAGTTTTCCATGTTATTTCTAGAAAATCATATTTTTATCCATTATATTCACATAGTTATGAATTTTTGAAGTTTCTAGCAGTTTAGGGCATTTTGAAAATTACGAGCAGTTATATATTATTTATTAAAATCCAAAAATATTTTCCTAGTCTTTATTATTATATTAGCAAGCTCTCTATAAAATTTCGTGTGATTTGGACAAGTATTTTGCAATATATCTATAAATTTTAGTTTGTTGCCCTAGTTGGTTTATTTCCGAAATTTCATAATATCATTTGTTGTAAATTATTTTATATATTTTGTGGATTTTAAGTGATATCCCACAAGGGATATTTCATTGGTATCAAAGCTAGGTTTCCTCTAGCATGTTGGGTGTGAATGAAAGTTTATTCTAGAGAAGCACACTGCAAAAAGAAGGGCATAAAATGGGTGAAAATGATGAGCTCAACAAAGAAATGATGAAAAACTTATTTATCAATATGGTTAAACAACAAGAGACCACTTATCTTTATTCGAGTTAGGTCACCAAACGATTAGCACGGGGTAGAGTGGATAATCATATGAAAGAGGGAAAAAAAAAGTAACACGGGGCAACAAGGTCGAAGATGGGAAAATAGTGATTTTGGGCAGCACACTCCTTGTTCCCATAATACACATGCAAGCATGCATGAGCTCACATTTTTTAAAGATACGGAAAATATAAAAATGGGACAACAATCAAATATTTTTGATGAGGATACTTGTTGGCTTAAATATGAATCCTTGAGTGAAGGGATTAACGCTAACATGACTTTTACTTAGTACTGCAAGATGAAGATCGGTAGTAGATCCAAGAGGGATCACACTACTCAAGTTCTAGAGTCACAAAGGATATTGGGACATATTTCCATTCCACCCTTCGATTGGTCTAAGAAGTGTACAGTAGCAATCTGGATCCGAAATTGAAGACATACTTTGACTTGAATCTCATCCGTGAGGAGGATGCAATTCAATACCTTGAGAGAGATGCACATGAATGGTGGTATTATGGTCTTATTACACGAGGCACATGCATATTAGGACCTATGTGGAGTTCACATAGAGGTTGATGAGTAGTTTTGACAGGAGAGACCCTAACAAGTATTTCAGAGAGTTGACTCATTTGAGACAGACAGGTTCTTTGGACATGTACATTGCAGACTTTTAGAGGTTTTTAGTCATGGTTCCTAATGTTTTAGAGATGATATTGACTTCACTCTTCATATTTTGGTTGAAAAATGCATTAGCATGACTTGTGAAGGCATTTGAGCCTTCTTCATTACATGTTGCTATTAGGAGAGCACATGATTTGGAGTTATCTACTCTAAAGTCGAGGTTTCCACCTCGAGCTCAACATAGGGTACCTCCATCTAGACTAGATGGTTCTCAACAGAAGGTTCCTCCACCTAAGAAAGATACGGTCAAGAATCAATTCATATCTTGTGAAGATAAAGACAAGTTGAGGTGAAAGAAACTATGTTTCGATTTCCACACACCTTGGAATCAAGGACATGATTGTAGAGGTAGAGGGAAGGCCCAATTCATCAAGGTCTTTGAGGTAGATTACAGTGATGGAGATTAGGAGAAGGAGACTTGGGGATTAGATGATGGATATGTAGAGGCCTTGGGCGGTCTTGGTATTGAGTAGGAGGATGAGACATTCCCTCAAGAGATTATTGCCACCTTGTCTAGTACCCCAACGTACATGAGGCATTCGGGATCAAAGGAGAGTTGTCCAAATTTCTCATTATTAATGTAAATGAATGCACTAGATACTAAAGAAATTAGCAACTCGAGAAAGATAGAGGGTTTATGTTACCTCGGATGGTGATGATGTTGATACAAGCGCTAGGTGGTTGATTCTTGTTCTCGTAAATTAGATAAAATCTACAAATAGGACTGAAAAATGATTTTGGATTAGATGGTTTATGTGGGGGTTTCCCAAGAAAGTGGGCCCTAGAAGTATGAACTTCCTTGATAGATGTCAACCCCCATTTTTAGACAAAGAATGACATGAAAATAAATGTATACGATAATATGCGAGAGACTAAAAAAGTAAAGAATCGAAATTACTATTGATTGATTTAGATACTAATCTAATTAAAACAACTAAAAGAAAATGTACCTTCTCTAGGTTGAGGTGACCCAGTGTGCAAGAGAGGCAATTCGATGGCTACCTAAGGGAATGGATCGGTAAAATAAGAGAAATATGTAGACTATATAGGATTAGAATGCCATCTGGGAGCTACGAAGTCTATAAATTTTGGATTCAACTATCAAAGAAAATATGAAGGAATAGAGACCAGGGAGATAATGGAAAACATGGATTTATGGCTAAGGATTGAAACTATGACTTTTTTCGATGGTGACCAGGGTGTAAATAGGTTGATTTGTTGTAACAAAAAGGTTGGGATGAGAGCTTAACAATATGGGATAGAGGGTAAGCACATGCAGAGGCCGAATATGATAGGGAAGGATAAAGTTGAGGGAAGAAAAGTTAGATTATCAACCTACAAGAATGGATTTGTAGACGAAGGCGATAACAAATTTGTGAGCTATGTTGCTAATGATTTGGACCTACAAAAGGTTAGATGCAAAAATACAAGATAATATGATAAATTTGATTAAGCTACATAAACCAAAGGACAATCTCACAAAAAGATGATCTTAATTGACACATGCACGCTACAAGGAGGTCTAGAGGTCTGCAATGGCTTTAGGACTTCTCAGGCATGAAATATTGTCTGCAAGTTGTGAGAAAAGCCATTTGCACTCAATTTTCTGATGATGAATGGAAAGGAAGAAACAAGTTTTATAAGGTCGGTGGCGACCAAGTGGGTCGCCACCGATTATGGGGAAATTTTCCCTAATAGGAATATTTTTCTATTTTTTTAGTGTGATTTTGGTTTGTTTTAAGGGTTGGCAGTCGAATTCTTTAAAGCATTAGGCAGGAATGGGTTATTTAGGGATGAGGTGTAGGTGAGTTGGAGATAAGGATAAGTTAGAAAAATCATGGGGATGCATAGGACATATATTTGGAATGAAAGTATTCCAAAATAGGACATATATGGATGTGGGTACCCATTAATTAATTAATAAAAGGGAATTAATTAATTAATGTAAATTAACAAGGATCAAATGATTAATTAATTAATTAATGGGACTTAATTAATTAATGTTAGTTGATGAGGATTGGATAATGATAGGATAAATGGGCATTTAATTAACTAATAAGGATGAATAATAAAATATGCGCACGCAGCAAAGAGGATATAGATACCGAAATTAGGTGTCTACATTTTGCCCCTTTTTGTTGAGTGGTTTGTGGTAGCAAGCCACGAAATAAAAATAAAAGGGGTTGGATGAGGATAAAGGATTGATGATAAGTTCCCCCTCAAATGGGGAATCGATGATGCCAAGGGAAATCGATGGCGTGTTTGAAAAAGGTAGATGATGAAGGGTGGGTGGGTGATGAAAGATGGGTGAAATCATAACCAAGGCAAGATGCACTAGAAAAAAATGATCACAATAATGGATCGAAGAACTATGGTGGGACTCCAATATCACATAAGTAGGGGAAAGTGTGGTCTCAACAAAGATGAACAAAAATGTTCTATAGACCAGTGAGTGGGTGAAGATCACTGCAGTATGGATGCAGTGGAATTACCAATGGGTCATGTTGAAGTCATTTTAAATATGCACAACTAAATGTAAAAATTATGTGAAATCCTTCATACACGATGAATCGAGTGAGTATGTATGTGTCTATAGGGACGAGGATGAAAAGTATGGTGTCCAATGAGACACGAAGAGGCCAAAAGGAAGAGCTGGAAAAGATAAATGAAGAGATTATATGCCCCAAATAGGGAAAGTATGGCCACGAAGGAAAAAGGGAAAAGTAAAATATTCCCGAGTGGGAAAAAGTAGATATATTCTATGCGCAAAGTAGATTATGATAATCTAAGGTAAAATTCCCGAAGGAAGATTAAACATCGCCACCAAAGTGGAGTTCAAGATTGAAAAGATAATGCCCTAAAAGTGAAAAAGGACACAAAATTAGAATTTGAAATAAGAATGAGAGGATGCATAATATGAATACATAATTCCCTAAGGGGGATATAGAATATGGCCATGAATGTGGACATTGGAAAAAGAATATATGCCCGAAAAATGGATATAAGTATGGCCCCATGGGACTTTTGGTGAGGGAGATAGATTAAAAGTTGATAAGATGCAACTTTGAAGCATAAGCGACTTGAAGGTATAAATGAGACTACATTGTGTTACCAAGCATCAAGATAAAACATGCCTCTAAATTAATTGGAG